>OY992846.1:11983414-12644552 GCA_963921415.1 Pyrausta despicata | reverse complement strand
AGGTGAGAGTGAAGAAACGTCAATGTCCGAAGAATGGTTAGAGTCTTCTTCAGACTTATTCGACACAACAGTGGTAGAAGCTCCCAATGTTCTCAGTGTACCCCCACAACCCTCTCAATCACAGAGTGGAAGAAACACAAAAAAACCACTGTGGATGGAAGCCTATGAAACTGGTTTTCTCTCTATTGATGCAGAACCTATGACTCTAGAAGAAGCTATGCAAAGTGAGTGCAAGGAAGAATGGAAAAAGGCAATACAGGTAGAATTAAACACCCTCAAGGAAAATAACACTTGGTCTGAAGTGAGTAGTGCTCCGGAAGGACACAAAGTCATATCAAGTAAGTGGGTATTTAAAGTCAAAGAGGTAGGCAGTGACAAGGTTTATAAAGCTCGCCTTGTAGCTAGAGGTTTTGAACAGTCAGACTGTGACCTTGAAGTATACTCACCGGTGGCTAGATTGCCAACTTTTAGAGTTTTTATGTCTATAGCAAGCAAATTGCAACTCCCTGTACATCAGATGGATGTAGTTGGTGCATTTCTGCATGGCGATATAGATGAGACAGTATACCTAAAACTCCCATGTGGCAAAATTTGTAAATTAAATAAGTCCTTATATGGCTTAAAAAAATCACCAAAGTATTGGAATATGAAGTTTAATAATTTCATGCTAAACGAAGGTTTTATCCAATCAAAGAATGATCATTGCTTGTACTTTAAGAAGGACAATGATCATAAATTATATGTGTTAGTATTTGTAGATGACATATTAATGTTCAGCTCAGATAATATTGCTTTAAAAAAATTTAAAATTCAGTTATGTAAAAGTTTTAAAATGAAAGATTTAGGATTAGCTAAAAGTTATCTTGGTATAGACATTCAACAAAGCGTTGGTAAAACTGTCATAAGTCAGAGCAAATACCTATCTAAAGTCTTAGAAATCTATAACATGTCTAACTGTAAATCAGCACCAACTCCTATAGATCAAAATTTTAAGTTTGAATTATTACAAAATGAAAAATCTGAAAGTCCAGAGATAGAGAAACAGTGTAGACAGTTAGTTGGTAGTTTAATGTATGCGGTCTGTGGAACTAGGCCTGATCTGTGTGTATCGGTGTGTTTTCTCAGTCGTTACCAACATTGTGCCAGTGTGATGTTATTCAAAGCGCTAAAACGAGTATTGCGTTATATTAAAGGGACACTTAACTATGCTTTAGTTTACAATAGCACTGACACAGGTTTGCAAGGTTTTGTGGACTCTGACTGGGCAGGAGACACGAAAGACAGAAAATCAACTTCAGGTTATTTGTTTAATCTAAACAATTGTATTGTAATATGGTGTTGTAAGAAGCAACTAAGTGTTAGCTTATCTTCAACCGAGTCAGAGTATATAGCTTTAAGTATGGCTATTCAAGAAGCTTGTTGGTTACAATATTTACTTAAAGACTTTGATATTTCTATTAGTGAAACAGTAATATTTGAAGACAATCAGTCTGTCATAAAACTGGCTTTAAATTCAGAAAACAACAAGAGATTGAAACACTTGGAAACAAGATATCATTTTATTATTGAGAAAATTAAGGACAAGTGTATTTCTTTAAAGTATATTAGAACTCAAGATAACTTTGCAGATCTCTTGACCAAACCTTTAGGTACAACTATGTTTAAAAGATTTGTTCGGTCTATTTTCAGTTTACTTGTAAATGATTGGTCATGTAATTTAATGTGGTACAAATTTAAGTATATAGGTACGTACCTACTGTAAATTAACTACTCATGTGTCATGTAATTAGATTAGAAGTGGTAATGGTGGTAAACTTTTGATTTGTAGGTACATATTGATTGTCATGATGTTTTGTTTTTTTTTCCTTTTACATGACAAACTAAAGTAGGTAGGTGTTTTCTTTTGGAGAAAATCATTAAGGGGAAGTCATGTTTTTATTATGTTTTGCATTATATAAAATAGGTAAATATTTGTTGAGAGGGGGTGTTAAATTGAACGCATCGTTTTGAAAATAATATAATTATAAGCAAATTGTGAACGCAACAAATATTGGCGAATGTAGCGCCACCTATGAAATATTTTTTAAAAAAAAAAGCTTCTAATTTTCTATGGCCGCCTCTCGACTGCCGTGTGTAACCTTTTCATTAAAATTAAACGCCGTGCTATCTACAAAATTCTTTTATTTCCTAACCAAAAGACACCCAAAACACAAACGTTTAACATTCTTTTTTAAATCTATAACTCACTAGTGAGTTTACACTTATTGGCAATAAACAAATTTGAATTTGAGCACGACTGCTTTGCCAAGAGCAACCGACTAATAAAAGTTTGCGTGCCTGCCACCCTACTACCACTTGAAACATAATAACAAATGTAAAATTAATCGAAATGTAACCGAGTGATTTTGTTAATCGATGCAAAAGATTATATATTTATTTACACTAGTAACACTAAGCAGTACGTTTTTATTGTCAAATAAGTAAATCAGTTTTGTGATTGGTTGGAAGTAAAAATCAGTTTATGAGCACCAATCAAAATTGGAGAATGAGTAAAGTTTCTCAAAAAGTATGAGTATTGAAAACAGAGTTGTTTTTTCACCGAAAAAAGCGCGGTTTTGGAGCCAATTTTTAATTTAATTTGAATTATGGGTCTTTGGAGAAAAGAAGTGATAAGTCATCTGAATAATAATTTAATTAATTGAATGAGGACGCAATCCAATAAACTTGGTATTACATGCTCCACGTGTACTCGATGACGAGGCGGACGGCGGCGGCGGGACATTCCGCTAGCGCAGCCCTGACGGCCATCGCCCCAGTTGTACCTTCGGATCGAAGATTGCGTAGTCGCGCACTGAGCCGTAGCCTCCGAGCTCATTTTAATAAACCTGCCCTCTGCAACTGAAATTTGGATTCGAACAATCTAGTCCACATCGAATTTCCTGTCAACGACGAGGATTCTTGAATATCGTGAAAAGTTCGATGTGATTTCTAACAAAATGGAAGATTCCTACATAATTGCTAACATCCACACGCTCTGCCGTCTCTGTCTCAGCAAAAGCACGTTCACAGTGTCGATATTTGGTGCAGCTCCTGATGATGAAGCGAATATTGCTTTAACCTCCAAAATCGCAGAATGTTTTGAACTACAGGTTTGTTTTTCCTCTATTTTACGTAAGGCACTTTATTGTTATGTCATTTCTGAGACTGTTTTTCTTTGTCTACAGATAGACCCAAATGATGGATTACCTGGAAGAATTTGCTACAAATGCCTCTTTAAGCTTGACAAATGTTGCAAGTTTAAATTGCAATGCATACAAAATGAAACCAGACTAAGACAGATCACAGTCAGAACAAATGAATTGGATAATTCCAACTCTTCTGAGGTGAGTGCATACAACTTCTCTAACACTCAGGATTTACAAAAACCAAAACCAGAAGACTACATTGTTGAAGACAGCGTTGTAATGGTCGTTGATCCAAGCCTTGACTATGACTCTTCAGAAGAGTCTGAGACCCCAGAACCTGTTGACAATGAGGTGACAGAAAGAGATAACACCCCTGAAGAAGAACCAATGCCTGAGTCATTCTTCAAAGCTGTGTCTATGTGTGAGTACTGTGATCAGGCATTTGTTTCACCTGAGAAATGTAAAGAACATGAGCAAAACTGCCATGATCCCAACCTCCCTTTCAAATGTGTGGAATGTAGTTTAGTTTTTGCTGAACGCAGTCAATACATTCAGCATACAAAGCAAGTACATGGCAATGACAAGCCTTATCACTGTCCAGAATGTGATAAATGTTTTGGCCGTCGTTCAGATTTGAGGAAACATTCTATTGTCCACACTGGAATAAGGCCTTTTCAATGCCCATACTGCCTTAAAAGCTTTTCACGGAACACTAATTTGAGTAAACATTTGCGAATTCATGCTGGCCACAAACCACATGTTTGCCCTCTTTGTCCAAGAAGCTTTGTTGCTAAAGGTGATCTGGCTAGACATGTAGTGGTTCACTCTGGAACAAAACCTTTCGCTTGTAGGAAGTGTCCTATGACATTTGGAAGACGTGATAAGTTGTTGAAACATGAAGTGCGCCATGAACCTGCTAATCAAAGATCCAAAAATGCATTTGAAAATGATGCAAATGATATGGTCGTAAATGTTAATCCATTTAGTAATCTTATGACTGCATCAAACCTTAACCATGAATCTAATGTTGATTATGATTTACCTCGAGTCCCAGATCACATTTCTGGAGAAAGTAGTTTTGTGAATCAAGTAAAAAATCCATCCACATCAGGTAAACAACAAATACAGAGTTCTCCCCAAAAGCCTAAAACTTTGGCAAGTAAGAATAGGCCTAAAAATATCAAATGCCATCAATGCCCTAAAAGGTTTTCCTCATTAGATGCATACAAAACTCATGTTTCAATAGCTCACATTGGATCAAGAGTGTTCCAATGCAAAATTTGCTTTAAAAAGTTCCCTAGAAAGAGAGAGCTAGACCGCCATGCAACAATACATACTGGAATGAAACCTTTTTCATGTAGCCAATGTGATAAGAAGTTTACTAGAAAGGATAAGCTTGTTAAACATGAACAAACTCATGAATGCTTGGTTGTGAATATGCCTTGCATAGAATGTGGTGCTACATTTGAGAAAAAGGCAGACTTAGTGGCACACATTAAATCACATTTTACTGATAATTTTGATGATAAGAGTTCAGAGACTGAAATTAAAAAAGAAGATGAACCTGACTTCCAATTGGATGACAATTTTTATGACATAGGTACTTGAGATTTTGAAATTGGCATTGAACTAAGTTTTTAAGGTTCTACATGAAGTACTTATGTAATCCTTGTATTTTAATCCCTATTTTAAATAACTTATCTAATATATATTTTTTATACAAGGCCTAAATAACTGAATGGTATTGCAAATTTAAATTTGTTGATTGTAATTATCCCACCAATCTTAACTGCCATGTTAAATTGTAAATTAAATGTCCAAAGGTTAGTAGTAGATGATCACTGAGAATTTAAGTAGGCAGATAATTATTATACAACTGTGTAAAAATTAAGTAGGTAATAAAACTAGTAACTTTGTGGTCTACTGATCAATGCACAAAATTGTTAAAGTATATCTTAAAATAATTGTTGTAAATAGTATTTAATTAAACAATGATTAATCATATCTGAATTAATCCTGATTTTATAAATAATATGCCAGAAACATATTAAAATTAATAATATTGTCTGTTTGAAATCATGGAAAGGAGGAAAATAAGTTTATTCCTAATTTTATAATTAAACATGTTCTTGTCTTAGGCCATTCCTGGATGGCCATTCGGCATTTAGTCAAAATTATTCAATAAAGTTCTAATTTTTGTCTAGAAATTCAGTTGTTTTATTTATTTATAAGCTTGTATATATGGTGGATGTAAATTCTAAATGCACACAATACAAATATATAGAACAGTTATGACTGTTCCGAAACTACTGAACAGATAGAAAATATTAATTTCACCAAATAGTAAACTTGTATTCTGTGAGAACAAAAGCAATAATTTATTTTAGGAATGTACAGGATGCAAAAAAGATGAAACTTCTTTATGGAACCTTTAGATCCTGACCTAATTCATACTACATACTTGCAGAGGACTGCTAGTATGACAAAAGTAATACTGTACTTAAACAATGCTTCTCAAATTCACAGCTACAGTGAAATAAAACAATTAGGTACTTAGTTAAGAATTATTTTAATGACAAATATTTATACAGCTAATGGGTTTGCATGAATTGTGACTGATGTGATCCTTGCTTCAGATAGTGGCCGGAATGTTTTAGGGTTCACTGGCATTTTCTCTAAATCGTCAAGAGCTTCAAATCCATCTATAATCCTGGAAACAAATGTTTTACGGACATTGCTTATTGAAAATCAAATATTTTCTGGCAAAGTTGACTATGGTTAGGAATACATACCTCCCAAATACTGTATATTTAAGATCTAAATGAGGTTGTTCACCATATGTGAAAAAGAATTGACTTCCATTTGTGTTAGGTCCATTATTTGCCATACTGATGGTCCCTCTCACATTATGCTGTAAACATTTCTCATTAGTATGTTGATAATTTAATTTTGTGTTTAATTCATTCATTTCAGACAAGTCACCTTCAGTTCTTCTTTGAATTCGTCTTCAAACTTTTTTCCCCAAATTGAGGTGCCACCCTTGCCAGTACCCGTAGGATCGCCAGTTTGGACTATAAAACCCTGCCGGAAAAACAGTAAATTACAGATTTGGTTTACTTAAACAAGTAAAAAATTAGTATAAACAAATAATTACCTTTATATTTCGATGAAATAAACACCCATTGTAATAATCGCTAGCACACAACGCAAGGAAGTTTTCACATGCTTTTGGACATTGCTCACAAAATAACTCAACTTTAATATCTCCGACGTCTGTGTGTAGTGTTACAGACATAATTAATTAAGTAGTTATTAAACGTTTTCTTAGTGGGAATAACATAATACAATTAATTAAACTGTTTGTTACCCAGGTATACGCATTTTAGGTTATATTTTTGTTGTGAAGTTGTGGTTGTGTTACTACGACAGACGACTGTCACAGTGTCAACAAGTTGTGACATTTGTTTTTTTTGGCGCGAGCTTTCCAAATTGCTTATGTGGAGAAGTCAAAGGTTAAAACCATACAGCGTGGACATTTATATAAATCTTAAGATTATAAGATTAATTATAATGGCCAAAAGCGTTCGGGCCCAATGTTCACCCAAAGTGTTTGATTGGATATTCATTGCGTCACAGTTAAACTATGTAGAAATATTTAACACTGTGGATCAGGCAGACGTTGTCCTGCCCGCTATAAAAAAAAACATATTTTCTCATCGTGTAAACCTTCCCTGGACTTCCACCAATATTTCAAGACTAAAATTATTCAAATCGGTTCAGCCATTCTCGAGTTTTAGCGAGACTAACGAACAGCAATTCATTTTTATATACAGGGTGTCCCAGAATATGTGAATCAAATTGTCATGGGAGATACCTTGGACAGTGACCTTTCAAAAAAAAAAAAAAAAAAAAAATTGAAGTTAAGTAACCTTTGAATAAATTAATTAAAGTTAAAATTTTGGGAAATGCACGACTTTTTTCAAACTTTCGACTACAGCGCCCTCATTTCGGATTTATTTTTTATTTTTTTTAGCTATTTTTATTTGCGAATGACTGATCTCAGAAAACATCAGACTTTTTTTCTAAATATTGACGTCATTTTGAAATCTCAGCATTATTTTTAATTTTTTTTTACTGCACCAAAAAGTTTCTTGCAAATTTAAACAGTCGTGGTATAAAAAAAATGTATGAAACTTTTTGAGCAAACTAGCCTGAAAAGTTGCCTATTAAATAAAGATTCTAAAATGGTATAAATTAGGTAAGTAGCATTAAAAGTTTTGGAGATATTAAATTTTTAAGAGTGTAAGGGCGTTTTTCTTTAAAATAAAAATTTCATGTTTTAGGTCAAATTTTTTATTCCACAAAGATTTTTATGTTCAAACTATTTTAAAAGACTCAAAATTAGTAAAAATTAAAAGCTAAGACTGACACTTAATAATAATAAGACAGAAATTATTGAGCCACAAACATTAATCAACATTTTAAACTTAAAAAAAAAAACACGAAACTCTAGAAAAAAAAAACTCTAGTAAACTCATAAAAGATGTTCAAAATGTCGTCCTCCAGTGCGTATGCACAATGCACATCGTCTTAAGAAATTACGTTTTAACCGTCGCAAGCTTATTGTACTTATTTCTTGAGCAGCCTGAAAGATTCTTGATCTCAGTTGGTCGAGAGATGTGATGGGCTGCGAATAAACTTTGTCTTTCAAGCAGCCCCAATAAAAAAAATCCAGAGGATTAAGGTCGGGTGACCTAGGTGGCCATAAAATTGGCCCCATACGGCCTATCCACCGTTCGGGGAAGGCCTCATTAAGGTAGGCCCTTACTTCTCGAGCATAATGGGCTGGGCAGCCGTCGTTTTGCAGCCACATTGTTTGTACTATTTCTTGTGGTTCATTTTCCAACAAACCTGGTAGTTGGTTTCTTAATAAATCCAAATAACCGGTCGAATTTAGAGTCCCGGGCAACTCGACAGGACCCACTATTTTTCCATTAAAAATACCAGTCCACAGATTAATTTTAAACTGGTATTGCGAACGCTCCTCTCTTATCAAATGAGGGTTTGATGTCCGCCAGCTATGAAGGTTATGTAAATTTGTGTAGCCATCCTTTTTGCAGCTGGATTCATCACTCCACAAGATACGATTAAAAAAGTTTGGGTCCTGTCGATGAATTTCAATCATTCGTCTACAAAAATTAACACGTGGTGCATAATCTCGTGTTAATAAAGACTGCACTTTTTGAATATGGTAAGGATGGTACTTTAACCCAGTGTTGCCACCTTAGCCCTTTTCGGGCTAGATCTAGCTCTTTTTACAATGTGTGAACTCGTAGTTTCATGATTTAGCCCCAAAAGGGCAATCTAGCCCTTTTTCATAATCTAAAAATGTTGCATCAAAATCTGAAATTTGCACCATGCTAATACTAAACTATCGGAATAAGTGTCTTTAATAAGATTTGTGAATATTTTTTTGGTAGATTTAATTTTTTTGAGTATTGAATTGAAGCAATAACCCGTATAAAGAATTGGGAAAGCTGGCAAAAATTGTTCTATCTTTGCTGCCACATTCCAGCGTGTTTTTATCTCGATGAACCTTATTAAAACCAAAAAAACCGGTCAAGTGCGAGTTGGACTCGCGCAAGTCGCGCACCGAGGGTTCCGCATAAACCTGTAGATAAGGAGTTCAAAATTTTCAAAATTGTCAAAAATATTTTTCATATGATGATTTTTTTTTATATGATGAAACTGAAAATTTACGGTTTTCGTAATTTTTCCTATATCTGTACTATAAGACGTGACTTCGTACTAAATTTCAAGATTCTAAGTTTACGGGAAGTACCCTGTTGGTTTTGATTCCCGTGCGAGTTTCGAAAATTTGCGGCCTAAATGGCTGTATCTTTTGATTGCGTTGGCTTAGAAGGTTGATTTTCCTACAGCTTCCAGGGACAGTGGACCTAAGTATCATATAGAAATTTCAGTTTGATACCTCCACGCGTTCCTGAGAAAAACGGTCTTGACAGACGGACGGACAACAAAGTGATCTTATAAGGGTTCCGTTTTTTTCTTTTGAGGTACGGAACTCTAAAAAGGAACAAATTGGGACTAAAAACTATAACTTCGTACAAGTTTAAGGTTCGTAAAAAAAAATCCTTTTCTAGCATTTGTGGCTATTTAACCCGATCTAGCCCTTTTTAGCCTCTTCAAAAGCCCCAATTCAAAAATGGAGGTGGCAACACTGCTTTAACCTTTTCAATATTCGGTGCGCAGTTGATTTTGCAATCCCAGTACGTCTTTCTATTGCTCGTACCGATGTAGACGGATCCCTTAAGACTTCCTGTTCTACTACGTCTACGTCGTGCTCCTGGTATCTTCCCTCGCTGCGAGGACCACCTGGGATTCTTCCTTGGCGGTAAGAGTTGTTGACTCTTAAAAACACTCCATAGGCTGGGTGGTGTCGATTCGGATATCGCTCTGCGTAGATCCTTGCAGCCTCTCTGGCAGAGTAACTAACGCCGCCTCTGGCGTTAATACGCCTCGTTTCTCCATACACGAGATGCATATCAGCATACTCGCTTGGGGTATAAAAATGCTCATTTTGTCGACGGTTAGCCATAACGTGTAGAAAATCGAAGTCCAGAATAATGCCAAAGTTGTTGAGTCCAGTTCAAAGAAATCCAAGTCAAATGCAAAATCCAAAGTCCAAAGTGAAGCAAAGTTCGTTAATAAAATCACAGAGCACAAAACGGAACACAGGAGTAGCACGGGGCGTCAAGCGTCGTACTGAATGAACTTGTAGTTAACAAAAAATACGGTGTCCATTGTTATCGAGATCCAGTTTTACCTGCGTGCGCGTCTCACTCCCTGTGTACATTCCATGAAAGAGCGTGACAAAATAAGTAATTTTATGCGTGCTTGAGTGAGATAGCATGTGTTTTATCATTTCTAATGAGCGCTTCTACGCATTTTTATTGTAATTATTAGCTTACAAAAATTAATTTTACACGAACTAGGAAATGTGACTTAAACATGTAAATGTTTAGTTTGACGAAATGCTCCCTTACACTCTTAAAAATTTAATATCTCCAAAACTTTTAATGCTACTTACCTAATTTATACCATTTTAGAATCTTTATTTAATAGGCAACTTTTCAGGTTAGTTTGCTCAAAAAGTTTCATACATTTTTTTTATACCACGACTGTTTAAATTTGCAAGAAACTTTTTGGTGCAGTAAAAAAAAATTAAAAATAATGCTGAGATTTCAAAATGACGTCAATATTTAGAAAAAAAGTCTGATGTTTTCTGAGATCAGTCATTCCCAAATAAAAATAGCTAAAAAAAATAAAAAAATAATCCCAAATGAGGGCGCTGTAGTCGAAAGTTTGAAAAAAGTCGTGCATTTCCCAAAATTTTAACTTTAATTAATTTATTCAAAGGTTACTTAACTTCAAATTTTTTTTTATTTTTTTTTGAAAGGTCACTGTCCAAGGTATCTCCCATGACAATTTGATTCACATATTCTGGGACACCCGTATAAGAAGATTATAACATCTAACGTCCCTTTAAACAAGAATGATCATAGTACGACCAACACCGGCTAGGCTTATTTTCAAGCCGGTGTCGTTTATCATCCTAGTGTCCTAATGTTCCATCATACCTGACGACCGGAACTTAATAGACACGGTTCAAAATCATGCCTGGAAGCGGCCTAATTAATAAGCCTCGTAAGGAAAGGTCACAGTTTTATTATCGCAGGGTTTTATTAAAAACACTATAAGCTGATCTGTCTTTCTGAAGTCAATTTAACTACAAAACTTTCATTTAATTAAAAAAAATTAACAGGCTTACTAGCCTACAAATTTTGTAAAATATGTTCACGTCATAGATGAAAATAATAAAAACACTTAAAATAAATAATGCGTAAGTACCTATTTAAAATACCATTTATTCTATTAACTTAACCCTAAACTTTTTAACACTTTTCTTTGACATTATGAAAAAGTACACAATCTATTCACTTCCACCAGCTCTTTCATTTTGTCCCGCATGTGGTTCGTATGTGTTTTCATCCATTCCCCTATCACCATAGTTGCCGAGTATCCTCTGTCCAGTTGGGTCGAATGGAGATTTTAAGTGTAGTCGAGCCTTATGTCTTTTACCCATTATTTCAATTTCGTACTCTCCTTCGCTCAAAAAGTTCTTTGTAACTTCGGATCCCTTGTTTGTGATATAACCGATGCCTATAGGTTTGTCTAGGTGAAAACCATAGTCGCCTCTTCGAAGATAACCAACAGGCTCCTTGTTTCTGTATATTGCTTCTTGACCGAATATTGCTACCTGTAATAAAATGTGTATAGTTATTATAACAATATGATATTAATTAGTTGTGGTCCTTCAAGCCGGATTCAAACATTAAGCTTTAAGTTCTGCTTAAACCTTAATGTTTGAAATTGATTTGTCATGTTTTTGATATACATTAGTGATCTAAATATCAAAATGCTCTTACTTTGTCTTCTAGCGTGAAGAACCCATATTTCTTGGTAACACCATTAGCCCGGGCCTTAGTAACTTGCTCGTTTCCAATATATTCTCCATCTTTTCTACACGTGAACCCTAGGTTTGCTTCTATGGGGTTGTCATCGCTTCTTAAGTCAGAGTTCCACAAGTGGTAGCCTGAAACAAAAAATATTTTTTTTATGTTTTATGACTGCTGTAGTGGATTATTGAATCGAACTTATTCTTAAGTTAGTTAGCATAAGTTGTTACAAACATGCTTATTTAAACATTGATAGTGCTTTTTTTTCTCTACGGTTTATAAGCTCATCCGTTCCGACCTATAATCCTACGGCGACTTTTAATGCAAGCTGACTGTTCGGTAAATATTAAAAAATCGGTATTATCCAGCTAAAGATAGTCATCTAATCGCAACCAGCAGGTACGTACAACACGAACCTTTCACCGCACTAAGCAACGTCATTGCCCAAAATGTCGCTAGCTAAAGCTATGAACTATTCTATACCTGTGTTGCTAGCTACAAAACACTTCTCTTTTTAAATGGCACTCGCGGTAAAATCTGGCCTACAGGTTGACTGCTATTTGGGTCTCTGACCTTGGTCTTTTTTTCGAAGCGACTAATACCAACCTTTTTCAGCACTAAGCGAGGTCAGCGCCCTCCAGCCCGCGCGCCTCAGTCCTTCGGCCCTACTAATGGCTCTGTACACTTGTATAGCGTGCGAGGACGGCACGTGCAGCTCCCAGCCCAGCTCCCCCGCCCACCCGACTCGTAGCGCGCGACAAGTGTACGACTTGTTGTCGGTCTGAGGCGTTTTGGCGAGGCGAATGGAGCGGTGAGTGTATGTTGGGAACGCATCGTTTGACAGGCCCGCGTCGGTGTAGCGCTGGAGGATACGCTGGCTAGATAGAAAAAAAATGTGTCGTTAATTTTTTACACATTACTCTCGACGCGTTCAGACGACAGTACGATCTAAATAAATAAATCCATTGAAGTATGCATATTGTCTGACGTAAGTCGCGGACAAGTTTTGACAATCGGGTTAAGGGTTTGCATAGTCCGGACGCGTCCAATAATGTGCATGCGGCTTAAGTTTTCTAAATTAAGAACGCCTCGCTAAAATGAAAACAGCTTTTCGTTTCACAACTTTAATTATTTTTTTTGAAATTTTTATTTTTTTTTAAATAAAATTTAACTGCGTTTTTTTCTTAGGTCGGGGATAGAAGTAAACAAACCTGTCAGGCCCCTGTATGCTGAGAATGCACAGCTGTTTAGTAACATCAGTGATGGTTGCTCTAAGTTTTTGCGTGTGGATGATCCGCCGTAAGTGAGCAAGCGTGTGGTGCGCGTTGAACCCACTCGTTACCACGTAGTAGCCACGCCCCTGGAAGGTACCAACTTCATCATGTCTTATGCATGTCTAAACAGGCGTCCTATTTGCTAATTATGTACGTACCGGTGTATCAAAGGTTTATCTTGATCTAGAAATCAACAGGAAAACGAAAATCAAAAATCAAGTGGTTGCAGAAAACGCTTTTCCTCTTCGACAATGGTTTAATTGATTATCATCCAATTATTGCAACAGAGGTATTTATTACCTCTGGGTTTGCACTAGGATAGGACCTAAATTTTGATCTAACCTACCAAATCGTGTTAGTAGATCTCAATGAAGACGGCGCATTCCACAATAATAATTTCTCGATACATATATTTACCCAAGAAACGATGGTGTGACGACTTGGTCAATAAAACAAGGGACTGGGAAACGTTGGAAATGGACAGGGACAGGTGGAAAGATTTGGGGAAGGCCATTGACCAGCAGTGGGATGATAAAGGGTAATTAAAAAAAAAACATATATTTAGGTTCATACCTTAAAGATCGGTTCGTGTAGCTGTCCACTGCCGCCATCCAAAATACTAACTGTAACGTCCGCTTCTACTCCACCCTTTTCGTTTAGAAGAAGAGAATACACCACCCTAAAAGAAATTGTTAGAATGAGATATTTATTTACACTAGTAACATCAAATAAACATGTATGTAGCGACATCTGTTGTACAAGTATTGTTACTTATTATCTATGGTTAACTGTTTTTTCTAACCTAATAAATTTTTCTTGTCATCGGATGCGTAACAAAGAGAACGTCGTTTTATTAGGTTATGGGCCCAGTATGCCCTATAGTTAATTTAAAAGTTTTTTAATTAGCTAGATTAGGCACGGGAGTGAAAATAAACAGTGCTGAAAGTGAAAATTAACAGAAATGGCGTCGAACTCATTTTTGGCTAGTGTACCCAAGTTAAAAGGGCGCGAGAACTACCATGAGTGGGCTTTTGCAGCGGAGAATATGCTAGTTTTGGAGGGCATGCTGTCATGCATCAAGGAAGAAAAAGATGCTACTCCATTAACAGGACAGGCAGCAGCCACGGCAGCCGCAGAGGACGCAAAAGCGAAAGCCAAGTTAATTTTGACAGTTGACCCGTCACTGTACGTACATATCAGAGAAGCCTCAAGTGCCCAAGATTTGTGGCAGAAATTGCAAGCAATGTTCGATGATTCTGGTTTTGCAAGAAAAGTAAGTCTATTACGTAATCTTATCTCGATTCGTTTAGATACTTGCAATTCAATGACTACATACATCACGCAACTTATTGAGACTGCCCAGAAATTATCAGGAACAGGATTTAAAGTGGATGACGAGTGGATTGGCTGTTTAATGCTGGCAGGATTACCAGAAAAATATTTCCCAATGATAATGGCGATAGAACATTCTGGAATCGCCATTACATCAGATCAGTGTTGCCAACTTTATTTTCTAGAGGATCGTACAACACAGTAGGAAAAATCGTATTTTACCAAGAATTCTAGAAAAAAAATAGTACGTTTTAAGATATTATTCAACAAAATTACAGCATTTTGAAAAAAAAAGAAATGCAAGTGTATTTTGTTATTGAAATACAATTTTTTAGATAGAAAAAAATTATCTAATATAATTAAATCACTTATTACTTCTAATTATTATATATTTGGTATAGGCACACTAGTGCCATGTCCAGATATAAATTAAAATACTAGTTGCTAAATATCGACGATACAAGCAACATCAGATGCAAGAGTCAAAGAATTTATTCTTTCGTACTTACTTCAATTTAATTTGCTCAACATGATGATGAAATCGATACATGATGCCCTAACATGTTGTGCAGCCAACAATGTTCCACTTACTGTATCTATCATTAATGTATTAACTCTATATCTTAATATATTTTAAGGCTTGTTCTGTAGTTATTATTGATTTTTATATCGCCAAATAAAATAATAAGGATATTTGAAAAATCGTACATTTTGCGTACGATTAGGAATTAACGATCGTACATCGTATCAAAGCCAAAAAGGTCGTACAAATACGATTTAAATAGTACGGTTGGCAACACTGCATCAGATGTTGTGAAGTCAAAGCTAATTGATTTGGCAGGTAACGATTCCGAAGCCGGGAGCGCATTTCTCAGCAGAGGTCAGCACAGTCGACGTTTTTCTCATGTTGGCAATAGTAACGGCAACATCAAGAAAAATGACAGATCAAGTCATCATGGCGGCGGATTGTATAATATTATGTCTCAGACGAACGTAAACAAACCCGACAAGAGTCATATTACGTGCCATCGGTGTGGAAACACAGGCCATTATAAAAATCAGTGTAGTGTACAGAAGAATACACAACAAAACAAGAAGACACACGCGTTTTCCGCAGTTTTCCTAAACGGAAATTATAGTAAAGAGGATTTTTACTTAGATAGCGGCGCGAGTTGTCACATGACGACAGATGTAAACAAAGTGCAAAATGCAAGTTTTTCGCCAAGTGTGAGCGAGATTATGGCAGCAAATGGAAGTTCCATGGCAGTACAGTGCTCGGGCGATGTGCAAATAGTGACTATCACTCCAGATTGCAAGTTTGAGGTTACTTTAAAAGACTGTTTATGTGTACCTAACCTCGCAACGAACTTGATATCAATGAGTCAACTACAGGAAACAGAGTGAGGTTTTTACCTGATCGTTGCAATGTTTACAATCGAAACAAAGAATTAGTGGCTGTGGCGTTCGAGACAGATGGCGTTTACAAGTTGGACATTGAGAGATCACAATGTTTGTTTACACCTTCATCAGAGGTCAGTAGTGAAATATGGCACAGAAGATTAGGCCATTTGAACATAAACGACCAGGAAAAGATGAAGAATGGAGCAGTAACGGGTATATCATACAAAGATAAGTCAGTGATCAACAAGGGGACTTGCACAGTGTGTTGTGAAGGGAAGCAGTTTTGATCACCTTTTGGGCAGACAGGGACGAGAAGCAGCCAGCCACTAGATACCGTCCATGCTGATGTCTGTGGACCAATGGAGGCAACCTCGATCGGTGGAGCAAGGTATTTCCTCATATTTGTTGATGACTTTACACGTATGGTATTTGTTTACTTCCTCAAAGCAAAAAGTGAAGTATTCAAGTATTTTAAGGAATTTAAATCTATGGTAGAAAACCAGCAAGACAGAAAAATCAAAATATTCAGGACTGATAATGGTTTAGAGTTTTGTAGTACAGAGTTTGAGAACTACTTAAAAGAAGCAGGCATTATTCACCAAAAAACTAATGCCTACACCCCAGAGCAGAATGGTTTGAGTGAGCGAACTAACAGAACCATTGTTGAGCGAGCTCGGTGCTTATTATTTGATGCAGGATTAGATAAGATGTTTTGGGCAGAAGCGACAAATACTGCTGTCTATCTTAAGAATAGGTCCTGTGCATCAGGTTTAGATAATAAAACTCCGTATGAGCTCTGGCATAATAAGAAACCAGATTTAAGCCATATCAGAATATTTGGTAGCCAGGTGATGGTGCATATTCCTAAGGAGAAGCGGCTTAAGTGGGATACTAAGTCAAAAAAGTACATTCTAGTTGGTTTTTCGGAGAACGTTAAAGGCTACAGAATCTATGATCCCGTGAAGAGATGTGTCACAACTAGTAGAGATGTAGTTATCCAGGAGAACACAAAGAGAAACTGTACAAATGATTCAGTTGTTACAGTTTCAGTTTGGGATAGTGTTCAGGATAGTGTCCAAACAGATGAGTCAGAGACAGGCAGAGTAATTAAGAGTAGAGAGGAAGAGATAAAAGAGGAAGGTCTAGATATTTCTTCAGAATCTGAGTACCTTAATGCCGAGACTAATTTGGATTCTACATTACAGCAAAGTGAAGATGTAGAGGATGATGAGCCAGGACTACCGGAACCACCAGAACCAGTATCAGCACCAGATGAAGCAGCACCACAGTCACCAGGACCGCAAGATCCATTAGTCAAACGAGTGAGGAAGCAGCCAGAGCGGTATGGGTTTTCAAATCTATGCATGTTGAGTCCAGAAGTCAGCAGTGATCCCAGCAGTATTTGCGAGGTTCTGGAGAGTCCAGACCGTGACAGCTGGATCGAGGCGATGAGGGACGAGTTGCAAGCATTCGAGGACAATGATGCGTGGGTACCAGTGGATGCGTTACCTTCGGATAAGACTCTAGTGCAGTGCAAGTGGGTGTTTAAAAAGAAAGTCAATAGTGATAACAGTGTGCGGTATAGAGCGCGGTTAGTGGCAAAAGGTTTCACGCAGAGACCAGGAATTGACTATGAAGAGACTTTTTCACCTGTAGTCAGACATTCTACACTAAAACTGTTATTTGCACTGTCTGTGCAGTTAAATTTAGATATCACTCATCTAGATGTGAAAACAGCTTTTTTAAATGGTTATTTCAAAGAAGACATTTATATGGTTCAGCCTGACATAAATTGTGACAAAAAGAAAAAGGTTATTGTAAAATTAAACAAAGCAATTTATGGGTTGAAACAGTCATCTAGGTCTTGGTATGAGAGAGTTGAGCAATGTTTATGTGAGCTAGGTTTCAAAAAGAGTAAATTAGAGCCATGTATTTTCACAAAGATGAATGATGAAGTTAAAATAATTATTGCATTGTATGTTGACGATTTCTTTGTATTTTCTAGCTGCAATAATAAAATAGAGACTGAAAATGTAATTTCTGTGTTGAGTTCTAACTTCAAGATAAAGAATTTAGGACAGGTTCAACAATGTTTAGGTATGAGAGTCAGAATTGATAGAAAATCTAATGTTGTTACTTTAGATCAGGAACAGTATGTAGAGCAATTGCTTGAGAAATTTAATATGTTAAATTGTAAAGTTGCTAGTACTCCAATGGAATGTAAACTTGATATTGATAAGTCTGAAACTTGTGATGATAGTATTCCATACCAACAGTTGATTGGAAGTCTTATGTACTTGTCAGTTCTCACTAGACCAGATATATCTTATTCTGTAAGCTTTCTCAGCCAATTTAATAAATGTCATACTAATGTACATTGGAACTATGCGAAGATAATTCTTAGATATTTAAAGAAAACTAAGCATTATTGTTTGAAGTATGTAAAGGGGAAAGCTGAACTAGTTGGTTATGTTGACAGCGACTGGGCAAGTAATATTATTGATCGTAGATCTTATACTGGATACTGCTTTGTAACGTCAGGTTCAGCTATCTCCTGGGAGAGTAGAAAGCAAAGGACGGTAGCGATGTCCAGCATGGAGGCTGAGTACATGTCAATAGCAGAGGCATGTAAAGAAGCAATTTATTTGAGATCTTTGCTATATGAACTGACTGGTAACTTATGTACTGTGCGATTATGTAATGATAGTCAAAGTGCACAGAAGTTGGTGGCAAATTATGCTTGTAATAGAAAGAGTAAACATATTGATATTCATTATCATTTTATCAAAGATGTTGTTAAAGATAAAATAGTTAATTTGGAATATTTGCCAACAACTGCTATGCCAGCTGATGTACTAACTAAAGCTTTGATTCCCATGAAGCATTATAAATGTATAAAGGGATTAGGGGTTAGTCAGATGGAGATGGTAGAGCATTAAAATAAAAATTGTTATTAATTTTGTAGAGATGTTTTGTTTATTTGCTGTAGTTGGGGTGTTAGAATGAGATATTTATTTACACTAGTAACATCAAATAAACATGTATGTAGCGACATCTGTTGTACAAGTATTGTTACTTATTATCTATGGTGTAACTGTTTTTTCTAACCTAATAAATTTTTCTTGTCATCGGATGCGTAACAAAGAGAACGTCGTTTTATTAGAAATAACCATGATCTTTAATATCCATGACAAGGTTTGATGTTTTACCGTCATCATTATTTAATTTTTTATAATATTTATTGTCCCTTCACAATATGGCTCCTTAATATGAAAACATAATGCAAGTTGTAGCTAAGATAGTGAGGGCTGGCGCCTGAAATAGGCTTCAGGGCCTGTGCTACTGGTAATCAGGCCACACCTTCGGGCCCCACTATACTTTAAAGTTTTCAAGCTTATAAATCAACAACAAAAAGTATTCTATTTAGCTTAAGACTATTTAAAGGAGATTTACAAAACAAAAAATAATTGAGTGCGTTTCTGTTGTAAAGTGTACCTAGATGTGACGTTGTGTGTATGTGAGTACCTAGATATAACGTGTGTGTATGTGAGTGAGAGTGTGTTTCTGTGGTGAAGTGTACCTAGATGTGACGTTGTGCGTATGTGAGTGCCTAGATATAAAGTGTGTGTGAGAGTGTGTTTCTGTGGTGAAGTGTACCTAGATGTGACGTTGTGCGTATGTGAGTGCCTAGATATAACGTGTGTGTATGTGAGCGCCTAGATATAACGTGTGTGTAAGAGTGTGTTTCTGTGGTGAAGTGTACCTAGATGTGACGTTGTGTGTATGTGAGAGCCTAGATATAACGTGTGTGTATGTGAGTGAGAGTGTGTTTCTGTGGTGAAGTGTACCTAGATGTGACGTTGTGCGTATGTGAGTGCCTAGATATAAAGTGTGTGTGAGAGTGTGTTTCTGTGGTGAAGTGTACCTAGATGTGACGTTGTGCGTATGTGAGTGCCTAGATATAACGTGTGTGTATGTGAGCGCCTAGATATAACGTGTGTGTAAGAGTGTGTTTCTGTGGTGAAGTGTACCTAGATGTGACGTTGTGTGTATGTGAGAGCCTAGATATAACGTGTGTGTATGTGAGTGAGAGTGTGTTTCTGTGGTGAAGTGTACCTAGATGTGACGTTGTGTGTATGTGATAGCCTAGATATAACGTGTGTGTGTGTGAGTGAAAGTGTGTTTCTGTGATGAAGTGTACCTAGATGTGACGTTGTGTGTAAGTGAGTGATAGATTGACGGCACTTTCTTGCAAAATTGCCATAACGAGTCCATATGATGCTGCAGTGTTTACCATTATGTTTAAGTACACTTACTTATTCTCATTTTTAGACAAATCGCCTGTGAAAGCTAAATTGGCTGTTCTCTGCGCGTCCGGGCCGGTGATATAGAACTTCCCATAGTAAGACATGTTGAATAGCGCAGCTCCGTTCCTGCAGGCCAGAGCTTCGGCGCCAATCTGTAGGGAAATATCAAATGCATATCATTAAAATTTATATTACCCCCGAATATGAGCCAGTAAAACAGCTGGTGTGCTTCAAAGGCTGGACGAATTTTGACCACCCATAGCTAAGAATCACCGTCATTAAATGATCTTTAGTATAAAAATGACGTTTTGAAATAGATCCATCCATTCGGGAGCTACGATGCCACAGCTATGATCCCAGGTCGAGCCAAAATTGTTTTTGAGATTTTCTGTCATGAATATCTCAAACAGCTAGGAGTCGGAAAGTTGGCGGTGTTACACCCCCGTGCCTCGGAAAGCACGTTAAGCCGTTGGTCCAGCGCCTGAACTCTCTCCGGTCATGTCGGATTGCCGTCTCACCGAACTTTGAGAGTGATGGAACAGTGAGTGCACCTGTGTATTGCGCTCACACTTGTGCACTATAATATCTCCTGCGCAGATGGCTGATCTTTGTTGAGATTGGCCGCCGCAGTCGAAATCGGCCAGGAGGACTATTATGATGCCACAGACCACACACACAAAAACACAACAACACAAACATACACACACAAACATAAATAATTGTCAAACTTATAATACCCCTCTTTTTCTTCGGGGGTATTAAACGGAAGATCATAACTAGTCTTTATAATAAAGTAATGAGGGCATGTTTCACGCGTGGGTACTCACGAGATCATGATGTTTAGAAAATTCGAAGGTGTGATCCCCTTTAAGAATTTCCTCGTAACGCTGGTCGATGTTTCTGGGGTAGTCGGTGGTGCCGCCCCAGTCGTATTGTTGGACTCTTATCTGAAATAAACATAATATGCTTAGTGCCAATAACATTCAGTTCATTATGAATGAGTTACTTTATTTTTTTTAGCATTTTAGCAATTAAAACACACTTCAAATTATTCCTGATGTAATGCATCGTGACTTGCATAACTTCCGAATCCTATCAACGCAACGGTTAACATATCGAAAAACTATTCGGATTTTTTATTGTCTTAACCAGTAATCAAAGAGGCAGGCTTCTTCCATCCCAACACCATCACCATCAACTTATTCCTGATGCCTGACATCATGAATTGCATCTCTTCACGCCATCGGTTCATCGTGAGAAAACACCAAGTGTACCAACCTTCTCTCCAGGAATGAAAAAAGGCAGGCCTCTCTCATCCCGCTCTAGCCTGCATAACAGCTCCATCATACACTAATTCCTGATGCAATGCGTCATGACTCGCATCTCTTCCCGCCAACGGTTCATTGTGAGGAAACATCATGTGTACCAACCTTCTCTCCAGGAATGAAAAAAGGCAGGCATCTCCCAACCCGCTCTAGCCTGCATAACAGCTCCATCATCCACTAATTCCTGATGCAATGCGTCATGACTTGCATCTCTTCCCGCCAACGGTTCATCGTGAGGAAACATCATGCGTACCAACCTTCTCTCCAGGAATGAAAAAGGCAGGCCTCTCCCATCCAGCTCTAGCCTGCATAACAGCTCCATCATCCACTAATTCCTGATGCAATGCGTCATGACTCGCATCTCTTCCCGCCAACGGTTCGTCGTGTGGGAAAACTATGTTATAGTTCCGGACGTACGCTTCGTGGCTACTCTCTCGCATCCAGTGAGCGCGGGACATCTGTCCGGGCGTGAAACGACGGATGTCGAATGTGAACATGTTGTAGTGCGGTCTGTGGAAATAAATGGTTATTACAAAACCGAGACCGGCTAGTATACCAGAAACCGAGACCGGCTAGTATAGGAGTTTAACAATCCAAACACGGCTTGTGCTTTGTTCCTGGGGTGAAACAGATAAGCTATTCTCTAAGTAGCAACAAAACTGAAATACGAATATCTGTTACAATTCGAAGCCATAGCTACATGCCATGCCTATTCTAACTACGGTTTGCTATGAGGTTTTTTAATGGTCATAGAGACTGACTAATACAGATATTGCGTCGTCGTGGCCTATTAATATTTTGCATCAACCTACGGTTTAAACCTTTCATTTCAAAAATATGTAACAAAACTTGTATACGTGAACTTGCACACGTAACAGGTCAATACAAAAGACACGTTATCTCGAAATAAGTTTTAGATAATGGAGTCAAATATACGTCATAGTTGTTTATAATTTTTGTCAACAAGTTCAATAGATAACCTTTAAATGGGCGTACGAATAACCGTTGCAACTTTAAGTTAGTTAAATCATGTTTTACACACAAATATGGGGTTATTCACCTGCCAGTTATGATCCATTCAGCCATTTGTATACCACAGCCCGCAGAGAACATCATACCAGCCGAATTGTAACCGCAGTTGTGGTACAAACCTACAAAAATAATCACATGATGAAAATGCTTCACAATATACTAAAAATATTCGCCAATTATTGTTTTACCTACAAGTTCTAATGGGTTATCCGTGTTAATTGTTTATTTCATTACAGCTGTACATACTGTGGTATAGTAACCAAACAAATCTTTGATATTATCCGTCAACATTATCCATCTCATCACCCTATATACGTCACACTGCTGGGCATAGGCCTCACCTTAACTATGAGGTGGTCCGAGCCGTATTCCACCACGCGGGCCTAGTGCGGATTGGTGGAGGGGTGTTTGTAAGGCAAGTGACCAACCTTACTGTCAGATGTTATTAAGCCGCCAGAGGGCTTCTGTCTAGACTACTAATTTCTATCGATATTAACCGGGACCAAAAGCTTAACGTGCCTTCCGAAGCACGGAGATACTTGTAAATAGACGTCACTTAAATGGTGTTTGGTGGTTTAAGAGTAGATATCAAATAGGTTTCGTGTTCACATCACAGATTGCAAACAAATTGATCTGTTGAATCAAATTGTCTGATGAATGTGCAATTATTAAGTCAGAATATTTACAAAGTTATCAATGCAAGTTTTGAATAATATGATAGCAGCTTGTTTATTTACTAACACACCCGAGTCACCTCGGCGAATGCTCTCAGATAGATACAAGACATAAATAATTACAATTAATATAAATAACAGTTTTGTTTGCGGTCATTAAATTATGCATAAACCAGCTCTATTCCCACAACATGAATATCGAAGCTTGAAGCGAAAGCGAAATTTGAAATTTAGCTTAGGAATTTTTCATTTTGAAAACGAACGCTTTTCCGAAGAAGGTAGCGCATCCCATTTCAAGTTATCATCTTTCTGTATTCTTCATTTGCGGTTTCTCTGACTCAATTACAGTATTGAGAGTACAGTAGGCTAGATGACACCATCAATCGTTGACATACTTTTTATTATCTGTCAAAACGGTCTGCCTCCATAGATTATGTCGTATGGGAATACAAAAACGTGACATCACGGTCATGTATCAGATATCGGAGTCAATTGACCGAATATTTATTGAGTTTTGTGTGTTTAAAAATTGGTTTCTACAGCTTCTTGGAAATATACTGGTTGTATTAACCTCATAGGGGCTATGTTTTTTAAACGTCATGGTCTTGAAAATATTTAATATAGGTGTCATCATGCCAATTCCATTGGTATGGTATTTATTGTTATCTTACCGAACACATTAGGGTCTTCTCCAAGCAGTGGCTTATGATCAGGCGTGAATGACTCCGGTCCACACACCGTGCTCTTGATACCGATTTGACCGAGTTTGGGACAAAGAGTTGTGGCACTGGTCATGTGCACTCCGAACACGTCCCAATCCAACTCGTATAGGTGGAACTGAAGGTTGTCCGGTACCTGGATGAAATTGTGAGTAGTCATTGGAGTCCAAAATGACAGGTAGAGTACGCTACTAGCAGAAAGGTTAAAGGTTAAGTGCCTGTGTGGTGTTTATGTTCGGAAACTATTTAATAGTTTTGATATCGAAAGATCCGTAATGACGAAATAATAATTCAGACCTATGCCAGAATGTGAAGTAATCTTTAGAGTTAAGTAGAAAGTGTTGTCTATGGTTACAATTCATCATCATCATCATCATCATATCAGCCTGTTGCAGTCTACTGCTGGACATAGGCCTTCCCCAAGGAGCGCCACAGCGCACGATCTCCCGCCCTTTGCATCCAGTCACTACCAGCTGCCTTCTTCAGGTCGTCTGTCCATCTAGCCGGGGGGCTTGGTTACAATTACTTAAATTTGTTTTATTTATTTAAATTCTGCATAAACATGACACGGACTTAATGCCGAAGGCATTCTCTACCAGTCAACTATAGGGCCAAGCACAGAAAGTTTAAGAGAAAATTCAGAATATTTATCCCGCAATGAACACCATAGTAGTAGCGCCTTGAGTTTACCATTTGTGCAACAAGCGCCATCTGCACTGCATTATTTGTGAGAATATTCTGTATTAACTTATTATATTTTTAGCATTAACAAGACAATTTTTTTACAATGTAATATTTAAAAGAAATAATCAGACTACAGGCAATCACCCGGCTTGCGAGAGGTGCGATTTCAAGTCCCGCCTGTGGCAGTCCGATGTTTTCTTCTAGTGTGTTAAATTTCACATTGTAAAAACGCTCCTTATTGCATACCTGGTCCAACATAATCGGATTGCTCTCATATCCTCCAATGCTGCAGGTCTCTCCTTGCATCTTCAAGTACAAGTCGACGTCATGATCCCTGACGTTGGGGCAGCCTCGTATTTCGGGAATCGCGTCACTAACTACGTATGCGTGCTTAAACGGAATGAGAGGGAGAGATGGCACGCCTGCGAACCGCGCCACTCGAGGACCCCATGCTCCTAAAATATGAATAAGTTTGAATAAATATAAAAACATCACATACATTGATCTAACTCCGTGGTAAGTAACTAAAGAGCACGAACATAATCGTAACGTATTCGTGTCGTCCAAACGCCAGAAAATGACAGTTTCCCCATACAAATTGACAAGTTAACGATAGGTAAACGCTACGAATACGTTACGATAGTTGTTCGTGCTCACCCCATTCTTTGTATGCTAAAATCTTTATTAAATAATATAAGCCTTTCCAAGAATTCTTCTTACTGCATTTGGGTTTTCGGACCTTTTTTTAGTGGAGCAACACGTTCAAACTTAACACTTGTGTTTTAGATATCAGAATATCAGAATCAATAGTGGTATTACAAATAAACTTAAATAGATACATATAACATCCAGACCAGTACAAACAGACGTGTTCAAGCAACAAATGTGCGGGGATCGAACCCGCGAACTATTGGTTAATTAAGGTAGAATCGTTATTAAGTAGGTATGTAGTTAGATAGGTGCTGCATTATTTTTACCTGAGACGGTAATAGTACCAATCCCAAAATTGCCTTGGCACAGCCAATGGCATAGAGTCACGTTAATTTACTTCAAGTGAAATATCTAAAGTATATCTTCATGTAGGCAAAAGGAAACATGGTCGAGAGTCACATCTGGAAGTCTGGGATTTTATGTTAACATGGAAATTAATTTTAAATAATTGTGGTGACCTTTGGGCTTGGTAGATAAATCCAAAGCTCTATGGATTCCATATACTTACGCACCTCCACAATTGACAACGCACTTGGTCCTTATAAAGCCTTTGTCTGTGTGCACTCCTGTCACCTCTTTATTGCCGAGTATGTTGTGGGCGTAATGTATGTCAAGTACTGGACAGTCTTCGTACACCTAAAAAAGAAAAACATCAGTCATTGCACAAAATAAGTCGTATTCGGGTTCGGGGTTCGATTAGTTGAAGGCTGTGTTAAGGCTTTCGTGGACGGTCCAAAAATAACTTAGCACTATTATGTGTGTTTATGGTACGCAATTTAAAGATTTATAACAGCAACAGTGAAAGAAGCTACTGTAAGCTAGAAGTTTTAGGGTATTTTTTATATAATAATAGTCCTCCTAGCCGATTTTGACCACGGCGGCCAATCTCAACAGAGATCAGCCAACTGCGCAGGAGATATTATAGTGCACAAGTGTGAGCGCAATACACAGGTGCACTCACTGTTCCATCACTCTCAAAGTTCGGTAAGACGGCAATCCGACATGACCGGAGAGACATCAGGCGCAGGACCAACGGCTTAACGTGCTTTCCGAGGCACGGGGGTGTAACACCAACCAACGCCAACTTCCCGACTACGAGCTGTTTTTGAGAAATTCATGACAGAAAATCTCAGAAACAATTTTGGCTCGACCTGGGATTCAAACCCAGGACCTCTCGGATGTAAGACAGAGAAACTTTGACACTACACCAACGAGGCAGTAGTTTTACTTACTTTCCCGCCATTTTTTGTAGCAACTTTGACAAGTGCATTGCAAGCCATTGCCGGGTCGATGGTGCCATCTTCGGTCGCGTAGAGTGCCATTTGAAAAACCGACGGGTCCAGAAGAGGGAATATCTTTTGCGCTTCTACAGGGGTTAAAACTTGACTTGGAATTCCCATAGCATTTCCTAGGGTATGCAGTCTCATGTATTCTTGTGTCCGCACCTGAATAAAGAGAATAGAACTGTGAATTTGATAAGAAACATAGCATAAGCTATATGCGTTCTTACGCACTTTACAACGCACGCACGCACTTTCTTTTCGTATAGGTGATTTTGCAAGAACTGTGTACTCCTTAGTTGGTTAGGAGTACACAGTTCTTGCAAAATCACCTGTAACCCCTAACAAAAAAAAATACTTTAAAACCAAATATGTCAGAAACGGATCACTTCGTCGAGAAATGGTGTTCACAACCTCATAATGTTTTACCTAATAATACCTAATCAACGATTACCCACGCGATGGGTTTGTGAAGAAAAAAAATACCACCTAATAATCTACTTGAAACTAGTAGGTAAGTTGAAAAAAAAATTACACGACTTTTTTGCAATTATTACAATACATACTTATACCAAATTACTTATAGTCTCTGAGTAAAGCCGGGGACAGGCGGACAGACAGACATGGCGAAACTATAAGGGTTCCTTGTTTACTACGGAACCCTAAAAGGAGCAATAAAACTAAACTATCAACAAAGATGATAATGATATCTTTGCCTAATGGAGACAATACTTTTAGAGATTCACAAAACTCGAAGTGTAGTCCCATTTTTTATCATTCTCGTCAACATACTCAATGACATTTTAACCAACAGAATAATACAATAACATAAACACATTGATTACCTTACTCCGCGATATAAACATGCCGCCATTGTTGATCCACCCGGCATAGTCTTCAACTTCGTTCGCTAAATTGCTATACACATTTCTTGAATCTTTCAGCAATTTAACTTCTAGGTCACACGGTCTCAAGGACCAGACCAACCCTGAAACGAAAAGTTGCAAATACATACGTATTTTTGCATAAAGTTTGTATTAACGTTATCACATAAACCCCTTTAAAAATGTATTCAAACTGATTTTTTTAATGGGAAATAAAATCTTTGTATTTTATTTATGTAAAAAAGATGAAGACAGTGAAATATATATAAACATTACTAAAAATAATGTACCTACTTCTTCTATATTTATAGAAGAGCCCTGCACGCAAACTTATATTTACCTACAGGTTCTAGTTACAAAGAGTTACTACGGTGACATAATAGAGTTTGGGGAAGCCCTTAAATTGGTCTCCATCTATCAATTGACCACATTACGTCTATTGAACTTACTTGCCCCGATAATGCATACAGACGAGTAGGTACGCAGAATCAGTGACTCTAGTATCAACGTGATATTCAAATAGCTGTTTTTTTATGTAAAATTCATTAAAATTTGCCTAATATTTTATAAATCAATAAATACTGCAAGTTGCCGTTTTTATGTCATAAGGACGATACAAAATACAAAGGAATTTAAAAATAAATATAATGTCCCAAAAAAAAGTAAGACACTTACCGGCTGTATGCCACGTAGTTCCGCTAGTGAGCTTGGCCCTTTCCAAAAGCACTGCATTTACGCCTCTTTTTGAGAGTTGATATAAAGTATTACATCCAGCTATACCACCACCTATAAATACAAACTAAAATTAGTGTACAGTTTCCAACGTCTTATTTTTTTTTTTAAAGTAAGGAAATATAAAACAATACAGTACCAAAAAAGGAATATCGTAACTTACCAATAATAACGACGTCAGCCGAAGTCACCACTTCAGTATTCGTGGAAAACAACTTTTTATGCGTCGCATTGTTCAAAAAGTTTACCGCTTTTCGCCTCACAGTCACATCCCTAATAACTTTATACATTTTCGTACCTAACACTTTTAATTATTTTTGTTTAAATAATATTATGAACCTATTACCTACCTACAATAGCTAAAGAGTATGTGCTTCGACCGCGGCCGCAGGTCGAATGGTTTAAATGAACAGGACAGCACCAACACAAGCTGGATTGATTGATATCAGATCATAAGTTTGTTGACATACTATTTTGACCAGGGTCGAATTCAGGGTTGGCTATTGTAATTTTATGTTCTGTAAGTTATGTTGTAGCTACATTTTTATCCATATCATTTACTTCTAAACTAGAAAAAAAATCAAGTATATGCAAGGAATCTTCATTTTGAAAATAGCGTAATATCGTCAGAAATTTGCAACCGGTTATAATTCTTAGGTGAGTCTTAGAATATAGATTCTCGGTGTGATAATTTCTATTTATTACTCGGTTTTGTGTAAGAATAAGTGCTTAGTTACATTTAGTTTAGATTGTTAATGCTCCTGTACGCAAATTACTATAATTTCGTATTATTATTTAGCCACATAAGTGAATTTTTGTAATTCTTGTGATAAATAAATATCTTAAACCATATATAGATTTTGTATAATATACAATTAATTGGAGTGTAAAAAATATTTGAACAAAAAATATTACGATTTTACACCCGCTATTTTTTCAAGTCCGGTCCATTCATATCATCTCAAAAACAATCTGTCAAAGTTCAAATAGTAACTCATCTTATCAAATTGCTCTGCTTTCTGTTTCATTAGAATACATTTTGTTATTATATTATATTCACATAATTAACAACACTAATATAACGTAGGGTTTATGATAAAAAATAAGATTACTGGCAATGAATATGCATTTATTTTAATAATAATTTTGATACATTTTTTTGAGTTACCCGTTAAGGGTCTATTCTAATATTTACATAACATAATTATTCTTATGTAATAGTTAAAAAATAATCGGATTTTCTTTACATATTGTGACTTTCTATGTCCTTTCTATGCAAAAGATAGAAAAAAAAATGGGGAATGTTAAAATAGAAAGGAACACCGGCGCTCGAAAAACTAATAAGTGTTTAGGTATCACCATCGTTCTATCTTCTGACTGTCAGGTTTTTTTGATTTAAAAAGAGAGTAAGGATGGGTGCAGTATCACTTGAATTATAGACGAGCGAAATTGAATCTAAAACTAAAGCATATATTTCTTTAATATAAAAAAATATTTAGATTTTGGGCAAGTTGCATGCTGAATCATGTCTTTCTTTTTAATATATAAAAATATGATACTTTCATTTATACATGATTTGTGATACTATAGTACTTGAAAGGTTCGCTTATATTTCAAAATATCATGAAATGTCAAGTTAATAAAATATTACAAAACAAAACAAGTTTGGTTAAAATATTTCAGTCATTAAATTATATATTCAAACAACATCTTCACTTTGTTATTATAACTAGTAATTTTTAGTATCGCGTTATCGTACGATACAATATTAAAAGGGCCTTCTTAACCAGGGAGTAAGGGGCGCAGTGCATCTTCTATATTTATCT
This sequence comes from Pyrausta despicata, assembly GCA_963921415.1. Classification (NCBI taxonomy): domain Eukaryota; kingdom Metazoa; phylum Arthropoda; class Insecta; order Lepidoptera; family Crambidae; genus Pyrausta; species Pyrausta despicata. The sequence goes on along the minus strand of OY992846.1, from coordinate 12,614,649 downwards.
AGATCTGTAGAGTATATTTCGAAATAACTATCAGGGTGTGATTATTAGGGATCAATACTGATGCCAAAAATGTATGTATGTATATGTGTTGTTTTGATTAGACGACCGCTTGGTGCAGTGGTCCACATGTCGGACTTCTAAACCAAGGGTCGCGGGTTCGATCCCCGCACAGTACAAGCATAAGTGTTCATGAACATGTGTGTTTGTATTGGTCTGGGTGTTTTCTGTATAATATGTATTTATTTACAAAAAAAAGTATTTAAGTATGTTTATGCGTTGTCTAGTACCCATAACACAAGCCTCGTAGCTTAATTTGGGCCTAGAGAATTGGTGTGATTGTTGTGAAATATTTATTTATTTATTTATAATGTAGTCAGTTATTTTTTGTCTGTCTGTCTGTATGTATAACCGTTATAGAAACAAAAACTACTGGACGGATTTTAACGAAATTTGGTACAATTATTTTGATAGTCATAAGCTGGTAAATTTATCACTCGTAGTATACTTTTCATCACGCTACAATCAATAGGAGCAGAGCAGTGAAAGGAAATGTTGGGAAAACGGGAGAAGTTACTCCATTTTTTAAGCTTCCGTTGCGTGTGCAACCTTAATGGTTAAAGATTCACAGAAATCATGTGTTTTCCTTAAAATTATATAAAAAATATCCCACGACAGCATAATATGTTTATATTTTATGGTTTGTATGATTCTCCCTGAATGAGGCCTAATACTAAAGAATAAATGCAGCTTAACAAATTTAGATGAAACTTAACTAAATATCTTAAAGGCAATTCAAAATATACTTATGGATTTATTTTTCGATATAAAGTTGGACAATGTACTATTAAATAAAGATACAAAACATTTCTATGGACATCTCCGCAATCCTTGTTGAATTCACGATTTGATGATCTTTATAAATCTTTTCGACGACATAATAGAAAATGTACAATGCAATAACATACCCTAAAAACTCGATACTACTCGATCCACAGTTCCACTTGCACTATCTGCAACAAACATGGCCTGTTAGTTAAATGATCGTCCTTGCTGTAGAAACATGCTGCCTTTTCAGGTTGAAAACGTTTGTGGTATTAAATAAAAATGAAAATATATTTTGCGGGCTGGCCACAGGCGGGGGGTGAGGTGGAGGCAGACAATGCGACACGTCAGCACTGCTGACGCGTCGCATGGTCGCCCGCCACCGCCGCTTTTTACTTTGTACGGAGTACTGATATGATATGATCTATTCCACCGTTTTCGGTCATGGCGACCACTTCGACTCATAGTCGGTTTGCGTTGATGCGCTCGTAAGTGGCTGATGTAGCCGATTTTTGCGGTAAACGTCCGCGCGCAGTGAGGGCAGATGAGGGCGCCACTAACATAATTATAGTTAATTGCGGCGACTGGACGGGCTTTCAACTCATCGCGCTTAGCGTCGAGGTCAGCTTTACGCTAGAGTACCACTAGCTCCCTTATTAATTGCAATATTGGGTCATGGGGGGCGGGCGGGGGGAGGTGAGGTGCAGCCAGCTCTGGCGCGCCGCGTGCTCACCCGCCGCTACCGCCGCCGCCGCTTCTAGCTGACACGAGCACTACTAGCTCCCTGATTCTTTGGTACATAAACTGTCTTTCTTACTCCAGTACCTCAGACGTGGTGCGGGCTGGCCACGGGCGGAGGGGTGAGGTGGAGCCAGCTCTGGCACGCCACGTTATCGCCCGCTGCCGCTGCCGCTACCGCTTCTAGCTGAGCACCGAGCCCTACTAGCTCCCTGATTCTTTGGTAAATAAACTGTCTTTCTTACTACAGTACCTCAGACATGGTGCGGGCTGGCCACGGGCGGGGGGTGAGGTGGAAGCGGTGCTGACGCGTCGCGTGGTTGTGAGTCGCCGCTGCTTTTAACTGGGCACTTAGCACTATTGGGTCATGTGGACAATGTGGGGTTTTTCTAACTTGAGTACATCGCCGCCGCCGCTTCTAGCTGGGCCCGCAGCGCTACTAGCTCCCTTGTTCTTTGGTATATTCTATTTTGCAACTACAGTACCTCAGACGTGGTGCGGGCTGGCCACGGGCGGGGGGGGTGAGGTGCAGCCGGTGCTGGCGCGCCGCGTGGTCGCCCGCCGCCGCTGCCGCCACCGATTCTAGCTGAGCACCAAGCACTACTAGCTCCCTGATTCTTTGGTACATATACTGTCTTTCTTACTCCAGTACCTCAGACGTGGTGCGGGCTGGCCACGGGCGGGGGGGTGAGGTGGAGCCGGTGCTGGCGCGCCGCGTGGTCGCCCGCCGCCGCTGCCGCTGCCGCTTCTAGCTGAGCACGGAGCGCAACAAGCTCCCTGGTTCTTTGGTATATTGGGTCCTGGGGACAATATTGCTTTTGTTAACATTAAGCTTATTGATGGTCCTTGATAGGCTTAATTAAATAAGCAGATACTAAAATTTACGTCATTTTAAAACAGGCTGAGATTAAGGCCTCGTCCAAAAGCAGTCACGCTACTTCTAACGTTGATGATGTCGGGCGAAGTTGCGGGACGTCACCACACTTGTCTGGCAATATCTTGTGTCTGGAGACACTAGCGACTTTACGCTGGTAACAATGGCGATGACGAGCGATAGCTACCTTCGACTTTTCTCCTAACTGCGAATTCCGAGACTTGAATTCGTAGCTTAGATGGCAATGACATAAATTATGAATGTTTATTAAACGAAAAGAATATCCTTCAATTATATTGCGTAAAAAAGGAGTAGTTCATTCTGCGAGACGTAAAAAAATCATCACGCAGTGCTGCACCGGAAAATCATTGCAATTACCACACTGAGAATAAAGCGCTCCTTACCTGCTGCCTCATAGTAGGGTTCCATCTGCAGTAAAGCGCTTTCCACAGCTTGATGACTCTTAGCGACGCGACCGGCACCAACACGACCTGAGGCCTCGAGTACGGCGAGGGTGGCGAGGTGCCGAACGATGACGGACCCCAGTATAGAGGGTTGAGGTACAGATCCTGCCGGCTGTTGATGTACGACCAGAGCGATACGGTCTTGGTTTTAATTTCTGTAACAAAAATATTTTGGGTTGTGTATTGGTAAATTGGGGTATTGGTATTGGGGTTGGATGTTGGTAAATTATATTTTGTACCATACTTAATTAAAGTACAGCCGCGATCATAAAGTGGTTACCACTTTAAGGTTCAAAATTTTTTGCACACATTGTAGTCACTTCTCTAGACTATGCCATATTAATGATTGACTATAGATTATTTTTTCTAACGAGAATCAATCATTGTTTTAACCTGAGGTTAACTTACATAAATGTAATTTCAACAAATAAAGAAATGAGTTACATCCTCAAAAAATAAGGTTTATGGTCACTTTATACCATAAAAACTTATTTTTTAAATTATTATTATGTCAAATTGATTAGTTAATTTTGAAAGGCAGCAGGCAGCAGTAACACGTATTTGGATTTTAGTGTTAAAAGATGTGATATAGAATGTAATTTCAAAACTGGTAAACATTTTCAGACCGCCCATTACAAAATATAAAAGTGCAGCTAGTTTATTTCTTTCCCATGACTCTAGCTTGTCAAGGACTTCGAATAATGTTCCCTTCATTACTCGGCATAGAAGGCGCTAAAAGCGAAAGCGTCCCTTACTCTCGACCGACCGAACTGCTGGTGATTTAAAAAAAAACTCTCCTTTCTTGCTTATCACCTGCCTTTCTATAAGTTCATGCCGTTAAATAGGTTCTCTGAAGAAGATTAAATTTTTTTATTTTGCCTCCTAAACGCCTGTCAATCCGTCTTTCGGCAGGTCTGTCTGGCATACCAGACCATGGATGAATGGAATATGAAATAAGGTACAATGTCATGGGATGCTAACCTTCTTTCACCCGCTCGCGCTCCGTATTAAACAGGAATGTGCCGAAGCGGCACGAGTACAGATGGTCGACGATGGCGACGAGCAGCCGCTCGGTGAACTCGAACGCGGTCGGGAACTGCTGCTGCAGCTGCCACACGCAGTCCACCCACTGCACGAACACCGGTGAGCGATCTGCATCCGAATGACGCTCGTCTCCGTGGCCGATACGCTGCAATGAACAAGGGTATCGTAATTCAAACATGTCCACAATTAACGGGGGTCCTGAAAATGATAACTTGCCCCAATAATAAGTAATTGTTGTTTCTTTGGCATTATGTAATTTTTTTTATATTTTATAGTTTCACATATTTTATTGTTTTCAACAAAATTTTAATCGGTTCACTTTTTGTATTATTTAAGCTGAGGAAACTTAATTGGTTTATGTGTTATTTTAATAACCTATTTTGTTATGTAATGTTACAACTGTATGTTTCCCAAAAGTTTATAAAATAAAATAAAATAAAAACAGAGCGAATGGACTCCGCTGTGTTAAAGAGATTCACCAATCTGCATGTAATTAGGCGTGCAGGTTGGTGATTTTATCACATAAGCTATTTTCTACATAGTTTTCTATTTCTTCTATTCTTTTTATCATCACTAATTGATACTAACATAGTCTTAAAAAAATCTAACCAAATGGGCTGTAATTGTCTGAAAATAAACTTTTTTTTTATTGGGGACCATAAACGCGTGACTCGTGTCGCTGGAGATCACGACGCATAATTTCGAGAGAGAAGCCAGTGATTTCATTTCAGTAGCACTAGCGTTTTTCTTTTGTAACGTCATCCGAGAATATAGAGCTACTTCATCGATAGTACATGTGTTCGACATGGTTCCACGACACAAAATAGCCGTAAGATGTCTCTGAATATGGACTGCTTTTAATCTATCAAAACGAAAAATTGTAGGATAGTAGAAAGACATTGTCCATTCGTATTAAACACAACCCCTTATCAAAACAAGAATCAAATAACCAAGGCAGTCCAAACGACATTATAATTATCTGTGGCGCGCTACGAACCTCCGCGGTTTGCGCCCGACATTTTAGAAGATTTTTTTTTACGACTAAACTTGTTTTCATAAATTGTCAACCTGACAATTTTCTTTTTAAAATGTTTACGACGACCGTTTTCACTTTTATATTATTTTTATTTCGCCTTCTCCTTGTGTAATAATAATACAGTAGAATCCGTTTATCATGACTCCGCTTACATTGACCAACCGCCTATTATGATTTATGACGTAATTACGCTACGAAGTTTTGTTTTCATATAAAATTCTTTACAAAAAAGTCGGATATAATGACTTCTCTTATAGTGACATGTCGCTTATTATGACCCATATTTAATGAATTATGTCCGGTTATAATGACCGATATGATACTTTACATTGCAAAGTATCATGTTTGCACCTTCGGTAATGTTCGTTGATTCCCGACAACGTTCGGCACATGGCTCGTTTTTGTTTGAATCTCAGTAATTGACGCTTGAAGGTCACGCATTATTTTTCATTTATTTTTTTACAATAAAATGAAAAAAAAAAACAGGCAAAAATTACAGATTTTATTCATTAAAAAATACACTTGTATGTGTATCATGTGTACGTAATAAATGTGCAATTTTGATTTCATTAGTTACACTATACTTTTCTATTAAAATACATACATAAATATTTACGCAAAAATGTTTTTTTTTTCACAAAACGCTTTGTATGACGTCCGCTTATTATGACGTGTTTGTCGATTCCCTTCGATGTCATTATAAACGGATTCCACTGTAACTTATTTAAACTGTACAGTGAACAATGAACGTGTCCATTCGCTACATATCTACTCACCAGTTGGAACTTGTGTCCGAAAGAGAGCCACTCCTTCTCGATCAGCACTTCGAATCCTCTCAGCGTGCGGTAGTAGGGGTCAAGCATAAGCATCGCCAGGGCAGTAAGTTGCGCCGTGCGGTCCCAGCCGTCCGAGCAGTGGACTAGCACGGAGGTTTTGTGGTTCTCCACCTGTTGTTGAAGTAAAAGTTAATAAGACACGTCATTGTAAACAATGCGATATCTTTTGTAATTGTAAGGGGCATAGCACACGGCGTATTTTATACGCGCAGGCGACGCGCAGATGACGCGCGTATACGCGCTTCTTACGAGACTTAAAAGCAACTTTGTAACTTACTAAGGCTACGAGTACAAAGGCTACGTGTGACTACTCACAGTAGAAGCGCGTCTCACGACCGCATTGTGTGCTTAAGTTACAAAGTTGCTTAAGAAGTTGCGTAAGAAGCGCGTATACGCGCGACATCTGCACGTCGCCTGCGCGTATAAAATACGCCGTGTGCTATGGGCCTAAAACGGGCGGTTTTGCAACAAAAATAGGTAGCCTGATAATATGTTGACGCATGTATAATAAAAATCTGGAATAGGGTGACCACTAATTGCTTGTAAGTAAATATTGCAGGACGAACTGATCGTAGGACGCTTTTGAACAGGAGATGTAGCGTGAATTTCGTGTATGGTTATGCGCTACTTGGGCATTTGTCTATATTGTAAGGACCATGGACCATTTCATTGACGATAACGGCTGGAAACGTCACACACCTACGGTCTAGTATTAAGATTATTCGATCGATATCGTTTTGTAATGGAACTGGTAAATAAATCGTGCAGCAGGGGATTAAGGTTTTAATTCTTATCAACAGATGATTGACCGGTACTAACCTTATCTACAATGCGGACAGCGCCCGCTAAAATACATTTAATGTGTTTCAGCCAACAACTAGCTTCTATTCCGCTAAACCACCTACAAAATAACATGTTTGATTAGTTGGAATTTTCCTTCGTTATAGAGGTCGATTAGGTTGCCTTTGCATAGATAGAGATGGTTGGAAAAGTTTGGTAGAAACCATAGCTCAGCAGTACGATGATAAAGGTTAAAACAAAATATCGATACAAAATTCAAACAATAACTGTTTTTAGAAAATTAATGTAACGGGAGTCAATTGATACGACAAACTATATCGTGTTTGTCGTGAAGTTTGTAAATAAAATAACATTTAGAAACATTACCTGGATTGATCAATTTGCGGGAAGCATAGCTCTTTCAGTTTTCTTAAGCTCTCTCTCATCACGTGAATGTTGTGAATATCCAGGAAGACAAGTTCGGCATTCTGATAGGCATCTTCTGATTCATATCTGTAACAACATTCGCTTGTATATTCCATTGAGTGAGAATTGAATACTCCATGAGTTACACTAAAAATTGGAATTTACAGTTGACAGAGTGTACCGAAAGCATTTAATTTATTATTCACGAACCTTTGATCGACAAACACGATGACTGGAATAAAGTTGACACCTACTGCCAGTACATACGCTTGTTAGCGCATAAGTGCACTGCTTGTGCTTGTAACCCCCTGTAAGACTAGTTATATGAGTAGGTAATTTAAATTTAACTTCCTACCACCTAAGTTTGTATCATCCAAAAAAGTCTGAACAAATCCAATAAATGCCAAAACTGCAGACTTAGAAATCATAGCAATATATAAGTCGAGCCATATGCAAAGAACGCTGAATGCAATCAGCTTGCGCATAGGAGCAGTCGCTATCACGCTCGCTCACAGCAGCGTGTAAACATACATTTCTATCAACAACTAGCCGACCCCGCAGATGTTGTCCTAACCGTGTTTTTTTTTCTTCGTAAGAATCATCATACCATCCCCGTATATACGATACCATTTCCGAACTTTAAGGAATATCATTGAAAAAAATGGTCCAGGGGTACTTGAGTTATGCGCTTACCTACACATTTTGCGATTTATTTCTATATTATAGAAAATAAGGTCTTACCCGCCCCCTTTAGCTTTGTTGGCGATGGCGTTCGCGCTCGGCCGCGCGTCCATTATGAACAACTTGTGCGCCTGCGCGTTGGCGTCCATTATCAGCTGGATGTAGCGCTCATCCTCGCGGCTGCGTTTACCGCTCACCTAAAATATTATGAGTACATGGTAAAATATGGTGTGGAAAGGTATGGGACGTGTAAAAATGCCCCTTGTGGGTCTATTTACAGAAATAAATTACTATTATGACTTTAATGGCTTCATGACTTTTATGACTGGTACAAAATTCCACCTTTTGTACAAAGCTTTGATGTGTAATAAAGCTTTAATAAATATATTTTTTTATTGCTCAAAAAGAGTTCAATTGATTTCCAGAGGACTTTACAGAGCTAAGTTTGCTGGAGACTCTCCCGAGGCATTGTCCTGAGTGAGCGACACAACGTTAAGCCACTAAATTTTGTGTCAATGTCAGTCGCATTTCGTCATATAGGACAATATGATAAACGACGGCTGTTTGATATTTTCGCGTCGCGTCGCGCCGCTTTGTCGCTTACCTAGGATAACTTGTGATACCAAGCGATACATCACTGTATTTACTACATGAGTTATATTCGACCGTGTCTGAAATCCTTGAAAAGTCAAACAGCATTATGCCTTACCTTGCACTTAACACTGACAATTAGCGCCGATTACAATCACAGCCCCCAAAATAGCAACAAATAAATGTAAAATTCAAATATGATATTCAACAATCGCAAAAAAACGTTTCCACTTACGGCTATGAATCTAACGTTTGTTTTACAGTAACTGTTTTAACGGATCTATCGCTACTGGAGATAGTATTCACACAGCACATGACAGTACTGATTCTATCCAGTATACTGGTTCCGATATACTAGATTTGATATACTGGAAGTTATACTGTGAACTAAAACAACAACAACAACAAACAAACAACAACAACAACAACAACTACAACAACCCATACAACTATATTCGCTAATAACATTCACGTTTAACGGAGGGCCCTTACCCCCCTCAAGCGGCTGGCTGCATCTAGTGATAGTGGCCTGTGAGCTCAGATGTTTCCAGGCCAGCACCGATATCCTGCCGCGAGACCTGAACGTGACCACCAACGGAGTAGATCGTCGTTAACGGCCGCGGGCACCGCCCACACAGCTGGATAGCTGTCGCAGACGTCGTACTTGTCGTTGATGCGCGTTATACGCACTTACCCCAACAAGCGGCTGGCTGCATCTAGTGATAGTGGCCTGTGAGCTCGGATGTATCCAGGCCAGCACCGGTATCCTGCCGCGAGACCTGAACGCGGCCACCGACCGGAGTAGGTCGTCATTAGCGGCCGCGGGCACCGCCCACACAGCTGGATAGCTATCGCAGACCTCGTACTTGTCGTTGATGCGGGTAATACGCCACATGTCGTTATTAACACCCTGTTGAAATGATAAAAAAGAGATTCATTTTGTTAATGGTTTGTAAGATGGTACTGCATACCCTGAAATTGCATACACTGCTACTGCTAATTTTACATGGAAAATAGTAGCTATAGCATTGTAACTTTAAAATCTGTCATAGTATCCATGAACAGCAACTGACAAATACAAAAAAACTATACATAAGAGTATTATTTGATTTAGATACAAAAATAACAACATAACATTTATGTGATATCTTTCAATTGTTTTAATCGATTTGGAACATGCAAAAAAAAAAAGAATAGTTATGTGATTTACCATTCTCCGGAGTTCTGCAATTGGTTCAAAGACATGCCAGCCATCTTCTGGGAAGTGTTCTGAGTAGCTGAACGCAAATAATGGTAGTCTATGTGATAGAGGGAATGCAAGTTGCTGCAGTTTCTCAAAGCTGCTGCGCCTTGAATGGTTTTCCTGCTTGTGTGCAAAACGCAAGTTTCTCATGTCCTACAAATTATCAAAATCAATTATTGCACAGTGTTGACCATACTCACGGGAATCATTATGATTTGAACATTACATAATAATTTTTAATTACCTTGCAAAATACTTCAATACCATATGAGTTTTCACCTTTAGATGAAGCACCTCCCACTTTTTCAATTCGGGATACCTACAACAAAAATTACAAACATATCAAATGCTTAAAAAATAGCATCACAATATCAATTCATTATTTAATATTGATGGAGATATTCTTACCACACCAAGAGGAACGCTGAGGGTACACTGAATAGCTGCAGGATCCAAAGGCCTAAAGTGGAGTTGGTAATTGGTGACTTTCAAGACTCCTCTTATTGGCCCCATAAACGGACAAACATAGGTGACATCACGGGCCACACTCATCACCTTTTCATTGTCCAACAACTGTATGTCTCCCAATACATGAGGCTGCAAAACATAAATATTGCACTATTGTAAAATTATTTAGATAGAGAGAATAAAATACTGTAACACCAAGTTACAGTATTTTATTCATTAACACAATGATTACAAGCACAAAACATAGCCAGAGTTCTAAAGCCTGCCTTGAACAAATCAGAGTGTTGCCTGTGACTGTGTATACGGTTAACAAACAGACAAATATGAATACTTCTAGTTTTATTCATATTGAAAAACAATTTTAGCACTGGATTGCCACTAGCAATGGTTGAGCAATCAACTAAAACTGAGTTAAGCCTACAGGAAGTAGCATGGTTACCATTACAGCACTCTGTACGAATAAATTTAATCCTTTTAGGAAACTTACGGAGTCTTGTCCGTGTTTTGAATTCAATGAACTTGATTTTGAATCAGAATCTAGCGAGTCAGAACTCGCGTTTTTTGACAGTGAAAAATCAGAATTTAAAATTTCTGAACTATTGTGTTTATCCATTGCGGTAAGTACTACGCGTTAACTGATATTTTTAATCGTTTTGGGCTTTTGTTATTTTAATAAATATAAATTCCTTCAATTTATTTTGTGGTCGAAAAGCTAGCAAGCAATTAATGTGACAGGTGACGTATGGTTTTTAATATAAATTTTAAGGCCTCGGATATGATCCAAACAGCCAATCTGTCGTTAAAGAAAATTTGGTTCTATGAAAGAGATGATTTAATTTAAAAAAATAGAACCGCCTTCAAAACCACTACACAAGAAAAAATCGTATCAAACCATAAACTAGTTTATTTTAAATCTATGTAGGTAGGTATCAAACAAGCCATTTTTGTTGGCCAAAATTGTTCTGAAATCGAATTTCGAACTTTATGACGTCATGATTTTTATTCAGTGCTGCAATTATATGTTTGTTATTACCCTACCAACATGTTTGTCGATGGTCAAATTAAATTCAAATTAATGCGGTCGCTATAGCAATAAATAAAGCTTTGCCTAGACAAGTCAATAATAATATCATGGCAACGGTTTCTATCGATCGGCTTACACCAATCTTAATCAAACCAAATTAAGTTACCAACGTGTCGCCATGAAATTAACAGAAACTGTTAACATCAATACATACACAACTTATAAGCAGCCTGAAAGTCTTGAGCCATGTCGAAAACTAAAATCAGAAAGCTTAGATTGGGACGACAATCATCCGCAGTCATTAGCATCTCTGTGTATTATAAAAATAAGTGAAAAGTGGTCAGGCATGTAAAAGACTCTTACATCGAACAACGCCTTATTTTTCTAATCTCTAATCTTTTTGTTGTGTCATTAGTTAAAGTACTTAACAATTCAATTTGATTTTCAGGGTATCCCAAGCTAGGAAAGTTTGTGGCCAAAGATCGTGAACACTTTTTAAGAATATTAAAAACAGATGTATCGCTTCAAATTTTAGTGGATAATATAAAAAGTGACATATTTTGGAAGCGAGCTTACTCGTCTAGATGGATAGATTCTCCAATAATATCTAATGGCCGAAGGTGGATCAATGTTTATCTAGAGAGACATTACGCAGATGTATTAGAAAACATGAATCCACGTCATTACGACCCTGAGAAGGTACTTACTTACTTACTTTGAAATTAAAATTAGTACCTACCAAAAACTATTTATTCATTAATTGTGAATCTTATGTTTTCTTTTTATTTTTTTTAGCTTTATCATTAACCACAACTTTTTAGCTGTGTTTCGTATCGTAATGATAACTTAAAAGACGTCCCTACTGAATATTAGTCTTTCTTATATTTTAACCTGCCTCAAAAATCATAAATTATACAAGATAAGACCAATCACACTATAATATTATAAATGCGAATGTTTCTTTGTTTGGATGTTTGTCCGTCAATCACGCTTAAACTACTTAAAGGATTTCGATGAAATTTAGGCATACAGACAGGGTTGACGCTGACTTGCGTGATATCCCGATTTAATGCTCCCTTGGGTTAAAACAGAAAGGAGGAAAAATCTAAAGTTCGCGCAGATAAGTCGTTCACTAGTCTAATTTAATAGAACTCAAAGGTGACTGACTGACTGACTGACATTGTGATTTATCAACGCACAGCCCAGACCACTGGATGGGTCAGGCTGAAATTTGGCATACAGGTAACTACTATAACGTAAGCATCCGCTAAGAAAAGATTTCACAAATTTCCAAGGGAACTAGAAACATACATAGAAAAAGTTGCGGGCGGCCGCTAGTATTAAAAAAGGAAGTTTCTTACAATATGCAATATTATGTAAAATCTCTTTTTTTATAAGTAGGCTACTTACATTGCCTGATGCATCGCATGTTTGATTAAAGTATCAGTAGTAGAATTAAATCAATTAAATGAACACAGGTCAAAACATTAGTAAAACTGTGTGGGCCATACATTCAATCACTCTCTATACGGAGTTTGTTGCCCACTGATATTCCAGTGCAAAGAACCACCTCGCCGGAAATGGCTGATCTTATAACAAGTCAGAGAACAAATGAAAGCAAAACAAATATCAAACATAATGCCTCAACCTTACCACGAGGTAATTAGTTATTGGTATCAATTTTTCGATTGTATCTTAATGTCATTCGTCTTTGTTTAACTATATCTTGCCTTTTTAGATCACATTTCCTTACATGCTGCACTGGGCAGCTTGACTCATCTTGTTGAGTTACATATTACTTACCAGCTACGAAATATTGGTGTGGGTTATCGGCGGGATCAGTTTCAATTCACGAATAATGATGCAAAAAACTTATCACATGGTCTTGAAAAGTGTAGTCAATTGAAAATACTAAGGTTTTGTTTTATTCGTTTTATTAATTGTTTTAAAATATTTTGTCTTCACTTGTTAGCATACTTTAATTGTTCTTGCAGAATTACAAGAAGTGACATGAATTGCCAAAGAGTAAAGTACATCCTTCGGGGACTATCAGATCATAAGCATTTAGAAACCCTCGATTTTAGTCACTGCAAGATCTCTGACGAAGGTGCAGCCTCTGTTGCAAAATTCATTTCGAGGCATGAAAACTTGCGCCATCTTATTTTGGTGGATAATATATTTGGTAAAATTGGACAATTAGCTATTTATGTCGCTTGCTTCGATTTACTTATAAATTAAGCACTGTTTAATGATTGTCCGTGTTTTCTAGTATTGTAATACAAATTTTGTAATCCTGGTAAACACAATCACAACAGAAGATCAAAGTATCAGACTCCTCTATAATATTATGACAAGCGTTATTGCTTGCCTTTTGATTAATATTGAGGTTACAAGTCATGTATGCATACACAAAGTTATCTACATAGTTACTTTGAAAGTCTCACTTTGAAATTATATTTCAGGACCTGCTGGAGCTGAAAGTTTATCACATGCACTTAATCATTCAAGTTGCGGAGTTAGGAATTTGGATTTAAGATTAAACAACAAACTTGGTTCTGAAGGTGTCGCTCATATTGCAGTGTCTTTAGCAAGAGGATGTAACCTAACATCGTAATGAAGTTCCTTTGCTTTCCTCAAATTGTATTGTATGCTATTTTAATAATGTAATTTATTGATTGTTACATAAGTATGTTTCTACTTATTTATCTTCAGTTTAAACATATCTGGTTGTGGCATAACTCCTGGTCCATTGAATAAAGCTCCAACTGGAGTTTGGTCATCTACCACTGCTGACAATCCACCAACTTGTGGAGATCTTTTGGCACGAGCAATTGGATTGGTAAAAACACCACTAAGATCTTTGGATATCAGTGTAAATGACATTGGATCTGTATGTTATAAGTTCTTTACCATTTATTTTATTTTATGACATTTGTTTTCATATTAAGTTCATGAAAATAGTATGTATTATTTTTAACACGATTTTGACAATTTATCATAGCCAAGTGACTACACACTCTCAAACGCTATATGCTTAAGCTACATAATTGATATCAATTTAAAAAGATCTGGAATGGGATCAGTGGCTATGGCTATAGCTGAAGCAGCTGCTGCTGCTCAAAGGTTAAGGAAAGAGGCCGAAAAAGGAATTCGATTTAAAAGAAGCGCTGGTAGAGTGGTCCAAGCCCGAAGAGTAGCTAAGTGTATGAATATAGGTAAGCTTAAAAACTTACATTAACAATGGCTGGCGTTATGTATAAAATCATTGAAAGTAAAGTTTTGAGTCATTTTATTTTTATTTTACACAGATGCCGATCCAATTCTCTTGGCGCAGCAATTGTCAGCCCGTCCCTCTATTGTATCTGTAGCATCTGAAGAAGGAATGCATAGTATACTCACGCAACCTCTACCATCTGACTTTGGTTTTGTACCGGCACTCAAAGTAATTTCTGAATTAACTAACACGATTATTAATAGCATAAGATAACTAATTGAAATAGTAACACAATGTTAATTTTCAGAGTCCTTTACCTTCTTCTCGTACATCCTCCATTACTGGCCCTCCAACGTCGAGAAGGTCAAGTCACCATACCATCTTGGAACCGGTGAAGGTATTTTTTAACCTATTCAGCATATTATTTGGAATAAAATTTAGAGCAAGTAATATTAAATAATAGTTTTTCATTATAGGAAATACATCGAACGGCTTTAGTGAGAAGGGGATCTGACGGTTCATTGCTTAAATCACGAAACAATGGGTACGAAAGACATATCAAAATTTTTGTGTCCAATGAATTTGATCTTGATGATTAGTGTTTGACTCAATAAAATATATAGGCTAACTGAATTAATAATTACATTGTTTGGATTTCGTAATGAATGTGTAATGTTTGAATTAAAACAATAAAAATAGATTTTACCTAGAAAATGTGGTATTTATTTTGTTTCTTGCAACATTAACCATAGACAAGAAGTTTTTTTCTCATGTCAGTCGCTCAGTGGCAGTTGGTGATGTGCAGGCAGTCAGCCAGTTTATTGAATGTCACGCACGTCATTTTAGTCAGCCATGTTTATTTCTCTTGTGGAATGTGTTTGGAAATGGTGGTAGTGATAAAAAATTGAAGCTGTGGAATTATTTCAATTTTTGTATTGTTATAGACTGTGAAGTGAGGCTTAAATGTGTTTTTTTTGTGTAAGTGACGTGATTTTGTAACTACATGAAAATGAGTTGGGGCACAGAGCTTTGGGTAAGTTCCTTCTTTTTACAAATTCAATCTTATGTTGCAATTGGTACTTATCAATGTTTTTCAACCAAGATATAGCAATTTTAATACTACTTCCTAAGCTGCTGTCATCGTTATTCCCCGTCTTAGTTTAGATTTAAGAACTGAATTTTGTAAGTCACTTTCACTCCATGCAATTTTGTTTCTCAAATAATACAAATGTAATGTGTGCTTGTAAATGTTTTTTTTGTAATCAACTTTGACTGGTTACATGTTTTCCTCAATATATAGGGTTTTCCTTATAGAAAAGAAATTATATATTTCCTCAATTAGCAGGAAACATTCTTTCTACACTAATACTGGAATATTTTTTCTTACTAATAATAGGAAACAACAAATTTCATTCTTTCCTATATAAATAAATATCCAAATAAAAATAACTAATCATAAATCCTAATAAAAATTCAATTCTAATAAACATTCTTGTATGAAGTATAGTAGATTGTTCTGTGCAAAAATCAAAACATAAAAATACCATGATAATAGTGAGTTCAGAAATAATTTATGCATCTTTAGAAATTAAAAATATGTTTCGAAATATGCACATCAAGCCCTTTCATTATACCTCAATTGAACATTTAATAGGTAGCTTCAATTTTAAATTCAAAGACTTTTTTTTTAAATTTTAACACCTTACAATCTGACTTGTTGTTTTCAGATTTCTCCTTGTCTCTATAATAATGTGACACCCAAATTTAATATTCGTTCTAGGTCAATAGGAAGTAACATTGTTTTGAAGATTCCATGTGATCAATTGATAGTATTTTAAAATAATAACTCGGTTGGTCTCTTACGCATTCATGCTTATACTAACTGAATCAATGTGGATTAAATTTGGTATTCATGAATGCAGAAGGGACCTTAGCAACTAACATTGTACGTTTATTTTCTTAAAATTTTTGAACATAACTAGTTCCAGTGAGAGATGCTGCTGGTGGAAGCTAAGTATAGTTTACAGTTTACAATATTGTGAGTATCAAAACCTGTGTGATTAGTGTCTGAGTCTCTAAGACTTAAATAGTTTTTTTTTTCCTTTCAAATATTCTTTGTAATACATTTAACTTGGATTTACTTAAAATGACAATAGTTTGATTTAATTTGCCACAAGACCTACAACCAATTCACTTATGGTCCAATGACCGATTGCGAATTTACACTCTACATTAAATAAAAATAAGACATGCATTTCACAAAATAAGCTACTGTCAACTACACAGTACCATAACACAAAAAGTAAATCTCGTGTTACTAAAAAATACACATAATTTATTCTGTAGTAAGTGTAGGTAATTAAAGGAGTCTTTGTTTTGTCTGGAAAATGCTGACACTAATCTGGAAAGTGCTACTGAATTCAAAAAAGGTTTAATATCTGCTCCAAAGCACCAAAACCATCGTTGTTACCCACAGTATTTTTCCATATTTTATTCTCACTAATTTTTGAATGCAATGAATCACTTTTATTACTGGAGTTTTCAAAGTATCGTATTGCGATTCAGGAAGCATAATTTGTACATGATGTATTAGCTTTCGTGAAGACTACCTTGGGTTGCTGACCATTGTGCTCACGTCACCGCGTCGTGACCAGCCGACACGCCGACACTGTTCTCATGTCTGATATTCAACATCTAAATGACATTAACACTATCGACCCTTTGAATGATACTACCTTTATTTTAAGCTCTTTAGACTTTCATAGTATTGACTAAGTTCATTTTCAAAATTGAGAAAGTGTACCATACTCTGGTATGGTACACCTGCACGTATTAAACACATTATTGCATGCATTATCTCTCCTATTACGCCTGCATACGATTTCAAATCGTCGATTTGGCATGGCGTTGCCGAGATGGCTGTTATTTTTTTTTACTTTTTCACACGATCAATGCATTTTACGAAGTGTAATAAAGGTACTAGTTGGTATTCAGTTGCATTCAAATCGATTAATCGGTTAGCATGGTCGGTAGCGCGATCGTGTACGCGGAAAAAATATATTTACAGGTGATAACGCTGCACGCGTTATTTATTTTATTTTATTTTATTAGGATAACACTACAGTATCTTAAAAACTAAATTACTCTCTAGACTTGTCACTAAACACCATTTACGTGTTTCCACATATAAGTTCTAAATGACTTTTATAAATATTGACTTAAACTTTAACTTTTGAAATAATAATGAAAAAATAAAAATAAAAAACAATCAGTAGAGTTGGACATTAATACGCTTAGTCAAGTTATCAACCATTTTGATTTAACATGAGATACTCTGTCAACAACTCAATGTATGATAGGACGAAAGGCAGGAAGGCGCAGTTTTGTCATTCGGCCTGCGCTTCATTTAAAATATCGTACTGCTAGCTAAATTTCTTCGGTAAAATCGCAAGAAGTCCAGCTTTAGTACTAGTTTCGAAGGTTTCGTGATTTAATATTCAGAACCAAGTCATACATAAGATAGCAATCAGAACGGCGCAGTCCTCGCTTCTTCATTCTCACTTTGTAAACAATGCTCTATACACGAAGCAAACAATCAATGCCCGCCATACTTATTGTGTGTTAATCCACAACCGCTGCCAACAATTAGACCAATAGCCACTTGAAATACATACCAGAGATGCTTCATTTGTAAAACACATTTTATTTTTAATTAAAAACGAGGATTCGTGAAACATACATAAGAGGCAATTGGCTAAATCAACTATTGAAACAACTGAAAACTTTCAGTAAAATGTATGTAGGTATTTGTGTTTTTAAAACTAAATATCCAAAAACAGCAATAATGTTAACAGGTAACAGTTCATTTCATCAATTACAAAGCAATATTTTGAGAAAACCATGTGCCGATTTTTCGATATTTGTTTTAGGTTTCATGTGGATCCAGGTGGTCCCTATGGTTGATGGGAACTCTAAGAGCCATATCACAGATTTTTATCTGAAAGCAAGTAACTATACAATTATCGTTTTTCACCAACTCTCGAAATGTAGAGCAATCAAATGTAGAGAATTAATCCATGCGTAAGGAGGAAGATACCACGCTTTGTGAATGTTTATGATTTACAATTCTATACACATAACGTATAAAAAATATGTGGTTCTTACCATTATTTTTTGGTGGTGATATTCACCGAAATCGTGTCAATCCAATTTGCACGCTGTTCTCTCTCACCCACCAGTTTGTCCAGTGGGCTAACCTAACAACCATTTAGCATCTAATGATGGGCGTAGATAGTGTTAGTGGGAGTAAGTATTACATCCGTATATATATAAAATAAATAAAAACTCAAAATGCATCCTGGGAAAACTAAACACCTGCGTACACTAGCGAGAGTGGTCAACGTTGGCTCGGCTGGCAAGCTGCAAGGCCGGTGGCGGCCCGCATTCCGCTCTCGCTACTTGTGAAACGAGAACATTTATTTCCAACGTACCACAATTCACATGCGCCAAACAACCTTAACTTGTAACAATATCCCGAAAATTGTTGACTACTAATTCCATTATAGCTTAACTTCTCAGAGCAGGTTTCACAATTGAATTATCGAGGCATGTCCCTGAACTAGTTTGCGAAGTATTTTGTAATGTGACCTGCATATCGGTTACAGTTGGATAGATACGCCCAGCATGAAGTGGGTATGGAAAAGCTTTAGCCCTCGTACCACGAGTTGCGCTTTGTGCTTTTTGCGTAAAATCAATAATAACGCCCGTTAACTCAGTCAGTTGTTGAAACAAGATTCCACTTTGGTATTAAAACTTTTCACTGCAAGTTTTGGTTGTTTGGTACTCGGATATTCGCAAAACTAAATGCCATTTCATCCCACAACCAGCTTCGTTGATTAGTTGTTGTTGAGTGTAAAGCACGTATTAATATTTAATTGACTTTCATATAGCACAAAATGATATAATAATAATTTGAGATGATTACTTGTGAGAAAAATAAGGCATAGTATCATATGTACAGTTATTTTACGTATCGAAGTTTCTAATGTAACTTACTTACTTAAATATTGCTGTTAAGATGATTAGGTGAATTGAATTGAAGAAACTACAGTTACTGGTGACTGGCGCAAAATTCACGGGTACAGCTTGGTCATTTGACCAACATCACTAGCATTGCCTTTACTTATCATGTCATGTGTTGGTACGACTCGCCGAACACGAATAAGGGAGACACGAATTTCACTTAAATAGAGGGGCTTACTGTGCATATTTATAAGTTATTTGGCCTGGTTGTTAGAAAACCTTCAATTACCCGCCTCTATTCTATTGCAGTAACATGCCTCTGTTTCCTTGTCTGGTCCATTTACATTGTAGAGTAGTGGATCAGTCTTGCGATTACAAGTTAAATTATAGATAAACCCACGATCACGTTGTGGGCTGATCAAAACGAAAAAAGGACTTGACTTATTATGGGCTCTGATGGGAGATGATCTCATCACTTAACTTTGTGGCGTTCTTTTTGCACATAAATAAACCTGACTTGTTTATTTCTCAGAATGTTTGCGGTTCCTAACTGTTCATCAATCATCCAATGCACCAATGCATATGAATTTCATTTATCTTTATATTGTTACAGTACTTTTTACTTGACAAATTATTACCCTAATGATATAAAACGAAATTGGGTTTATGTTTATTTGATTTGCCAGGTGAATTAATGTTCCATCCACAACGAAGGCGCGGTTACAGAATGCTTTTGCCTAATTGGACTAGTCTCGGATTACCTTTGGGTGCGACGTTTTAGTGCGCGATCTTGATGGCACCACAGGAGTGGCCCGGTTGCTTTGTTTAAAATTTCAGCGGGCGTTCAAGGTCCGATTCCTCTTATCTAAACTTGTACGTGATTCGCTATCGATTTTCTTAATTTGGCTACCATCCAGCGTACTGGCATTATTTGCGATGCAGGCGCGCGCCTCATTTGGCGAGTAGCAGCAGGTCCACTCGGGCCCCGGCGGCGAACCGGTTCGACCAGAATACACAGGGCCGCGCCAAATAATGGCTTCGCGTCTTATGCTGCCAGCCAGAGCAACATTCAATTCTATGGACTTGCCGATAAGGTTTCTAACGTCATCGTTTTGACCATATGCCTTACAACATGCTCTGAACTGTTTTAGCATCCTGGAGTTGTATTATTTTTGAGTGCCTCAAACGTATCGTTACCTCGAGTTTCGCCACCGTCCTACGCCATCTCCGTCCGGGCTCGTGGGTCGTTGTTGCGAAACCGGTCAGCCTCATTGTAGTTTTTTGTATTATTATAAGTTGTTTCCGATTTTTCTCGTCCTTTTTTCCATAATACTCGCTAATATGGCTAAACCAGTATACCTAACTGATGTGATAAGTTCTCGCAATAAGAATGAAGACGGTATTGGGAAAGTTACACGTAATATGTGCATATTAAGAGAAAGTGTATCCAAATGTAGCGTCTTCGCATGCCGTTTTGTTGAGTGTACAGAAATATCAAAATCCTCTTATTGAAAAAGCACGTTATTTCGAAAACATACCATGTGGATTTCAATTTTTCGATCGGCACAAGGACAGAGAAAAGCTGCGCGTAGTTAACTAGATTAACGTCGTATCAGTCTCTACCTAGGTAATAATTTAATTCGTTTAAATTGCATTCCATAGTTAATGATGACAGCCCAATCTGTGTTACGTAGTGTACGTCGGTCTGATTTCTAAATGTTCCCACACGGTGAACTTCATTCGAGTCGGATCATTCGTAACCGCTTGTTAGTGGGACCCTGAGAAACCAACTCGGGCTAACGACGCATGGGGTCTCTAAATGTAAAGCGCAAGAGCAATTATGATGGTGATGATGACGTAATTAGTCCGCGTGGTATGTGTGCTGCCTGCGTTTAATTAACATTTCATGCCATTATTTTTTGGTTCACATGCTCTTCAATCTTCTATGTACCGTACCGCTGGTAAGTTTATACATTATCTCAAATACTTACCTGATAGTGGTGGAACATGAAGAGATCACATTTGGATGTAACCAATATGTTAAAATTAATATTGCATAAGTACCGATGTTTACCTCAGAAATACATTTGCATAGATCTTACTTGGTGAAACGACGATAGAGTTTTCTATTTAAATTTTATCGAAGGTCAATGTCTGTGTGTTACGCAATGAAACCAGTTGAATTTATTCAAAAGGCGTTAAAAAAGCGAAACTAACTCATTTCGCTATCTCCTTGGAACGTGATTTTTACGGTTCACCATCGCTTAGTCAATTTGTTATTCGATAAAATGTAAATTAATCGTCGAAAGTGGCAGAGACAACTCATATTGACATAATACCATTTTAAATTTGCAATATTTTCGTAATATTGTGGAATCCGTAGTGTATCTAGATGTGTTATCTAATTATTGCAGTTTAGATAGCTCGTGTAAACACAATCCTTAGCAAATTACTGGTAACGGAACATTTCTGCAAATAAAGTAAAGCTGGTTCTTGCAAAACCGTTAGTGACGCATTGCATGTTGAGCTTGAAACAGGAAGTTTAATGTGTGACACGTCGTTTAACGAGGTGGGTTAATCACAGTTCTGGCCTGGCTGTGTATCTTCTAGTTTATCTGCAACCCCACAATGTTGTCATCTAGTCAGACGGATCAGGTTTCTTCCCTGAACACGGCTAGGCGGGTCGGCGGTACTCGATAGCTGTTGTGGTATTTCTAGTTTCAAGTTCCTATTACTTCTACATGTCTGCTTTTATACTTATTTGTGTTCGATTTTCTCTTGGTTGAGCAAAGAGGATTTTCTCTTCATGGTTACTTCTGCATTTTGCCTTACGGCGCAGGTAATGATGCAGAATGCCTAATTTTTCAGTAACTACTTTTTCCAAATTGACTGACGTATCATTTACAACGTTATCTGTCATCCCATTGGTGCTAGATGGCATGATGAGCTACCGCTAAACGAATTGAAGCAGTAAATTGAGACACTGACAACATCAAGATAAATTTAGGGGTGAGAAGGGAACATCAATGATTGGTCGATTACAATAAGTAAACTGTTTATAGAAAGGCAGATAACGTGTTGACAGGGTGCCATATGGGCTTGTATGGCGGTGCCGGATTTCGGCAGTCGGCACGTGTTCATGTTTCGATGCAGATGCGGAAGCGCGCCTTTCTTTCGTCGATAGGAATTTCATTTGCTCGCTCGCGTTTCTGTTTACTTACTCATACTGTACCATTCAAGTTCGAGGTTGTTCACTCGTGCCCAAATGGAAGAGCATTTTATTTATAGCCAACAAAAATGGTGGTTCGTTAACTCGTAAAAATTTAATTTGTTTTATCGATCTACGTCCTTAATTACTGCAATGAGTGACAGAATCGTCGGAAAAAGAGTTTATTCATAAGATTATATTATGAGAGTTTCAAAGTTTTAAACAAACATAGGAATCTGTGAGAGAGTTATATATATATATTTTTGTAAATATATGTCATTGGAATAATGGTACATGATTTTTAATCTGAAAGCTTTATCGTTACTGAAAAGTATTTACGAAAACTGTTGAACCATAAATTGCGATTTTCTTACAATTTAACTCTGATCTCTTAAATTCAAGAAATTTCCGTACTCGCTATGTGTTGTCAAAAATTTTCATTCAAAGCAGCCCTTCTAAATTGTCAAGCAAATTACATCTTCACCCATTGCGCTCATCAAATCGTAAAATAATAGGATCACGAATGCATGCCAATTGAGGAAGAATGAGAAAAATGACTTTATATCAGCGGCTAATTTTGCTAACGATGTTTTCCGATTTGCCAATTTAAAATCCATAAACATGCTAATGTGGGACTTGTTTTGGTTTCAGGTGAGTAGCAGAATTACGTAACCCGTTGCACGCAATTCACTGACTGGTAACGATTTACTAATTCAATATCACTTTGCACACTACTGGTTCTACTTCCTAATGGATATTTTGAAATCAAGTATTTGTGATTTGTATTCCGTTTCAAACTTGATTCAAAACGTTTAAACTTTGTCGTTTGATGATGTCCCGCTGGCTCAGAAATAGCAATAAGCTTTATCCTTGATCTACAAATAACGGCACATAAACGGCGTCTGAGAAATTGATCAATGTAATCGTCTATCGATCGCCATTCGATGCCACGGGCCGTCCACCCTTTACGATGTTTACAAAGTTATTAGCCTCTAGCAGAACATCGATTTCCTGTTGCATCATTAAATGCGATGTACGGACTGTTTAAATTAAACTATTTATACATAACCACTTCGGGATTGCTGTAAAAACTGTTGCATTCAAACTCAACTGGAAGGATTTACGATACCCACACAACGGTCAAGAAAACGGATAAGTCGTCAACCAATAAAACGCACGTTCAATAAGGGAATTGATTATATCCACGTCTTGTGTGCTCGACCGTGAGACTTCTCCCGATAAGCGAGATTGATTTGATAAAAACTTCCGCGATATCTTCTGTATTTATCAATACGTTACATCGATTGTTTGTTTCAAAATATCTTCAATGCCCGATGGTCTATTCTATTCTTAGTTTGAATTTGTAATACTTATTTAGTCACATTCGCACGGTTCTCATGGCATTAAATTTCCCTCTTTCTTCACATGTTGTTTTGTAAGAGGTTAAAGATAGAAGACTGCTCGTACGCTTGATGCGTTAAGCAACTTAGCCAAACGTTTGTTGCTTAGTGGTCTTCACTGTTAATTTGTACGTATTAAAGAAACTGCTAACAATTTTCAATTCAAGACATGTTACTCAGTAGAACCTTTCCGTTGATAATCCAAGGTCGCTTGAGTAAATTTGAATGTGTCGGCAGCCAGTGACGGTTCATTCGTACTCGCAACACCGTCAACTATAAAGATAATATCGGTATAACGAATGCTTGTGAGTGCGTTGATCTTATCTAACGTTCATATTGCGTGGTGGGCTACATACGCGTTCGCATTTGATGGATATAATTACTGAAAAAAACCAACACCATTGAACTCGATGATAATAACAACTTTTTTTTTTCTAGGATGTAGCACAAGAAACCATTTGTTATTGAATTTAAAGATGTGAACACTGCATCCATCACGCTATGCTCATTTGAAATTAAGTTAGTTTGTTTACGGCTATGGGTTGTAAAGAATTTATTTTTTCTTTTATAATTTCCAAACAATAAACCATTTCAATTTAGTGCAAGAGATATGTAGACCTCTAAATCTCCAAGATAACGGACCGCGATGAAAGTAGACTGACGCACTGTTAGTGTATCATACGTGTCACATTTTTGCATTTTTTAATGTACTTTTTTACGATGTATGAAAAAACAACTTTCGCGTTATTTGGTGAAATTCGAGCACATCGCGATAATGTGAATTCTCCGGAGCGTTTTAAATTAGTGTACCAACCGGCTGTTGTTTGTAGAGTCGTTATCGTTATGACCAGTAGCGAAAGTGTCTGGTAGAATTGATGCTCGGCCGCGGCCGGACCTCCGCGCAAGTAGGTAGTGTATGTGTCGCGCTTCAATCCCCTCGCGTCGTCTCACCTACACCGCTTTCGAGGAATTTCTTATGTTTATCATTACTCCACAACCCATACATGCTTCTGGACCTGATTTGAAGCGAGATCAATACCTCGATACGCTCTGTTAACAACGATCTTTCTCGAAAACTACTGTTCAACATCATTAGGAATCGGCATAGTTAACACATTAGCTGACGTCATGCTCTATGCTTCAGTGAAAGGTGTGTTTGCTCAGCACAAATTGGCTTTTTAATAATCCACAAATAACAACGTTGAACATTTTGGCTCAACTTCTTCAACAATGTTGCATGCACTCCATTAACATTAATTTTATGCAGAAACTCACATTAGTTTCCAGTTCCAAATTGGTTGAATGAGTTTTCTCTCATAAGTGATTCCTCTGGTTTCCCTTAAATTAAAAAAAAACAATAGCCCATGAGCTCTGTTGGCAGTGGAGTGTGTACTAGCACTGGGAATTCCTCGTAAGGTTATGATTGTACGCGTTTCGCGTGAGAATTTGCCTTTGAACACTTGTGAGCGCCTCCTCACGTCGATACGTGCAGCTGCATAACGATATTATATTTCTTCAAGGCTCCGTTCTGTGAAAGGAAGCGCAACAGCCAACATAATACTGTCAGCGATTGCAGAAAATCACGTAGAATTGGTTCCATTCTATTCCCCTTTGCTTAAATGTTATCGAAAATGTGACTCTTTACAGGAAAAAATGCGAAACAAGTGTTTGAATGCGTCACCTGTTAGATGGTGCATGTGCTTCGTTTTGTGATTCAGACATCAATGAATGGCTTGTGCCCTCGTTGATGCAGGCACGTAGCATTCAGCACTTAAATAGTTGCAACCGCGCCCTTCGCTCTTTTATTTATGAGTCGTTAATGTTGTTCTGATGGGATTTTGACATTGTATTGCCGCTTTCTCTATACTTAATTGTTATGACCATACATCAATAACAGGTAAATAAATAAACATACTTCTAGGAGCTTGTTTTTCTAGGCCATAGTTTTAGTATTTTTTTTGTCCTGTGCCCTATGGAATGATCATTCAATAATGATAGGCGCGGCGCGTGCCTTTTGATTGTAGATGGTTCCCCCTCGACCAAACTGTACGTTGTTCACGCTTCGTATTTCGGGACTGCAAGTAGAACATCGCGGACGTCGTTCTCCTTTTTCCTCACGTATGATAATACCTAATAGTTGTTATTCTTTCAATTTGAATTTAGTTTTAATCATTTATTAGTGCTATCTTATTCTACGAGCCCCGATGCAAAATAGTTCGTCTATTATGAAAAATAAGATATTATGAAATAATGTGAAGTGAATTTGGGTAAAGTAACTAAAAAAGTTAAGGAGACAGTAAACCACAATTTGAGTAACATTTCAAAGTTTATTTTAACGTATCTCAAAATCTTTCATGACCTTACATTACATAAATAAATAACAAAATATACTGAAACACATGTCGCAAAAGTATTCGTCTATCACTGGCTTTCACGCAAAATAGTTCGTCTACCACTTAGTTATGTCGCCTTTGCAGGCGACATTTTCAATTACAGCTTTAATGCGAAGAGGCATGGTCGTCGGTCGTAATTGACTCCCACACAGCCAAGAGTTTAGCCTTCAAGTCGCTCTTCGATCTTGATGGATTTTTGCGAAGGACTTTCTTCATTTTCCACCATAGGGTCTCAATCGGCGATAAGTCCGGGCTGTTAGATGGCCACTCCATGGTTGGGGTGCTTTTTGACAGCAGCCATGTCTTTGTTGTCCTTGCAGTATGGCAGGAAGCACCGTCTTGTTGAAAAATGAAAGAATCTTGATGTTTGAGTGACGGAATGGAGGGCAGTAGACTTTCTTTCAAAATATTTTGACATCTTGTTGCATTGATGGAACCATCCACAAACTGCATCCCACCAACACCTTGCGCAGACATGCAGCCCCAGATCATGAGAGACGCTGGAAACTTAACTTTTCGTTTTTAATGCAATCAGTATGAAATGCTTCATGTTTATTTCGAACCACTTTTTTTCTTTCATCGCCGACTGTGACTTCAAATTTAGACTAGTCACTCCATATGATACTACGCCACTGATCAGAAGTCCAATTTAAGTGATCACGAGCAAACTTCAATCTCTTTTTCTTCTGTAAGGCAGTCAATAGTGGTTTTTGCTTAGCTGTGTAAAATCCGTACCCCATTCTTTTTAACACTCTTTTGCAGGTATCAACTGAAACATCTTTGTCAATCATGTCTCTCCATTGCACCGTTAGTTCTCCAGCTCGAGCACGGCGATTTTTTTTGACAATTTTCTTAAGAATTCTGTTTTCTGCTTTACTGGTGATACGGGGTCGGCCAGTTTTCGTCAAGCAAAAAGTATTTCCATTCTTTTTATAGTGCTGAATGATAGATTCCACTGTAGATATGGACAGTGTCAAGTCTTTTGAGATTTGGTAACTTGATTTGCCCGCCTCAATCCCACAAACTATTCGCTTTCGAAGTTCTTCTCCGACTGGTTTGCCACGACCCATTTTTAATTGAAAACTGAAGAAATTAACAGAATTTTTTAGAATTTATACGATCTCACTTGTCAAAATGACTAAAGAATTACTTTTCCAAAATTAAATTTTTTTAAATAAATTTTATAAAGGGAAAAAAAATATTTAACTCAATGATAGACGAACACTTTTGCATCGATTAGCAACTAGATGAACTATTTTGCTTACGATTTGCTCAACTTAAAAGCAGGTTATCTCTTAATTTAAAAGGATGAAATTGTTTATTGCTTCAACAATGAATAGTGCATAAGTAACCGAACATGAGATGGTAGAATAGTTTTTCTGTTTACGTAACTGGACAAAAATAATTAAGTTGGAAAAAATCTTTGTACACGTTTTTCGTCCTAGACGAACTATTTTGCATCGGGGTTCGTACTCTACATTTGACAGTTACTGATCAGTCAGACGTTTTTCGTTTACATTCATTTTTTATAACAGAGTGGAGACCTGCATCATCCCGCTACAAATAATGTTTTTGTTACACAAATAAACAGGCGGGTTTTTGAACTCGAATGTATAGAATTGCTTCAGAAGTAGTAACTTATAGGTCAATTGTAACTACTGTGCTGTTTTTGTTTGAAATATTAGAACTTAAAAGTTTTGTCCCGTGGGAAATTTTGAGTGCTTTTTACAGTACAAGGCTTGTTTGTTGATACATGGACATGAATGCTTTTAAATGTCAAGCACCAGATTCTTTGGTTTATCTTGAGCCAATTTTAGCTTGTTGATAGTGTATTATAATGACTGTGCTGTTAATCTGGTTGGAATACCAATCGTTTCTGGCCGTTCAGTCATCATAATACAGGCGCCTGCGCACCCAGAAATAGCCACCAGTGTGAGATTTCGGCAAGTGTTTACGTCAGTTGGGGGCCATTTGGGAAATGTATCGTTTTAATACTGCTCTACATTATACGTTAAAGTATTATTGTATTCATTAAGGTAACAGCATCTGTGTGCATTTTGCAGCCAAGCAATACAGAAATATCAATCTGATGTAGAAACACAGAACCTAGACTAGACTCGAGTGTCACATCATAGAGCTAGTATGATATCTAAGTACTAGTTTTAAAATATCATCGTCACAGAAAAGTACTTGTTAGCTCATGTCGCATGTCGATCTAAAATAGTTTGTCATTAGTCCACGAATGTTTGTTGCGACCGCGAAGTAACATCGAGCGATGCACCTGTCGCGGTGCCCGCCCCACTGCGCTCGCGCCCCTCTGACCGGTCCCACCACCGCCCGCGTCCGCTCGACTGGAAAATTATGCACATCTGCTGTTCACCTTTACCTCGGCAAGCTCGACTCTACCCTAAGCTGCCACCGCCTTGTAGGTTAGGATAGGACTTATCGCTTACCTCTACATGTTAGTTGTGGATATCTGTCACTTACAATTATCACTATCAGTATACTAATGCACTTTAAATAATTAAAAGTATGTTGCCATATTAAGTAAGTAATTTAAAAATAATACATATGCTAAGAAATTGTATTTAATTAATGATACGAGACAGTAATTGCTGACAAACAACAATAATATCTCTTACCGGACATTCTTAAAATGTCATTGTGATGATTACAAATGTATCACAACTCTTACAAATAAACACACAAGAACACAAACACACACATCACACACTAAATATATAAAATAATTTGCTTAATTAAGCTTTTGAGGAAAAGCCTGTCTCGTAAAACAAGGAAACCTTATACGAGAGCAGATCAAACATAGTACATTATATGTGTTTTTGTTCTGTTGCAAACAATGGACGTTTCTTGGTAATAAATGAAAAAAATCGTTAGGCTTGTACAACCAGCTATGAGGTGCTGTTCAATGAAATGTGTCCATCGTGTTGACCTTTTTCGTAAAAGCAAACAGAAACCCAAGCTAATACGGCTTCGGCGTAACCTAGTTAACCCACTTTCGGTTCATCTCTATTTCTGATTATGACAGAACTATTACATTTACTGAGAAGAGTATTCAATGTTTTCCCTTGAGCTGTCTCTCTGTCATTGCTTGGAAACAAAACTGAAAAAAATTGTTTAAGTATGATTAAAGAAATTTGATGCCGAATAAGTAAATCTAGAAAATACGTACAGTCGGCAGCAATTATATAGCGACAGCCAAGGCTGCCAAATATTTAGATACAGCCAATGTGGTCAAAAATATCGATACACCTATATAGTTAGAGACATGTCATTCGTGAAAACTAATGGAACGCGCATGTCACGAATTGTATCGGCTCTACCAGGGCGCCACTTATATGACGTCAGACAAATAACCCATCCTCGTCATAAACTTCGATGCATCTGCAAAATTACACCCTAAGCACATAGGTCTCAAAATAATTTACTTGCTGTAAAGTAACAACGATGACAGTTATCTGAGATGTCTCCTTCTTTATTCAAAAACTTTGTATTAACTATCTTTGTCATTTTTTGAGTGACGTCATTTGCATGTGTTTTGTATGAAGTAACAACGATGACAGTTATCTGAGATTAAAGTGACAGGCATATGTCTCTTTCTTTCCTCTAAAACTTTGTATAAAACTATCTTTGTAATTTCGTGTGCGACGTCATTCGCATGTGTTTTGTTTGAAGTAACAACGATGACAGTTATCTGAGATTAAGGTGACAGGCATATGTCTCTTTCTTTCCTCTTAAACTTTGTATATTACTATCTTTGTCATTTTGTGCGTGATGTCATTGCCATGTTTTTTTTAGGTCAACATAATGTCTGAAAATATTAATACCAATTTCGACATATTAAATTAGCTACGGTACGATATGTTTGCGTGGACAGGCTGGGTGCACTGAATAATTTAAAACTTTGGCTGTATCGAACTATTTGAACGCCTTGGATGTCGCTATCCAATTCCTGGCGACTGTACGTGCCCATACGTTGGAAATAAACAAGGACATCGTGCGGTCTTGCTCGGTTTAATAACCAGCCAGTAACTGTGACGTGTACGTACGTTGAGGCGTCAAGAACAGTGGAACTCTTGTGGACTGAGCGCGGTTGGCGCCGCTTGGCCGGCGCCATGCCGTCATCTAACACCAAGTGTCCACTAATCCCGTTTCCATTACTTCCCCCTCAGTTCATTTATAGAATGTTCCATTATGCATTCCATAATATTGCGCGCTGCAGATTGTGCGAGACCTTCAACTACGTAGCCAAGCACTTTACGCAGGTACTAATGAATTAAATTGTCAGAACCACTCTACAATACAGAATGTGAGACGCTTGCAATCGGTGCATGTAAAATGCAAAATTGTAATTTAACAAACAAAACTGCATTAATGCACGATATTCTTGAATTTCTCGAAATCGTCTCATGTTTGCTTTCCAGCAATATATTTCTTGCATTTTTCCACGTGAAAGCGGAAACGCGTGTGTCTCAACAATAGCTCCGGGCTCGTGCGGTGCTACATACTGCACTCCTATTGTAAATCATTCTGGGAATTCATCGGATATGTGCTATACTACGTAAACCTTTGGCGGCTTGGCGTATTATATTGCTTTGCTGGGAACTACGTGCTTAGCTTTTAGTAAAATAATGCTAGCATAAATTCTTCGTTATTTGTCACTTTGCTTGCATCGCGTCCTAAACGCGAACTGTTTACACAGCACGATTAGTTGTAGGCGATCATATTTATGTTCTTAATATCCACCCCCAGCTGTTTTTATTTGAGGTCCGTGCTCAAGGACGCGACGAAAAAATGTTTACGCTTCAAAAACTTGCCTCCGCTCTATTTGATTGCCCAGTTGCAACCCTCCGAGATTCGAGAAGGGCTACGTTATCTTGGGGCTACTAATCTAATCACATCCCTCAGAAGGGGCGCTATCGACTTTTATCCTTAGGTGTTGCATGCTACCATGTGCAGAAACCTGCGCTATAAAAATATGCACTATTGTAATGTTTTAGTGAGAACTTAATAACAGGATACGAGCCCTTTGTCAGCTAACAATGAGCAATAGAATGACAAAAACGTTTTTTAGTAACCAGGACGGGCACAATGCGCCCGCGGCCGTCTTCGTCCGCCTTCCCACGTAGCTCTACGCTACAATACTCAGCATTGTGGAGCATAATTTTGATTATATGACCGACGAAAGCTATGATCTTTCTATCCATGATATAAGTCGTTAGATGGCACTCAGAATTTTATTGTTCCAAAGTGCACGACGATGTCTAAATTCGAGTTAATAGCGGTTGTCACGTCAGAACTATTTCTGTAGTTCAATTAAGTACGGGAATTACCGTTATAATTACTTTTTATGACGTTACGTAACATAATGCCTTAGTTCAGTTCACGTGTAGATTCAAGATCGTTGCGTGTATAGAAAGTTAATAGCTCCATCGAGGTATCATTGACTTCAATAGCCGCTCAGTTTGTCGAAATGTGATATAGCACACATACCTAGTTTTATCGTTTTGCCATTTATGTTTACGAGGCCAACGGCCACTGAGTCGTGATCACGATAAAAGTTTATTTTTTGTAACAAAAGTTCTCGTTTCCCGTGTAGACGGGATGCGTGCTTGCACCGAGTGAATGCTGCGTTTCGTCGTTGCCGGCGTTGGCTCGCCCCGAGCGGCTCCTGTTCCCTGTACCTGTTCCACCATTAACATTGCACCGTTTATTTATCTGAGATCAACTTTGCCGTACTCAGTTGCAGCAATCAGATACTACACTGTCTTGCTCGTTTGATGGGTCTTGCGTTCCTAGCTGTAAGTTTGCTCAACTATTGCCGGTCATTAATCGTTTTTGCCTCGTTTAACTGCCGATTAATGGTCAAGATTATAAACTGCTGAAGTTCTGCAAAATTTTTGAACTTAATAATCTTAGGATATCGTGTAACCATGATCACCTTCAATAGGGGGTTACTTAAGCACAGTTGCGGTTTTAAGCATTAGGTCACAGATGTTAAGACTTTGAACTGCAACCGTCTGCACCTTAACCACACTATAATTTTTTATTATACCTTTGTCTGCGGCTTGGGGTACATCTTCATGAGAACAACATGGTCATTCAACCGAAGCTTGGGCCTAGCTAAACGATGTTGAAATATACAATAATATTTTAACATAATAAAATACCTATTGTAATAAAATTCGTTTTGCTCTATTTATCGGCCGTTCGGTAGGCATTTTGTGGTTAAACGTTTGGAGTCAGTAGTTGTAGAAATCTGTAGGAGCTGGAGTGTAACGAGGCCGGTGCTCATGAGCCCCAGCCTCGGGCGCTGAGTGCGGACCATTGTCTGGGATTCATAGGCTCGGCTGTGGTATTAAAACTTTTCAGACATCTCGCTTGCTAACTACTAGCCACAGGAACTCAAGTAGTTTAACACGCCCATATGAAGCTTTTGTTTAACCTGCGACTGAGGATTTAAGTCGGCTTTTGTGATAAGTTAGGTACTCTTTCTTGCCGTTAGATTTTTGTATATGGTTGTTTTTATCGCATCTAACAAATAAAGATTTTCCTGCCATACTAGAGATTTTAAAATTAAATTCTTGTTTTTAATAAATATAGATAGGGCTAGAATTTAGGAAACGTGATGTACATCCTTTTTAGACTCTATGTTGTTCTTAATAAATATTTTTATCCACATAATTTTGTTTGAAGAGCGCATAATATTTAGCAAGTCATCTTCCATCACTAATACGGATTTTAATATTAACCTGGTCAATTCGTTTACGATTTGCCCATTAAAGTTGCATAAGTTAGATTGATCATCGTTGTTAATGATGAGGCTTATTATTTGTCCTCGTGCTTTCTACCCGAGTGAGAGCCGCTTTCCCAGAATTAACACCATATTAAACTCTTTTATGATAACGTGTATGTATGGATGTAACCGTACTCTTTATAATAATATGCGATAAGCTTGTAAAAAATTAATTAAAATATTCAAGGTGCAGAGAGATCCGTGATTTTAAAGTTAGAATACATTGAATGCAACATTTTGTGCAATTAATATTCAAAAATATTTCTTGGGTTTACTTACGTAATCGATGACACTATGTTATTATTTAATATCTTATGTGTTTACAGAGTATTAAGTTATATGGTACAACTAACGTTCTGATAACATAATCGAATTTAGTATTGCATAAACGTGCTAAGAACAAAAATGTATAGTAGAAAGTACCAAAAGTGACTGCAATGAAAAATCGTACGTGCCTGACGGAATTAATTTGAATTAAGCAGACCTAAGCCGGGGCACGTTCTGTTTACCTAAGTAGTTTTTATAACCCACACCATAATTCTTAGCTTCAGATTTACAAAGCTTTTTTATTTAAGCAAATTTTTTTGCAGGTTTAACACCTAGCTCTCTCACTCTACACTAGCTCCATGACTGAGCTTTGTTCAGAGCGTTTGCTTGTGTGTATAAGTGTCAGTGTCGGTTTTTATTATACTCAGCGCTCTACAATGCAAGCTAAACTTAATCCATCAGGATTATACTAAAGTAATCACGGTTACCAGTACTAGCTGGCAACTGTCAGGCGTCAGGCATTGCGCCATTCTGAACGTTATCCGATAAAAGACACTTTGTTTCTACATGACGTGACATTTATTTTACACGTGAAGATGAAAGTGGAAATGTTACGTGTGTCGTAAAGGCGTGCCGTGCATTGATATGTCGAAAGTGTACCTACGAAAAAGAAAGTGAATAAATTTTGTACCAGCAGTTGAATTTGCAAATAGGCAATTAATTGTATTTATAAAGAATAGAACATGGTTTAAACGGCATTTAGCAAAGTCATCGACAGTAATTTTTTGACCCGTGTAAAAATCGCAGTGCTTTCGAAATATCGAAATGTCAATTGGTCAGGTTTTAATTATACTAGTCACTGTAAAGGTTTTTACAATAATTTAACAGTTTACTGTAGAAGTCCACAAAGGCTGTGCTTTCATAAAATACATGTTTTCATCTCCAGTACGACGATTCATTTTAGCCATGAAACCTCAATTTGATTGATTCCGTTCTGCCAAAACAATTTATTGTTGTCCAAAAGAGACTATGTGAAACCAGTCAAAATATTGATTTGATCGGTAATTGAAGGTTAAATTATTGAATGACGTCTAGCCGCAAACACACTAGCTAGACGTTGAGTCACGCAGGGTGACGCAGTCTGGGGCGCAGCGCCCCGTCGACGTCGCTTCGGCACCCCGTGACGTCACGAGCGTGACTCACTCCCGCCGATTTTGTATTTTGGTCTTGGGGTGAACACCGCTCAAAATAAAATTGTGCACCTTTACACGAGCCCCGAAAGGAAACATTACACTGTTATTGGATTCTATTTTGGTGCTTTCTTAAAATGGATAGGAACTGCTGATGGTAGGTACTTGTTGCGGAAACCAGACATCGCGGCTTTAGCTGTAAAATAGGAGTTGTTAGTGACAGTTGTTTAAGTGTTATCAATTACCTTAACCCCCCACAAAAAAGAAAAGTGTTATATATGTTTGACCCCTGTGTCTGTTTGTGTGTGTATACATGTTTGTTTGTGTGTTTTTAGGGTTCCGTACCTCAAAAGAAAAAAACGGAACTCTTATAAGATCACTTTGTTGTCCGTCCGTCCGTCCGTCTGTCAAGACCGTTTTTCTCAGGAACGCGTGGAGGTATCAAACTGAAATTTCTATATGATACTTAGGTCTACTGTCCCTAGAAGCTGTAGAAAAATCAACCTTCTAAGCCAAAGCAATCAAAAGATACAGCCATTTAGGCCGCAAATTTTTGAAACTCGCACGGGAATCAAAACCTACAGGGTACTTCCCGTAAACTTAGAATCTTGAAATTTTGTACGAAGTCACGTCTTATAATACAGATATAGGAAAAATTACGAAAACCGTAAATTTTCAGTTTCATCATATTAAAAAAAAATTTTGAAAAATATTTTTGTCAATTTTGAAAATTTCAAAGATACTACTCCTTATCTACAGGTTTGTACGGAACCCTCGGTGCGCGAGTCCAACTCGCACTTGACCGGTTTTTTTTTGTGTGTGTCTGTCTGTGGCATCGTAGCTCCCAAACGGATGGACCGATTGCAAAAATATACGAATGATAAATTTAATAACGCTGGTTCTCAGTTATGGCTGGTGAAAATCCGACCAGCCGTTGCAGCTCACCACCTGTTTTCCTGACTCATTTGGGTTTTTTTAACTGGAAAAAGAGTAAAAAAAAGTATAGAAACTAGAGTTATTATTATTTAACTAATAATAATTATTTATTTTACTCTTTTTTTTAACTTTTTAGCTTTTACCTAGTTTCCAGTATAAAAGCTGATAAGTTGTTTTTTGAACAGTCGTAAAAACCTAGGGTTAGGTAGGTATTGATCTAAATTAGAAATAAACAATCAGTCGCACTATTGATAAACTTGAATGGCCTATCTGAGTATTTTGAGGAAATTGAAACAGAACAAATAAATAATAATGGACTTAGTTAATGGGAAGTTTCATATAACACTAATCACAAATTCTTTTAAAACAGACTGACGTAATTAGTAACCCTTTATGACGTGCTTGCTTCGACTAACTAGGTTATTATTTCAATTTGTCAACAAATTATCAATTGAGTCATCTACTTGTTAGCCGTAAAATAAAATAAAACTTTTAATGCTAATATTTGTTGCATGCAGTTATTTTTTATTCATTTATAGAACTTAACACAATCGATAATTGGAGGATGCGGTTCTTACGCAACTCCAGAAATATATTTTACGTCTGGTCACCTGGTTTACATACATCGCATCAATTTGATCCGATATTAACTACAACTATGTTATGTGTTGAAACTAGTTCTGCATATTTGTCTCGCAAAACTGCAACCAGATATTATAATTTCCCGGAAATTGTTGATGTGACTTCTGTCGAAACATAGTTGAAGCGGTTATGAAGAAACTGAGATGTGGTCCAGTTGCCGATGTTGGAACTTGGAAGTATTTATTACAACGTTGTTAAACTGGGCCGGTGATCACTTTAGTTATTATCGACACTTAAACCGTGTCACCTGTTGTAAATGCGTTTATGTAATACAGCAGTGTAATATAAATTATATAAGTGAGTGCAAACTTGCGAGGTCTTTGACCGGACCAAATCTTAAGCAACCGCAGCATAGGAAACCCCCGCTTTGCAGGGCGTATAATCAAGCCATATAAAATGTATTACCAGTCTATAGAAAATTTCGGTATCAGGTAAGAGAATCAATCTTGTAGTGCATTCTATATTTGTACAGTAATTAAGGTTATTGTGGCAACTTGGCCTTCAAATCCTTATCAATGCTTTGGCTTGACTCTATCATCAATTTGGTACTGATAAATGATTCGACATGATTCAAGTTCAAGTCGCATCTGCTGTTAGATTAGATAGTGATTTTAAGATATTAATTGCATTCATTGAAAAATACTATACATACACTTAATTTCCGTTCTCTAGTCTAATTTATCCGTTATATATGTATTCTACGAAATTATATCTCAATCCCTCAAATGTAACATGCGTTGACGGCTTGTTATGGAAACTGCATAGTGTAACATTTTATACATGTGCCGTATTTCAAATAGCGTCATGTTTGTTAAACTAATAATGAGATCATCCGTGCCCATTGTCGTGCTGAAAATTATTATGTGGCAAATCGACGAATAATCGTAGGAGATCAGCAGTGATCGGAATAGGGTGAGTATATTTACCTACAGTTTGTCGAACAGAGACGGAAATCGGAGACTTCCTTACGACTAAAAATTTTTTACCGGTAAATTTACCGGAACTTTGATATGAAAGTTTTTAATAGCTAAATGCTTCAATAAATCTTAATTAATGTTAGATAAAAATAAAATAACGCATATTATAAAAAAAAAATTATTAAAAAAAAAATTTGTTTGAACATTTCAATATAACATATAACATGAATATAATATATTAATGACTTTCTTATCCTAAAACATAATTATTTTAAAGTATAAATAAATATAAATTTTAAATATTACACCTTTTTACCAACACAGCGGATTTATACAAAATGTAATTCAATACTTAATAAAACGCGATTACTATAAAAAAATTTACTGGTAAATATGCTGAAACCTTAATGTGTAAATCTTTATATCGCATTTTTAAACATTCTTGTTTGGTTCATTTTACACATCCTTTTTCAAATTAATTAAAAATGCACATGCATTATTTTTCAGGTAACGATTTTGACAATTATTTTAAACTTTTTTGTTCATTTTGACTAATTTTTGCTTGTGGTTCCGTCCGCGTGACTGTCAATCAAGGCGTAACTCTCAAAAGTTAAACTTAAAGTTGAAAATATTGAAAAATTAA
Source organism: Pyrausta despicata (assembly GCA_963921415.1). Lineage (NCBI taxonomy): Eukaryota > Metazoa > Arthropoda > Insecta > Lepidoptera > Crambidae > Pyrausta > Pyrausta despicata. The sequence goes on along the minus strand of OY992846.1, from coordinate 12,576,973 downwards.
TGATCATCTACTTCAATTTCTTACAGGATAACAAAATTTGTCACAGTACCGATGATGAAAATATTGAAGACTAATGTATTTGTTTTCATTTGTTAGATATGTGACTTAGTTTCATTTTAATTTCAAGATTATTTGTAATTTCGAAGCGAGTGTCTGCACCGAAGTGTCGCTCCGGAAAAACTGCTGACCTTCTCGAATCCAAATATATGCTACTATATTTGCCACAAACGCTCACTTCGACCGAAATTTTTGCTTTCAATTGGTATTGATTGTATTAATTAGCCAAAAAAATAATAGTAAACACTTCAAACTTATTTGTTCCTAAATGTCTGTATTTTATTGTTTGTTTGTACGTAGAAAGCTATAACGAATGTCACTCATTCAAATATTTTTGTTTAGTTTTGAATATTAAAATTAACTTTTTGTGAAAATCGAAATACTTTTTTATTGTTTTTGTACATACGAATGGGAGAAGTCACTGATCTCTAAGATACAAGTTGCTGTCTAGTTTAGGGTCAGAAAATTCATTTAAATAAAGTAAATTATGTTTTTAATAAAGAATTAACGTAAAAATAATAAATAATTAATTATTATTTTTACGTTTATAGTAATCGCGTTTACATTTTGTATAAATCCACGGTGTTGGTAATTGTGCAGCTACAAACGTAGCTGCAAACCCAATTACAAAAACTGTAAAAAGGTGTAATATTTAAACTTTATATTTATTTATACTTTAAAATAATTATGTTTTAGGATAAGAAAGTCATTAATATATTATATTCATGTTATATGTTATATTGAAATGTTCAAACAATTTTTTTTTTTAATAATTTTTTTTTTATAATATGCGTTATTTTATTTTTATCTAACATTAATTAAGATTTATTGAAGCATTTAGCTATTAAAAAGTTGCATATCAAAGTTCCGGTAAATTTACCGGTAAAAAAATTTTAGTCGTAAGGAAGTCTCCGATTTCCGTCTCTGTTCGTCAAACTGTAGGTAAATATACTCACCCTATTCCGATCACTGGAGATCAGTAATGCAAATTAATCAAATACATTTGATTCGTGTTTAATTGATGCTCTTGAACGATGTATCTTCATAATTGAACAATAATAGTAACAATAACAAGTAATTTATAAGGATTGAAAACGTTTTTGAATACATATGCTGAGTGAAGTGTCAGTAATAATGTCGTACTTAGCACAAACCTAGCCAACTTGCAACTTATCTTTACGACACATTATTCAGGCTAGGCGATTCAAGTGATAAACACTTAAAACTTTCTGACATCACGAAAAAGAAATAACAGCAAAGCATAATTAGCATTTATGTTAATTTTAGTGCGATTAAGTTTTATCATCTATCTTTACTTATAATAAATCTGTAAAGAGGTCAATTCTGTACATGAAATATATTTCCAAAAATTACTATCAGGGGGTGATAAAGGGGTCGATACTGAAAAATGCAATCAGTAAAATTGTTGTCTGTCTGTCTAACTGTCTGTATATAGTTCTTTCAAATCACGAAGTCGAGCAGAATTTACTTGTGGTAAATATGTGTCCGTATATGTGTCGATGTGTGCGTGAAAACGAAAGCGGGTATGGTTAGCATAAAAATAATACCAATATTTTTGTATGTTCAATTGATAATAAAATAAAACAACAAAACTTTTAAACTAAAATGTTTATTATTTAAAATAAATAATAAATAAGGGAATGTATTAAAATAAAATTATGTTCTTCTACATTTGGGTTTAAGTTTTAATTTAAGCGAAACATAAGACTTAAATAAGGATATACAATTGAACTCAAGATATGGCAAAATTATGAAAATAAGGCTAGGCTGGAACTATTTAATAACAAATTTCTATCTATTTTTACGTATGTGAAAAATGTGTCGCCTTAATCTTCTTCGGAAAAACTGTTGCTTTCGTTAGTTTCAAAGTCAGTCGTGCTGCTATCACTTGATTCACCCACATTAATTACAAATTCAAAGTCATAATCAAAATATTTCATATACTCCTTTTCAATTTTTTCGACATGCTTGCATGTATTAAGCCAGATGTTGTTATCGATACTGTTTAAACCTTCAGCTATTAAATTTTGAACTTCTGTCATATTTTGACCAATATTTTTCGAGGCAATCTTATTTTTCAGAATACCCCAGATGTTTTCAATGGCATTTAATTCGGGGTGATATGGTGGCAGTCGTAGTATTTCGAAACCTTTGCTTTTTATTATCTCGTCAATTCTATATGAAATAAAACGCTGCTTATTTCTGATTATTAAATCATACAATTCTACATTGCGGGACAGTGCATTGAAAGGAATACCGTGTTCCGTCAGCCACTTTTGCATGTCGCTCTTGCGCGAATTTGACGTAGGTATACTACTACTTCGAGTATTATGGTAGGATGCGTTGTCCATCACTATAACAGATTTATCTGGTAAATTTGGCAGCAGCTTTTCATTCAGCCATTTGCTATAATTATTGAAATTCATATTTGAGTGATAGTCTCCAGTTGTGGATGATGCTTTGTATATAAACGAAGCATCTTTAATAAATCCACTACTGCTACCCGCATGCACTATAATAAAACGAGCACCGGTACTCAATTTTTTTAAAAATGACTTGTCTTTTGTCTTAGTATCTAGTTTTTTTAAATTCCACGTGTTTTGACGTACGTGCGAAGTTAGCACATATGTTTCGTCTGTATATATAATGGGACGGCCTTCTTCACGGTATTCATGAATTTTTTTCAAAAAATTAAATCTCCACAATTGTATTTCATGCCTTTCTTGTAAAGATTTACGATTGTTTTCAATTTTGTTCCATTCGTAGCCCATTTTTATAAGCAACGAACGTAATGTGCTCAAACATCCGTCAAAACCAATTTTTTCCCTTAATGCTGACTGAAGTTTTGCCAAAGTTGGAAGTTCATTGTGTTCTATATGAAAATTTTGAATTGTAGTTCGAATAATTTCTCGATTCATATTATCTAAATTAAATTTACCGTCTCTTTTTCGTCGCTTTTTCATGGGTGAAGTAAACTTGGTTGATGAAGATGGCAACTCTTTCTCTTCTTTTAAAATCCTACTTACTGTGCGTTCACTGACGCCTGTTGCTTGGGCAGTTCGTTCTAATATGTTTGCTAATGGACTTAGGTCACATCCATCAGTGTTATTTGCTTTCATAAAATTATATTCATCTTTTAGAAAGTGAAAGACTTTAGCAATGATTGCTCGACCCTAAAAACAATAAAATATACAATTGAATAAGTATCAAAAGTCAAAACTAAACTATTACTTAAATTAAAAAATAATCATTTTTATTTAATGTCAAAACTAGAAAAAAAATATTTACCTCGCTATGGATAACTTTGCGCTTTGACATGCTGACAGTACTTCACGGCAATTAGCGTCCGGAAACAATAAACACAACTAACCTGAGCGACAGCGCGCTCGCGACTGACCGCGTCGTCATACACGCACACTATTGCATTATGCATGTACACGTTTAAAAACAAATAAAGACTACTCGCCTTCGTGAAATGCAAGAACTGTAACTGTTATAGGAACATAAACTAATCGACGGATTTTAACGAAATTGGTACAATTATTTTTCAAACTCCTGAGCTGGTTATAGTATAATTTTCATCACGCTGCAATCAATTGGAGCAGAGCAGTGAAGGGAAATGTTGGGAAAACGGGAGAAGTTATTTTATTTTATAAGATTCCGTCGCGTGTGCAATACATGTGTAACTCTCTCTCGATAGCTAAGCAGCTCGAAGCTTTCTGATTTTCTGATTATATTTTTCAAATCCTACGTTTCTAACATTCTCAGTCATCTAAATATATAAAACTTAAAGGTGACTGACTGACTGTCAGACATAGTGATCTATCAACGCACAGCCCAAACCACTGGACGGATCGGGCTGAAATTTGTTATGTAGGTAGATGTTATGACGTAGGCATCCACAAAGAAATGATTTTGATAATTCTAGCCCCAAGGGGATATTAAAGGGGTTGCAATTATGTGTGAAACTCGATGGAAAAAACTAAAGTCCACGCGGACGAAGTCGCGGGCGGCCGCTTCTCAAAAATATATATCTTAAAATAGTAATAATGCCCGATTGCCGGTAATTCAAAACCTATATGATACACAGGAGTACAGGACACATACAGCAGATTTAATCGCTGAGGGTATTGGACTAATGTATGGTATGGTTATAATGTTATAAAACGTCAGACTCATATCCCAACCAGCGACGGATTGTTTTTAAGGTTTTTAGATGGATATAGTGCAGTATCTATTTAGGTGTTTACTGTTGATAAAGAGCAACGAGGGATTGCGAAGTTAATGGAGTCGTGCTTTGCGTAATGTTTGTTATTGATTATATCAAAGGCACGTAATCTTATCAGGGCAAGCTTGGTAAGTATTGTTGTCTGATTAACAACGATGAGTAATGAATGCTAATCAGCCGAGGCCAGGGCTGGGGCGTTCCTCCGCGGTGACTCACCACGGGTCCAACGAATCGATTGCCTTCGTCCGTCGCGACGATTCCGGTATGAATCCGCAATCGGTATACATAAACGGTGATGCATCCAGTAGCGGAAATGTTACGATCAGACTTCAGTGCGTGCGAAAGGTCGCAGGTCCCACCATCACGTCGAATGTGCAAAACATTGCGTGCGAGAGTCGAGGGCACGGCTGCATTGCTAATTTGAAGTGCATTGAATAAACATGACTTGTTGTTATTTATATTCAGCATTGTGATAGGTGTTATTATACGAAAAAATGCGAATGTGGGTAGGAACCTATTTTATTTAGCAATAAGAAAACAATCCTCTTGTGAAAAAGGCATCGTCAACGTCTTGTGTTTATGTGTACTTTGTAAACTCTGTCAAATATGAGTAGAGCTCAAAGGATATCTGTGTTTAGGGAATTCTTGAAATAATTCAAAAAATTAATTAATGGCTTTGGAGTTATTAAGTACTTCGCATCTTGGTAAAACGTGAGAAATCCTTAACGTTATACGATATCCGCTGGTACGCTACCACAAGTGTGACATTGGCATTCATGTGAGACGCCGATACCTAGAACGTAAGGTCATTTACGATACTAGTTTGCTATTTAATAATACGCTGCGAGATCAGCATTATACCCACATGTTAAAAACTTCGTGCAGATACATCCATACTAGATACTTTCGTAACTAGAGAAAAGTATGCTGCCTACTAGACTTCATGGATATCTCCACACATTCCTATCTTCGCCACAATGTTATTCGAGATGAAACGCTAGTCATAGCGATTGTTAGCTCGTACTTATTTTCTTCGCTAACGAGTTTAACTGAGCCAAGAGAGAATTTCTATTGGAATGCCAAAGCGAGAGCGGTCTCGCAGTAATAACATATAGCGTCCACCGCGGTCGGTGTGATTACACTAATGTTTGGTTATCGCACGGCGCGACATGTGGCAATTGCCGGCTATCGACGGAGCTGGCGCGCCGTAGCTGTGCATCAACAGTCAACACCATGACAGGTTCAACGACATACCTGTCGTGTATGCCAAATGTGGACGCCACTATTTACCGGCCTACTGAAGATAGCGCGACTAATTCTTTTCCATTTAGCCGGACGAATGATAACAAAAGCAGTTGGAACTTGTTCGTTAATGGAATTTAGACTCACTCGTATTTGTCACAGTAGATACTGTTTACACTCCGCCGGCATTGTTTTCTAATAAATCAATAACGTTTGTGTTAGGAATTGTTTCAGTACTTACAGTCCCCATCGGATATTTTCGTTTGCTGTTCATCAATCTCATCACGTTCATAACAGACCTTCGATTGTTTGGCTTTTATTATAATGTATGTAATTATTTTAGGTAACGTGGTGCGGTACACATGTCGGTTAGCACCGATTCGTGTCTTGCATACAGATGGTGTCAGAAGTCCGTACATTATTACGTGTGCGCATTCCATTCTACTCGCCGTGGACTGCGCGGGCGCCGCCCATTAACGTCTTTTTAACAACATACAGCTGCATGCCAAACTGACACACTGGAACGCATTATAGACATTACTAGATAATTTATTCAATCTCGTATTAGGTAAACGCAAGTCGATTGCTATATGTATGTAAATGTAGTGCCATTGTTTTTACTTTCCATTTAACTAACCTTTGTTTTGTATTTATTAACAAGTATTTGGTAAACGACGATTCTTACAGCAGGTCAAGGCCACTGCGCGTTTTACTACCGTACTTACAAACGTACTTCATGTTAACTTAGTTGTTTTTTTTTAATACCTATTGAAAGCACAGAAATGTGTAATTTAAATGTATCTGAAAGAGACACTACACGTTTAAACGTGCTAACAAGACACATTTGTCTATTTCTAACTATAGCGCGGGCCGGTTCCATCTTTTGCTATCCCACTTGCTATACAGGATAAGCTTAATGACTCCAGATATAGCGGCGGTTTATCTGCAAAGTAATTGCACGCCGGGCCGTAGGCCGCTGTGCTGAAGCATTCTTTTATGGCTGCGTAAAATATAGAGTTGTCACCGAGCCTGTTCTCCCACGTCCAGTCGGCGGCGCGGGGCGTGCGCGAGCGCATTGGCAACATGGATCTGAGCTGGATCTTGATTGTTGGCACGGCGGGTTAACGAACCGAGCCACTTACCACACCACACCATATGGGCCATTGTAATTTTTTTGCGCTCACTCACTAACGTTCGTAACTGTAGACATCCAAAACATTAATAGAAACTATGACACCAATACGACTCCGAGCTTATGATATTCAACATCTTGACCGCCGTACTCATTCATTACCAGTCTTAGAATTGTTAGTGTAGAGCGTTGATGCTGTTGCTTTCATTTTGTGGATGGCGTAGTAAACAAAAAATCTTAGCTAAATCAAATTCTTCGAAAACAAATAAAATTATATTGTCCTTACTTTAAGTTGGAGATATCCGCCGCTCTATAGAAGTTACGTACACTTCTGCAAAAGCTGCAACCTCCAAAGTTCTAATGTAGGTAAAAGTACGATCCGAAAATGTACTAACCGGGTAGAATAACGAAATTTGCTTTAATTAAATAAAAAATACTCAACATTTGATGCGCGAGATCTCGTTATATTGAGTGATACGCAGTGTATTTTTTACAAGAAACCGAATTGTGAGTGACACTGATGCTTTACTTGCACCTTTAAATTCAACAAATAAGCACGGATGCGCGGTTCCACTGCCAATTTGGCGTATTTTTTTTCTCAATAAGTCAAAATTACTTACTAATGAATAGAACCTTAATAGTATTACCTATAACTTTTGCAGTATAAAAAATCAACTATCTCGAATAATATAACCAGATCGAACCCGCGTCTATGGGGAATCCTGCCTGTGTATCTAAACCTTTTTCTATACTGCAAAAATATTATCTTTAGTTTGCAACGTGAATGCTTATTTATCACGATAGATCATAAAACTACATGTACATAATGTCGTTTCCTTTTGGTCATCGATAGGCAAATTTTATGTAGTGGGTCACTCTGTTCCTTTTATCCTTAAAAACTGGCATTGTTTTGTGATCGAAAAGTTTTGAAATGACGTATTTATCTTCCCTGTCACTCTTTTAGTGCAGTTTGACAGAAAATAAATTTAATTCCTAAAATATCTCCGCCTGAATTTAAGACTACCTAATTTGAATTTTTAGCTTCCACCAAGTCCGAAGATATTCAAGTTCAAAGATACAAAGTAAAAAGGCAATTTTATAGGTAAATACCTGTTATTAGATAACAAAATGTACCTTCTGCTTATAATAGCTAGTTCCTAACATAGTAACATACCAACAAAACGCGAGTACCTATTCTGGTATTGTAGGTTCGATTGTAGGCCGTTTGAGTGTACCAAGTCTAATATCCATCCAGAGCGCCACTATCCATTGACCCCCATTCTCCAGCCAGCACACAACACACTTCCCATCTATTATTCCTTTATTGTCCCACTTTGCTTTATTCAGTCATCAGACATTCAAAACTTCTTGTCATCTACTACGTGATTGTAATTCTTACCATCTCAATTTCATATGAGATTGTTTTGACCGCACCAAGTGTTGTCATATCCAAAAATAATCTCATCACTTTTCAACGGTTTTGTTGACTGTTTCAGTATCCACATATATAATTAATGTTTTTTTTTTATCACTACCAAACATTTTTTCAAAAAATAATTGAAAAACCTTTGACTTTTTTTTTTGAAATTTTTCAAACGGATCCAAAATATTGAAAAATTAAAAAGACGTATGTCTGTGAGACATATAGGTCGGTAGTGAAAGGTTAAGCACATATTTATCGTGTGTCCACGTCAATTACTCAAACAAAAATCGGTTAAAATCATTGACTTCGTATTAAAGTTCCATTACTCACTCTTTTTTTAATCATGGGCTTGCAAATTGGCATTGTTGGGAAGGACGATTTTTAATATCCCGTGTCGTTGCACTGTGAATACCTCGGTGCGAGTCAAGGGCGACCGGCACGCCGCTCGCCGGCGCGTCGCGTGCGCATCTCGCAAGCAAAACCTGGGTCCCTACGGAATGTTCACATGTAAAGCGATTCCATACATGGATGACGATCGCTAACATTGTTCTTTAGGCTCTTGAGAAACAAATAACTAAGAGGACGATATGACATCAGTGGGGTGAGCACGAACATTATCGTAAAGTATTCGTGTCGTTTAAACGTCAGAAACTGACAGTTTCCCCATACAAATTGACAAGTTAACGATAGGTAAACGCTTCGAATACGTTATGTTATGATAGTTGTTCGTGCTCACCCCACTGAATCGTTGACGTAAGAATAATACTTCTATCGTGATTCGCTATTGGCTCAGGGGATTAAACAAAAATACACTTGGAATTCAAGAACGTATAGATACGTTTTTATTTGTTTTATGTAAAAAAACATCAAAGTTAGCGATTCTCGTTATAGAATCGCTAACTCGCCGCCTCGCCGCGCTCGGTGGGATTGGGAAAAGTGGAAAACCATTTCCACGCGCTATTTACTACGTTAAAACGATTTTTCTAACGTGTGTCCGATAATTTTTTGCTGAGCAAGCAAAGTAAATTAATTTAATTGCTTTTTTCATTATTTACTTTTTTAAATAATATATATTAAGTACTATGTTTAATTAACCTTATTATGAATTACCATCACTATGAATTTTTTAATGTTTAATTCAATGTAAAAAGAAAGATATTTGATTCATAGAAAATTGATTTTAATTCGAAAAACTGCAAAACTTGGCGACGGCAATGATATTAGTTTTTATTAGGTAAACGAAAAACTATTCAATGCAGTAAAAACCTAAGTTTCAATCGATCACAATCACGAATTGTTCCTAGTAAAAATAAAGCAACAGTATTTTTAATTAACTTATCGTTACCAATCATGACGTGCATTCAACGAGTGCACTTAACGCCAACAATAGGCAGTAATTAATTATCGAAAGGAATAATTGTTGTTGATATTATAACTTATTAGTAACAACACAAGAGTTATCGGGAGTTACGCGCCGGTCCGCTTCCCGCCGAGATGACCTCGTATCGTTACACATTTCCTCTTTTATTTATAATATAATGACTACATTACTACTGTGTTACAATGAGTTAATCACACGTTTTCTTTTGTTCGCAGGATCAATATGATAACTTAGCCGCCCATACACACAAAGGAATTGAGTTTTTAGACAAGTATGGAAATTTCGTTAAAGAGAGGTGCGCGATAGAATTAGAATATGCAGGAAAACTCAGGTAAGAGCCGTTGTATAATTTGGAATATTTTTTTATAGTACCTAGAAAACATTATGATTGTAAGTAATTCACTTGAATTTCAATAAGCTACGTCTGAGTCTCGTCTAAGTTAGCTAAGGTTATCCAATTTCTTAATCGATTTCATAATTCGATAACACAAATCTTGTGTCAAATACGCATAATAACTAATAATAACGCGTAATGCGTAGTTTCTTTTGCCGATAGAAAAAGAATTATGCTCTAAGTATGATTATTTGATAGCCTTATTTTCTTTTGCAGGAGGCTTGTCAAAAACTATCAACCAAAAAGAAAAGAAGAAGATGAATACCAGTAAGTAGATGTTTAGACAATTAATTCGTCAGTCTGATGCATGTTTGTCGCTTGGCAAGGATTCGACATGCGTAAATAGGTTTATTTTTCATGAAGGAATTTCTATTGTTTTCTCGTCGATGACTGATCATTGTTTGTTTGCATTTTACTCGTATGGCCTTATGTTACTGACAGACTTACCTTGACATATTTTTGAACAACCCCGTTCTAAGGTTAGTGGCTGAACTTTAAAAACGGTTTTAACTCATGCAACGAAGCAGTTAGGTTAATAATGCTACAGTGTTATTTGTAAACCGTATGTGTCCTTTGTTATTATCAGGCAACAATTCTTTATCTATTATGTCTGAATACGCATTCGTTAAAATAGTTACTATAATACGATTCATCACTTTTAGCATAATATTAGCGGCCGCTGCCGCCGCCGTGGACTTTAGTTTTTTGCCAACGAGCTTAAAACAAACTTTCATCCCCTATTATGACCCCTTGGGGGTAGAATTTATCAAAATCATCTCTTAGGGGATGCCTCGTCATAACATCTATCTGCATGCCAAATTTCTGCCCGATCCGTCGAGTGGTATGGGTTGTTTTTAGATCACTATGTCAGTCAGTCAACCAGTCATCTAAGATTATGGAGGATCTATACTTTTTTTCTTTATTTCTTCCCGTACGCTAAGCACTAGATAATCGGCTTTTCAAATAAGTCGCAGTAACCGAATCTGTTATTCTGCTATATAGAATAGTGTTTTATCGAAATTCCATTTGGAAAATACTTAATTCCAAGGATTTTTGTTAATACACAGATACACAGCTTGCAAAGCGTTCAGATTGCTTCTGCAAGAGCTGGGCGACTTCGCGGGGCAACGCGAGGTGGTCGCGGAGAACCTACAGTCGAACGTGGTTCGGGAGCTGCATCTACTCGCCAAGGAGCTGCGAGAGGAGAGGAAGGTACGACCTATCATACTTATCATTAATTTGATCATAGGGCGTCAACAGAAAGAATGCTCCGCCAGCGCCAATAGTGTTGCCAGATGACTTTTTTATTTTTTCCCCATGTCTCTATCAAAATCCTCCAAAATTAAGAAAGCTTTTTTTTTAAACCCGCAAAAACGTTAGAAAAACCGTTTAAATACTAGTATAAAGATATATATGAAGTCAGGGATAACGCCAGTTCTGCTGACTCATATTCGTCTGCAGAACAACCACCGCACATTTTTTATTCAAGTATTACCTACTTCTATTAAATTTTAAAAATGTTTCCCCCCAACACTCGGAAAAACCCCCCATCTGGCAACAGTGCAACGCCAACAAGCTCTAGAGGGTTCCCTCTGACAAGCTCTATAGAGCGTTCCCTCGTACAATATGCGTTCTTCGTTTATCCATGTCCTACTCACGAAGATGGTCGGTTTTATCGATTTGCATCACGCTCGCTCGTACGAAGACCAGAGACAGCCTGTTAAAATAGGGATCTCTTCAGCGTAGATTTTTTTTATATCTGAATATCTGAGGTGGAACCCCAGCAGCCTAGCTGAACTGTAAGAGTTATGAATATGAAGCCATAGAAAAAAAATGATCCGAATGACGAGAATTTTTCATCCCCATAACAAAAACGAAAGTACCTGATGTGACATCCAGCAGCATAGCTTAACTTTTTGGTGCTTATACCTCTGACTTGTGAACTCTTACAGAAAGCTTGGCGAAGTGGGGTCACATTGAATACAATCGATATATGGTTGCGTGGAAAGCATTAAGTCAACTGAGTTTCCACACGCTGCCGTAAAAGCATCGGTAACCATTTATGGCAACGTGTGGAAACAGAATCATTGGCTTTCCAACTGACTTATGCTTTAGCACCACTGAGGGTTTCGAAAGTCTCAAATCTTGCCTAAAGTTATATTTCCACTATATTGTTTAATGTGTAATGTGTGCACCTATAGATGCCTGAACCTTAACGTCCTATTATTTCCCCTTTGAGGGAAAAATTACCTAATCTAAATAAATAGAAATGAATCAAAGCAAAACTTCAGACCGACTGCACCAAATCGGATGATTCTTTTTTGTGTTCCTTATATTCAGAAAAAGGTTTTCAAATAAAAATATACAGTGTATCCGGTCACGACTCTCCGACCCGTTAAGAGTAGAAAAAACAATATTGACAAAAATGCGAAAAAACATTTATGTCGATTATTTTTTAATTATTTTTTACCTCTATGCCTTGATAACACGCGCCGAGTAAATGGGCAAGACAGTTTTTATTACGTATACAGCACGCGCCAATCTCACTCACATGAACACTCGGCCGAGTGCACTGTCTCGCCCATCCACTCGGCACGTGTGATCAAGGCATTCGGGTCGGACAACTTAAAATTTTTTTTTTTAACATAAACAACGGGCTCAACGTCTGTCAAACCTTACTGTTGCACTTGTCGTATGTTTTTTAAAAGCAAGCTTGTAAAGCTCGAAATACGCTTTTATCACGTAAATCTTTCGTTATCATAAAACGTTATTACGAAATTCCTCAGCAGACAAGCATGCTTTCACCATATTCGTGACGCGTTAAAGATCTGAAGTATCATTATACATAACGATGACTTCTGCTTGGATGATAACTGCACACAAACTTAGATAAACCAGCGCTGGCCGCTTTGTGCTAGACGTTAGAACTTCCTACGTGTTGCAATTATGAGTATGTCTATGTATACCTACTTAGTAAGGAGAAACAAGTCGTAAAGTAGAAGGCAAGGCCGGAAAATTACGGCGCAAATTCCGTCGCCTGTGTCCCCGTCCTTATTGTGAGAAAGCTCGTCGGGAAACTCAAGCTTATAGCTACTTTTTCGTTTGATGTCGGTAGCTTTGCCCATACGTGGCTCTCTTTTATTTCAATAGAAATTATAAACAAGTCCTGTTTAAAAAAAATGCGTCTATTGATCGTCTTACAGCTATGCTTTATTGTACTGAGTCAAGCTTGTAGGCCATACCCGTTTAAACGATTAAATGATTCAGTAACTTTCTAGTCCGATATGTAATCCGTATACTAATTTCTTAGTACTTTAAGGTACTTGTACTCTGTGCAGCAAACACCTATAGGTTCGGTTATTTGTGTTAAATATAACTGCCGCACAACAAGGAAGCTATTTATTCCAAGTTTACTACACTGAATATAAGAATACCTCGTTGTTAGGTAGAGTATTTCAATGTTTTAACTGTTATAATGACGGTGTACACGAGACGTTTGTCCTGGATTGGGTTGTAGTTGGAACAATTTACAATAATAGTAAACAAGTATGTTTATTAACTTTCAGCAACATTTAAACGAAGGTGCGAAACAAATGGCTGTACTAAACTCTGCGATAAGTGCGCTGGAGCGGGCAAGGCGAGCGTACGAGCGCGCTGCGCGGGAGTCGGAGCGGGCGCTTGAAGCCTTCCAGAGGGCGGACGCTGATCTCAACTTGAGGTGAGTGCAGTTTATGGTACGAAGATATATAAATGATTCATGTACTTGTGGAAATAAGAGTTTCAAATAATATTGATCTGTGATGCGGAATTTACAATTATCATCGACTTTCGATTCGGTACTTTGGGAATTAGAATCAATGGAAACTGTCGTGTTTAAGTTTAAAATCTTTTGTAACCTTAATCCATACACAATAAAGAACTTACTTACTTACACGGAAAATGCGTATATTAGTTAACAATGAAGCTAACCTCCTGAATACGCTCCGGTTCTTAAGAATTGCTGCTCGTGTTATTTTGATTTATTGAAATATTTTATGATTTTATAAAACCCATAAATTATAAAAGCTATGCTGCAGCGGCATGCGGAATTTTACGCAGTAAACGATACCGGTTCAACCGATCAATTGATTGTTTAAGCATTTATTAGTTAAAAATTATTAGTTAATAAAACAGTCATAGAAGAAATAGAAGTCTAGTATTGTACCATTTTTTTTTAGCATTACTATGCTTTATTCTGTGATATTATTTCTGTTTCATTTATATCATATCAGTCAATACCAAACTGCTCTATCAATGTTGGAAATGACAATAAACGTAGGCGTGAAATGTCGCGATCGAGCTACAATGTTATTTGGGATAACATAATAATTATGTATCCTTTAGATAGATACGAAACCAGAGTTAACCATTTAAAGACAAGTGTGCCGAGCTAATTACAGACGGAAGAAAATACTTGACTTGGATATATAGTTGCGTGATTACGCGTTAGTTAATGTTTCAACATAAAATACGCACTGCACAGGCACAACCTATCAAATAAGGCTATTGACATGCAATCCGAAATGTCATATATTGCATGTCGGGCCGGCCGGTTAATTCAAACCAAACAAAATGTAAATAAGAAGCATTTTCTGAATTTGTATGGGGAACTACAGAAACATTTCTTCAATATCAAAGCAACATGTTTCAATGACATGAGATTGATCAAAATTATCAAATTACTGTATTGCGTTTTATATTTTTTTGTCAAACAAATACATTACGTTAGTGCTAGTTATGTGTTCGAGTCTGATTTCATGTTATTTACTATTTTTCTAGTCGAGCTGAGGTAGAGAAACAGAAAGCGAACATGAAACTCCGGAGTCAAGCGTGCGAAGAGGCCAAGATGGAATACACGGACCAGCTCAGAAAGACAAACGAAGCGCAGAGGCAACACTACGAACAACGGCTTCCACACGTTTTCAAACAACTTCAGGTAAATATGGATATATTTTTGGGCATCATCATCATTTTTTACTTGCTTTACATTTGAATTCACTAGCAGCAGGCACTTTGAACCTATAAGTGAAGAAAAACTTGATGTAGTTGTGCTTGGGCCCGAGGCAACTCAATCAAATAATGACAGGCTTATGAAGTGATCCACAGGCAGAAATCTGTGGTCTGCGATACGGTTTTATGTAAAATCCCACTGATCAAATGGGAATTCCCCCATTAGTAACGGGATAATTCATATTTCATGCCGAATTGCGCACTGAAATTGGTGAATAAATAATACAAGTACAAATTATTGTAAAATGAATATCTACTCCAAAATTATATCTTAGTTTAGTTGTATCCAATTGCGAGCTAAACAAAATCTTCATCGACCGTTACTGGATACGAATCGTATCATTAATTGGCCAATTTAGACTTTCATCGGGATAATATTTGTTTTCTACAATTAAAGATTATTTACGAGCTGTAAACTTTCACTTACGGAATTCCAGTGTAGTATGATTCACGTTAGTTCATTGAAACTATTCTATAGAATGTTGTGTTCGGCGCTCAATGCATTTGGCTTGCAGCTAACATTCTAATATATAAGTCTTTATCTGTGTTTCGACTATAGCCATTGCACTTACTTGCACTGTCATGTCGGCATGAGGGAAAAGGATGGCTATAGGTGGAAATACGGCTGTTGTCTTTCAGAGTAAGTCCTACGCACCCTGGCGCAGTGCCAACTAGGCCGAATGGACCGCCACAAATTGTAAATCTCCTTTGTGTTTAGTAAAACACTGCTGGGGCCCGCTAGGCCCCAGCACAAGTTTTCCTGCCCGCTAAATGACGAAAAAAATTAGTATTTTTTGAATTTTGGCCCAGTCAACTCGCCAAAATCTTTAAAACGGTAGCTCAATCATATTTTTAGAGCTGGTTGGAAAGGAATGCTCTTACACAAATAATATATGTATATTGCTCTCGTACAGACGTTCTCTTTTATGTTTATTTACGGTTATTGTTTTCTTGTTTCAGGATTTGGACGAAAAAAGAATAAAAAACATTAAGAACTTTATGTTGAGTTCGGTAGATGTAGAAAGGAAAGTTTTCCCTATTATCATGCAGTGCCTGGATGGTATGGAGCACGCAGCTAATAGTATTAATGAAAAAGAGGTACGTAAATATAAATGAAAAGATTAAAAATTTAAAGAAAACATAAGAAGGAAATCTTTAAACGGGTTTGTGTTAGTCAGACTACCAACTGTCTTATCAACATCACGCACAAGAAAAGGGAGTCAAGTTCTCCATCAGACAGACCAGTAGCATATCATTGGACCGTAAAATAATGCAGTTGCGTGCAGGGTTTGACAAGAATTCGTCACAAAACGAACCTATCTTGTTATCTGTAATCGGACCTCAGTAAATATTTCACTACCTAGTTCTTGTGGTTAAAATTTTATTTAAAGCGGAAAAAAGCGAATTATTTTGCTTTAAATTTCCACGAAACGACGCCAGCGCAGGAATCCATATACATCTAACTGTAAACACTTAAAAAACTAGAGCTGGAAGTCGCAGGACTTACAATACATCTCGCAACACTGAAAATGTATTGTAAATCCTACGTCCAGTTCTAGTTTCCCAATTGGTTACAGTTGTTGTCAAAATCTTGGTATACTGCTGATGTGTTGGATATTATGAAGGTCCTGAGATTGCAAATACGAGTAATACCAATATTATGCACATAATTTGACGACCACTTTGGTGTAATGGTCAAGACGATCAACCGAGAGGTCGCGGGTTCGATCCCCGCACTGTACAAACATTCGTGTGCATGAACGTGTCTGTTTGTACTGGTCTGGGTATAATATGTATTTATTTAAGTTCAATTGTAATACCACTTTTGATTCTGATATCTGTAACACAAGTGCTTAACCTACTTATTGCGGAATCAATATTTATTTATCTATTTAAAAAAAAAATGGTCAGACATTGTAGTACATTCTATCGGTTAATATTCCTCGTTTCGATGGACAGGCAGCATTGTAATGGTTTACGTTGCAAATCTCTTCAAAACCTAATTCTTTGTACAGGACACACAGTTAGTAATAGAAAGGTATAAGTCGGGATTCGTGCCTCCCGAAGACTTCGCGTTCGAGGCGGCGGCGGCGAGCGACACGACGGACTCGGCCGCGCCGCACCACCACCACAATCACCTCACAGCCGCTAGGGGGACAGTATCGGGGAATAGGATCAAGAAACGGGGAGGATTATTGTCTATATTCAGCTCTAACAAGGTGAGAATTAACATTTTGGTCGTAGGTAGCAACGCAGATAGCATTTGGAATGTTGTTAGGTATTTAAATTATAAGCACACAGCAATATAAAAGCGTTTGTACCAATTTGATGTTGCAAACAATTTTCTAGGGATAGAATAGAAATAATAAGTATTTTTTATTTCTAGAGATGACATAGAAGTAGGAAACAAGAAAATGGTGGAGTCGCTTTTATATAGCTGTGTGCTAGTTGAAATATTATATTTTTACAATATACGTATTTTTATACTTTAAAGTAATAGTTTTTATTATGTAGTCAGTTATTATGACCTTATTCATATTATTTATTTTTAAAGGTTCAATGGTATGTGTGCTTGAAGTGACTGGCTTCAAAAGTGCTTTATTTCATGATACCATTTTATTATATTCAGCATTTTACGACGCATGCTTTGGGAATATTTTATAATACAATACGTTTACGCATTTTCATATTTACTACATTATATTTTAATTTTATTGCCTTTTATTGGCGCAGCTGGTGAATAATCAATGCTACGTAAATGATTGTAGCATGAGTGAATCACTTTCCACGCGTGAAGAACATTGATTAAACATCAGTCTTGCGCCTTATATTATTTGTTTATTCTGAAGTTGGAGGTACTAATTTATTTTTGTCTGTTATCCCCTGTTCGATCCCCACCTAACATGGGTACACACGTAACAACCAATCGTTATATTTGGCGGCGTTCGGTGCATTGTCGCGTCGAAAAAGTAAGTCAGTGTTTTGGGGACGAATGTCAGGCGTCAGCATGACTCATTTCGCTTATTTCCACTCGATACAACCTTGCCATTCACACATCTGTTTCTATAACTTTTGTTTTCATTTTCTTTTGATTTTACAAAACATACATTACAAATAACTTGTCCTATCACAGCGACACGTCTTATGTTTGAATCTGGAAAGAAAATGTTTGCTTGCAATGAGTCATGTAGTTTATATGTTTTCCTTGCATTGAACTTGATTTAATTGTATAGTACAAAGTAGGTGATTGCGACACTTGTGTTTTAAATATTTTCTTTCTTTTCTGACTCTTGGGCTTCACAAGACATTAATGTCAATCACCTCTGAAGCAAATAGCAAAGTTGAGTTGAATTAATATAACCGTACAGTTTCACTGGAGGTGGCCATCCAGCGCCCTGAGTGCCCGGACACAATTTATTGACATTTACACACTGTTAGAGTATTCTAGCATATCATTTAGTTTTTGATATGTCCTATGTTGCCCAATGAGTCTAAAAATATAAAACAGTTGTTGCGTAACTCCTTCATATTGTAAAAACACGACCATATTTTATTAATTCCCTAGTTTTTTGATGTCCACGATGGCTTTGTGAACGGACCCACCCGCAGAGTGGTGACATCCGTTTGTTTTTTTTTTTGACGTGACAACGTCTTAAATTAGGTTGTGGCTCGAAGTCACTCATGAAAAAGTGTTACGCCCGCTCACGTCTGTTACGATGAGTCACCGAACGAGAGAGAGGCCCGCCAGACCGGCGAATGCCTTGCGTCTCTCTCCCACTTAAACATGATCGGTCCGCCGCGCGCGCAGCACTAGAGAATTAGGCGCGTTGAAAAGACGTTGTCACGTAAAATCTTCGCCCGTAAAACCGACTTTACAGGCAACCATTTTTTTACCATTTATTTTGAGCCTTAGACGAGATGTGCGGAGGAAGAAGAATTCGTGTGAAAGTCGTTTTTTGTATTGTGCACAATTAGCGAAGTCTATGTCTTGTCACCTAATGAGACTTCAGTTGTCAAGAAACTGATTAAGCAATTAGTGTTTTTTTAAATAACGTTTAGATAAAGTCGGTGTCTGAAAGCGTATCTAAGCCACATGCGTGATTAGGCGAAGTCTGCTATCCTCTATCTTGACCTATTGCTATCATACGCATCCTCTCTTCACCGCACACCTCGCCTTCGGTGGACGCCGGCCCTTACCGTTGTTTGTTTTGTCCCCGCGTCTCGCCCGCCCCCGCTCCCGCTAACGCTTCTGCAGAAGATTGTCGAGGCGTGCAATTCGATCAAGGTCAGTTCACCGTGACAAACTCGGTTTGGTAAACCCTCGTAAACTTTTATTGGTCATTTTTCAGTCATTATTTATACTTGTAAGTGGCATTTTCAAGGTTTCCTACTTTTAGAATTGTAGATCGAAGCATGCGAACGTTCTAATTAGTAAACGACCTTGTTTGAAAAGTTTTTCATAATAAATTGTTTGAAAAGATGGTGTTAATTGTTTAGAACGTAAATTTTATGGTGTTTTGCATTGGTTGAATTGCTTTTGAGGGTTATGAAGTAGTAGGTACTTAAGTATTTTGGAATACAAAAGAATATATTTGTATTATTAAAATATACAAATTCATCACCCATAAAATTTAAGAACAGAATATTATTTAATTAAGTAAAATTGTAAACCTTATTATTTTGTGGAAAAGTATATCTTCTGTTCTATTTATATATAAACATCTCGTGTCACATTGTTCGTTCCCGTACTCCTTCGATTCGCATGAAATTTTGTGAGCATATTGAGTAGGTCTGAGAATTAGTCAACATTTATTAGTAATAAGGGTTGTCCACCATTATCATTTATATGGCAAAACAAACGTTTGCTGGGTCAGCTAGTTATTTTATAAAAGAAGTTTCGCTTATAATTAAAAATTTACAATCTGACATACACAGATTGCAATGACCAACAAAAGTTATCGTGGTGAAATCCATCCGCGTCTCTGTGTGGCTTGGGTAACCGATTCGCTTGCACGGCTTTCTTTATTTTCAGCGCACGCACGTATCTACTGTTTATAATATTGTATATACTTATGTATGAAACGTATTTATTATATCCGACACATATTTGTGACTAAATACTGAATAAAACATATTAACGGTAACATTTTAGACAATATTCAGACAATAATGTGTAATAGATTATAGTTTTAAAAATAAAATTAATAATACAAAATGACAAATGTAATATCATATTGGCTTACATAGCAAGATATAGTACAAATAGAAGTAAATATAGTGAGTTTTTTAGTTGGTTGGATTTGGTTCAGGGTTTGTTTTTGGAGTGAGGTTTGCACTAGAGTTTTTGTCCATGACAATAGGATAATATTGATCGGTTTGGTTTTCAGAACAACATGTCGATGGATGGAAAGGAGGATTATTCAGATTTGCCACCGAACCAAAAGAAAAAGAAACTACAGGCCAAAGTGCACGAGTTAAGTAAACAGGTAAGTGCATATCATTTAAGTTATTTTTTTAAACATTTTCTCTTGTTTAACAGAATAATGACCACAAGGTCCACGCGAAGTCTAAGTGTTTGTTCACGTAGGCTCGCGGAATATCACGAAATATCAAAGATGATGATATATGAAGTGATATCCAAGTGTTCACGTACAAAAAGCAGGTTTGCCCGCACCCGATCCCACGCGCTCCTACGTGAACAAGCACAAAAAAATAATTAGAAATTAATTAATAAGAAATAAATAAATTAATTAATTAGAAATAAATGCATTTATTAATAAGAAATAAATAAATTTACTAATAAGAAATAAATAAATTTACTAATAAGAAATAAATAAATAAAATAATTGGAAACGAAATTAAATACATTAAAAATATCAACAAAAATTATTATAATTTTAATTGGTAACACAATAATATAGTTTTATCTTTTACATTTTCATTATACATTTTCGCAGTAAATACTAACCACATATTTGTTTTTTCGTAATAATATGGCTGGCTGTCATTACATGGACTAGCTAACTATGAATTTTTCTGACAATAATTATTGACATTCTTTCAGGTGGCACAGGAACAAGCTGCAATGGAAGGCCTAATGAAAATGAAAGGTGTATACGAAACAAATCCCACTTTGGGAGATCCTATGACTGTTGAAGGTAAGGACGCTTAAACAGAATGTTATTTTTTGAATTATTTTTTAGCAAAGAGAAGTACGTGTGTTTTTGGTACTTTGGCATTTTTTTTATCTCAGATGACATGCCTTTTTTAGGTTCCGTAGTAAACGAAGAACCCTTTTACATAGTTTCGCCATGTCTGTCCGTCCGTCTGTCCGCGGCTTGTTACTCAGAGACTATAAATAGTAGAAATGTAGGTGTAATTTAATATGAGCATGTATACTAATAATTGCAAAAATGTCGTAAAAAAAACTTGAAAAACATTTTTATCTCCATATATCACATACAAGTAAAGTGGGGGTAAGGTAATACAAATTTGATTGAAAATTCGTTGATAGTTATGTAAAACAAGTATTTGAATATAAATTTATTATATTTTTGTAAGTGTGATCTGAAAGCTGGCACTCGCAACTACGGAACCCTACAATGCACGTGGCCCGACACGCACTTGACCTTTCTTTTAAATTTACTAAAGATTTTCTTGTGGAAATCTGTGGGGGAGGTAAGATGCTCAGCAGTAAGCGTCGAAAGGCTGTAATAATGATAATGATGATGATGGTGAAAGATTTCCTTCCACAACTCAATTGTTGAATATCAACTTTGTTTTTATTTACTTTTTTATAATTTTCTTTTTACTTTACTGCAGTTAAGTTCTTTTATAAATATGAGTTCATACTGACTGTATTTGATACAATAATCCAAATCTTCCACAGGTCAACTGAACGAATGTTGTGATAAACTGAAGAAGCTTCGCGCACAGTTACGGAAGTACGAGGAGCTGTTGGCCGAAGCGAACACGCAGGTCAGCGCGCCCGCCACGCTGCACCCGGCCGCGAGGACCAATGGCGCTGCACCTACCCAGGCTACAAGGTACGTAATAGTACATTATGGTACTAGTGTGTAACATTGGTGATTACCGCCGAGGCGCTATTGAGACACGAGCCGTGGGCGAGGGTCTTAAGAGAGTCGAGGACGGTAATCATCAATACACACATGTATCATATGACGTTTTTCAACACACTTGTGAATAAAATAACAATAAAATCTTATTTTTATTTAGTAGATAAAAAGTTTATTTTCTGCGTATAGGGGGTTGCGCCTATTCTGCCACGTACAAAATGGGGACTTTCAAGTTTTCTTTTTTTAAATCTATTTATAACTCACTAGTGAGTTATAGCAATGAAAAAGTCACAGTTTGATTATAGGTGTCACTATTAGTCTAATTGCAGTGAAATAACAACCACTTTATGAGCAAGTGTGTAAAAAGGGTCTTATATCTGTATATAGACCCACAGGGAGCACTTTTACACTTCCCATAAAACCCTGCCACAGCTTCGGGACAATTTGTGGGCTGGTGCCAAGAAGAAGAAGTCAAGAAACTCCGTCGCTATTGTCATTGAACACTGCGTTGTCTTATCCGCTTGCGATATAGGCGATTTCGCAACAGAAACGGGTGGCCTGGTATGCTGGCCATCGTATTTATACAATAAAATAACTGTAGACTGTTTGTTTATCTACAAAGAGAATTGAAATTTTGAAATTAAGTCCTTGGCTTACCAGCATCGAACCAAAGTGTAACATCTCCTCGTCTAAATTGTATCACCGTGCAATAAATTTTTAATACATAAATAAATATCCACTACCAAGGAGATGGAAAAGCCTATTGAAATTTTCATCCATGCATTCGTGCGTTAATGAATATGCTTCACTTCATATTTACACCCTCAACCTCTTTGGTATACCTCTTGCTACAGTAACGTCTTGCCAACCCCTGACATTGAGCTAGGGCAATCGATTTATATACTGAGATATGACTTACGTATGTAAGTAACGACACGACACGAACAGTTTTCAAGTAGACGACGCCATAAACGCACCAGGTCGGTCCGAAATCGCGCGTATACGAATGATTATTGCGCTGAAGAGCCTGACCGACACCGCTTACTCATTGGGCTGCCTCTGTAAACATGTGGTTTCGATCCGGCGCCGGTGCGGTACCAGCGTAGTGTACACGAAGCCTATCTTAATTACAATAAATTTACAACAACATCACATACATTGATCTGACTCTGTGGTAAGTAGCTTGAGCACTTGTGTTACAGATATCAGAATCAACAGTGGCCTTACAAATAAAGATAAATAAATACAAATAACACCCAGACCAGTACAAACAGACATGTTCATGCACACAAATGGTTGTACAGTGCGGGGTTCGAGCCCGCGACCTTTTGGTTAATAGCCAACTTCTTAACCATTACACCAAAGTGGATGTAGTATATGTATACCTCGAATATATTGCATGTACTACCAAAAAATACATTTACATCACTATTCTTACGCTTCTCAATCACTTGTTATCTACATCCCAGCTTTGTTTGTAAAAGACAACACTTAAAAAATTCTTTTCGGCTCCGGTCATCGGGGAGGAATCGAACCCCCGACCTTTGGAAGTCCGGTCCAATGCTCTGACCACTGAGCTACCGAGAACCTTAATGGAGTCGTTGAAAACATCAATTTTCTTCCCAGTATCGGCTCAAACAGCGAGTCCCTCTCCCGGTCCGCGTCGGAATCGTCGGTCAGCACGGGCACCGGCGCCGCCGGACCCGGCTCCACCTGCGGCCCGAACGGCCGCGCGGCCGGCGGTTCGCCCGAATCCGGCCTCGGCGGGGAGATAGCCGCTGCACACGCTGAACACACTAATGGAGATCATGACCACGACCACGATAACGATCATGAGTCGGACTTTGACTATTATTACGAGCCGGATCTACAGCCGCTGGGGTATTGCAAGGCGTTGTACGCGTTTGAAGGTAACTCATCATAATAATTTACTTACTTTTTAGTTAGCAGTAGGGTCGCGTGGTTTGCCTGAATCCGGCCTAGGCGGAGATAGAGGCCGCACACGATAAACATATTAATGGAGATCATGATCACGACCACGAGTTGCAATATTGCAAGGCGCTGTACGCGTTTGAAAGCAGGTTTTTTTTGGTTTACTTAATAGGTAGACGAGCTAAATAAGTCCTTGTTTGTAGAACAGGGTCCATGTATCGTGAGGTGAGAGACCGTGAAGGCACCACATGTCTCCGCCTGCATGAGTCGCGGCCCCCGTTTTCGTTGCCCCTGGATTCCGGAGGTTAGGCGGTCGTTTAGGCGGCCGGCGGTTCGCCCGAGTCGTCCCTTGAGGGACACATTGCGCCGCGAACCTGACCTCAACATTGACCATAATTCTTGCAAAGCCCTGCAAGAGTGCGGACAGAATCAAGCTTTATTTATAACTCCTTAATGTATGTTACAAGACTGCCATTTGTAATGTCCATTTACCACTCGCAGCAAACGGCACGGGCTCGACGATGCGCATGGAGTGCGGCGAGCGGCTGCTGGTGCTGGAGACGGACGCGGGCGACGGCTGGACGCGCGTGCGGCGCCAGCACACGCGCGAGGAGGGCTTCGTGCCCACCACCTACATCGCCACCACGCTCTACGCCGACGCGCACTAGCCGGTCAGTATAATAATATTTTTTTATTTTATTTAGCCTATATCATCCCACTGGCTGGGCAAAGGCCTCCCCCTGTCAAAATCTCTCCACCTGTCCCTGTCCATTGCCAACGTTTCCCAGTCCCTTGTTGTATTGACCAAGTCGTCACACCATCGTTTCTTGGGTCTGCCTCTTCGGTCTAATAATAATAATCATTTATTCATAAATAAAGGAAATGAAATTAGATACAAAAAGGGGAAAAAATAATAATCTTAGGCTAGAAAGTTTTCTCTCTGTCTAAACTAGGATTACGGTGTTTCAGACTATCACAAGCAAGATTTTCTGAAGTAATGCTTATTATACAATATAATTTACAACAAAAAAAATATTAAAGTTACAATATGATATCTACCTAACAAATGTATACCTCGTTAAATATTAAGTATGTGCGCCGCTTACTCACTCGTTCACTTACACCCTCACTCGGAGTACACTGGCGCGCACAAGCCGATCAGTGGGCGTGTGCCTCTCATTCACTCATTCAATCACTCGGTCACTAATTCGCTCATAAACTCACTCTGTCATTAATGATTCACTCACTCACGAAAACTCATCGTATCGGAGCTTTTGCATAGTCTTTACGACGTTAAGATTTGTTGGACGGTAAATATTCTGTGAATAATAATATACATTGACAATCACAGCGATTCGAACGCAGTTTGAACGTATTAAACACAAAGAGCGCAAATTATTCAGCTGTGTTTCGCTCGAAAGTTTGTTGCGTTTTTAACGCAACAAATACTATTGCTATGCGCGTTTTAATTACGCCATCTGCATAGGCTATAGTTTTGTCCATTTGATGACCAATTTTATGAAAATCCTGTTTACTAGTTTTTTTTTGAGAAGATAAAAATGAGCATTTCATAAGAATCATATCACTCACTTAACAGTACATAAAGCTTAGCATGCTTATTATATTTTTTCTGTTCTAGATGCGGTAACACTTGACTCGCGGGTTCGCGGCGTCAAGTTGTCAGTGCCGCGCGTTGTGCGGTGATCGAATCTCGCTCGTCTCGGACTACTGTCGTGTCGTGCCCGGGTCGTGACCATATCGTGGTCGTATCGTGACCGTGTCGTGGACGTCGTTGGTCCCGCGGACTGTGCTGTGTGCAATCGTCCTGTATGCTATGTTACTGTATTATCTAGTGTTGCGTCTTATACTTAACTCTATCATTATAATAGCGACTTCCGAATCATTCACATGTTGACGCCCAAGAGAGTCGTCATTATATCGATATTGTCGTTATAAGTGTAATGGCCAGCGTTCCGAATGAGAAGGCTTGTGTGCCTTACATTGTAGGTTAGGTTTAGATAGACTGAGAGATTACTTGTAATACTATTAGGTAGACAACTATCGACAGTATTACATACGATTGTTTTGACTATGTCGATAAAATGTGATGTGTCGAATCGTGTCGCATCGACGCCATCTTTGCTTCATCGATGATGTGAATGATTCGTAAGTCTTCGATAGCTTAGCAACACTAGTACACGTGCGTACACACTGTGGCCTCTATAGTAACATATATTTTTGCTATAATTTATCGTAACGGAAATGTTAGCGTTATTTTTTCATCGTCACTTTGTCTCTGATTGTTCGGGCGGAGGCCGCCGTAGAGCAACCGACAAATCATAATAACATTCCATGATCTTATTTATTGTGTATATTGTTGGCTACTAGACATACATATTTTCATGTATGCCGTGTGGCGTCTAGTGTAATATTATTGTAATATTGTGTAACACGTCTAGATCTTCATTGTGCCAGCTGTTTATGGATTAAGGTATTTTTTTCGTACTTACGAATAGTTTTATACTCTTGCTTTTATGTGATTCAGCCATTGCATTATTGAAATTATAGCAAAAATAGGTTATGTATTATTAAACTTAGTAACTGTGTAAAATATGTAAACTTAAACCTCAAACAAACATCAGTTAGTATGTAATTGATACTGTATCCAATATACGATGTATTATAAATATGCTTACGTTACTTTCTATTTATGTACTAGTTAATATTGCTAGCTAAATGTCGTAACTAGCCAATGCTATTTTCTGATTATTAATTGCTATAGGCAAAACCGTATAGTAATGTATTTATATATAGCGAAGAGACGAATGAACGGACGCATTTGAATTTGAATTTTATATGAAAATAAATCTATATTGAGGACTTACAAAAGTGTTTTAATTTTATTATAATACTAGCGGTCCTCGCAGACGTTGTCTTGCCCGTTGTTTTTTTTTTAATTTCACGTCGTAAGAACCATCCCAGTGCTTTAAGGAATATCATATAAAGAGAATTGGTCCAGGCGTTCTTAAGTTATGCGCTTACCATCATCATCATTTTACTATCATCATCATCGTGCACCTTAAATGTCAAATACTAATCAAATTAGCGAATATTTAATTTGATAGGGTATCAAGGCAACGACGAAATCGAAAGAATATGTAGGTATAATTAAAACACACTAAGAAAAAATGGCCTGCCACAGACAGACTCGATCCCGCTCGATATCTGCAGCCTAACTTAATAAGACGTAACGTACGTAAATCTTTTTATGACAATAGGTACTGTTAATGTATCTGAAGAACGACATTTAGCGAATACGGGAGTGCATACTGAAACTTGTCACATAATTCCCAGAGCCAAGCTGTGAATTTCTTGTTGACTAGAAAAAAAGTCACAAGCCTTTTGTCATACAGTGCGCGTGACGGGAGCTAGACGGGTTTTTGTCATTTAATCTTTCATCATCTCATCATCAGCTTATAAACGTCCCACTGGCTCAAGCCTCACCTCAACTATGAGGTGGGGATTGGTGGAGTGGTGGTTTGTAAGGGAAGTGACCAACTTCTCTGTCATATAATATAATATTATTATAAATTATTAAGCCGCCCAAGGGCCTCTGTCACCAACTGGGACCAACAGTTTAACGTGCCTTCCGAAACACGAAGATGCTTGTAAATAGAGGTCATTAAGGTAAATGATCGAAATGGTCACCCATCCCAAACACGATCGTGCCTAAGGTTTCATCACTTTGATATCACTTCCAAAGCGCTAGACTGAGGGCGCCCCAAGCACATTTTCTCTATAAAAATAGCATTATCAAGCGACGCTAGATTGTTTCCACCATAAAACCCTGTAAGGGGGCTAAAATCTTCAATTCATTGTAACTTTATCTCATTAGAAGGCTTTTCAATTTATAGTACATAGTTGGTACATATTTTCAGCGCAAAGAAGCTGCAGAACAGTGACTCTGTAATTACTTAGGTAATTCATTTTTACAGTAATCAACTTACCGCATAATTTTGCTTGCATGAGACGTGAGGTGTTTACATTGCGCAGCATTGGCTGCTCCATTGGCCGAGTGCACGCCTTCCGTGTCTCGCCACGCAACTGTTGCATAATACCAAAGTTAACAAGCTTATTACTGCACGACAACCAATACTGCTTCTCTGAATTCACCGACCAAAGCAACACCCATTTATCCCGCAATGAATACAGCTCACAGCGGTCGACGCGAATGTTCAACCCCACGACACGAGACATGGTAGCAATAGTAACTCCCAAGCTAAAACAAGTTTTGCAGGAATTGTAGGTACGCCATCCCGAGGTCGAGGATTGTGCAAATATTAAATGGTTTTCCTGCTCCGGCTGTGTTGCGTAATACGTCTAATCCCGCCGACCTGTGAACAAACCGTTCTACATTTTTGACTTACTGAAAAGATATGTTAGGTTAAAACACGTAAGAATTCGATTGAAAACTGTAAAAAGGTAACGTCTACTTATACGAGTAGTAGGCCACAGGTCAAGTTATTAAACTTAGTTTAAGATATTTAGAGCCGAGCAAGTTACTCGTACAATAGACATCATGAATTTGGGACCATGAGCATGACAGTGCAGTGCTCTACAATGACTACAATTGACTCTATTAATACTGCTCAAATTTGGGGCAGAACGCAGAAGTACATAACGGACCACCTATTCGGGGGTAACTAATTACCTGTCCACCATAATAAATTATATTCTTCGACCAGAATCCACCTAAGTACTTCCATCAATTTCTGAAGCCCACTTCAATCGATTGAAAAGGTTTGAAATCGATAGGTCCCTTAGCGAGCAAATGATCGCGACAAGCAATTTCGTAACGAAATTACTTTATGCCGTAACCGCCGCGACCGTAAGCACCTTTTGCTCTTTCATTATCCTGCCATTACCGAAAAAAATATATTATTCAATACTGAACCTTGAAAGAGTGACTTAATTGTGTTTTGTAAACAACACTAGCTAATTCAATTCTTGTCTTTTAACATTTTCATATTCTATGTGTTACCTATCATCATTCGAGGTGGCAAATTCCTTGAACCGACTAAAACCATTAGAACGTTAGTGGGTATGTTAAGTTAATACGGGTAAGCATGTACCTACCTACCTACTGGTTATTTAATTATCACAGAGCAAAGCCGTCGTGGTCTGATTTGCAGCGTTGTATGTTGACCTTTATTACTGAAAATTTTAGATCAGAACAGAATGGGCATGTGTACTAGTATGTGCCAATGCTTAATACCTCACTGACTATCGGGGTTAGAAACCTTAGAGCCACGGTATACGTATCTCATATTACTTACCTATGTGCTTGTTACATAATACATTTTATTAATACTTAAGTAAGAAGAAATTATCTTCGGTAAACAGAGCAGATTATTTGAATACCACCTGTATCGATAGTAGAAGCCACGCATACGAGTAGCGTATGTCTATCTTTAACTTCAACCAACCTTATTTTTAACCTCCAACGAAAAAGAGCGGTGTTATAAGTTTTACCCTTATTCTGTGTGTGTGCGTCTGTCTGTGGCACCATAGCTCTCGACGATAGACCGTTTTTATTCGAAAGATAATTAAATCATGGTGGTTCTTAGCTATGCCTGGTCACAATTTAGCCGTTAAAGCTCAGTTGTTTTCACGGCTCATGTCGGGTTTTTATTTTATTGTAGTATTTCATATAAAAGCTTAACTTATTTTTAATACAATGAAACTACTTACGCGTTCTACCTCTATTCGCAAATCTGTCTCTTGTTATAAAAAGGGCTTCCCATTGTTGAGTGTCTTGAGAATGACTTTTAGAGCTACTTATTACTTAACACAAACCACAAATTCACTTTATGACCACAAGCAAAAAAAGGATATTGTGATTATTTTGAACTTTGACTTGTGACCTTTTCCACATTGTTTAATTTTAGGCTACTTTAGTCCGATTTGAACAAAAACGGATTTAATTAAATGATTTAACGCCAGACAGAATCTCACTGAGATAAGCATTGTGCTAAAGAAAGTTATCAAGAAGATGGTATTTAAAGATTTCAATTAAAAACTTTCTAAGTTCATAATTGAAGAGCTCGTCTTGCTTAACACAGATTATCTATTGTTGTTAACATGCGGGTTACCTAAGTGAGAACTAAGTACTTACTCATGTGTAGGTAATAATTAATGAAAGAGTTGAAAGATACGGATATTGACAATCTATATTTTCAGAGTCATTTTTTATAGGTGAGATAAGACAGGAGTTTTGTAGTAGATAGGTAAGTTGTTTTATGAAGTATTATGATAAGCATTCACGTAGCAATCTCAGACATGCGGGTTAGGATTTGAATTTGGTTGAATTTTAACATCAACTATATCTTCAAGGTTTTGAGAGCATTCTGATAAGCTTAAGTTATAATAACCCTTCTTAAAACACAAACTGTCTTTGATTAGTATTTTATCCTTCTAAACATCCAGAGAATGAGGCATTGAATAGTTGAAAGATCTTTTAATTCCATAAGTCGGAAAAAAATCATAACTGATTTGTGTTTTGTTCTTTTGGTTGTTAATTAATTCCGTAAGTAGTTTGTTGTTATGTAACTTGTTTTGTACTTTGTATTTATTTTGTAAGTCAATGTATTTTCATTTAGTGAAATACATTTTTTAAATTATATCTAGTTCCAGTTGTGCTATTAAAAACCAATGAGCCATGTAACTTTTTGGACTTTCAGAACACAAAATATTTTCTAATGATATTCTATCAACATCCGAAATACTACCATCCGCTATCCGAAATACTACCATCCGCTCCAGGACTGGTATCGCTGATGTGGGCAACAAAACCGCGAAATTTAAGTGAGAGTGGGCGGGTCACATCTGCAGGATGCATCCAGAGAGGTGGGCCAAAGTCGTCACCAAAGGGGTGCCGACAGACAGCTATCGCCGAAGAGGCAGACTCAAGAAACGATGGTGTGACGACTTGTTCAATACAACAAGGGACTGGGAAACGTTGGCAATGGACAGGGACAGGTGGAGAGATTTGGGGGAGGCCTTTGCCCAGCAGTGGGATGATATAGGCTAATTAAAAAAATAAAAAAATTCTATCAACGATATATTTTATTATATAATACCTATCCGGATACTAAAAAGATGACAGTAGATAACTACGAGTACCTTCCTATGTAAGTATATGTAGGAAATGCTTGAGTGGCTTCAGACGTTTAATATTAAATCATGGACTCGCACTTTTCTTTATACTTTCTTTATGGTAAAAAAGCAGCCTTTATTGAGAAGAAGCATCGCGTGTTTTTCCTCAAGTGAATTTTATCTAATATTCATCGAATCTTTCCATCTAGAAACAAGATTCATTGAATATTCGATTGCGTTTCGAATTCGGGCACCCGGTTAGGTAACGTTAGTGTTTTGATACCAGGATAACAGCTATTACAACACGAAGCCGGCAAAATCAGGTGATTTTGTTTCGCAACAACATTTTCATGATAGAAGTGTGAAATCAACACCGTCATAAGTAGGCAATAATTAAAACAAGAATTTAAATTTTTGCTCTATAAATCAAATTCATATACGCAAACCAACTTGCCTAGTAGTTTTTAGCAAACATAGTTCTTTTTCTATCATGCCGTTAATATTCTCTGTTTCGGAGAATTTCCCTTAACATCGTCAACCAAAGCTTATATATCGACTCTGCCCCCCTACTCTCTAAGCCTTTGTCCGTAGTTTTAGATGTAGCCATTCCTGTCACTCTTACAAGCATTGACTGTGCGAGCGAAAGCACTGGCTAAATACGAAAATACATACGCAACATAGGGAGTGCGAACTCTGTTTAGCTTTCAGGCTAGCTAGACTGTTTCTGTTGTTGTCGCAATCCAATCGAACAGGTTGGTAAGTACATAGATACAGTACCCAAATTGTTCGGCGCTCTTTGTGCAATAAGTGTAAGAATACACGTATTATGGAGATGTATGAGCTGTAAGCCTGTAATACCGGGCCTACTCGAGGGAAGGAATACTAAAGGCCTGCAATTTGTCACCCGCTGATATTAGGAGTCGCGTCATCATCACGCTTCTTTGTTATTCCGCTCTCACCCGCTTCCGCTTAATGAAACTTCTGTGATGTTCCATTTATTTAATTGCAAATGAAGGGCGGTTACGAGCTTCTGTTTGAGCGGGTGATTAACCGAGTTAGTACAAGGATGAAACGGAGATGAGATTGGGCAATGCGCGGGCGAGTTGTGTGCGCAATCCGTTGTTGACATAATATGTGGCAAAAGTTAGGAAAATTCGAATAAGTGATATTAATAAGATGTAGCATACTTTCATACCGGTTGGCTGGCGAGCGCGCAGTGTCCGCACGACCGCCGCCCTCGACGCAGCTGCGCCTGCGCCTTCGCGATCGCTAAGCCGATAAATAATTGTGCGATCACTGATGATTACAAACGAACAGTTTTTATAAAAAAAAAGTACTAAGGAACTGATAGTGCAAGTATAGAAGTGGTGTTGAGTACCTTTTTTGGTTTATGATCTGGATTTTACGCTTCTGAAGATAAGGTTTGTAATTATTTATTAAAGTTAAAGCTTAGATATAGGGTGTAAAACTTGCTGTGTTTTTACTGATCTAAGAGATACTTTAAACCATTTTTTTAAACATACCTTCTACTTAACTGGTTCAAGATAATTTTTAATTTCCAAGATAAAGTCTAAAATATTTAAGTAAAGGGAAAGCAAATTTATAACAGAGCAACGTTTTATGGATACAAAATCAGTGTATATTTAACACAATTATAAACTTTATGATCATACTAAATCCAATAAAAAGTATGTAGGTAAACGTACGTAACTACGTGTTCGCGGTTGCGGATTGAATAATACACGCACCCGTTCCGCGTCGGGGCGGAGACGCAACCGATCTGCGCAACGAGACTTATCAAGAAAAACTGTTAATTTTAATGTTAAAAATCTCTGCTTGTTTTACTACGAGGATAAATTTAAGCATAAGTGCATTTTTTCAGGAATTTAGTGACATTACACTCGTGACAGCCTCTACTAGATATAAAGAGAATGAGATCATGCAAAAAAAAAACATCTTTAAAGTGTCGAGTTACAAAAAAACCCCCTACACTTTCGTTAGAATCAAATCACTAAAATTTAGAGTCTTGCATAATCTCGTACATACTAAGGTACTCTCTACATTACGAGTAATACCTCATCAATCAATCTGTCGAAATAATCGAAAAGCATTTAAAACGTATCTGCATGAATGAACACCTCAAACCTCCCATAGCTATCGGAAACAAAGGCTGTTTTACTATGAATATATTCGTGGGAATACGGATTGACGTAATAATCACTAATTTCTATGTAAATTGCATTCGACTGCTTATTTATTACATTACTTTCTCGACAGCTTACGCGTCTGTATTGGAATTCTGTCGGGATGGTCGCCTAAAGAATTTGGAAGGATTTGACCTAGATTAGCGGAGGCTTGCCTCACTAATAATCTGTTGACATTGTGTAATAGATGTCCGCAAGTGCCACTCCGTCATTAATGTTTGAAGTGTCAAATGGTACCTACTTATGTGGCATTGGCTAAGTTAATCCATCATTTTTTACCGGACTACGGCGAAGCAAAAATGAGGCTTATGATTTTGAGCGGGATGTACCTATGTATCTATTTATGTTTTTATGTTCATCTGTTCCCTCATAACTTCTAAGCCCTTCATCATATTATGATAAATGATATCATTAGATGCGCCTAAGCTGCCCGCTGGTTATAGGCTAGGTTTTATTGCAACTTATTGTATGTGGCGTCCTCTTGGACACATTAAGTCTTTATCGATTTTTTTTAACGTAGAAATCGTGTTGGGTATCAAATGAAAGGGCTTAAGTATTTAAAAATATGTACATTGTTATGATAAATATGTCCTCGAAAGCATTTAAATTAAAAAATAAGTTTCAAAACTAAAACCCGACTACTTATAAGTATGAAACAAGATTAATAATGACGGCCGCTTGGTGCAGTGGTCCACAGGTCGGACTTCTAAAACCAAGGGTCGCGGGTTCGATCCCCGCACAGTACAAACATTTGTGTGCATGAACATGTGTGTTTGTACTGGTCTGGGTGTTTTCTATGTATAATATGTATTTATTTACAAAGAAAAAGTATTTAAGTATGTTTATCCGTTGTCTAGTACCCATAACACAAGCCTCGTAGCTTAATTTGGGACTAGAGAATTGGTGTGATTGTTGTGAAATTATTTATTTATTATTAATTAATTATTTATTTATTTAATGATGTTCAGATTAAAGCCGTGGTCGTCAAGTTTTAGTTTTTAAGCTCAGATGAGACGATTTAAGTTAGGAATGCAAATGCTTGCTAATGCTTGGACGTTCGAGAGCGATTTTGTCGGAAGAGCTAATGAGAAAATGAATTTCGCACTTGATTGATGCAGTAACCTGCAGTTTTGAACGTAGAAAGAACATTGGGTTCGATTAACTCAAGAAAAAACTAAGTCAAGTTACCAGCAGCCGAATAATGAATGCACTTTACTGGTTTGACTTGGTAATTGAAATGCTTCACAGGCATGCAATCGGGTTAGCAGTTGTAGCGTCTAGAATTTTCGGGTAAATGTAATTGGACCATGAATTGGACAATTTAAATGGACGATGGCATTGACATAAGCTGTCTACGTATGTCGTATCCGTTCAAGGAAGAACTTACTTGCCGTAACTTATTCTTCAAAAGACGCAAATATTTTTATCTCAATCTTGCTAAGCATGATGTATGTTTATTTCGCATCGTTACTTTAAGATTAGATATTACATCAGAGCTTCAATCTTAAGTGTTATTAAATTATAAACCCCTGCTATTCATATCACGAAGAATTGAGCAAGCGCTTTACGAGATGTTGATTGCAAACAGATAAACATAACGTTTCAACACTGTTTTAAAATATAACTGGTTGTGTAGGAAGCTACTCTACTCCTGATTTTTGCCTGCCACTAATATATTTAGAAAGCACCAACCTATTGTAAGTTTTATTACGAGTTTTAGAAGACATAAGGTCTTTGGCAACAGTCAAGACGATTCTATAAAGTGTATAATGTTTTAGGAAACTAAAAAAAAATTGTAGCTTAAAGAGATGTACACACGGCTCCAAATGGAGCTTCTCAGTTTCGTTGCCAAATCGCCCATATTACTTAAGCGAAAGATACCGCAGTGATTAACTTGAAGTGTGGCCGTGCGTACCTATTAATATTGTTCTACTTGGCTCTATCTACAAAAAATGCGTCATAAGTAGCGTCTGTTCTAGTTATTTACTTACATTACATTACATTCATAACCTTCATAAAATTAATTAAATATTTATTAATGCAGAGACGACCATTCTACCAAGCTCTATCTTGGCAACCATTTGCCTCCCTTCTTTTAATTTCTACATAAGTGGGTATAATAAGATTAAAATAACATTTCGCATTTACTTAAATCACTATGCAAGTTTCAAGTTACATAAGCTTAATTAAAAACTACGCGAGATGAAAATTAATTGCACAATGAATGGCAAATTGAGTGCAGATACATTAGTTGTTCGTCGTAATTAATTCAATTTCATATTAAGTAATTTATTTCACAACTTAATTACATTAACAGTTACAATATTTTATAAGAGCACTAGCTGTGACAAATGAGTGTTTTATTTCTTATATGATGATTTGTTAGAAGCTGTTCAGCATATACGGCATGACATGAAGCATTTTAAACGTAGTTATCAATCTTACATCAGACCAAACAGAGGAAAATACGGTACGTCTTTACAATCGTCAACTTAAAAATGGACCGCTCACGCACACGCACATACGTGTAAACAACTCGCAGTACTCACAACGACTAGGTAGGAGCGAAGCAGGTCCATTGCACTCGGTTTAGTTGGACCGCGTGCGACTGATTTCTACCGTATCTCCCTCTTTTGGTTTGATCTTAGGTATCAATCGAAAACCTTGACAGAACGTTGTATAACCATGACAGTAAGGTGTGTAACTTAAGCATAGAGATGAGAAAATTAACTCGGCTCAATAGTCTTTTGTGTCGTAACCTGCGGTTTAATATTCAGCTGACCATTATTTCGGCATTCATTATAATGCATGCGGTAAAAATTAGGTAGTATTTATCATAACCGAGTTAATTGCCGCGGAATCCAGGCAAAACATTGCGTCGGCGAATTGCGTAAAGGAGCACAAAAGAACCGGTCCTGGTTACCGCTCCATTTCAGCTAGCCCCTCCACAAGTACCTGGTACCCCACCAAGAATACTTGTACAGTCGGGACTGTCACATTTGTTCAACTTCGAAGGACTTCGAACTATCCAAACGAGGGAGCGTCCAATTGAAAGGAACATCGGACAGTTTAATGCTACTTTGCCTCGAAAGTTGAAATATAAGTTTTATTACTGTAACATTATACCTACTCGTAGGCATCTGGGTAATGCAATCTTAGAGTCGCCTACTTAATATCTGCAGAAGAGAAAGTTACCGAACCGACAGACCGATACGAGTATTAATTAATGCCAATTTGATTATCAAATTCAGTTGTGTGTGAAGATGCGTAACTCAACGGCCGTTACGTTTATGACGAGAGTGTGTCGCAACCTTAACCTCGTGGAAAGCTTTAGATCCGGCCCGGCCCTCGAGAGAAGTAGCAATATTGACATTTAAACAATCGACAGCAGAACTAGCAGTCGGCGATCGATTGCGAGAGGCTGCGGTGAACTTTCACCGTTTGTTAGTTTTGCCGACAGAGATGTCAAGTTGCGTCACCACGCCGTTTTATGTGACTAACAAGGTGTGTGGGTACCTTTATGTAAGATCGTACATTTCGCATGTTTTCTTGATTCGTGGAAAGGTTTTGCTACGTTTTGTGCTCGTATTGTGTCTCATGTTAGATGATAGATAAGTGTAATAAACGGGATCTCATTCCTTAGCAATTCCACGATGTCCTTCCAATTTCATGCTAACAAACCTATTATTTTATCTCGAGTTGTTTTGTTCTATAACAGCACTGAAAAGCCTTTCGTACTAACAAACACAATTATGTGACCTGAAGTAAGTAGGTGGGTAGGTACTATTAGGAGTGAAGTTGGAGCGTTTCTAAAAGTACCAGCATAGCGTTTAGTTAATTTGGTGGCGGTTTTATTGCGTCTCGTCGTTTGAAGAAGACGGGGTGATCGTTTGGCCGAATGATGGCAGTCGTTACCGCGTTTCTCGTCAGCAGCCCTCTCGCTTTGAATCATTCCATTAAGGCCAGATTCTAAAATCAGAAAGGTCAACTACCTCACCTACTTTACTATTGGACAAGTTAAGGATTTTTTTTCTAACAACTGGCATGGTCGTGGCATTCTTCTTCTAACAAAGAAATTCCCCTACGCCATAGAGTAGCGTGTTTACTATATTAATATAGTAAACACGCCAGGGACCTACCAAAGCCTTTACTACTAAAGACTACAGAAACATACTAGCAGCCGCCCGCGACTTTGTCCGCGTTCAAGTTCGGACAAATATTAGATTTTTGGCCCAGTCTACTCGCCGAGGTCTTTAAAACCATACCACAATCATATATATATATATATATATATATATATATATATATATATATATATATATATATATATATATATTTAGGCCCTAGCACCGCGACACAGGAATGCTCTTACACAAATAATAATAAAGATATCATTGAAGTGATAATTTATAAAATAAATCCACTCTGCTGTATATTTGCGATAAATAAACATAAATTTAGATTGTAAAACTATGAAATGCTATACTTACAGTTGTAATTTATCAAATTATGTGGACGGAGTCACGGGCAGCAGCGAGTTTTCTAGTGGCGGTGCCGGTCGGTGCCGGTAACCGGTAACCTAACGAGTGTTACGCCATGCGCGCGCGCATTGCCTATTCGGCGCACTTGCTCATACAGGTTTCTTCATTGTTGTTTCAATTAATTGAATAACTTTAAATTGAAATATGCAATCTGTGCCGAAATAGAAAGGAGCCAACGGCTTTAAAAGCTAAATAAATGAATGGACACATGAAGATCCCACAGCGGCTTTAAAAGCTAAATAAACGAATGGACACATCCCATACAATTTCTCTGATCCTTATAAGTAGCTAACGCACTAAAGCTATGGAAATCAGAAACAACAAAGGTGCCATTCACACAAACCCGTAAAACATAGAAAACTGTTTTTTACTAGGTTGTGCTTGTCCGAAAAACGAACCCGGGATCTCAGAGATGGCGGCACCTCGAAACTGGTACATTTGTTACACCAATTCCGTTTCATACTTTCTTAACATCTTGTTGGAGGGCAAGACGTACCTGTAAAATAACAAATTTTGCCTTTTTACCTACAGGCATCGATATTATCATATCAAAAATAAGAAAAATATCCAAATGGTAGAATTACTTGTGAAATATTAAATGGGTAGGCTCAAAGCGATCCTTT
Organism: Pyrausta despicata; assembly: GCA_963921415.1. Classification (NCBI taxonomy): domain Eukaryota; kingdom Metazoa; phylum Arthropoda; class Insecta; order Lepidoptera; family Crambidae; genus Pyrausta; species Pyrausta despicata. The sequence goes on along the minus strand of OY992846.1, from coordinate 12,538,515 downwards.
TCAGCGCTCGTTTGGGACGGATGATAAATTCATACTAGCCAAGGGAAATCTGTACTCGTATCATATTTTTTGCAAACACCCAAAATGGGGGACTTTTAAAAAGTCATGCTCAGGTATGTAATTTAACGTGTGGCGGCGAGGCGGCTGAAAACATGAGTTGATCTCGGAAATTGGTGTAAGCGTTGAATTTTCTTAGCTAATATTGCTTTTAATAACTGGATTTGAACAAGTTATTTTGAAAGATATTCAGTTTCTTAATCAAACAGCCTGAAGAGAGTTTTGCATTTGTTATATTAAGGTGCAAAGTTTTTATGAAGCATATTGAATATCATCCAAAATACTCTCACACTTACGCTTCTCAGCTTTCAGTAGGAAAAAACCAGCCGGCCTATACCTAGTAGTCCTTGAAAGATTCAAAGAAAGGAAAAAGGTGCGCCTATGTTTTTTAGAGCTGCAGTATTTAGGCATAGCATAAACATACTAAAGAATACTCAGGTAGTTTCGCAAAGGTCTGCGTATCTCATATTATATTGTCATTTATATTTCGTAGGACACCATCGCTCTCGTTTTTGTATCTACTGAAACCTGTAACCTAATTACTGTGCTCCATCCACCCTAATTTTCGAGAACTTAAAAATATCTTCTGTTTTATTTATAAGGTATGTAACTAACAACGCCAACATTTTGCTGACCAATTATACTTTAATTGGTTTTTAACTTTAAACGATACATAAATTACTTATTTACCTACTTTCTTTACAACCAAAGGCCAATAAGTCATGCTTCGAAATCTAGAAAGCTGCCACTGTTCCTTTTCATTATACCTTACCTCGTTATGACTAATATTAGATCATTACTAATATGGTCATAATGTGAAAAGAAACCATTACGTTCACCATCACTTTTACCCTCTACACATTAGCCTATCATATTTTAATTTGTTAAAAACTCACTCGGAACCTTCTTGGTGTTCTTTTTACATTATTTTTGTAGGCGGTTCTTTACGCGGCCTTTTTAACGTCATTAACCTTATTTAACCTTATATTAAAAACAAGAAACTTGAAAACAAGTGAAAAAACTGAGTGATTCGACGAAGAAGTTTGTTTGACGCCAACAGAATTGACTGAAACTGTTCATAATGCGCAAATGAGTTTTCTCCCTCAACAATCACGCGAGAAGTATTTAAAACAGTACACAAGTGACTAACACCAATATAACAGTACCAAACAAAAATATTACACTCAATTTAAATAACTGTAGCAACGTTACTTTCATTTTTTCTTACTTATACCTACGTATTATTTTGATATAATTTAAAGATTATTCTGTAATACTTACCTGTCATAATGTAGTAGCTAATACCTAAACTGAAAAGTACCTATCTTGTGATTGAATTGAATTGCATTTAGTCATTTCCTCGCTGAGGTGGATTGAAAAGTTACGTGTTACACTGGAGTGCAAAGATTTTTCACCTCGTGCTCTTTTGATTCCCTCTCTAACGCTCAGGATTCTAATTTTGAATCACTCGCTGCGCTTGTGATTTTGGAATCCTTCGCTTGCTCGGTCATCAAAATTGAACACGCGGTTAAAAAGCAACTTTGCAATCTTGTATAACAAATAACTATTTCCCTGTTGTTTTACTTCTACGTCTACCTATTTACTCTTAAAAGGCTTACACCTAAATTATTTTTCGCAGTTCATGAGCCCATAAGCACAAATCAAACCAATGAGTGTTCGTGATCCCGCAGCCTCATGTACAGGATGATTTGTAATTCGAGCTGTTCATTGAAAGTAGGAGATTTTTTTTACAAAAAAGTACTATCAATTAGTCTATAATCAACAACGATATTTCAACTAAACAATAATAATCCCACCCCTAGACAATGGACACTTTTGGTTGCAAATCATCTCCTTTTAAATCATTTACAAGGAATAGGTCAAGTTACCAGCCAGCCTGTATAGTTGAATGTTATTTCCTGTCCACGTAATAAACCATCCCGCCATTTTTCTGTCTCGTTTAACCGGTTACGTAGGTAGGAGGGTCAAATCCCTCAAATCGTGGGGGGAACGATGTGCTTTATGTCATTGTGTTATCCATCATTCGTGTTTCTTTCAGCTGTGATAAATGTTGAAGCATACGCAGAGTTGATATGTAGGGCTGGAAAGGGAATTTAAGTGTACTTGCTTTATAGCTAGCTCAAGTCCTCGAACTTGACTTCTATTATGATGTTTAAGAGAAATTTTATCTTAAAACTAAACTTCGTTAAAACTAAGTTTTTTGTACTCTTTGATTCATATTTCAACACTATAGGCTCGGCGTCGAGAATTTACTTTTGCATCTTTACACGTACATCTCTTTAGTATCAACAATCATCAGCCTATATACGTCCCACTGCTGGGCACAGGCCTCACCTCAACTATGAGGTGGTGGTATTTAGTATCATTTCAGTCCTAATGTGATGTCCTGAAGTCCTGTTCTAAGAGTTCAGTTGTAGTCGTAGCAAAACATTTAGAGCAGCGCTACGACGTAGTGCATCGCAGACGCATTATTTATGTTACAAATTAACCAAATTGTAATGCTTTTGTAATTAATGAAAGTGGATTTTAGTGAGATATTATGTTATGTCTTATTTGGGTCGAGTAAATAAATGTAATCACCTTGAACTAAACAAATATACGTACTTTACGTAACGCAATGCCTTTAACTTCGCAAATAATAAGAAATAATATTTGTATCCATGATTTCCCGCCAAACAGTGTGGTAATCCTATACGTACGTTGTGTTTGTGGGTTGTGTTAACTACCCTCGTACTTATTTAGTCTATTGTGTGTTAATGATAAATAAACAACGCCATGTTATTTTTACGTATACTTAAGTCACGTAGTATCCTCAAGGTTTATGCGTTTAGTGTCAACCGTTACTTAGTACGGCTACCAACTAATACATTGACTTAAGTACCTTCAAATTTATTATCACTCTGAGCAGGGTCCAATATATTTTTTGCCTTGCCCTTTTTATACGGGAATGACGCAGTACTATATTTGAGTAAGCAGTATTTTACTTGGAATCACATTAATAATTCTATTTTTGAAAATGTCATGGAGAACCTCCTTTACATTGCGTGTTCACCTTTTCATGAAAGCTCGAAATGAAAAATGCACATGTACAAAGCTCTCCGCTTTTCTCATCACTTCCATATTCATGTATGCCATCATACCCAAGGATTTATATTTAAAGAATATTATAACAATGGATACAAAAAATACAAAATACAAAAAGTTTATTTCCTTAACTTAATCTAGGTACAGAATATATAGGGAACTTCCTTTTAGGCAAACAACAGTCTAGGAAGTACCGCTCTTCTTAACAGTTATATATTGTTATCTTAATACTAGATATTATAAAAAAACTGTGTGCATGCGTGTGTGTGGTGTGATGTGGTGTGGTGTGGTGTGGTGTGGTGTGATGTGATGTGATGGGATGTGATGTGTGTGTGTGTGTGTGTGTGTGTGTGTGTGTGTGTGTGTGTGTGTGTGCGCGTGTGTGTGTGTGTGTGTGCGTGTGAGAGAGAGAGAGAGAGAGAGTTAGTGAAGAGAGTATAAATATGCGATGGTATGATATAACATGGCAACATACCTAATGACGGTTAAAAGTTCTTCAGTAAATTATTATTAATTTCATACAGTATTAATAGTTTGCTACTACATACATGCACATATTAATGCATGTATGAAGCTGGAACGTTAGTGGACATAAATTTTAATATCGAGTCAGCACTTCATAACCAGTAAAGTGTCCCTTTTGCGATGGTTGAACCATGGTATGTTACTAGTGTTAGGGTTTACAAAACGACGTTTTGAAGTTTTAGACTGACACGAAATAATAAAGTTTGGTCAATTTAGAAACACTTTCCATTTTTGGCTGTAATTCAGGCCCCTTGTCGTGTTGGATCAGGAAACTTTTAACAGTATATTTTATGCTTCCGATTATTGGCTTGGACGGTTACATAAATGTCAATTGAGGAAAATGAGATTGGCCAGATGTAACAATCGATAGGTATATATAAGTAGGCGGGGGTGACCTATGATCAACTATATAAGTAGGCGGGGGTGACCTATGATCAACAGTGGGCGTCGAACGGCTGGTATGATGATGATGATAGAGTAGATGAGAAGGTAAAAACTGTACTCAAAGTAGTAGAATAATGTTCTGAACATTCTGCGACTAAAATTTTGTCAGTTCATATAATGATCCACAAAACAAAGTTTTCATTTGTGTAATTGTTGTACTACCGCTATTAAACTTAGCAAAAGTTTACTTGTGAATAGAGTACATCTTGACATTGTTTTGCACAATAGTACTGTGCAGGAAGGAGCTCTAAAACTTTGATCATTTAGAATCTAACTATAATTGTGACACTATCAAAATTTTAACTAGTGTCACAATTATAGTCAGGTAGCATTGAATCGCTTAATTCATCTTATACATTATATTATTATACAGTATACCTTAAAAGCAATCTGCGGACGTTGTCATTTATATTCGAATATTTGCCGAAGGGCGCCGAACCTTCGTGACCTTGCCAGCCTTCATGAAACATTCATTTATTATAATATAAACACTCGCATTCCGACCCAACTCCATAAGTTAACACTGCTTTAATCTACCTTATATTAGATGTATGGTATGAAACATGCTTGAGTGTAAATTACATTTAGTAATACTAAATTTAATTTCAAATAATGGCCCCGAATTCGAGTTCGAATGTAAGCACGTGAGTTTATCATCCTTAAAATATTTTAGACATGATAAAAATACATCAAGCTAATCATGGCTAAGACTACATCAAGTAAATGGTACATAGCTATCGAGGAATTTTACCATTTACATGTACTTATTACTTTTCACTCAGCATAGTATAAAATGGTGAACAAATCAACAAACGAAATAAAATACCAACAATAAATATTTGTACCTATGAGTATATTTCTCTGCAATAAGGTAATGCAAATAATAATATAAATATTATTTATGTACTTTTAAATTAAGTTGCTTTCTAAGGAACTTAGCACAATAGCACAGTAGACTTTACTTTGACAAAAGCATTCCTATTCGTTTTAATTTAACTAAGTTTATGATGCTGTACATCTTTTGTAATAAAGCAACATAGTCTTGCCTTCTACTAGTCATGTTTCTGTAAATTCATTCGGAATTACAGTCAATGTCAAAATATTGTAGCACTTCAGTACCTTAACGAAATAAGAAAATTGACAGATTTCAACAGATTGATTTCAGTAGGTTAAGCACGAACTTTAACGTAAAGTGCCCGCATAGTCCAAACGTCAGAAACTGACAGTTTTTCATACAAATCGACAAGTTAACGATAGGTAAACGACTACGTTACGATAGTTGTTCGCGCTCACCTCTCAGGAAACGCTCCAAATGTTATTTTGACACGGTACTAAAGTGTCACTATATTTTTTATTTTGACTGTACGTTACAGAGAGCGTTTAGGTCTTGGTTCTCTGTTTACATTGTCGACCACTATTGTGTTGGGATGTTGTCCATTCCCGTTCAGTTTACTACTCTAAATAGACATATTGTCTTCACCGTTCAGGTATTTACTTAGCTACTATTCATTTTGCAATAACATAAATAAACAGGTTTGTTTACTAAACATGTAAACATGTACACTGTATGTATACATTGCCTTGTTATTTAGTTCTCTGATCATAACAATTTATAGGGACCTTAGATAGTCGATGGCAGCGTAGCTTATATAGATTTATAGTGTAGTAGCAAGATTAATATCAAAAAATACTGCTATACATAAAAACAGGATTTTGTTATGGTGTAGGTAATATTTAATCATAAATTGAAGTTATAAGTAGTTTATAATAACTATTATCGAAAACCTAAATTCATAGCGCGTAGGATTCATTTAGTAAATACGTCAGTTATGAAGACTGAAGGCTCTTCGGGGGTTCAGTTCAGTACATTGGGTACGACTGCGAAAATTTAATTAGAATTAATTTGTGCCTACGTTTAGCATTTTGATTACATATTTAGAAGTTGCCCTCAAACTTTGTGAATGAATTGATTTAATGTGATCTCAAGATAATTACCTACTACCCTTACAATATTTAGCCTACTACCCTTACAAATATGGCCCATATTTGGGACATATATTAAAATCAGGCGGGAAGACAATCTTTGTGTTCTGTAATGGTTATACCTAACTACAAATGAAAATATCTGGATTAATATCTAACTAAAACGTTTTTAAGGTAATTCAAATAATTTTCAGTCTTTCGAAATCGTGCTCCAAATGCCATGAACAACTAAATAAATTCATTTAAAACGGTTTATTTTGTGTAAAAGCTCGTAAGTATAAAGTTGGATCACACATAATTTCTATTAGTTAAACACAAAAAAATGTGAGGGGATTGGACCCAAACAAACAAACAATTCATAAACAAACAGGGCAAGCTAAATAAAACCGTTTAATAATAAAAATACAAAATCTAATCTCATCCAAAACAAAGCAAATAACCATCCACTATTTCGCTTTTATTTTTGCATGTTGCCTAGATTGCTACCTCGTGCCTCTGATATGCGGCTAGCCCAAATCGCAGACAGACTCGTGGGATTGCAAGTAGAGCATTGAACTGTTCTATCCCGAATGACGGTCTATGAGTACCATTTCATCATCTTTTTCGGTCTAAGAGGAGCGTTTCAATATCTTTTTCTAGTCAAAGATACTGAAAACTTCCTACAAAACAAGAATACTACGTAGTTTCTGATCCTATAAGATGGTCAAAGAAAATGTAAATATTATGTAGAAGATAGTATAGTATATTATTTCGTTCCTACGTTTTTTGACATTTGCTGGTTACGGTCGGTTTCAATATTGTGTCCACCTTTGTCTGGAAGTAGGATACCTTTCAGTTTCATACGAAACGCTCTTTGCGATTAGGTACAGTCGTTTATATAAAACTGACAGTTATATTTCTTCCAGTCAAAGGTTGATAGAATATTGAGACCGGCCGTAAGATTTTAAGATAGATCCAAAATATTCAAAAAAAGTCCTAAACCGGATTAGACGACTTGTCTCATCACGTCTGTGTTTCAGACTAATACATCAAGTTCCCAAGCGGTTTTTAGATGGCTGACGGATATTCCCCGTTCTATTATCCGGGCTCTCAGTGCAAGGATATCACTGCCTGTTAGTTTGTCCCCCGGAGGAGACGAGAATGAGATAGTGCTTACTTTAAATGGAATAGCAAAGGCGTTTTATATTGCAATTTCGTGAAGATAAATTGTAGCAGTTTTAAGAAAATTTTAACTCAATTCTATTTCAATTATTTTCATATACGGAATATTTTGATGCACACGTCAAAACTAATGTTTTTTTTTACCTGACAGTCAAATAAGGTAATTCAATGAGAAAATGAAGAATCTCATTTTGCATTTCATTACACATTATGCCCGACTTGGAAATGTTACTATACTCTACATATGAGTACAGGACTGACCTACATTGCCGCCTCGTAGCATATTACTACCAAGTCGTCTGTGTCTTAGTCATTTCAACAAGCACGTAAAAAAATTCTCACTACGAGTTCTTTACCACTAAATAACCGAGCCTCACATTGGTTAAAGGCCACATCACAGTACAATAACGGAATTCCCACATAACGACGCGGTGTCCGACGCATTGCTGCGGCTTCGCGAATGTGTGGGACAGTGTGGGACAGTCTGGGACACTAGGCATTCCTGGATGTGGCGTAATGTTAGCATTGCGTTTTTTTTGATGCGGTCAGTAACTGACGTTGGAACTGGTATGCAGGGTTTACACTGGGTTCGGACCTATCGTTGGTTTTGTTTTGTGAGCTGCTAGCCTTTTTAAATGCGTATGGTTGAGAGCCCAAAGTGTTGCTTGTGTGTGTTTAAGTACTGCACAATATCTACATAATTTTAAAATTAAATAAAAATACTAAATTGTCATATAAGTCTGAAAAAAAATTATATATATTTTTGTAAACTATGTAAATGAGAATGCATTGTCGGATAAAATGCATTTATCATAAAGGGTGTCAACTTCAGCTGTTCCCTTACACAATAGCTTTTGATATCTGAAAACATACAAAGAATAGCTTCCAAAATAACAAATTCCATTGAAAATCACAAACAAAGCAGAGCATTCCATGGACATTTTATCGCTCACTCACCGTGGCATGGCACAAAGCGGCCATTCACGCACAGACACGGCCGCGATTGCAGCAAAACCGCAGCACAGAATTGCATAAATTCGTCATAAATACCGGGTTACATCTAAACTCCAACAACATTTTAGGTAGGTAAAGATTTTATTATAAACAACAAACTTACTTAGTTGAGAGACTACCCTAAATAGATTAAAAAATACACTCCACAGAACTCAGCTCTGTCTTAGCGTATTAACAAAGTCAATTCTTTAAGTACTTCAATAGAAAACGGTCTGAGAATAACATTATTTTTATGTTGTAAGCAGGACTTCAGTGGAATCGTTTTTTATTTTTTTATTTGGGATAGGTTTGCTCTTGACCCAAGACTAAGCCCAACGAGGCAAAGACTGAGTCTACGATGGAGCGAGATCACCTAGAAGATGCCTGTTCACTCTAGCTTTAAAGATTCCTAGGTTGTAATTGCAGGGAAACACTGACGCAGGTAGTGAGTTCCACTCTTTTGCAGTGCGCATCAGGAATGTAGATGAGAAGCGCTTGGTTCGTATCAGTGGAACATCGACACGGTACGGATGGTATCCAGCGGTACGTCTGGTGATCCGATAGTAAAAGGGGGCCGGCGGAATAAGCTGATGTAGATCATGACCACACTCACCGAAGTAAAGCCTGATATCGTTGATAAACTAATACATATAACCCTGTATGCCCACAGCTTGCATATTTTACAATAGACCTCTGTCTGTACTCTGTAGCCATAAAATGAATTCTTGCATGAATAGTATTGAATGGTTTGGCAAAACTAGTGTCGAAAAGATCATTGGTTGAAAAACACAATCAGAATTTATAGCTATATATTAAATTTATTTTCTAGTACTCATGCTTGATGATTTATTCTTTTGAGCTTTAAGTCACGGTAATAGTTTAACTAAATGCCGTTATGGCATATTCTACCAGTCAAACCCATATTTGGGCTAAGCAGAAATTAAATGGATGATGCAACTGTAATCCGTAAAACAATGTAACAACATGAAAGTCAATTTGTATGAAGGGTCAAAAATTTCAATAGATTGATTCCCTTCTTAGTCGGTGATCAGATCACCTTTTTTAAACGATCGGTTAAAAATGAATCAGCAGTATTAGCGTCAGTTTCAATTTACCACTATCCAGCTTATTACTTTCAATTGGTTGTTCTACGACCGTTTACTCTGAATTTAAATTATTTATAGCACATCACTTAATTAACTTATCAATTTATTGATTAGCACTTTTATTTAAACCTTAGCGGTAATCTAAACTTTAAGTACTAACAACAACTTATATGTAACATCTTAGAAAATACTTAGTACGCAAACAAATATTTTGAATTTGAAGAAATATTTTTTCTTATAAACATGCAGATGCACGAAAACAAAATTTTCATTTAAAATATAACAAAACGGTTTATTTTTAAAAATAATCCCGAAAGCTAATCTACGTAAACCCTCGTTCGTTACGAAATAAATCCGTCGTGAAAAAGTTGCGTCGCTGAGCGTCAAATGAAAATTTAATGGTTTTTGTGTTTGAGCCCATTTAATTACACGCGTAACGCGAATTTAATTAACTAAGTACTCGGTGTCAGGTCACACGAACACAAAGTTGTCTGTCTCTTTAGGTCGTTTGAAGTCAACAGGGTCCAAAATATTTTGATATAAAAAAACCTACCGTCCTAATCATCTTCATAAGCACTTAGCTTTTTTAAGTACATTTTTGATGAACTCTTAAACCTTATTTCCGAAGCAAATTGTTTATTTGGAGTTCTTGCCAATAATGCTTAAATCTAAGACGATTTTTTTATTATTTTTTTGACACAAGCGGTCATAATTTTACAGGTAACTAGCTGACCCGGTAAACGTTGTTTTGCCATATAAATTATTGTGGACAACCCTTATCACTTAGGGATATGAAAAAAAGATGATGGCCGATTCTCAGACCTACTCAACAGGCTCACAAAATTTCATAAGAATCAGTCAAGCCGTTTCAGAGGAGTACGGGAACGAACATTGTGACACGAGAATTTCATATCTATACTATCACTAGCTGACCCGGCAAACGTTGTTTTGCCATATAAATTATTGTGGACAACCCTTATCACAAAGGGATATGAAAAATAGATGTTAGCCGATTCTCAGACCTACTGAATATGCTCACAAAATTTCATTAGAATCGGTCAAGCCGTTTCGGAGGAGTATGGGAACAAACATTGTGACACGAGAATGTTATATATATAGAGATAAAGTTACTGTACAATGTCACATGGCAAATGCAGCAGAATTTCTAAGTAAAAAAACAATGCTCATTATTCTTTCCTAACACGCTGCGTCGCTGCCCCTAGCTCCAGATTCTTGTAGTACAAGATCCTTTTACGAGTACAATGCCATCTAATTGCTCCGCCGACTCGGTTTGCCTTAATCAAGAAAACCACCGCTGCGTACAAAATATTCGTCTTTACTATACTTTGAAAGGAATTTGTACGTCTTTATAAGGTCTGTACAAAGCTTGAATGAAACAATGTTTACTGGCTGGGATTATAAGTAGTTATTAAACAGTACTGTACCGTTATTCAAAGCCTATATAATAAGAGCGACGTATCTGCTTACGGTTGATTATAGTACTTTTTTGGCTAGTCTGCGACACTAGCGCCACCATAGTTTAATAAACGTTTAATTTTCAGGTAATACGTCGCTATTTTATCCTGATTAATGGCTTGCTTCACTTGAGGAAATATTAGGTAAATAATTATTTTTTGCCAATAACTTTGAGCTAAAACAAACGATCTACTGATTAAAAACTAATACAACACAACTTATCGCTTAACTCTCAAAATACTTCAAATCATTTTATTATTGTTTAAATATATACTGAAAGTAATAAATTGAATAGTGAAATAAATCATGACCACAGACAATGGCGTGATATCATGCAACAATTCATCCACAATCAAGTCATGCAAACTAACTGTTCGTTTTAAAAAAAAAAAATCAATCACACCTGCGTTATATTCTATTACTAGCGTACCACGTGGACTTTGGTTTTTCGCCACAGAGTTTCGTAAAAATTTGCAAACCCTATTTTAGTCCCATGAGATGAAAGCCTTTGTTAGCGGATGTCTACGTCATAACATCTACCTGCATGCCAAATTTCAAACCAATCCGTCCAGTGGTTTTGGTTTGATAGATTTTATATACTGAGACTCGTATAAACGTAGGAGTAGACAAATATAATTACAAAGTTTAAAACTGCTAAGCTATCGGAAGTTATACGTGTTATTATGAGTCACCCTAAAAAGATAGACAAATGCTCTCGTGGGATTTTTTTATATAATTTTAAGGATAGTATTTCTGTCATACATGATTTTTATGTCGCTTTAACCATTAAGGTTGCACAGACGCTGGAAGCTTAGCTTAGCCTATTGATTGTAGCGTGATGAAAAGTATACTGTAACCAGCTCAGGAGTATGAAAAATAACTGTACCAAATTTCGTTAAAATCCGTTCAGTAGTTTTTGTTTCTATAACGGTTATACAGACCGACAGACAGACAGACGTACAATTTTTTTACTGATTGCATTTTTGGCACCTGATAGTTATTTTAGAAGTATATTTCATGTACAAAATTGACCTCTCTACAATTTAATTATAAGTATAGACAGATAGAACATTTTATTGCGTAACTTGTTCATGGGTTAAATGTATGTTTAAAAAGGTTGATTTGCCTCGTGAAAGCAAGCTCAAGCTCTCGCTTCTATAATAAGAGGCTTTAAAATTATTTTTCAACAATCTCTCTTCCACGTTTGTAATCAAAGGTCCCAATTTTATTGTTCCCTGCCTTTGTCCCGGGCCCTTCTCCGGCCACCTTTAATGTAACAATGGCAGTAAAAACAAATTATAGGGTCCTATGTCCTTCCTAATTATAATAATGGACCCAATTATGTAGCTACGGACTAAACTGTCAATAGTCGTGTCATATTTCAGAAGTGTTTGGTTGCTGAAACATTTTAAGTGTTCAGGCTTTCAGTTTCACTGATTTCTTGAGTCACTTTTTATAATGTGTAATTAAAACACACTTGTAGAAAAAATATTCGTACTGCCACAGGCGATACTCAAACCCGCATCTCTCGCAAATCAGCTCGAATTTTGTTTTCTTTATGTGTGTTTAATTTTACATTGTAAATAAATGCATTTGCATTGTTAATGCTAAAAGTATACTAACTTAATAAGGTTCTTTTAATTCTTATTTCAAACTTTCAGTAAGCGTTTCAGGCTTCATCTGCAAAAATATTAATTACTTAGGTAAAAAATATTAATATTATTATATTCATACTAATAGTTTTAACCTTTATTTATATCTTTTTTTAGAGACTTAGATTAGATTTAACTTTAGTTAAAGGTCCATCATGGAATAGGATAGCATTATATGAATAGGAAGAAAACTATAGAGCTAGTCTAGAGTAAATATACATTTTGAATGTACAGGGACTCCCAATAATTACAGGTTTGCTAGAAAGTCGATCCGTATTACGAGTAAAGCCCGTTAAATATACAGGTGGTGAGAGCTTGATTCCTTGATTACAGGTAGATTAGGGGACTAATATGCCATTATACAGCCAACTATATGGTTAACGGACGCGTAATAATATCGTCAATGTATTTAACATCCAATATCCTATGCAGCTATACGGGATATAATTTTCAACATTGTTGCAACCCGCGGTCTGTATCTTTTACGATTTTATTTTCAGTGCCGACTTCATTGATGTTCTATTAAAATTATTGTTCATGTTAATTCAAATAAGTATTAAGATAATTAAAATACTAAGAGTATTAAAAGCAGATCTTTAAATTAATAGTTACTTATATTTGACGGCGAAATATTGCTTTTAACATCTATTCTAAAATGTAGAAAAAACACCTACATAAAGCGTAAATAATGGTGTATCAATAAAATTGCTTTATATGATAAACCTATTGTATTTTGATTGCTATATAGAACTGACATATCTTAAAAAAATAGTACCTTCTGTCTCTGAATAAGAGGAAGGTATCTAAAAATAACATACACTTACATAAAACAGAAATTAAAGATAACCATTTTCATCGACCCAAATTTGAGAGAGCAAAGGTAATTCAGCTCAGCTATTAGTGTGCTTGTAAATACGCTTCCCCAATGGTTTGGCTTCGGGTAATGGCGACGCAGTCATTTAGAGGCGGCAGTGCTGACTCTCATTCCAGTAACGTAATCAGGGAAAACCGGAAACGCTTCATCTGATTTTGAAGACGGAACGGACAAATGGTTAGCACTTCGACCAGAGACAGATAAGATACCAAAGTCTTTTTGTACTTATGTCAAGCTCAACAACTGAATTTTAGCTAAAGTTTTTGATTAAAATATTTATATAATATTTTATTTTTCAACGAAATCCAAACTAAGAGTTAGCTTGTGCTATGATGACTAGGATAACGGATATAAATACATAAATAGGGGAGAGTGGGTCACAGTGAATCACTTTTTATTTAACATGACTTAACTCTTAAATTTTATATTTAAATGTTACCTCTCTGAATTTAAATCATAATATAGGTATGTAAACTGTATAAAAAAGCTTTGAGTGGCTTATTATGATACAAGTTATAGCTATTTTTTTTTAAAAGTGGCTAAATATCCACTGTGACCCGTGTATTGTGAACCAATGACAATCGTAATGACAAAACAACATTCTTAACAATTGATGAAAATGACACAACTTTCTTATAATGAGGCTGAGATGATATCTGGGACCGATAAAATAACTGTTCAGTAGTACAGAAATTGTGATATTCATATCACCTATTTGCTGGCTTTAATTATACTCGTAGGTACACTTAGCTGAAGAACGGTGTTTGCTAATTTTAAAAAAAACCGGCCAAGTGCGAGTCGGACTCGCGCACCGAGGGTTCCGTACAAACCTGCAAGGTTTACAAAGTTCGTTCATTACGACAATCGAGTCATAACTATGGTATTTTTATTGCAAAATGAAATTCATAACATTACAATGGGGAAAGATGGAGGAGCATAAATTTAAGACAAAGATCTCTTTATCGTTTATAATAATGTCATTGAATTTAATTATAAGTATAACACTTTAAGCAGTTAGGACGCATTTAGATTATACAGCTACATTCACCAAAACATCGGGATTGAATGACGATGAGTGAGGTCGTCTTTGCCGTTTGAAAAATGTTGCCCTCCCCATACATAGTATATTAACTCGCGGTCATTGCTGTAACAACAATTATGTTTACAATCACAATTTTTTTGTTGGTATAACTACTTAAAATTTTAAGCTTTTCGGAATTTTTCTGTTACCTGTGCTGTAAGCTATTGCTTCTTACCAAATTTCGAGATTCTATGTCAACGGGAAGTGATCTTTAGGTTTTAATTCCCTTGCGTGTAGTTGCGAGTTTCAAAATATGCGGTATCAATGGTTGTACTTTTGCGTTTTGCGTTTTTGCGTTGACTTAGAATTTTTTTTCACGGGTTAAAGGCAATTAGATCTAAGTATTTGATATGAATTTCAACTTGATAGCTCTACGCGTTCATGAGGAAAAAAGTAATAAGTTTATATTTATTTAAAAATATATATTTTGTAATGTAACTAAAAATTTAAGGTTTTCGGAATTTTTCCTTTATGTGTGCTATAAAACGTTGCTTCATGCCAAATTTCAAGATTCTAGGTCGACTGGAAGTACCCTTTAGGTTTTGATTCCCTTGCGAGTACTTGCGAGTTTCAAAATATGCAGCTTAAATTGCTGTTTCTTTTAATTGCGTTGACATAGAAGTTTGATTTTGTTACAGCTTAAAGGTATTATAGACCTGAGTATTTGGTATGAATTTCAATTTAATACCTCTACGCGTTTATGAGGAAATGGGTAGTAAGTTTAAAATTATTAAAAAAATATATATTATGTGATGTAACTAAAAATTTATGGTTTTCGTAATTTTTCCTTTATCTATGCTATAAGACGTTGCTTCGTACCAAATTTCAAGATTCTGAGTTCACGGGAAGCACCCTGTAGGTTTTGATTCCCTTGCAAGTGTCGAAAATTTGCGGCATAAACGGCTGTATCTTTTGATTGCGTTGGCTTAGAAGTTTGATTTTTTCACAGCTTCAAGGGACAGTAGACCTGAGTAATTGATATAAATTTCAGCTTCATACCTCCACGCGTTCCTGAGAAAAAGGGTCTTGACAGACGGACGGACGGACAGACGGACAACAAAGTGATCCTATAAGGGTTCCGTTTTTTCCTTTTGAGGTACGGAACCCTAAAAACCAAATTCTCTATTGATGTTCCCATTTTGATTGTAGGTACGAATAGGTGGGAGGTTACTTCAGGAAGTGAATTTCTATCTACTTTACGACCGCCGTTAAACTGAATTGAAGTCATGCTTTCGTCCAAACCGAAAAGGAATTTTAAAAGAAAGGAGAAAAATGGGCAAATAAATCGGTTTCGACATTGTGTGAATTCAAAGATAAAAATACGATGCGATTTTGAGTTACGATTCTTTGTGATCGTTTGAGAAATATTGAACATGGGATTTAGGTGGTTGTGAATAGATATAAGGCTCAGGCCACACCAAAGACTTTCTGTGGCTGCGTCTCGCTTATTTACCAATTGCGGCGCCTCAATCACGGGTAGTCGCTAGTTGTGGCGACAGAATGTTGCATGTGTGACTTGAACCTTAAGAACAGTAAAATTTTTCGTGTATTAAGCACACTGGTTTAAAATCTCATACAAGATGTATGATAAAGAAGTCGTTAAATGGCAGATGGGTATGGAGGTGTGATATAAAAAGGTGTGGAGTCGTTTACGACCCGTAAAGCCTCGTGAGCGTGTCGCTTCCGCTTTCAGAGCCGAAATGTGTCGCGTTTAAAGCTTTTCGCGACATCCCAGATTACTTTTCAGTTTTCAGTATCAAATATTTCAGCTAAGCGCAGCATAGTGTGCACTCATTTACAAACGAAGCATTAAGTGGTTGGGCTTTGATGATAGTCACAATATTTAGAAAATAATCCCATCAACATCTGAAACCAAGCGACTTTATGAGAGAAGAGCGAGTGAAGCTTTTTTTGGAAAAAGCTTCACGTAAAGTCATTCCATCATCCAATTTCTTATCACCTTCTGAGACGACATGGCATTTAACTTGTTTTGTATTTCACTTCGTGCTTTTTGTCTTCTTATTTGTACGGTTTACATACATTCTTTGTCATTCATCATATGCCCTATTTTTTTTCTATTGTGCCTACGCTTCATTTTGTAGAAGTATTCCTCTATTCGTCAAGTTCAGCTCACCTATAGGATTCGGCGCCGTTATTGTATGCCTACTAACTTATGCATACATTTACGATAATAAATCATCATTACTGCTATTGTTCAATCGAACAAGCTTATTATCGGACAATTACGTAGCACAAAAGCCGTGTCCGGAACGCCTCTCAATTAGCTGGACCTGGCAGGGTGCCCACTGCGGCTACCGCAAGTCAAACTTTACGCTCATCCGCTTTGATTCGACTACTGTGCAAAATGTTTACAGTTTTGCAGTTTAGTCTTTGAAATTATAACGCTTTAAAAATACACATAACTGTAGTGATGTTTCATGGGTCATCTCATCACTAGTTATTCTGTGACGACGTAAATTCAAAACCCAGCAGACGTTGTCCGGCCCGCTGTTTTAAAATCACGCTATCTAGCAAAAAAACTGCATCAAAATCCGTTGAGTAGATAGTTTTAACGATCTAAGCGTATAAATAAACAGACGCGGGAAGCGACTTTGCTTTATACTATGTTATATTACCTATATGGTATGATATTAAATATAATATGATAATTTAAAAAAAAACTATTTTCTTATTTTAATTACGTACCAAATTGGTGTAGAAGTATTCCTTAAATATTTGGCGGGTTGGACCAGAATCACACTACATCTACTGTCACAAATGAGTAAAAAGACACAAAACTGTAACGAGAGAGATATCTACTCCCTCGTTAGAGTTTTGTGTATTTTTACTACTTAGGTATCAAATTAATTTTGGTGCATTAATAAAGCGACCAGAAACCACAAAGAGAAATACAGTCGACTCTGTAATTATTGTGGTTATACGCAAGCACAGTTATTATGAAGATTTTAATCTACCAACAAAGAGGCAGCTTCTGCCGTCACTTTGATTAAGATTTATTAAAACCTCTAAATAAAACAAAGCAAATAACTGAATACATTATTCAAAGCCTGCAGGCAGCTGTGTCCTCGTAATAAAGCGTTTTATAAATTCTAGCTACAAAATGAAAAGAAATGTTATGCAAAATACTTTTCACTCGATAGCATTTAACTACGTTCAAATGTGTACAATTTAGTTTTGCTTCTTTTGTGTTCGAATAGGGTAAGGTTCGTAACAAAGAATACTGTATGAAACGCTAAGTAATGAAAAGATAACAATATTGAATCATTTTATATTATTTCGTATTTCATAAGCTGATTAAAATAAATACAGAAAATATAATAACTTTCATTAAACAAACACAACTGTGCACGTGTAGGTAAAACGAATAAAAAGGGTTTGTTTGCTTTCAAAATACACGCTTCAAAGAGGCGACCCTTTTCCCGCAAGAAAAACAGCGCTAAGTTGAGATTTAGCATGGGTGCCCATTTTATTACTCGAATTTTCAAGTGTTTTCTTAGAAACTCAGCGTTAATACGATATAAGGAATCTCATCTGTACAAAAAAGTAAAATATGAGCTACATGATTTATGTTTTCCCAAAGCTATTTTGGCACGAAAACTAAGCCTCTTGCACGGCTACCGGCTACATTTACTTTATAATGGCGAATAACCTATTTTGTAGCCGGCAGATTGGAGCTTGCTTTGTGCTGGCAACGATCCTCTAAAGCTGCGAAAATCCCGAAAAATAACACTTCATGACCGCGTTCGTTCCGACGAAAACTTGAGAGGATTTCGCCTTTATAATGCTTTTATTAAAGCCCCTTACAAAGGAAGGCGAAGCTTTTTATTTTCACAGCCTGTTTTCAATCACTGACAGTTGTTAGTTTCCATATCATCGCATTATTAGCTAGATAATTAGTGTCATGTTCAGCCTCCAGGGCTTACCTTGTATATTGCCAACTAAATATTTTCTCAGGATTCATAAGCATCGTAACAATAGATCGTTAGTGTTATTGGCTTTTACGTTGACGAACAATTCTCTTTCTTTTGCAGGTACTCGCCGGCACAATGAGTACGGGACTGTGAACTTCAGATTTGGGATATTGACAACATGCTGATTACCTTCTAGAATCTCATGTGTTCCAAAATGTGTGGAAAAAGGACAATGTATCTCGTGACTGTGTTAGTGTTAGTGAGTGTGGTTGGTGCGAATGTGAACTCTACTAGTGATGTGGTCGGTTCGAGGATGGCCTGGATGAAGGGTCTACTGGACCATCACGATTGGACGGAGTTGCTGGCTAAGAAGAACATCGACCTGCCGAAGCGATGCGAGGAAGACCTGACCGCCTATCTTCAGGCGTTGAACAGTGGTCAACTGTGGGCTTCAAAAAGTAAGTGATATTTTTTAATATACCATCTTAGATCAAACCAAACAGAGGAAGATACGATACGTCCTTACAATCGTCACCTTATAAATGGGCAGCTTACCCACACGCACACACGCACGTGTTAACAACTCGCAGTACTGACGACTACTACGATGTATTCGGTTTGGTAGGCCCACGCACGACTAGCGCATACCGTATCTGTCTCTTTTTGGTTTGATCTAAGTATACCGTTTGTGATATCATTTTGTAGGACAGGAAAGAACGTAAAATTGATAATAGATAAGTTGCTATGACAACAATACGGTACCTATTTCGGTAACCTTGTTTAAATTAATACAAAGTGCTCCGTTGTCGACCACAGTATACGTATCGTTGTCTAAAGCGCTGTAACAAATAGCATTATGCCGTAACAAGGCAGAGAGCGCTCCTACAAGAGCAAGCTTCGAATTGAGGTTGAATAAAGCTGCACAATAAGATATTAACAGAGCGAACACACTAATAATAAGTAACAACACAGTTGTTTTGAGGCGCTGTATTTATTTACATCTTCCGTTAGTGTTATGAGCGCAAAACAATGCGTTTTTTGTTTCCGCAATTCTGTTTTACACACATACCTACACTAACACTTCATACGACATCGATTTTTGTAGACTCGTGTATGATATTACAAATACCTAATGGCGTGTGAAATCAATAGTTATTTTTTTCGATTTGTAATGTAACTACGTAATAAAGTCAGAAAATCGTTGCAAAAGAACGACGAAAATATCTTTGGTGAGCCGAAAATATCTGGTTAAATCAATTTTAATAACTTAGTAAATATCACGAAGACTGAAATAACAAGATACCTACTACGTTTGATTACTATCAATCGAGCTTGGCTATTAAATATGATAAGATTAAATATGATAAGAACTAGGATTTAGGAAACTTCGGACTTTGAAATGAGGCAATGACTTCGTTTGCTCAGTCCCACAAAAATAAGTCTATTTAAGCTATGTGCTTAAGCTACTTACCACAGAGTCAGAACAATGTAATGTGATGTTATTATATATATTTTTTTAAATAAGCTACAAATACACTGACTATATACTGATTACGTACCAAACATTAAGTTGTCAAGAGTAGTGAATTACAACGCGTTAGTGGCTTGCTGTTATCGAGCTTTCCGTTAATGTAAGAGAGATTCGACAGTGTGGGGTCGTCACATGCCATTTAATTACGTAACCGACGCCCGGGTGTCTCATAATCGCGTTGGTGCGGAATGGAATGTAATCCTTTGCATACGAGTGTAATAGTATTTTTAAACTAGGTACGTAAAATTAATCATCAGAATGGTTACTTTTTATAACATAATAAATAAGAAGTCGTGTTCAGTGTTTTACAGGTTACTCACCTTTAGCATTTAGATACCTACATATTTTTATAGGCATCATAGTTCGATTAATTTTCATTAGAGCTCGCACTCCTTTTCCTAGAAAAGTGAAACGCTTTATAATACTTTATTAATTCAGATGTCGTCAGTTTAGTGTAGCAAAATTAAGGCCTAACGCCAACTAGGCTTTAATAATTATGCGGCTGATTTCATACTCTATGCATTTACAGATTTGACTGTATTTAATAATAATCATAATAATAATCTTTATTAATAACTTTCAAGTACATTATATACAATGCGTTGGTACAACTTCTTGTAAGTTTAAAAGAAACCTGTATTAGAAGAGTACCCTCTTCTCTATGGGGTTTTTTACTTGAAGTTACAATTAAAAACAAAATTAGGAAAATCAGAGAGCGAGACGTGTCTCGAGGCTGGCATTATATGTAACGTTGTGTATGTGTGTATGTATCAGTGTGTGTGTGTGTGTGTGTGTGTGTTAGTGTACGTGAATTTTTAAAAATAATTATCTTTGTAAGTAGTTTTTGTGGTATGACTAAATATAGTTCACACTAAACTTATAAAATATATTAGGAACTTGAGTGAACATATACCCAATACACGGCTCCTCTACTAAAGAGCTTTTCATATTATAACGCCCAAAACAGAGGCCCATCAGAAACTTTAATTGTGATAAGTATATTAACGACATAAATTAAGAGTTAGTAGCGTTATTTTACAGTTGCGATGTTACACGAAACGAAATTGAGGCCCAGTTGCGATTTTATTTCGTGAAAAAGCGTAACTGGTCGATTTCGTGTAAAATGGCAACTGTGAAATAACGCTACTAAATCTAAATTAAATTGATCGGTTTGACACTCATTATCTTGTTAAGTAAATAACAAATGGGAGAATGAAATTTGTACGATGTGTTATGCAAAGGCGTTGTGAATCAATTTCATTACGGTTATTTTACAGTGAGTTTGTAACGCAATCTAATCGCGTGTAGTGTACCACATGCTATCAAATTTTTTAAGCAATTGATTCGATGCCTTACTTATAATTTGGAAACAAAATATTAGCTGTATGCGTATTTCTCTAAGTTTAGCTAATATGTACTTATATGTTTATAGCTTCAGTTCCCACAGTGTAATTATTCTTCAAAAAATGAACGATTGCGTTCTTTTTTCTTATTTACTGAGGCAAAGGACAATTCACCAGTGCACTGTTGTCAATAACCAGTACTTTTTAAAATATTTTTAGGTTACTTAATAATCAAATAAAACATGGCGGCCACGTCCAATCTTTTCGACTTCGCCAATTCCATAATTCGATTTCGCCAGTTATTCCGAAGACCACCTGCCTGCAAAGCGAAAGAGTATTGACCTGTTTTATAATTGCGGTGTGCGTATAGCGAGCTAGTTCGCGTTACGTAAGTGCGAATGGAAAGAAAGCCGGTGGGCCGATCGCGCGGCAACTGGGTCGC
This sequence comes from Pyrausta despicata, assembly GCA_963921415.1. Lineage (NCBI taxonomy): Eukaryota > Metazoa > Arthropoda > Insecta > Lepidoptera > Crambidae > Pyrausta > Pyrausta despicata. The sequence goes on along the minus strand of OY992846.1, from coordinate 12,516,810 downwards.
AGGGTTAGCGGCCGGCTTTGAGTGAGAGCCTTTTTTAAAAGCTATGAAGCTTTTTCTTTGCATGCATTTGCATGCTCTACCATGGGGATGCTGGCTGTATGAAACTCGTGTGTCACAAGGTGTAGTATTTGCTACTTTTGTTTACTTTTAGTAATACAACAGCTTTTAATTATAAACAGATTGTTTTTAAAATTGTTGCAAAATTTGAGAATGAAGTTTTTTTTTAACCAAAACCAAACAGGGTTTTGGTCATACTTTTGTAAAGTACGCAATCTCATAAGTAGAGATTACAGAGTATGGCCGCAAGATATACTCATTATCCTTACTTTCCTCAAATAACAACAATATGATCGCTCCACTTTTGCAAACAACGCGTCTACCTCAACGGTCCTAAATGAAAACACAAAGTTTCAATTGAAATTTTTGAAGTTTGACTATTCTATCGCAAATGTTATTCTATCGAAAGCTTTCTATAAATAGAACGGGTCAATTGAGAGTTGCGACCAGTGAAACAAGTCGAATTAGGAAATCGTGTTATCAAGGCTCTACAATGTAGGACGATGACTATAATTAATATACCTAAGTAGTATCAGCCGTCTCGCTCGCTCTGTTGTTCTGGCTTGATGAGTGACAGAGACTGTAGATTAGATTTGATAATCTAGGCACGAGAAAATGCCTAGAAATAGCCTAGCGCTGAAACTTGTTTCAATACGGCATGCATACGGGTGATTCTACAGAAATTGGGTAACTCAATGTCATCAGTCTATAAAAAATAACTTATATTGTATTTTATAGAATTTTATTCTTTTTTTTAAATTATGAAATCTCTTTTATTTGGTCACTCAATTTCAAATATTTACTTTAAATAGAAATCTTAAAAAAATAAAAAATATGCTCAAAACGTCAGTCCCTTGGCTTGTCACAAACCCAAAAACCCTCAATCAAGTGACTGTACATTAAATTGTACCATTAATTTAAGAAAATTTTATATTTAATAACAATCTATAATATACTTATTTAATGTATATCACGTTTTCATAATGCTTTAATCTCTAAATTGAGTTTTTTTACAAGAAGAAACTTTGTCTTTAGTTTTATTCGTCAGTCCTCTGTGTATTTTTCAAATTTGAAATTCTCGCTAAATAACACGGATGCGAGGGCCAATACCAGTTAATTCTTTTATGTTAGTAGTATTGTTAGCTTCGAACCACGGCATTTCCTTGCCACCATTACAGAGTCGGTGCTAGCGCGTCGGTTATGGCGTACTCTTGTGCTGATCCAGTCAAAAAATCAGTACTGTGGGTAAGTCGTTATATGCTTAAAAATCTTTTTTTTTAATTTATTTTTATATAGTTAACCATGATTTGTTCAAATGTAACTTATTGATATACGAAAATACGAAAAGAAACATTTCCTTAAATTAAATCCTCAAATTCACGTCTTTTTCATCAGTCCGTTGGCGTCAGTCCTTTGCTAGATATCGCGCCAAAGGACTGACATGTTTCCAGGGTACTGATGTTTTTTTGTTTACATCACTTTTATCTCAACAATTACAGTGTGTTATGCATTTCTTTTATTTATTTCAGTATAAAACATCATGGCGCCTACAAAAAAAAAACAAATTTGACTAGGAAGATGTATTAAAAAAAGAAAAGAGAAGCTGAAAAGGCTCGCTCAGCCAGAATTAAAAGTGACCCCATCAAATTAGCTGAACACAAAGAAAAACAGAGATTGCAATACTTAAAAACCGGTCTAGTGCGAGTTGGACTCGCGCACCGAGGGTTCCGTACAAACCTGTAGATAAGGAGTAGTAACTTTGAAATTTTTAAAATTGTTAAAAATATTTTTCAAAAATATTTTTTTTATATGATGAAACTGAAAATTTACGGTTTTCGTAATTTTTCTTATATCTGTACTATAAGACGTGACTTCGTACCAAATTTCAAGATTCTAAGTTTAAGGGAAGTACCCTGTAGGTTTTGATTCCCGTGCGAGTTTCGAAAATTTGCGGAAATTTGCGGCCTAAATGGCTGTATCTTTTGATTGCGTTGGCTTAAAAGGTTCATTTTTCTACAGCTTCCAGGGACAGTAGACCTAAGTATCATATATAAATTTCAGTTTGATACCTCCACGCGTTCCCGAGAAAAACGGTCTTGACAGACGGACGGACGGACGGACGGACAGACAACAAAGTTATCTTATAAGGGTTCCGTTTTTCTCTTTTGAGGTACGGAACCCTAAAAAAGGAGAAAGGGCAAAGAAAAAACTTTAAAGAAATGACACCTCGGGAGCAACGGTTATCTAGAAAAACATGGAAAAAATATTCATCAAACTACGGACAAAGAATCAACTATTGAAACAAACCACTCATCATTTTATACGCCAGAATACTCTTATAACTACTGACAATGAAATGTAACAAATTGTTCCTGAAATACCTGTTGTTAACGAAGACCGAAGAACACAAGAAGCTAAAAAGAGAAGCGAAAGACAGATGGAAAATAAGGTTACAAAACTCAAAATTGAAATAATTAAATTAAATATCAGCGTCAAAAATATAAACGAGTCAAAAAGCTATTGAAAAAAGTTATACAGTATATTGAAAATACGCCAAAAACCAGAATTGAAGAAATGTGTGAAGATATAACTAAAAGGAAGGAATTGTTAAAGAAAGCCCTTTTCGGAAAAGTTATGAAAATTTCATTAGACAAAAATTACAGTAACATAAAAAGCCATGAAGAAAAAATAAGTTTAAACAAGCTATATGTGGAAAGGTAGTAGATAAGTACAAATTATGGAGAATACAAAACAAAGCACTGACATATAAGAAAACTGGACATAACTAAACAAAAAAGCAAAGAAAGCCAAAATAAAAGTACAAGAATTACTCGTAGTTAAGGAATTTTTAGAAGATGATGCTAACAGTCGTCAAGCATCAGGAAAAAAAGAATTTGTGTCTCATAAACAAACGAAAAAACAGAAGCAATATTCAAATGATACACTAAAAAATCTTAAAAAAGTAAAATAATATTATTAAAAATGTCAAGTCTGTTATGAAGGTTGTGTTAGTTTCTTTCTCACAGTATTACAATATAATTTTAACTTACGAAGCATTTGTTACTTAAAAATTATTTATATGCCATCATTAGTTTTATGCCATATATTTCTTAAGAAGTTGTTTTTTTTATCAGTACTGTGTCACCCTTGTCAGTCCTCTGGCCGTCAAATTCGGAAAAATCGTAATATTTCAGAAACTACCCAAAAAAGTGACTGGCCCGATTTGCAATAATATAATCAATATATAACCTATCTTCTAACCCTGAATTTGTATAAATTAAACATAAAAACTACAGTAAACAAAATATCCCTAAAAGTTACCCAACTTTTGTATATTCACCCATACATACAAGTACTCTCAAGTCGACAGAATTGCGCATACGCGTGATTTCTAGGGTTCCACATTCTATATTGAACGCTTGTTTTGAAAGAATACCTTAATAAGTAGGTATTCATTATTGATGAAGTTATCCGCAATATGTCTTACTGATATAGATTTATGAGTACATATTCGTAGTCAATAAAACGAGGTTCCGCTATCCAGAATACACTATAAAAAGAATATATGTAAATGTTATCTAATAATAATAATTAATTGTATATGGTCTATAAAAAATTAAATAAATAAAATAAATTATTATTATTAAAGACTTGCATGATCATTTGTGAACCAGAAAGAAGTAATGAGATCATGGTGTAGATAAAAATATAATTTATCCAACTTAAAATAATTAGGTAGACCGAATACCATGAAATTTCGGAGACGTATTCAAGACATGAAGAACACTGAATTTTTGTCCGAAGAGCCATCGTGAGTCATGCAAGCATAAAAGAGCTGCCAAATACTATGTCCGGAACCTCGCGGAACCAGTTCCGTTTTTCCGCCGCGCCTTCGTCCGGTTCTTCATTCACTCTTGTCTCCCTCGCCCTAGGCCCCCAGCTCCCCACTCCCTATGCTGTCGTGGTTTCGGATGTAGCCATCCCTGTCACTTTTACAAGCTTGACAGAGAGAGCGAACGCGCTGGATATACGCAAAAATATGAACAAAACGTTACGCACTCCTAACGTTTTGTTCATATTTTTTCATCACCATCGCATTACGACAAGCAAAAAGCGGCGGAAGATGTATGCGTCCGCCTAAAAATAAACGCCCAAGGAAGGTCACGGCCCTTATCATATAGTACGCCCAATATTACGCCAAGGGGAGAATTATAAAGGAGAATTACAAGTAACGTATTTTAATTAAATGTTACTTATCGACTTATGAGGCAGTCTCAGGTGCAAGAAAGAAACGAAATGGGTGGGATTATACTTGATAACCCCAGAATTTATCACGTGTAGCTTTGCACAAGTTGCAGAGGCAGGTGCACGGACTAGTTAAGATCCTAGTCTACGACCGCAATTCCTTTAACTGTTTAACATAATTTCCACACTGTTTCAGTTTTAAAAACGAAACTAGTTTTAAAATCCAGAACGGTAACACATCTTTATACATTCGGAAGCCAACTAAACGGTTAGATGTTAAAAGAATGTCAAGTGAAGTTATTTTCATATGCCTATGTCAGTTTTCAGCGAATACCAGCGATCAGAAAGGCTGAATGGCAAAAGCTCGCCTCACGAACGTATCATAGTTTTCTATCTAGGTTTATTTTAAACGCGTGGGTTAGATTGTCACAAGCTAGTTCCTTTGAATGGGTTTACTGACCTGGTACTTTGCGATAAGAGTGGGAAGAGTAAACTCAAAATGATGACATAGTTTGTGAGTGGTATATGTCAGCGTTTAACATTTACTGGGTCACGGTACGGTACCGAGCCATCAAAATAAAATACCACTATAATTATGTTAGAAAAACACCTATTTACTTACAATAAATAGTGTTATTTATCCAACAGAATCAGTTGCGTTGAAATTAATATATAAGTAGGTCTAGACGAGTGCTGTGTGAAAATTACCGCATCCCATAACTTCAATGCACATATACATATACAACCAAATAACTAGCTGTGTGGTTGAAATTTAACCAACTTTAACAATCCTGACTTTCGGACTGTTGTCAACTACTTTTCGAGACAATACGGTAGTTGACACCACCAATCGTTGACGTACTTTTTATCAACTGTCAAAACGCTTTTCTTCATAGAGCTTGTATGGGAATAACACACTTTGACGTCATCGCGTGCAATGCCGACTGAGTGACTAATTATCATTTGAATTCCAATTAAAAATCAAATAATACGAACTTCAGACAAATATTAGTGTAAAGGCATCTGAAATTATGAATTATTTTAGAGAAAATCAGTTTTTGAATATTTCTTTCATAGTGGAAACAAGCCTATTATGCCAGCTCATGAAACCCAACAAACCATTACCTCAACACCCTTCACAATAGAAAAAACATATTTGATGGAATCAGGCGTTACTTTGCGGTAATTCATGACTAAAGCTGAAAAAGAGAATGATTTTGCTTTAAAGCTCTAGTTTTTCAAGTGGTTACGGTTGGATGTATTTGGGTTTTCTGCGCTGACGTCGTTTAGTGGGAATTTAAAGCAATAAATATCCTCTTTTTCTGCTTTGAAAAACGCTTCAACTACTTCTTGAGACAATTTTGCCAGCTCATGAAATCCAGCAGATCATAAGTTCGACTCCATTCTAAACAGAAAAGCATATTGCCTGTATCTATGTATAATGCATTTGTATGAAAAGCTACACGTCGTTTCCAAATCGGTTGTCACGCACGAAGCTTACACCGCTGAGACCTCAGATAAATGTACAGCCGACGCATCGAACTAAGCCATGCGGTTTCTTGTTAGCTTGTAGTAAGAGTCATTTTTCAACAGAAATGTAAGGTGTAAGGTGTTGGCGTCTGTACATGCGTGCATTAGCCGGTCGATTAGTCGCAAGTATTGAACACGTACCCAATGGAGTAATAATATTGGCGAATATATTTCGGAGCTCTTCAATTATTTGTGTCAGTGATAATGTGATATCAACATAATGATCTCACTATGCTATATTGATAAGCGCATACGGCATAACTGAAGAACGCCTGGACCAATTCGGCCAATTTTTCTAAATGATATTCCTTAAAGCACGGGGATAGTTCTTACGAAGAAAAAATAAAAAACGTCGGGCAGGACAACGTCTAAGGGGTCCGCTAGTCTATTATATAAAAAACCGGTCAAGTGCGAGTTGGACTCGCGCACCGAGGGTTCCGTACAAACCTGTAGATAAGGAGTAGTAACTTTGAAATTTTCTAAATTGTCAAAAATATTTTTCAAATTTTTTTTTTTCATATCATGAAACTGAAAATTTACGGTTTTCGTAATTTTTCCTAGATCTGTACTATAAGACGTGACTTCGTACTAAATTTCAAGATTCTCAGTTTACGGGAAGTACCCTGTAGGTTTTGATTCCCGTGCGAGTTTCGAAAATTTGCGGAAATTTGCGGCCTAAATGGCTGTATCTTTTCATTGCGTTGGCTTAGAAGGTTGATTTTTCTACAGCTTCTAGGGACAATAGACCTTAGTATCATATAGAAATTACAGTTTGATACCTCCACGCGTTCCTGAGAAAAACGGTCTTGACAGACGGACGGACGGACAGACGGACAACAAAGTGATCTTATAAGGGTTCCGTTTTTTCCTTTTGAGGTACGGAACCCTAAAAATGAATCGCAAAATGTGTTGGTAAAGCGCATAACTCAAGAGCGCCTAATCCAATATAGCCAATTATTTTTTTTATGATATTCCTTAAGGTACTGAGGTGTTTCTTACGCAGAAAAAAAATAACAGGACAACTTCTGCGGGGTCCGCTAGAAGTAAATAACGAACGTTACTTAAATCGACCATCCAGAGCGCCGCAGTTATCTACTGTGAATTTGCGAAGTGATCCGAACAAACTGTGTGGCATTTCACTTCTATTGGGTAATTGCTCCGATGGATGCGAGACACAAAGGGCACTACAGCCTCATCCATAACTCGCCATCCGTGACGATATGTTCGGGCCCATCAATACAGGCTATTAGGCACCGTTCACACCTCTGCACAGTGCAGTAATTGTGATTTGATGGTGAAATTGGCGCGCTCTGGAGTGTGAACAAAAACATATCAAGTTTTATTTTGACAACGGATGCATATATCATCAATAGTAGACTCAGCAGACGCTGTCCTGCCCGCTGTTTTCGGAATTTATGAATATTTTCTCAACGTTTACAACTTCCCTGGACTTTCACAAATATTTCAAGGCTAAAATTATTGAAATCGGGACAGCCGCTATTGAGTTTTAGTGAGACTAACGAACAGCAATTCATTTTTTATATAAAAAAAGCCATTGGCTTACCTGAATTTTCCCACGGGAATGCGTCATTTTCCCGCGGTAAAAAGTAGCCTATGTCCTTTCTCGGGTATCAAAATATCTCCATGTCAAATTTCATGCCAATTGGTTCAGTACTTTAGGCGTGATTGACATACAGAGTTACTATCGTATTTATAATATTAGTATGGATTCGCTTGCCCTTTTTCAAGGTTATCTGGGGTCGGCGCTGTATGTTTTTCTATCTATCTATCTTTCATCGCTGAGTGATCTACTCCTTTCTCCCACATATCTCTTTACACACAGTCAATCCATTTCTTCCGTGGTTGGCCTTTTCCACCTCTAGCCCTCATCTGACATACAGATAGTTGAACATTAATTTAGTATGTACCTACAATAAGCTTAAATTACTACTTGAGATCATTTACAGTTCAATTCATTACAGGCTGGTATTTGCATATACATGTACTCGCACAGACTTCAGTTTTTAACTGATTTACAATTTCGAACAACCGATAGTTCACAAGGTAAATTCCATACAGAGTGCAGAAAAAAAACAATAATACTTAAGCATATGTATGTATACCAAGTGCAGAAAAAAGCTGTTAAATTTTTATCACCGAAGGCGTTTTTTTTTCACACTATTATTTATATTTTAATGATTTTTTAATAACCCTGTACTTACAATTATTAGCAAACTAGTGCTACAGATCTATTGCTATGCTAGCCGACTATGATTTAAGATTTATTTAAAATGATCGTCACTAAAAAGTTCCATACAAAAGTCAACTTCAATTGGTCGAGAACTAAAAAGATTTCAATGATTAAACCATGTTCCAAGTATTTTGTAGTACTGTGATTGCTGAAAGTACATGGCCCTTCAGTTTTATTGTTTACTAGTGGCCGCCCGCGACTTCGTCCGCGTGGAAAGCCTTTATCTTAAAAATTCTTTATGAATTGTAGCCTATATGTTATTCTGATGTATAAGCTATATTGTGGTAAAGTTTCATTCAAATCCATTCAGTAGTTTTTACGTGAAAGAGTAACAAACATCCATACATCCATACATCCATACTTACAACCTTTCGCCTTTATAATAGTAGTAGGATTTTTTTACACTCTGTATAAATAAATATCTGTAAGATATTTCGTTTTCCTAAAATCCATATGCAGATGAGGGCCTTCCCGGCATGACATAATTTGACACGTAACGTACAAGCTTCGTATGAGCTGTCTGTCGCACGATCAATCAATCGGTGAACCATACCTTTACAATTTATGCCAAAACCTTCCATCCATTTTTTATCCTAATCTTTTTTATTTACCCCATTTGTTCCGATGATAAACGGTTACCATATTCAAAAAGGAAAAATAATAGTTTAAAAAACTAAAAAAAACACGCTTTTATTGCTAACAAAAAAGAGAAATTAATTTCTGAGTACACGGAATTTATATTACAGTAGAGTAAAAAGCGTGGGGTGCACGTTTTCATACTTCTCTTTTTATATTATAATAATAGGATGATTTTCACATACTACTATACCAGGGGTGCTTGGTATTGTAATATAAATTCCGTGTACTCAGAAATTATTTTCTCTATTTTGTTAACAATGAAAGCGTGCTTTTTTAGTTTTTTAAACTATTATTTATTTTATTTTTTTTAGTTCATAAGGATAATGGAAAACTCTTATCAAATTATTGCATTGTCATCGGTACTAAATACGATAATAGAAAATTGAGCTCAAAAATTCCGTTACATACATTCATACATACATACACCCCGATCTAATAAAAGCGTGTTAAAAATTAACAGAAGAACCAATAAAGACACAACTTTTCCTAATTCATAATGCCTAATAAACAAACGCAAATATTCTTCATTCATTTACTAGTCCAAGAACAATTGAATTGTACTTGAAAGGTTTAAAGAGGAATATTTACTTGCTATACAGTACTTAAATCTAAGCTCATATTCAAAGTCCGTGTAAAGTCGGAATAACCCTTATCCCTTATCACAGATTAGATTTAGTTGCCCACGCACTCAACGGGAATAATTCAATCATTATTCCTCTCCACTGGTCTATAAATTGGCTGATGGCATCAGTTTCATGCCCTCCACCACCCCATAAATAGAACTATCGCTGAATCCTACTCATTCGTCTACGTGACTGAACTAGTAAGCCACTCTTTACGTCAGTCTGTGCTGAATTACACATTATTCCGCAAAACTGTTGACATCAATAATTCAATCTCATATTTTATCTTTTCTTTTACGAGTGAACCCAACCTTCTGATTCCGAGTCTTTGTTCTTTGTAAAGTTATTGTGATTTAGATAAAGGACTTATTTATGAAAGTGTGCCTAACTTAGCGTCAAGTGTTTATTTGTAAAGTGTCATTAGACTATTAAACATTGAACAATGTTGTTATTCGGAGCATATAATTTCTTTGAAGATGTAAAGGTGCAAAAAAGCGGCTTTACAAACATCTCGAAATCCATAATATCCGCACACCTGGTCACATAGTACCCACCTGAATACATTCAAATGAATTGCGCTTTCGAATTCAAAGTTCCCTTTACGATTGTCTTTAAACTGACGTAGGTAGATTAATTACGTAAACTTGAGAATTTACTGCCCGAAGTTCAGCCAACTTGTAGGTCTATCTTGCTTATCAGAGCATGACCGTTTATTATTATTGCACTTGCTAGTTAGATAAGTATATAGAGGTATATATTGTTTTATTCAGATTATGTAACTTTGGATAGGTGTAACCTCAATGAAATAGGGCCACCGTAACTTTATAGTCTATCTTAGAATTTTTAATGAAGGCTCTAACTATCTGTATGTAAGATTTACTTGATGTCATCATGTTTGGCTTTTTTCACTACAGGTGCTAGATATGGCTAAGTAAATAAGTTGATTTATGAAGTTCAATAAATATTATCGACGATTTCTGGCTCTCAAAGAAATAATATTTTATGTGAGCAATAAAATGGCTATGAAAGAGTGGTGATCAGCCGAACAGGACAAAATGAGGGTGGGCCGAATGCTGATCACTATCGTCGACCATCGTCACCTACCGCAGTTGGAGGGATATTCACAAAAACTCGCCAAGTGCGAACCGAACATGCGCAACGTGGGTTTCGTACACTTTGTGTATCATATCATGGGATAATTCTTTGCATTTGAAAACGAGCACTTAAACTTTATTCTAATCTAGAGAGGCCTAGTTTCGCGCATATTACAATACCCAGAGAAAAATGATTAATCAGCCGTTTTCTGAGAGTGTTCATGTCTATTTTCATGTACTAAAATGGTAGTAAACAGCTGTTTTCTTAACCGTCGGTTACCTACGTTTAATGAACTTTGAATTTGACCTACCTTAGAGTAAAAGTTACTATAGGTGTCAGTTCCATTCTAAAAGCTATCTACGATAGCAGCCGTTTGTATGAAACTGACTAGTTATCTATCTTTCAGTTAACGGAAAATAGCATACTGATCAGATTCATTAACTATTTTTCGATGCTTATACATCGCCTTCTTACAGATAGACATGGAATAGTAGATTGTTATACAAGGGTGGAAAGAAATCAATTCCCATACGAGGTATTTAGACGCACGAGCGAAGCGAGGGCGGCTATAGTCCGAGTGGAAATTGATGACTTTCACCCGTGTTAAACACTCTACTTTTCATTTCAAATATAAGGAAAGTAAAAAATAGTAGTTTTTCTAAAATATTTATTGATAGTAATAACATGATTTAATAGTCTTTTTTAATTTAAATTTCAAATATGGAACATACCGCCCGCGTCACCGCCGCGGGCCATCCCACTTTAATAGGTATTTTTTTTAATTCACATTGGCCGTATACACTCACAAGACCGCAGCATTTTTTTTTAATCGATATTTTTCTTAATTATGTAAAAAAAATTATAGCCGACTAAATAACCAATTTTAGTTCTATTTTTAAAATTCATTCCCGCCCTAGGGAGGGAAGCAATTACTATGAGTCTTTCCCGCCTAAGGGAGGGAAGCATCGTTTTCGACCCGCTGCTCTGATCAAACAAACACTACTTTCCGAGTATGAGAAATGAAAAGTATATATTAGGGTCTTGTTTGTTCCTTTATGTGTACGCAACCCTAAAATTGGGCAGAGAAAATTGAGGAAAAGATTTAGCGAGAAAATAATTTGGTTACGTCATCGATAATGAAGACTTTCATTTACGGTATTTGCCCCAAACACTTTCAGTGTGATCTTGTTTTTCTCGCCAATGCCTTGAGAAAATAATTTATGAAGTAGATAGCGGAATTTCAGCTTCAAGAACATTAAGTGTTATTGGAAGAATGAAAAACAAATCTTGATTAATTATTTCTAAGGTCACATTACATTCTATATTTTTTTATAATTGCTTAATGTATCAAGGTTGTAATAATATTTAAATGTTAAAACTTAAATACTCGATATTTTGGTTGCCTCGTTGGTGTAGTGGCAAAGTTTCTGCCTTATAAGTCTTATAACCGAGAGGGTTCGAATCCCAGGTCGAGTCAAAAATTGCTCACACTTGTGCACTATAATATCTCCTGCGTAGTTGGCTGATCTCTGTTGAGATTGGCCGCCGTGGTCGAAATCGGCCAGGAAGACTATTATTATTATTATTACTCGATATTTTATTGAATAATTTATAACAAAAAGAGGGATTAAGAAAAAAATACAAGCGAAGGCCCTGTAAATATTATTCGACTCATATTGATCTCTTCATACTCGTAATTATTATTTTTTGTGCAAGTGCAGGTAGGTATTAATAATTTTTCAAACATAGAGCAGGACGGTTTAGAGTGACTTGCCTCGTATACACACTCGGTACAATAACATGAGCTATGACAGAACACACGCCGAGCTAAGCCGTCAAGACTCTTACTGCTTATAATGTTACAAAATCTTTAAGCATTCAGTGCTGTAATTAGCAATGTAGGTCAAGATCATTCGAACTGAAATCGAGAGATAAATATTATTACTCTAAAGGTTTCTCGACCAATCTGACTGTAATCTTTAAGATTAAATAAGTAGATTTTCGGGGTCAAATAAATAAAGAAAAGTTCTTGAAATTGTACCCAATTATTTATTGATACTTAAAATTAAAGTCTGATTGAACAGGTGAGTAGAGCAAGGTAAGCTCAGGACAACAAATATCTGAAAAGGTTCATATTTGGCGCTGGTTTAAATTATTATATCATCGTACTACCTTGTTCGTACATTACATACCTACATTACTATACAGAATATATTGTTTCTTTTAACTCACTATTAGTGAGAAAAGACAAGAATAATTTCAAGGGTGTAAGTAAATCATCCTACAAAAGAATAATCCAGTTCATGAATTATGATGACGTGCATACGAGTCATATCCTAAAGAATAAAATAAATGTACACCTGGCCGTTTGTCTTATTCACGGTTCCCTTAGATCCGGTTGGATTGAAAAGGATTGCTTGTGACATGAAATTTATATATTTAAAAAAAAAGCAAAGAGCTTATGAATCCATTTATGTTTCGTCTTCATAGCCTCGGTAAGCCTATGTCACATTTACATTAACATGTACATGAAAGTGTCATACCATTACCATTACATATATGGTATATACCATTGATCTACTAGTGTTCAATAAGTAGACGAAAAATCGTTTACCAGGTTGGGTTTGGACTTACATCTGTTGGATACCGTCACGCGAGAAGATACATCGATAGCGATCAAGTGGAGACAAGATTTCGGTCCTCTGTGAAACCTTTTGTGTAGACATCTAAAGAAACTAATGTTCACTCTGGTTTTAGTCTGAGCCCGGGGTCCTACTCCGCTTTGTTCGTTGTACGAACGATTTAGCGATCACTCGTGCAATTAGTTTATGCGCCGTCGTCGCGGCCTCTAAACACGGCGTGATAGACGCTCTTGTAGCGAAGAAGCACAAGATTTAAATAACAACATCATATAAGTACGTGGATCTGACTCCGAGGCGAGCATTTATTTGTTACAGAAATTAGAATCAACAGCAGGGGTATTACCAATAAACTTTAATACACACATAGAACAGCCAAACCAGTACAAACAGACATGTTCATACCCACAAATGTATGTAAAGTGCAGGGATCGACCCCCAACCTAATGACCAACTTATTAACCATTACACCAAAGTGGTCGTCAAGCTCGCCTCTTGACAATATAGCATCTAGTCCGTAACTGCGTTTTGGAATTGGTAATAACGATTTTGACTTACATAGTAGAACCTTTGCAATCTCTTTAATGTCGGCCTCTGTCGCGTGTCGGCCTGCGTACCTTTATTAAAGGTTGACCCATATCTGTCCGCCCAGACTGTCGCCTTGGACAAGCGTAGGTCAACACAGCACTCTTGACATAGAATTGAGCCGTCGCCGATGCGAGCTAAAGGAAATTAAAATGTCGTGGCATTGAATTTAAGTTTCAGGAAGCTTAGCCACGATATTTAAGTTTTCAATAGCCTGAACATGTTTTCAGTTTTGACCCATATTTCGTACGAAACATATTTCTAAATAGAATACTATGTTATCACCCAGTTCCGCTGGCGCTACGTCACAGCCGGGAAATACATCATACTGACAATACTCTATAACGACCGGAAGCGGCGCTACTAGCGCTGCCAATATCATTATCATAAACGGATTGAATGTTATTTAATTGTATCTTATTTATATAAATTATTATAGATTATCCTTTCATAAAACTTAGTAATTTAATATTGATTAATAACTGGCTGACTGTATTAATTTTCTTCTTGATTTATTAGCTGAAATGTACTTAACAAGTAATTGTTTTGACTCGCATAGTACTCGTCAAATTCCCTATAAAACAAGATGTAGACTCTTCCTGAACTGACTTGCGTGCTGAATCAATTATAGGGCGAAGCTCTGCCCGAATAAATACTTACCACCTGCTGCACCTGCACCGACTTTTCATTCGGCCCCTGACCTACTCTCTGCAATACTTCAGAAGTGGGATCGGGCAGGATGTCAGGCCCGTATATTGGAGGTTTGGGCCATCGAAAACGGCTGCACAGTGAGTCTTCCTCATCGGATGAAGAGCAACACAAGGAAAAAGAAGATTTTTTTGCTTTTAACGCAACAAAACGGCGACGTGTTTCACCAACAGATGCAGAACTGATACCCAAATTCCGACCGGAGGATAAAAACAGCCACGTGGTTGGGTGGTTACACAAGATTGATCAACTCGGAGACGTATACGGATGGAGCAGTGAGGACCGGCAATACATTATGCAACTGCGACTGCGAGGAGCTGCTAGAGACTGGTACGACGACTTAGATAGCTATGACTTGGACTGGACGGGATGGAAGCACGCCCTACAAACTGCGTTTCCACGCTCGACCGATTTCGTCGATAGATTGGAAGAGATGCTTGTTAGGTCGAAAACTGATTCAGAGACTATGACGAAGTATTATCACGAAAAGCTGTCTTTGCTCAAAAAATGCAATATCAACGGTGAGCAAGCTATTTCTTGCATTATTCGAGGGTTACCCCCGGAACTGCGAGCCAACGCAAAAGCGTACAGATGCGAGACGCCAGAACAATTGTATTTTGGCTACCTATCATCTCTTGAAAATTTCAAACGAGTGGAGGCAACATACACTGCGAGAAAATCGACATGGAGGAAAGGCGATCGGAGTACATCAAGCGGAACCACTTTTCATCATTTGCTGCCGAAAATCTGCTACGTGTGTCGTCGGCCGGGACATGAAGCTAAGGACTGCAGGAGTCAACAGCGCTGCGAGACCTGCCAGCGCTTGGGACACACTGCGGCTTCGTGCTGGTTTGGCGCCGGCTCATCGCGACAGCAACCACAAAAGGTCAGACATATTTGGCATATTACTTACGACATACTTTTAGATTTGTACAAGAAACTAGTCACAGTGAACGGATATTCATTAATAGCATATATAGATACGGGTAGCAAGCTTAATGTACTTACGAGCACGAACGCAAAAAAAATGCAATTACACATTCAGCCATCCAATGTCGTCATGAAGGGGTTTGGAGGTTCACTCTCACTTTCACTTGGCACTTGTAATATCACAGTAAAAGTAGACGATTTGGTTCTTACCGGTAGCGCCGAGATAACAAATAATGAGTTGCCGAACATTGATTTAATAATAGGTCAGCCAATGATAAACCAACCGAACGTGAGTTTAGTTACAACTGCGACGTCAGTTAATTTCGTATCTACCCACTTTTTAACTGATATTCAATTGCACGGGAAAGATATGATTTCGAAGTATTCTGTTCTTTTAAAAAACAGTACCGTTATTCCAAAACAAAGCTACGTGTATGTTGAAGTTTTTATAGACTGTGACGATGGTTTTGATAAAGGTGAGCACGCATTTTTAACCCACACCGTATGGTTTGAACTTGGAGCAGTTTCATATTTAATTCCAAGAGCTATTATTCATCCAAAAGGTTGTTGTCTAAAGGTAATTAATATGGGCTTTGTGGACATTTCATGGCCAGTGGATCGATTGATAGCAAGGGCTGAATTGACATTCTTAAAGCGAGATGATATCTCAAGTAATGTTTTGATCGTGGAATCTTGTAACCATAATGACTCTCAAATAACACTGTCCGATATTAATGTGGGGGAGCTTAGTAATAACGAGAATGCGGAGTTATTAGAAATGTTAAATAGGTTTTCACATTTATTTGCCAAAAATACGTCGGATTTAGGTTGCACTAACTTAATTAAAATGCACATTCAAACAACTACAAACCAGCCGGTACATTGCAAACCATATAGACTTTCGTTTAGAGAGAATGAAATCGTTCGTGAAAAAATTAATGATCTCTTGAATGGTGGAATTATTAGGGAGTCTGTATCGGACTACGCCAGTCCAGTCGTACTTGTAAAAAAGAAAGGGGGTGATTATAGAATGTGTGTAGACTACAGGGCCTTGAATGCTTGTACTGTCAAAGATCGGTATCCCTTGCCACATATCGAAGACCAGGTTACTAAGTTGGCTGGTAAGGGTCTCTTCACCACTTTAGATTTAGCCCAATCTTATCATCAGGTACCTATTGATGAAGAGTCCATAAGTAAGACTGCATTCGTCACCTCGTTTGGACAGTTTGAATATTTGAAAATGCCCTTCGGTTTGGCAAATGCTCCAGCGGTTTTCTCGCGGTTAATACAAATGGCACTTGGCAGCCTCACTGAAAGGATTGCCTTATACTTAGACGATGTAATGATTCCTACAACGTCCGTTAAAGATGGATTGGAGCTTTTAGAAAAGGTTTTACTGTTACTGACAGACGCAAACTTGAAGTTAAATTTAAACAAGTGTAGTTTTCTTAAGAATACTGCTTCTTATTTGGGTTACGATGTTAGCGCAGGGTCAATACAACCCGGCCAAGCAAAAATTGATTCAGTATCGCAGTATAGGCGACCCCGTAATGTTCATGAAATTAGGCAGTTTGTGGGTTTAACTTCTTACTTTCGCAAATTCATCCAAAATTTTGCTCAAATCGCGCGGCCGTTAACCGAATTGACCAAGAAGGGGGTAGAGTGGCAATGGGGCCCCGATCAGGAACAAGCATTTCAAACATTAAAACAACGTTTGGTTGAACGCCCCATTTTATGTATTTACGATAAAAATGCTAAAACTGAACTCCACACAGATGCTAGCAAGGCGGGATTAGGTGGCATCCTTATGCAGCAACAGTTGGACGGTAACCTAAAGCCTGTAGCTTTTTTCAGCAGAGTCACAAGTAGGGAGGAATCTATGTATCACAGTTACGAGTTAGAGACCCTCGCAGTTGTAGAATCCCTTCGGCGCTTTCGAATTTACTTGACGGGGATTCCTGTAAAAGTAGTCACTGACTGCGCTGCGCTCCGCACTACTCTTGTAAAGAAAGATTTGATACCACGTATAGCCCGCTGGTGGCTAACAATCCAAGACTTTGATTTAGAGATAGAGTATAGACCAGGCGAACGAATGCGGCACGTCGATGCTCTGAGCAGAAATCCTACCACACCAACTACTGTTCTTATGATAAATGATGCAGATTGGTTGTTGACTTTGCAAATGCAAGATGAGGGTATCCATCTGATGCACCTCGAGATCTGGATTCTCAACTACAACATTTGCAAAGTAGGAGAGATGACGCAAAAATGCGCATTGATAGGAACATGACTATTATGAAAAGTAGGTTTGATCGGAAGCACAAGAAGTGCATAAAGTACAAAGTAGGGCAGCTCGTGCTGTGGAAGGGTGGCGTTGCCAGAGATACGTCCGCTAAAGTAACTAGGAAACTTGATGGTCTGTACACCGGCCCGTACAAAGTATGCAGGGCGGACCATTCTATTGATCGCTATACAATAGTTAGTATTAAAGGGATGAAGGGTTATAGGCGATTTAGTGCCGTGGTGCGAGGCGAGGTGTTGAGACCATATGCAACCACCATGTCCGATGACGATAGTTCAGGTAGTGACCGCGAGGTAGATAAGGATGATTTAATAGACCTTTTAGAAGGTTAGAACGATGTGCGGATTGAAACTGTGTGCCTATTTTACTTTATTAGTGAACTATATTATACATATGTATAAAATCTGTAGAATAAAAATAACACTATTGTTGATTTATTTCATAAAATGCGTGATTGTTGCTATGTACGTATTTCTTTTGTATTTAATATAAGCAATTTAAGTATTAGTTAACAAGGTAAAAATAATGCTATTTAGATGTAAAGTAAAGGGAAATTTAAAGGAATTTTATTTCATTTATTCGCACAAACACAAACAATTACAGAAATTATAATTATCTTCATAGTTAAAAATACAAAACAAAAATCTGTGTGCAAAGTTCTTTTTAACTATTTACCTAGAATAACTTACCAGAGCGACTAAGCTGACATGGGAAAAGCTCTATCGCAAACGAGAATTACTATTTTTGCGCGATATTCATTCACTGTGTGACTTACAAAGTTGTAATACTTGCTAAATGATATAAATTCTTGCTATGTGACGTGCAACTGTGTGAAATACTGTGTGATCTGCAGCTGTGTGAAATACTGTGTGATCTGCAGACGTGGTATCTGCAGCTCTGTGATCTGCAGCTGTGTGACCCGCAGCTGTGTGAACTGTGGCTCCGTGTTATATCTGTTCTTTGCTGTTCTGTTCACTAGCTGTGTGACATATGTATATTGAATGAATATTTCAGTATAATAATCTGTGTGATTAACCTTATCCTTGTCCTGTTTTGGTACTGTTGAACAAACTACTCGTGATTTTATTTTTCTATTACAGACCTTGGACTTGCGAGGAAAAGACGGTGATCGCCGTGGGACACGGCCTTTGCAGGATGGCCGAGTGTTATCACCCAGTTCCGCTGGCGCTACGTCACAGCCGGGAAATACATCATACTGACAATACTCTATAACGACCGGAAGCGGCGCTACTAGCGCTGCCAATATCATTATCATAAACGGATTGAATGTTATTTAATTGTATCTTATTTATATAAATTATTATAGATTATCCTTTCATAAAACTTAGTAATTTAATATTGATTAATAACTGGCTGACTGTATTAATTTTCTTCTTGATTTATTAGCTGAAATGTACTTAACAAGTAATTGTTTTGACTCGCATAGTACTCGTCAAATTCCCTATAAAACAAGATGTAGACTCTTCCTGAACTGACTTGCGTGCTGAATCAATTATAGGGCGAAGCTCTGCCCGAATAAATACTTACCACCTGCTGCACCTGCACCGACTTTTCATTCGGCCCCTGACCTACTCTCTGCAATAACTATAAAGATTTTTTCCTCTATATGGTTGCTACACGGTAAAATGAAATTCCTCGTCAACTTTTTATTTTTAAATCATGTACCAGTCTCTTCCATCCAGTG
The DNA here is from genome assembly GCA_963921415.1 of Pyrausta despicata. Classification (NCBI taxonomy): domain Eukaryota; kingdom Metazoa; phylum Arthropoda; class Insecta; order Lepidoptera; family Crambidae; genus Pyrausta; species Pyrausta despicata. The sequence continues at coordinate 12,497,501 of OY992846.1, read as the reverse complement.
TTGCAAAGGTATCTAATTTCTGTTAAGTTGGTGCTGAACAAACATTTTCAATCTTGATACCAGCCAACCATTAAGACAGCAAGTACTGGGTCCTTATTACTTGAGCCATAAATTCCTATCTCGTACGACAAACTGCGAATAGTGTGGGTGTCTGGGGTGCCGTGTCCCGTTAGTGACACTTCACGCGTTGCTAACCTTACCTTTATGTGGAAGTGCGCAATTATTTACCGAAGAGCGAACCTCGGTACCCGTTCTATAAAAGACAATTACTTAGTAAAATATAGTCTAAATAGTGTATGTAAACACCGCACTAGTTGGTGCGATCCAACGCTAGGACAACGGAGCGCATGCAACAAGCGGTCCTCTGTTGTCCTGCTTAGAGCGGCAAGGGAACTCGCGAAGGTATTAGTGGATATACTTTATTATACTGGGCAGTCACCGTTCTTCAAGGAGTCCCCACATAACCAACTTTCATCCCCAGGGTAGTAGTTATGCGTAAAGCATTTCCCCCGCGTATATCCATTTCTTCCGTGGTCAACGTCTTCCGCGCCACGTGACCCTCGTACATTATCATGACATAATTCAGTTGACAAGTATTGTATTAAATGTCGCGAAAAGCTAAAGCTTCAAGAGAAGAAGCTTTTTTCGTCAGAATTCTGAAGGTTATGTAAAGAAAATGGTGAAGCCACATGTCTCACTACGATATCAAGTTACTATTTAATTATGATCCAGCTTCACCTTGCGTGAGACAAATCCACAATCAAATACAATATTCTAGTTCGATATGAATAGTTGAGAATTTCGTATCGGTAGATCCGTCGTGTCTAAAGCAAACATCACGGCATAATCTCCTTTGCCGGTATCTGATATTCGATTCCAAACAGGGAGAATTGTTTTATTGTTTGCAGAGAAAATCCGCTTTGCGTGGAACGCTCAACGCAAACCGATTCGCGCCACTGGAAATAGCTGAATAGTGCACATGCTGTAATATTCATAATACACATAGTTTATGTACTCGGAAGAATGTTAAGTACCTATGTACTATACGTCTACTTAATATAAGCTTTCTCTAGCTTTCTGTAGCTACTTTCTCAGCTTCACTATAAAAGTGAACTACAATAATAGAAATGCAAGCTTTAAATTACTTAATTTAGAAATGACACTGTAAGGCTTTGGCAATGGATAATTTTATAGTTATTTTAATGTACAATTGTAGACCAAAAACAAAACACAAGACTAGAGTAATTCGAACGTCTCAATCAACTACAAAGCATTTTTAACTTGCATACACATTTTCTCTTTTTCCACCCGAAAAGTCTCGTTTGAAATGATAATGTTGTATTTTGCGATAGCCAGAATTATTTTACACAGATTTTACAAATGGTTTAAACGCACAACTTATCAATTAATTTCAGTTAAATGAATAATAATAAATATAATATTTCTTTAATGCACAAGAACAATATTACATAAAATACAATAACAATAAATTAAACTTTAAGCAGATTGCAGTGTGCAAATTGTAGATTGAAACGCACGAAAATTTTGCAGGGCCCAAACTAGGCAGAGCCTGTGACTTGGGAGAACCAATAAACAAATATGTATACCCAATAATAAAAAATAAAATAAAAAACTTATCTTACTTAAAAAGATTTAAAATTACAAAGCAGAATAATTTAATTGATTATTAACCCACGACGAAGAATAGGGGTGTTATAAATTTGATCCCTGTGTCTGTGTGTATATGTGTTTTTATGATTTTGTGTGTGTCTATTTGTGGCATCGTAGCTCCCGAACGGGTGGATCAATTTCAAAGTGGTTTTTTTATTCAAAAGATAATTATAAAACGAAAGATTAATTATATATATAAATAAGAAATCACGGTGAACACTAAGAACTACCGTGATTTCTTATAGCTCTTTTACTGGCCTTAGTCGTTCATTTACTACGAGTAACTGTAAAGTTATACTATACCTACAGATATTCAGGACTTACATTGCTTGTTTCGGTACGAAGTTAAAGCTAAAAGAGCTGTAAATGCAAATTCGCAGAACTTTCTCAATTCGATCGCACTATGTAATTACATCACATCTGGTCACTCACCGACAGAACTAGTCTACTATGGTTATGAATGAATAATGTTCTTGATGACCCACTTTCAGCGTTTTGTTAAGATTACCACTCTTGTGTAGTAAGTGCGCATTCACGCGGAATACGTCATTGATAATCCGTCAAAGAACACGGAGCGTCGAGACGAATCAACCTTCATATTGAAATCGGAATCGTGCTATTTCAGATTTCAACAGCGGTAAACCTATTATTAGACCGTCACGATTCGTGTTTTTTAACGAATGAAGATTTTAAAAGACGATACGTGATTAAAGACGTATCCGTCTTTCCACGATTTGTAAGCGTGTGAACATGTGTATTTAAAAAGCATAGCTCTTAAATCATACGTATCAGACACTCCTCTATTTGGTCTTCGAGCTTTTGCTTTGATGGAACAAAAGCTTTTAGTAAAGAATGAATACACTTTCACAAAACAGTGACAGCCTTATGCATGATGAAGCAGTCGTGTGCTGCCGCACGCGCCACAGTGGGTCGAAACAGTAATATGAGGGTCATAGAGGTTTTTTTTGACAAATCGTATTTTTTTTGATGCCGATCGATAGTCCTTTAGACACTCGTAACGACATATTCTATATCATTTTTCACTAAACCTAATAGTTTGGCCATAAAAAAATAATTTGTGTTTTTTTTGTATGAAACAAGACCTAAAGTACTAAATATCTCCCAGGAACTGCTTGATCGTGCCTTTTAATGACTTAGGTCGGCATAAGTGCATTGTGTACTAACATCCTAATCTATTTTTAGCTGCTCCAAACTGCAATTTTGCCTGATAAACAGTTCGGAAAAAATAATATTTTGACTAAACCTATTATGGGATTATAATTACAATTCTAAGAAAAAGCGTCGATTAGGGTACTAGGAACTAATTACGTAGTTAGTCTACATTGTTCTGTACTATCAGAATCTATTAAAACCTTTTTTTTGTTATCATCGGATGACTTTAAAGTAATAATGATGTCAGGTCATTAGGATATTAAATAAGAGAATAAAGAGATAATGGATAGTGGATTTACCTGCTCCTGTTAAAAAAAGCATCGATTAGGGTACCAGGAACTAATTATGTAGTTAGTTTACATTGTTCTGTATTAACGGAATCTTTAAAAACCCTTTTTTAGAACTGGATGACTTTAAAATAAAAATGATGTCAGGTATTGTTAGTGTATTATGCGAACAACAGAGATGATTTGGGGTAAGAAAACAAAAAATATAGTGGTTGTTAACGTGGACTGTATTACGAATTTACGAAACGAAAATTAAACCGTCAAGAAACTATCCACTTACTTGAGATCTGAGGTAACTCGGCCTAGGTGGCATCGAGATAGTACATCCAACCCTAATTCAGCTGAACAGTGAGTTATAGTTACCACTCGATGATAATTTTGAAGATGGCTTCGATCCCAAGTAATTGCTTCCTGATAGGCACTCACGATAACGAAAATAGCAATAAAATTTAGAGCGCAGCGAAAAAGATGTGCGTGCGGTGGTTTCGAAAACGGAAGAGAGTTTTTTTTTTTTAATATGTGAGTGGAATGTTGCCAAGGCAGAAAATTATAAGTTTTAAGTAAATCGAACATTCCGCCCACCAAAATACGAAGTATTTTTAAAGCATTAAATTTAAAAAGTAACGAAAGCAAACGACAAAAGGTTACAATTAAAACTAGCTTAATTACTGGTTACGTATGGCAAGCGTTGTTAACCAGCAATTGGTAAAGGACACAGCTTGACAATTGGCCTCCGATATTCTCCAGAGACGGTCTTTACTGTGGCAACGCGACAAATACCGTCAGTTCCCGGGTGAAGAGTGACAATCCGACCCAGGGCCCATTTTAACGGACTACATTGTTCATTAAGAATAAGGACCAAGGTTCCGACAGTTATATTACCCTGGTTCTTGTTCCATTTCGCTCGTTGTTGCAGAGTATGGATATATTCCACGTGCCATTTACGCCAGAAATCTTGGTGCATTTTTTGCAAAAGTTTCCACCGGTGAAGAACGCTAATATTTTGGTTCACAAAATTTTCCTCCGGGAGAATCGAAAGGGGTTCCAGCGTAAGAAAATGACCGGGTGTTAAGGCTGACAAATCATTTACATCCGAACTGAGTGGTGTGAGCGGTCGTGAGTTAAGCAATGCTTCTATCTGAACAAGGACGGTGTTGAACTCCTCATAGGTGAGACGTTGAGCGCCGATGACACGAGCGAGATGAGTCTTAACGGATTTAATTCCCGCCTCGGCTAGCCCATTGAAGTGTGGACTGCCAGGAGGATTAAAGGTAAATTTAATTTTCTCCGACTGAGCTGCATCTTTCATTAGAGTCTCTAAGTAATTGCTTGCACCGACAAAATTACGACCCTGATAAGATACAATTTGATTGCAACGTCTGCGTCGCGCTATAAATCGTTTTAGTGCGGCTAGAAACGCTTCCATTGACAGGTCTGAAGCCAACTCTATGTGGATTGCCTTAGTGCAGGTGCACACAAAGACACAAATATATGCCTTAAACGTTTTTACACCGCGACCACGACCAAGAGCGATATCGAAAGGTCCACCGTAATCAATGGCGACACACGAAAAAGGCTTAACCTCACTGATGCGGTATGACGGCAAGTTTCCCATAAGAGGAGCCGGCGCTGGACGAGGGTTAGCACGAAAACATTTTATGCAAGTGGAGGTAACCGATCTGATGGCACGCTTTGGAGAGAGTATCCAAAAGGACTGAGCCAATAAATTTTGCAAAGTTTGTAGTCCAGGAGTCATGAATCTTTGATGATAATCATCGATGATAAGAAATGTCAACCGATGGTCACGAGGTAATAACAGCGGATGTTTTGTGTCAAAGGTCATTTGACCTTGTGCAAGGCGACCGCCCACCCTCAAAAGACTATCCTGATCCAAAAACGGACACAACTTACGAAAAGGTTTCGATAACGAATTTAAATTATTCTTGAGAAGAGCTCTAATCTCTGTGGCAAATGAGCTTTCTTGAACGTGTTTCACGAGAAATAATAAAGCCGCTTTGACTTCTGAATCCAACAGCGATTCCTCAACGACCTTTGGCTTTTTTAGATTATTCAAATAGCGAAAACAATAAGCGAGTACATGAGTAACTCTTTTGAGACTTGAATATTTATTCAAAAGCTCAGTGACGAAATCAACGTTAGAGAATGTAAACAAACTATAAATCTTTTGTTCATCGAAGGCTATCTGATCACTCAAAGTCGATAATGATTGTGGCCACGACTCCTCCACCTCTCCCAACCAACTAGGCCCCGCCCACCATGCATTATGCTGGAGCAAATCAGCGGGAAGAAGCCCGCGTGATCCGCAGTCTGCAGGATTGTCGTGTGTGGACACATGACGCCAGCAGTGAGGGGGTACCAAATCCTGAATATGCGCTACACGGTTGGCAACAAAAGTTTACCACCTGGAAGGGCAAGATTTGATCCAGGTCAGAGCGACGGTGGAGTCAGACCAAGCGAAAATGTGCTGTATTGAATGAATATGTTTAAGACCATTCACTACAAGTGACAAGAGATCTGATAAAAGAACCGCGGCTAACAATTCCAAACGAGGAATTGATCGTTGACGAAGGGGCGCTACCTTCGACTTGGCGCAACAAAGACGTACGCTGATGAAACCATTCTCATCGACAACACGAAAATAAATTGCAGCGCAGAAACCTCTTTCTGACGCATCACAGAAACCGTGGACCTGGAGCGAAGTAAATTGTGTAACAACACGTCGAGGGATAGAGAGCGACTGCAGTGACGAAAGTTGTGACTTAAATTTCAGCCACTCCACAGAAATATGAACTGGAACATCCTCATCCCAGTCGATGCCCGACAACCATAAGAGTTGCATAATATATTTTGCAAGAAAGACGACAGGCGAAAGCAATCCTAATGGATCGAAAATGCGAGCAATTTCCGAAAGAATCGAACGTTTTGTACAACGGTTGTCAAAGACCGATGTATCGAAAGTAAAACAATCTGTTTTTGGTAACCATCGAAGTCCCAAAACCTTCAAAGAAACATCATTAATAGAATTGAAGTTACGAAAATCCTCAGAGTATAATTCCGATTCGGGCAAGCCCTCGAAGAAGGCTTCGCAGTTGGAAGTCCATTTGCGTAAGTGGAAACCTCCTGACGACATAATTGTTGTTAATTCAGAACGTAGCTTTAAGGCCTCTTCCAGATTTGAGGTCCCAGATACTACATCATCGACATAAATATCCGTCGATAAAACAGCCGAGCCAGCAGGGAACTCTACCGCAGTGTCCTTGGCGAGTTGAGCTATCGTACGAAGAGCTTGATAAGGCGCTGAAGAAACGCCATAAGTTACTGTCTTCAATCGATAGTCACGAATAGGTTCCTCAGGTGACGGACGCCAAAGGATACGTTGGTACTCTGTATCTTCGAGCAAGACGAGAATCTGTCGGTACATCTGCTTAACATCAGCAGTGAAGACAATGCAATGCCATCGAAAGCGAAGAAGAAGATCGAAAATATTGGTCTGTAACTTTTGACCAGCCATTAAGGTATCATTCAAGCTCCTACCAAGTGCATCCTTCGCACTAGCATCGAAAACGACACGAAGAGGGGTGCTAATGGAAGACGGACGCAAAATGCCGTGGTGGGGAATGTAGTAGAAACTACCTTCATCCTTTTCAGGCGGTGAACAAGATTCCATATGGTTACAGTTTTCATAATCCTCCATAAAAGTTTTGTAATTTTCCGAAAATTTTGGATTTATTTGAAGTTTCTTTTCCAGTGAGGAAAACCTCTTTAAAGCGATAGCGCGAGAGCGGACAAAAGTTGGTTTATTTAAATTATCTTTAAATGGAAGAGGAACGATAAATCTCCCTTCATTTGATCGACAATAATTATTCACAAAATGAGTTTCACAAAGTTGATCCTCTTTCGACAGAATTCCAGGCTTAACAGGATCGACATTTTCCAGATCCCAGAATCTTTTTATGGATTCATCCAACAACAAATTTGTGGTAACAAAGAAGCAATTTTCCTTGGCACCCGAACGAGAACGAGAAGTTTTAGAATGACATGAATCTTCAAAGTTGCACTGTCCCATCAAAATCCAACCGAAAACTGTGTTAATGGCTGTGGGTTGACCAGTCTCACCATGAATTAACCCAGATCGAAGAGATGAAGCGAATACATCAACACTTAGTAAAATGTCTATTGGTCCCGGTTTATGCAAGTTAGGATCAGCCAAAACCAAATTATCAACATGCTTCCAACTTGACCGGTCGACAAAAGATGAAGGCATTGTAGGGCAAATATAAGGCAAAACATAGGCCTCCAACGAAAAAGATTGTCCTACAGACCTATCAGTAGACCTTAGCTCACACATCAACCTTCCCGAGGGTTCGGTAACAGTTTGGCCTATACCATTAACTGGTTGACTGGATTTATTTATCTTTAATCCCAATTTCTTAGCACAAGCTTCGCTCACGAAATTGCATGCACTAGCACAATCCAATAATGCACGTGCCCTAACAAATTTACCTACATTATTTTTTATTAATACTTGAGCAGTCGAGAACAAAATTGAACAATCTAAATTTGGAGACGTTAGTACTGACACTGACGACGAAGGCTGAACTTCAGTGTCTGCACTTGCTTCCGGCTTTCGAAAATGTAACAAAGTGTGATATGAAAATTTACAAAAATTACACTTTTCTTTAGAATAGGCTTGTTTCCACTATGAAAGAAATATTCGAAAACTGATTTTCTCTAAAATAATTCATAATTTCAGATGCCTTTACACTTATATTTTTCTGCAGTTCGTATTATTTGATTTTTAATTGGAATTCAAATGATAATTAGTCACTCAGTCGGCATTGCACGCGGTGACGTCAAAGTGTGTTATTCCCATACAAGCTCTATGAAGAAAAGCGTTTTGACAGTTGATAAAAAGTACGTTAACGATTGGTGGTGTCAACTACCGTATTACACCTTTTTACTGTGTGTGCTGGCGAGAAGCACAAAATACAGAGTTTGTTGTTTTTAATAAAAGAAAACCTTTTTTGTGGATCAAGCTCTAAAAACTTTGGACACCCTGAAAGTTTATGGTTAGGTCCAGAACAGGAGATGCAGTTTGAACTAGTTGCAGCCACGAGAACAGATTTGGGCGTAATAAGTTTTGTAGAAGTACCTGCAACCTCGAGGGCATGAAACCTCTTTTCCAAAAACTTTTGTATGTTTTCAAACTGCGGCACTTCATCAGAGTTGTGTTCGAGTTCAAATTGTTCCTTTGTTCCCTTGTCCAATTTAGACCACAAAAGCTGCACGAGCATAAAATTTTTATCAGGTAATTTGTATGTTTCTAAGATGGCTAAGTTTTCAACAAAAGTTCTGTGCACTCTTTCTAATTCACTGGCACGAGCAGTCTTGACGGGTTCACAATTCAATATGTTGTCATAAAACACGGTGGCAATTTGTCTTTTCCGATCAAAATGTTTTATTAAAGTGTTGTACGCTACTATGTAATTATCGTTAGAGAGAGGAAAATTTTTAATTATATTATATGCCGAGCCTTGCACACTTGACAGTAAGTAGTGTAATTTTTCTACACCGGACAAGTCAGGTCTCTCATGAACTAAAGAATTAAATAACTGTTTAAAGGAAATCCATTCAACCAACTTACCATCAAATGGCTTTATGACTATTTTGGCCAATTTAGGTTTATTACTAAGATTCACCTGCTCCATGCAAGGTTTTCTCTCTGTCTCACCTTTGAGTAGCCTACACTTGATGGATTTGACAAAACCCTCAAACTGTCCAACATATCTATTTTCCGCGGTACGCAGAGCTGGAGGGGTTTCCACTAACAGTTTGATTTGAGCACTATGGAAGGAATCCGCAATCTCATTTATGTCTAAAACAGTGTAACCCTCCAAATCTGTGGCAGACGACATAAGTTCAGCACGGGCAAACGCATAGTCCCGGGCCACTCTGTGCATGCTATGCATAGTTTCATTGTCACAGGAATCGTCCTTGGACATTTTGTAAACCAAAACACTAACCTTTACGAAAAATTTACGAAAATATTACGACACGAAACGAAAACAATGAAGTTAGTCGGTTGTCAAATGTCAAGTGTGTTCCTTTACACCAAATTTTTTAAATTTGTTTTTAAAGACGTTCAAAAAAACTTATCAATTTCAATAGAAGACAAATTAATGTCACAATAACGAAAGTTACAAATACGAGAATAATGGAACGCGCTCTTTAAAAGTTTATACCACCAACACGATCGAAAAAAGTTAAATTATTTTCTACCTTCGAAATAGAATATTTACACGACAAAATACGAAAAAAAAACTGCAAAATCCTATCTCGAAAGTAATTAATTCAGGCACTGTTCAGATGGAATCAGGCCGAAGGATCATAAAATGTTAACGTGGACTGTATTACGAATTTACGAAACGAAAATTAAACCGTCAAGAAACTATCCACTTACTTGAGATCTGAGGTAACTCGGCCTAGGTGGCATCGAGATAGTACATCCAACCCTAATTCAGCTGAACAGTGAGTTATAGTTACCACTCGATGATAATTTTGGAGATGGCTTCGATCCCAAGTAATTGCTTCCTGATAGGCACTCACGATAACGAAAATAGCGATAAAATTTAGAGCGCAGCGAAAAAGATGTGCGTGCGGTGGTTTCGAAAACGGAAGAGAGTTTTTTTTTTTAAATATGTGAGTGGAATGTTGCCAAGGCAGAAAATTATAAGTTTTAAGTAAATCGAACAGTGGTTCCATAAAATATTAATATAATTTCTATAAAACACATTTATAAATATTTGTTTAATAGTAATTAAAAATATAAAATAAATGAAAAAGATGTTTAAAATCTGAAGTACAATGCTAGCTTAAAATATAGGAAAAAACTGAACTTAAATTATAACAAAAACAAATATTAAACAATATGTACAAAAAATACAAAGCTTTAATTCTACAGCAACAATGATAATATTAAAACTTAAAAGAAAATTGTCCGATATACTGTTTGTTATACTTAAATAATACATAATAAATAAAACCTATTACATTTGTTTATGAAGAAAGAAGCTCAAAAACAAAACAAGTAACATATTCAAAAAGTAATTGCATACAAAACAACATCAACTTATTCACTATCGCTAAAGTTATCCTGTAGTGAGTCTATGTCAATAAATTCCATTTGATTTGGTTCGGTAGGGAGAAGCATCAGAAGTTCAATGGTTTGAGGAGAAAGAGGCATCCTTGTCTGCTTTGCCATTCTTGGCCTTATACTTGTTAGCACTGGATCTGAGGACAAAAGAAGATTGTGCAAAATATCTTCATTTGTCGCTAAACGGCTTATTTTCCGAGAATGGTCCCTTCTGAAATTTCTAAAATCTTTATTACGAGCTTCTAATGCTTCTTCCGAGAGCTGACCAATAGGAATCAAAATGCTCGATTATATCGCTACCATGCATTAACAATTTATGAACACTAGATGGCATATAATACCATGGATACAATTGTACATATAAATTGGCTGTTTCGCGACAAAATAAAGAAAAGTTTGCAACATTTATACGTTCTCCAGACGCAATCGCTTGAAGAACTACGTGGAACCTTTCTATTAAATTTTTATCCAGGCCTGTTATGCGTGCTGAAGTATCTGCATTAGAAAAAAATCTTCTAGCAGTGTTTCTATCATTTGTGGTACCCGCTCCTTGCTTCACTATATCAATAAGAAGGCCACATTCACTTTTAAAATCTTCTTGAATTTGTTTTTTCTTTTCATTTAATTTTTGCTTGTCTTCACCTCTGCAGCTCCATTTTCTGATCTCCATGCGGTATGCTGTAAGAAATAAAATATATATATAATTATTCAGCAGAATGGCAAATAAATTTACTACAAGGTTCCAAAACATAACAATACTTTGATTTAAGATAAGTCGGCAAAATGTGTGACAAAAACTACAGTATTAAATAGAAAGGAATAAAAAAAACATTGCATAAAAAGTATACTACTTACCAATATGAAGTAAGCATTCCATGCATCTGATCCAAGCATGTAAAGATGACAGCCCATATTGGTAAATATTCGTGTTTTTTGGTCTTCGTTCCACAGAATCCAAGTCGTTCATGTCTGATGGTTTTGCCTTACAAATATCACAAGCTGATGTTGATGTCTCAGACAAGTAGGAAGTAATCTTGCCATCGATCATGGTCATTAACAACTGATGTTCTACATTAACTTCCTTGACACTTTTAAGCTGAAGGGCATCTATCTCATCATCTATTGATTTTTTTACACTTTCGACGGATAACTGATTTTCTTTAATAAATTTGAACATTATGGGTCGACAATAAAATGTTGATGAGGGTCTATCGTTTTTCCATACTGCAACACCATCACGCAATAGCCTAATGGGTACTAAACTCGCCATAAAAACACTTGAATCGTCATTATTATCAGTATTTCTCTGTTTATAGTTACTCTGGCCTGCAGCTCCATCAAAACCCCACTTGCTAACTAGTTTAAAATCTTCTTTCTTTTCAGTATCAATTTCAACAGCATGTAAAAGTCTGATCGCGGTTAAGTTTAGTAAGGCTTGCAACTTGATAGAAGCCCCCTCATCGGTTAAAATTATGTCTTCTTTTGCTGGGTAACATTCTAATTTAGCTAGTTTTATTTTGTGATATGATGGGTACAATTCCGTTCCTTGTTCACTGGCAGATTCTCTCAAGCTAATATATTGCCACTTTGATAATTTTAGTGAAACTAGTATAGCCAATGCTTGCATGGGAGAATATGTTGTATCTTTACCCTTCTTGCTATCTAAACAGCTCCTCACTTTTGCAATGTCTTCTGGATGTTCTGTCAAATGCTTAATTATCAAACTTATTTCTTCGTTTCCACTTGTCTTCAATGATTGTATTGTAGCCGCATTTAATTCTTCTGGAGAATAAGACTGTGTTTTAATGTATCACTGTTTTCTTCCCGTCCCATTTTTTGCATAAGATGATTATATAACTTTTCACTGTCTGTCAAAGATTCTAACGTTTCCCTGAGGATTACGAATAAATCTAAATTATTCACAATAGCCTCCATTGTTATCGTAAGTAAATAGATCGCAAATCAAGTTTAGTGTTACTGGTAAAGTTTCACTGCACAAACTAATTTTTAAAATGAATACACCTTCATTATATAACAAAGTTCCAGGTTACTTACCCCCAACCCCTAACCATTGTCTATTAATTCTTATAACTATTAATATCCTAATGACCTGACATCATTATTACTTTAAAGTCATCCGATGATATAAAAAAAAGGTTTTATTAGATTCTGATAGTACAGAACAATGTATACTAACTACGTAATTAGTTCCTAGTACCCTAATCGACGCTTTTTCTTAGAATTGTAATTATAATCCCATAATAGGTTTAGTCAAAATATTATTTTTTCCGAACTGTTTATCAGGCAAAATTGCAGTTTGGAGCAGCTAAAAATAGATTAAATGGTAGTACACAATGCACTTATGCCGACCTAAGTCATTAAAAGGCACGTTCAAGCAGTTCCTGGGAGATATTTAGCACTTTAGGTCTTGTTTCATACAAAAAAAAACACAAATTATTATTTTATGGCCAAACTATTATGTTTAGTGAAAAATGTTATAGAACATGTCTTTACGAGTGTCTAAAGGACTATCGATCGGCATCCAAAAAAATACGATTTGTCAAAAAAAACCTCCATGTCCCTCATATTACTGTTTCGACCCACTGGCGCCCGGCTGGGCTGCAGCTGTTCTGTTGCGCTCTTGCACTGTCACGTCCAAAGCTTTACTTTTAATACCAGAGTCCGTACTACCTAACGTTTTCTTTGTATTTTCGTGTCTGGCCAGCGCGTTTTCTCGCGAGGTTCAGCTTGTAAGCGTGACAGGGATGGCTTTATCCGAAACTACGAACAAAGGCTTTAGAGAGCAAGAGACCAGTATTCGTGAAGGTGACTGGCTAGCTAGAAATATGCATTGTCTGATACGCCAAGTGCCATGTTGGAGATCGGGGTAGCAAGTGTTGAATAAGAAGACTGTTTGTTAATGTTTGAAACCCACGTTTAATAACATGGTCTACAAAATGTTAATGTGAAATTGTTAAAATGAGTGAATGAGGGCTCCATGTGTCGCACAAATAGGTGAACTAGTTAAAATAAATGCATCGCAAACGAGTGCGCTGACGACGTGTCGTCGGTTATATTACACCGAACAAGCCATTTGCACTTATGATTAGGGCAAAGCGTTATAACAGGCAAAGTATTCCACCTCTACCAAGATTTTATCTTTCCAAATTGTCTCTAGCCCTTAAAAGAGTGGATTTGGCCCAAGCGATAAAACTTTATCAATACCTAAAATTATTTATGTTCTATTCGACTTTAAATAGGTATTACCTATATTTTAATGTTTTCTTCAAAATAAATATATCTACTTACTTACATGCAGGGAAAACACGTAACGTAGGTACACTTCAGTTGTGCGCTCTGGTAAAGTTAATGAATATTCAAGCAGCTATCTCGTATTTATTGGAAGGTTTGTTTAGTTTTGCCTCGGTTTCATACCGATAAAACGCTTTGACTTTTAAAGCTAACTGAAATTTTCAGTGGAAAATCTATTTTCTAACCAAACGCTGCGAATCTTTCTTTGATGCAAAAATTTAATCGAAACATTTGTTTTACTATCTATGAATATTTAAGAACTACTCATGTGGATACGAGCTTGTGAAGTTGTGAAATGTGTTGCTTCATTTAAACACCGTCTCAGAGTATTTTTAATTGAGAACCAAAGAGCCACAACACAGTAGCCGTTTAACGTATACATATATGAACACACACACACATAATTTTTGTAGCAATAAATTATTTCCTTTAAACTTAAATTTGTTTCTTAGTTATATGCTATATAAACTTAGTTATTCCATATAAAGTCAATTTAGTTTGTTTTATTGGTGGTCCATCTCCAAACCTCAATGGTACTGACAGAAAACCAGGGTTATTGCCGCTGAGTGGGGCAATAACGCTGGTTTGCCAATTTAGTTAAACCTACACTTCTCTTTCATTTTAGTTTTATATGATATAAATTTTCTAGTGTATTTTATAAGCCAAATAAAAAAAATCTTTCTTCTTTTTTTCTTTCAAGTTATCGTAATAATAACTTAGCTTGAAAACTTACAGCTAAATCGGGCTTTTCGGTCTTGTTTCTTTGCCAAAATATCTCGCTTCTTCTTCTCTCTCTTCTTCTTCGTCTTACGACAGAACGGCAGCACAGATATACCTAAAAATATCCTGACGGCGGGAAGTAACAAGAAATATAAATTATACTATAAGCGTTGTGCCATCTCATGAGAAAGTTTTCGCGTTTTTGCGAATCCGTCTATGCTAATTGAAACGGACATCAGATGGAAGGCTAAGATTGTTTCTGTCTTCAAGTATCACTTACAGAACTTGTAAGTATTCGTGCTAAAACTAATAACTTGATACCCAATCGTACAGTTTTTATGGTATGAAAAGATTATGATACCGTTCTATCCACAATGTTAGTTAGTTAGTTTTTTCATGGTCATTGTTCATTCAAGTAACAATGGCCATGAAAAACGTAAGAGTAAATTAAAACTTATGAATCTTTAAATGTGTCACATAATGCGCGCCACACACGACGCGGTGCGCTTGCGCAAGTTGCCGGACATAAGCGTAAGTACAGGGTTTTATTATATCTGTGGTGAAGATAAGGCCTAGCACAGCCCAGGGTCCCTAGTCATAGGTGTATGACGAAAATCGTAATCCTGTTGCCATGACAACGACGTCCTTGTCGACAAATATATGTGTGGTAACGATATTTGCCCAGGCTAAGGCGTTGTTTTAACGTTAGCGACACAACGTGACCAATACTTGTGCTGTAGTCGAAATCGGCCAGGATGACTATTATATTACAATGTCAATCGTGCTTCGCCACACACTATCATATTGATATTGCGCCGCGTCCCACTTGTCGCGTTTGTAGCTTACGTAGGAAAACGGGTAAGTTTAACAAACGACGTCTTTAGCGATTTTACATTTTACAAACGTTGTCGATAGCGATTTTCGCCATCGACTATGAATGACCTCTTTGTCTAGAGGCCCATGCGCAGAGCCTGCTGTAGAAAGTATCAGATTCATTTCGCACACACGCGGCCAACTTGGCCGTTTCATTTTAAACAAGCGCTTAGTGATACCTATAATCCGCAAATAGTGCCGCACATGACATATTATTGAATTATAAATATATATGTATTTGCGTTCCTATTAGCTCAGATTGAAAAAGTTGATCAATTTCAACAAAATATAAATGACGTACGGGAAGTTACTTGAATTACTCGCCGCTATGTCGTACCGGCTTAATTATACATGCAGATTTTTGAAGAGCAAAGCTTTTTGTGGAAGTGTTGTACTTATTTCGTGCTAAAACGAGCAGCATTTTGTTATTTAATCTTTTCTACACTCACTCTGAATAGCAATTTACGTAGTAAATATTTATATTCGAAATTATGAATTATGTTAAAATTACTATTTCATTAAGGCAAAACTATATTTCCTCACAACATTTCATACTAATTATTTCTTATGTAATTCTACACTTCTTCCAGTATATAACATATACATATAACATAAACATGAACCAAGCAACTATAGGAGAATGAACATTTAGTTGGATTGTGCAATGTAATAGGTACTCCTATTTAGCAAGAGAGGTGAAGTTTGAGCTTATAGTCTGACGAGATTTTGCGCTACCGTCCTTGCTGTAACACAAGATGACAGTGATGCTCGGTGGTTGACATAGAATGAGTGATGTCACTATCACTAGGTAAAATTGAAATACGCACCGCCCTTCCCCGTGGCCACAGTACAGATATACACGGTAACACACAGAAAGGATGCAAAGAACAATTGCTCGAAATTACACACGCTCACGCACAAATGTTCATGTCAACAAAAACGCCTAGTTTCAACACTGTATAAATATTACATTCCGAGGCTCTACCCGCCCTGCAGTAACATCTTGAGTACTTACCTCATCCGCAATAAGTACCTCGTTGGACGATCGCGCCTAATCTTGTCATATTATACTATTTGTAAAACCGCAAAGTTAATTCGGACAGTGGGCCGAGGCAACGGCTATATTCAATTATGCGGTTGCACACTAGATTTAGCATAACAGGGCGACGAAGCAACAGCTACTATCAATTTAGTCCACTAATGGGATTGCTAAATGCGTAATTTGATGGTATCATCGCACGCTGACATCGATCTGTCTAATTCACGTGTGTAGAAACTGGGAGTGCAATTAGTTGACTTACCACTGTTGCCGGTGGATTCCGAAATGTGATACGAAACGAAATCTGTAATAGCTTACTTAGTCTATGACTAGATACTTGCACCTTCCTTCACATAGTTTGTAGTCTTCATATAACGTTAGTAGACACAGTTAGTCACAGAAATCAAAAACAAATATTTTTTATACCAATAATTACATAATACGGTTTTCGAACAAGTTTCTAGTTGCATTTTCATTTGTGTATTATGTGATATTAAGATTTAACCCATCCTAGGCATACCACTGCTTCAGCCTCTCATCCGGAGAGACGTTTGCGGAGCCTTTATAAATGTAATAAATGGTGCCTTTCTCGTCTAGATAAAACGGCCATCTATCTCAAACCTTTTTCTCTCAAATTTATAACAGCCATAATAGGACGTAATAATTTAATGGTCGCATCCGGTGATCGAGTCTCGCCTCTACACTCATGCGTGCGTGAGAATAGGAAAACTTGTCCATATACGCTAAGTTCTTTCGTAATGAAATATGTTAATACTTAGCGGTTAGCGGCTCTCACCGCGATATTCATAGAACTAGGGATGACCTAGTTTTGAATAGACTAGCCAGACAGGCACTCGACTTATTGATTTGAGAAAATCTACCTTTTTTTAGTTTTATATATCAGTTTTATCGACGCTTAAAACTTTGAAAAATAGGTGCAAATGGTAGTCAATGGAATCCAATAGGTGAATTTGTTAATAATATAAACTCACGACGATAATACGCACCTTTTTACAACTTTCGATTGGGCAATAAAGATGTTTAAAATAATGAATTAAATAATATGTCGATTTATAAAACTAGTTTTATTGAAATTTTAAAAATAAAATCGTGTTATCTCATAATTTGAGCAATTTTTTTTAGTAAAGGTGTCCTTACGCACACAAGGGGATGGAAATCATAAATAAGTAACTCACCCAAATATTCAGATACCTAATTAATTCAAAAATAAATAAAAAGAGAGATGGATGATAACTACATATTTAAAACTAGATCAGAATATAGTTTTAAAAGTTCATTTTTATCATGAACACTGCATGGTGAAACTACGCAATGCGAACTCAACGTCAGAAATGCAGATGGGGGTGAAGGACCTCGTGTTTCGATTCAGGAAAGCGTTGTAATAGGGAAAAACCTGTATCTACTTACTGGTCGTACTCAGAAAACTTTCGCTGAGCCAGTTAACATGATTGAGAAAAACTTGCCATTAAACATGTTAGGAACGGACTGACTGACTGAGAGTCAAGGTTAATTGAGTAGCCTAACTACTTAGTAACTTACTCAGAAACTAGAAAATAGTTTTTGGGAGCATAGACCAACAATCAGCATTTTTTTCATATTACATGCAAAGATCTTTATATTATAAAGCAATTGCGAAATACAAGGACCTTCAGAAAAAGTTTTACTAACAAACAGTAGGTTAAATAATGATCGAATTCATGAAAACACGAACAGGTCAAACACGTGAGCGGTGTCGGTAAGTTTTCTTCATTTCCTGAAATGCTCACGTCACCCTTAGTAGCGTATCAATTACGCGAGTTGTTCAGGCCTAGGCCCGGCGTGTTGGCACACACCGCACCAGCGCCTGCCACTACGCGTCAACCGCGCAACAACTCTTCAATTTACAAAGGATGTTACCAAATATTTCGTCACGACTCCGGCTCCTTTTTAATTTCTCAAATTACTTTTAATTATTTACCAGTCAGCTTTTCGTAACGGCAAGTTTCAAGTTTCGTTAGGTTTTGTTTACAAAACAGTTGACCTTCGAGTCCATTAGCTTATTTTTAACGCTCACAAAAGCTATTGACTTTTACGTGTGACTGTTTCGTAACAAGTATTCTAACAGGTAAAGGTTAAACTTAACTAGGAATCGGCGCGTAGTGCTTGGTAGTGTTATTAGAATTAGTTCAAATAATTCTATGGGATTTAAATGCCATAGTCAATACTAATTTCAAAAACAAAATTACACAGTTATTCGGACAGAATACACATTATTTTAATTTTATGTTTGGTAACACCGGTTATGATTTGAGGAAAAACACTATCATTATTTCGTAAACGCTCGTATCCGGATACGCGAACTTTTTCGACGGACTTACGAAATAATGCCAGCGTTCGTTATGTCCAGCACTTGTTTTACTGATGAGTGAGAGTGTTCGATTTATCACTGCACTCGTTCGAGTTATAATCGCGATCTGGCACGATGGCCGGCCGTGACTCGCGGTCACGACAGAGAACGTATTAATTAACAGCTTATTATGAAACAAAAACGACAGCCTTCGCAATAGCCTGCTTTCCTCTGTTCCCGCTAAATATACCGACATTGACGAGGGTCCAGAACGGTATTTGATACCCGTTTCAGCGGCTGAAATGGAAATATTAAACAAATCTGAATGTCGTGCAAACTGTAAAAATGTCTTTATTGAATTGTATTTGATCAAAATTGGTCAAAACTTTATTCCATCGTTGATTTTGTATTTTGATATTAGAAACTATTTATGCTAAAAAATTGGATAGCCATTACAAATCTATTTTCATTAAACAATTGCTGTTTTGTTGCAAAAATTTCATAATAAAATAAAAATAATTTATTTCAGGACTTCGTATGAGACAAAGTGCACAAAATAACAAAACACCATACATATAACATTCAAATTAAATAATACATAGTTTGAAATCCAGAAATCAATAAAAACTAATCACAAAATCATACCGTGTCATAAAATAATTTCAAAAATAAAAATAAGTACAATTTTGTCAGTTCAGTTTTTTAATTAATTAGAATTTAAAATAATATTTACTTTAAAATTTTTACTTGGACAGCCGTGACGTGATGTGCCTGTCGCAGCAGGCGAATATATGAACAGTCCAGATGGTCTGCGATCATTGCTAGGACGGCATTGGAGCTGCACCGTTTCGTACGCACCAGGGACGCGCACCGCTTGCGCACACTCGCGTGGAATCTGTCCGTGCGAGCTGCTGCGAACATGCCTGAAGCGTTTATTTATTTAAGCTTTATTGCACAACAAAACTATGTACAAAAGGTGGACTTAACACCGGTGGGCATTCTTTACCAGTCATACCTTTGGGCTAAGCAGAAATGATTAGTGGGCGGTGCAACAAAATAAATAAAAGAGAGCGTTGCAGTAGTGGGGCAAAATTGCCTGTGTTAACTGTAAATTAATCCTTCAATTTAATTCAAGATCTTCAAGAGATACATATTAAGTAAACCAAGTAGGTACCTTCTTTGACATGTTTCATAAAAACAATTTTCCCAAACACGTCACGAAAAGAAGCCTTATTTATTACTTTTTTCAGCGTGGACGAGCGCATAATCGATTTAACTTAGATAAAAGCACACTTGGAGTTATTTGAGCGGTATTATCCTTTGTATGTCGACTCGTACTTGATATCAAAGCTGGGGGCCCGCTAACTGTGTATGCTTTGATCATGTTTATATTAATGGAGATGATACATCTATGAGTGAAGTAGAAATGCTATGTTTTTTGACATTATTAGTAAACAAGGTCACAGTACGACCACCGCCGGTCTTTTAATCATATATTCTGTGTTTGTGTGAAAACACCTGACTGTGTATCTCATCTTCTACTAGGTACTACTACTAAACAGTAAAAACAGTAAAATAGGGATGTGTTACAATCAGATAAAGTTAAAATACGATAATTGATAATAATTCATCTGTTCTTAAAATTATGTATAGGTATACAGTTTACCTTTACTTTTTGATAAAAAAATCTTCTGCAAGACGAAGGAAGGTTTTCTCGACTAACTTAAAAGTCAAACAAACTTTTGTTTCAGTCAACTCACATTACACTCAACAAAGGTATCATTTATATTCGCAATGTCTAAAACTATTTGTTTCGTAAATGATGGGACTTTCAAAGCGAACTTTGCAGAGTGCCGGGGGTTTATAGTCTACCTACAAGTTTAATAGGCGAAATGTATTCGTAACAACACTATTTCTTTGTTTCGACCGTTATTGGTATGCAAATTACGTTTTGAAGAAATCAAAACGTAATTTGCATACCAATAACCCTGTGTGTACCATACCAATAACCAATGTGTTTGAAAGTAGATTCGAGTGATTTACAGTGGAATTCCGAGTCCGAGTATTTCCTACTGAAGAAGTTATTTGTATTATGTCACTAAAATAGCATAATATTTGTTATACTTAAGCGATAATATTTTGTTCATTGATATAAGTATTAAGTACTTGTTTTAAAGATAGGTAGAAAAAGCGTCATCCGAAGATGAATATAATTTTCCTAAAGATGATTCAAGATCTACGATCAGTTTATTGTCTAAGGAGTGAGCTTTTAAACAAGCATTTACTTATTATTTTCAAAAAATAAGCACTATCGGCAGTAATAAAATGGGAAAAATATATTAAGCAGGTGTTATGGTTTCGTGATCTCAGTTCAGCAGAATATTACAGTGGTATCACTGATCGTACTCCGTCACATTTCATTCATTTATTCGGGTCTAGTCATCCCGCTTGCTTGCACTGTCAAGATTATAAGAGTGACTGGGATGGCTTATTCCGAAACTACGAGCAACGGCTTAGAGAGTAGGGCTCTGAACCTCATGGTGGATTGATTTTGAGCGGATTGTCCTTGCGTGCATATTTCAGTGGGTACTTGAACCGTTTTCCCTGAATGCTATCCCCTGCGGACGCATAAATATCTGGTTCAATTCAAGATACCAAAGACCATATCCATGTAGAATAGTTAATCATGCATACTAATATACTTAGTCAGAATATAGAGGCACGTAATGTCTCCATCTTTTCGAAAAAATTAGGTTACGCTCTAATTTAATGGCTTAAAAATAGTTCTATTTGGAATGTTCATTTCATTTTCAAGAAAGCATAATTAACATTTTACGGAATAAAAATATTTTTTATCTAGTCAGCCTATATACTGTTTTGAAAAACCGCAAAATTATTTCGCCCAGTGGGCCGAGGCAACGGCAACGGTATCTTCAATATGCGTTTGCACACGAGATTTACCATAACAGAGTGACAAAGAAATAGTAAAAATATTCCCTAAGCATTTTAATCTAAATATTTCCCAAGCACCTATACCTCAAACGTTTTCGAGAAGCTGTCGATATTTTTAACATGGCGCGGCCGTAAAACAGCCAATATTTCGGTCGCAGGTTTTTGTGCAACACAAGAAGCTGAAGAAAAATGGCTTCTCGGTAACGGGCCATATTTCACGGAATTAATAAATGTAGAAACGATAAATCAGCGAAATGTGCAGCCTCCTGGGCGGAATTACGATATAAAAATGAAAATATCCTTTTAGTCTTAAAACCGTTGCAATAAGACTCAAAGGTGGATTGCTAGCTTCGCACACCATTCTATTAATACTTAATCTCAAATTGAGTCGGTGCCCATTATGTATTTTAATAGGCTGTTCCAAGTAAGGGGAGAAACAATTCTAGACGGAAAGTCATAAGCGTAAATGGTTTCAATGTTCAAAAGTAATGGCAGATCAAATAGTAGGTAGGTACGTAAATGGGTTGCATATGTTATTATTTGAATAATTCAACAGACCATTTTGTTTTAATGAATAAATAAATTGTTCAACGTACTACAGGAAGACGCATGTAATGAAAAACTTATTGTGTAAGTTTAGAAACTTGAAAAAAGATGTTGTTATGCCAAAATACATAAGTTTAGAAGTATATATTCCGTCAACGGGTTGAACATTTCATGTGATTAGTTATGAGTTTATCTTGTATATATAAATATATACTCGTGTATATAAAAGGTTAATATATAAAAAACTTTTAATTTTAACGTTTTTATTGACGGTTATGTACCTACTGAAAGCTAAAAAATTATTCGGTAGGTCCCATAAAATAAAATCGTGGGACACTTGGCGTGTAGCGTAAACTAAATTGTTGGGATGAAAATGCGAGCACAACGATTTTATTTTATGGGATTTATGAGAATAGCTTTTAATACGTTTCTATCAATGAGACCGTTTAAATTAAAATAATTTATACTCAATTTTATTTGCAACTTTTTTAGCTTCATTACATTGGTAGTACCCTTTTAGAACTTTTTTATAGCTTACTGTGTTTCTAGTAAAACAGAGTTCGCTTTTATTTGATACCCATATTGAGGTACTCGTGACAAAATATGTAAGCCGACATTTCAGTAGTGGCGTGGCGGTCATCGTGGATTTACACTATAAAACATTAATAACTTGTATTATCACCAGAATTAAAGAAGTGTACCAAATTTAAGATCAATCTGACAACAGGAAGGGTGTCAAATTTCAATTACTAGATTTGACTCAAAGAAATAATTCACAAACAAACGGGGCAAGCCATATAAAACCATATAATAATAATAAAAATACACCATTTATTGATCTTTACCTAGTGACCTAATGTACAGGCGTAAAGCTCATAAGATTTTCCTATTATCCTATTTTGCACTATATTGGAACAGTCGGAAATGAAATTCTACTGTCGAATAACGTGAAAACTGAGGTCCAATTCTGTACGCTGATTTCCGCAGTCGCTGCCAATCCAACATTTTGATTTGAGCGACGGAACGAATATGGAGGAAAATAAGTTCATAGCAAACCCAAGATTCCACACGGTGGCGCGAACGTTAGCCTGATCCAAAGTTGTGGTCAAAAATGATCTAATAATTTGCAACATTTGAGGCCAGCGCTTTTTAAGATGTCGATACCAGAAGTATGAATTAAGGTAAGGGACAATTTGGCCAAAATGAGTTATATATACCGTTGGATTCGGAATTTTGCGCTTTATCAACTGGCGTACTTAGAATTTCAATATCGAGCAAAAAATGTCCCTTACAGTACATATTTTTTGATAGTCTAGACTGATACTTCACTAAAAAAATGCTTTAAGGGGCTTGAAATTGTTACCCCTTTACGAACAAATAGAGTAACTAACCTTATAAAAATTTGTCGAACTTTACCTTATACTCATATTTATAAATTCATAAATCATGACCATTACGCCTTTTTGCAAAATGGAGTTTTTATATTGCAAGTCCCTTACATTAAAATGTCTTACAAAAACATTCACAGAATGGACTTACGCTAATATGTTTAAAGTTTATTATCGTCTCTTGTGTCCTTTACATTACGCTGGCGTCTGCAAATTTGGTGCTTACATTATTTGACCATATTAAAACGTATTCCTGATATCTTGAATGACCTAAAGACTAAGGAAACTGCAGAAGTCTTCAAAAATTACAAATTAGTTAACGGTCGGGTTTATAGAATACTTGATGACTCTAGCGTACATTGGTTAGTTCCTCGTGGTGCGCGGTGGCAATTATTAAAAGCAAACCATGATGACATAGGCCACTTTGGCTATGACAAAACGTTGGGACGTATTAAGGCTCATTACTGGTTCCCAAAAATGAGGCGGTTCGTTAAGAAGTATGTAGCTGCATGTTTAGAATGTGCCCATCATAAATTGCCTAGTGGGAAAAAGGCAGGTGAGTTACACCCAAATCCTAAAGTGGAAATTCCATCTGACACTGTTCATGCAGGTTGAGCGGTACAATCGCACCATCTTGGCAGCTCTTGGAGCCATGAATCATGATAAACCAAACGGAATTTGGGATAATCATTTACCGGACATACAATTAGGAATTAATACGACTGTTCACTCTACAACAAAAAAGACACCAACCGAACTTTTTTTTGGAAGAACGGTTACAAACCCATCTCAAAGTATTTTTAATGATGTTATTACGGCAACTGCCTCCTCTACACCAGTATCGCTTCCAGAAATAAGATCCGAAGCTAGCGAATTAATCAAATCTCAACAAATTAAAGACAAATCCTCGTATGATGCCCGACGAAATCAAGATGTTAGATTCAAAGGAGGCGATTTAGTTAGGGTTATACGCGCACCTACTGGAATAGAGGGTCAGTCAAAGAAACTTGAACCTAAATGTCGAGGGCCATATCGCATTAAAAAGGTTCTTCCTAATGATCGGTATGCTGTTGAGGACACCCCAATCACTCGAAAGGGCAAACGGTATGAAGCTATTATAGCAGTAGACAAAATCTTCCCATGGCTCTCAGTCACTCAATCACCTTCTTCCCATGATGAATCCTCTGATATCAATAGTTCTGATCATGAATGATTGCTCCCTCATGATCCTTAAAACACTTTTGATTTTGCCCTCAATAATCACTGTCTCTCCTCGATTTACTAGTTCAGTAATTCCTTGCAAAAAGCTATATTTCACAATATAAAATGATTGATGTTTCCAATTACTTAATTATTGATATGATTTTAATAATTAAGTAACATATGTGTAGACATAAGATATGATAATACATGTTGTAATAGGAAGTTATGATCATTAAAGTCATGGTTGTGTTAGTTAAAGTCATGAACTAGCACAGCTACATTAAGGTAATTGCCGGTAACGGTCAGCGTCATGGACCGGGATGACCACATCATGGACATCACCAGTGATCGCCTTCCGGCCCTCCCAGGCATCATTCGCCAATACGCAAGGGCAGGGAAAGAGCTTACCTTTCTTTTAGACAAGAAGGAGCTAGTTATGGTTCCTCTTAACAGATCCGCAGCTGCCGGCGTGATATTAGCTTTCTTCAATGGAAGAAAAGATCCCCTGGACAGAATTCGGGATCTCTTCCAGGTTCAGTCCGATACCCTTGACGGTTCAATAGGTAGAGTCCTTATTACATATAACTTAAGTTGCATAAAATATGTTACGGACATTAACTTCATTGACCAGATTTGCGAAGATAAAGGTATGACAATTCTCACCGACGACTTGTCTCTAATACCCCGGAAGCACCGAACCGTTTATGGGGAGATGAAGAGGGAAGAGAAAGAGATCCCCCACAGCATGTAAGCCTTCCAGGCTGTTTATGGTGCTTACAGTATATGTCGTCCCGTTGCAAACAAACGAGACTTCCGGACGTGGATCATGAAACGGTATGCAGCCTTTATGGCATCTGTTCTGCAAACCGCTGAGATCAATACATATCTAGAGTATCAGAGGGGAGGAACTGTAGTTAACGAGACAGTTGTCTCTCGCACTCCAGTCCGTCGGTTGGTTTACAACGTAATTGCATCCACCACTGACGACATCGTTCCTGCTGCCGTTAAGGTCCATATAAAGATGTTAACAGCACTCTCGGAAATGACAACCTACTCATTAATCCAGCAAGTGATCAGCCGGGGCAGTTGTGTCATAACTGGAGCCCCTTCCCAAACAACTAAACGACTACGTTCAGGAGAGACAAGAAGTATTGGACAAGTTAAAAGCCGAAAAGTACCCGTCCGACCATATTCAATATCTTTACCTCATAATGCCTCATACCCAAGCCTTTACGGCTTTTAAGTATGCTGATCTTGTGGTTACAGCACAGGTTATGGAGGAGGTGGAGACACACAAAGACTACCTTAGAGCAATACAAAGCCAAAATATCAACTGCTACAATCAACAAAAGACAACTGAAGCAATTCCTCCTCACCCAGTCGCAGCAAGTCGGTCTTAATATCGACGAGTAGTCAGGGCAGAGTCTGCCCTGACTACTCGTCGATACTAGGGTTTGGAGGGTCTGCCCGGCAGACCCTCCAAACCCTAGTCGGCGGCAGAGCCACTGACCTCTACAAAGAAGCAAAGAGGATCCTGAACCTCATCAGCACCCAGAGGAGGATCGCCTAAGCTTTCTCATCCCTATTAGTATAGAAAAACCCGAATTGGACTGTAATCAAAACAAACGACAAAAGACATTGTTTTTAACTACTTTCTCAAATTAGCATTTCAATCAGAAGTTGAGAAAAACACTAGTAAGAGAACCCAGTAGAGATGTCAAAACAGAAGGAAAAGGCCACCAAACTTGCTTCTCTTGCCCGGAACGAGATTCGAGATTTAGAAGAGCAGATATTAAGAACTGCCCCCTTGGAGGATCCCATACATGCAGTTTTTGAGCTTACAGATTTCGTGGAGATAATCCTGCCAGACGAAGAGTTCATTCTTAAACTCCTCGACTCCCAAGAAGACATGCAGAAAAGAGCCATTGCAGAATACGTAGATTCAAAGGTTGAGAAGCAGAGAGAGAAACTTCGAGTAGAGAGACGGCAAAAAAGTTTTGACGTCTACCGAGATCTCCAGGCTGATAACATAGCTTCCGATTCCAGCAGCAGGACCGCATCTCACGACTCAATGGAAGAGGGGTACATGGAGTCTGAAGCAGCAATCGTCAATGTAGGAACTGACCCCGTGATTACGGGGTTATTTTCTTTCTTACTTTTTGTTTTAACTCTAGAAATTAGAGATTATTATTCATTATTCTTTGGAAAATACGAAAGTTGATTATGATAATATTTGTTTTTTTTTGTTGATTATGACATAATTTTAAAAACAAATTTGTAATTTATGGCACTTTTTAAAAATAAACACATCACCCTGTCTACAGAAAACACTTCTTTTGAAATTAAGCTTTATTAAATAACCCAATATAAGCTGTATTGCTATACAGTTAAGGTCCTGCTATAAAGTGCAATCTTTATGATATACATTTGTACTTACATAGATTTTTTTTTAGTAGAAGTTATTTACCTTATTTTATTATGCAAGTTCTCGTATCTTTGTGTTACTTACATTATTTTGACTTTGCCTTGAACTCAAATTCGACTAACGTAATGGATACGTGATTCACATTTTTTAAGGTAAGGGACAGGCTATTTTCTAAACTATAAGATTTTATTGTATTTAGCTTTTATAGCATAAAAGAACATTAAATTCTAAGAAACTTTGCCATAGACCTCATCTAAATCGGCCTGTAAACAAAAAAGTTATACACAGATTACAAAAAGCAAAAACGTTTTTTCGCTCTCCTGTAAAGTCATGTTTTGTCCCTTACCTTAATTCATACTTCTGGTATCGATGTACTCTTTGAACGAAAAGACATTGCGGAAAAACTGGTCCCATAGTGTTATTTGTTTGTTTATACCGTAGGTATATAAAGATCCTTAATTACGTGCTGTGAGTAGTCTTACTAGATATTGCGTCATGGTGATAATGTTTGCATCCGCAGTATGGGCGACTGCCCGTCCTGCGGGTTCATAAAACTGCACCAATATTTTAGGGCGAACGCTTCTTCTAGGTCTACTACGAATAGTATTTGGGCGAACAGAATAGGTTCTCCATTAACAGCATATGTTCACCGCACATACAGCCGTGCCTGCCCTGGGTACGATTCTAATGGATTCGTTATTTTTCCGCACGGTAATTAGTATGAAAATGATTATTTCAAGTTCCTGTTGAAAGCTGCATTTTATGATAAGCTACAAGATATTTTCAATACGAATTTCAAACTTCTACTGGTCAGAACCACACGTTGCGTTCGAGTTGTTATCGATCGAACTTTTTACGAATGTGATTTTTTTTCGATTGCACAAGAATTGGCCCCCTGGCACCCATTTGCGAACGATACATATTTGATGGAGTTAAAAGCTAATAGGCAGCTTAGTGAAACTGGTAATAACAACGCACGTTATTTGCCGAGTTCCTTTCAATGATATAATACTAAGCGAATACACAACTGTTTTTAGCACAGCACTAAGTAGGTAAACAGAAAGCTTTTGTAACGGTGATTGAATAACAGAGCGAGAGCAACGGTGATTTCCAATATCTTATTACTACATACATAACCAAATTAAACAACACTCTATATTTGGTTAGCTATAATACGGACTGGAGTACCATTGTCAGGTAATTGTATCATTCATTAGGCACTGGTGAAGTGCACAATTAATTTAATATTCAACCCTTTGATCTGCCGGAAACATAAGTATATGTTGATCATTTGAATTGTAGGTTCTTCATTCCTTCAGAAGACAGTCAGATACCAAAATCTCATCACAATTTATGAAATTGTTATGTGACCTTGACCTTGAAACAGGTTTTACAGGGGTCAGAGTCAAACGAAGTAGGTAATGATCATCATTAGACCTAATTCACGGCAACTTTTAACTCAATTGAACCATTTTAACGACGACATTTACTAGGGATGGAATCGAATAGGTAATGCAGTTAGGAATCCAAAGGTGTCCATTTATATAAAAAAAAACGCGAAGGATTAAGATGATTTTAACAGGTTGTGGCAAATATACCCTCATATTTTCTAGGATAAGGCTAAAAATTATGAACAACATGGACAACAGGACAAGAACACTTTTTACTCTTATTTCAAATGAGTGTAAGTCTAAGTGTGTGCAGTGTTAATCCTAATGTGCTGTCGTGTGTACACAGGAAATCTTCTGTGGCGAACGAAGATTTTTTTTAATTTATTCGCAAGGACGTTCGCTACTTCAGGCGATATATGGTCGCGTTACCTTAAGGATCGCAATTGCTTGCACACATTTAAGTCACCAGTTCTTAACGTCTATTTCATATCAATTTGATTGACCATTGATTATTATTTTTTTGTAACCGAAATTAATCATTCCTTCATGGGGTTGATTGACATTGACTACTATGAAAACTGTCGTTTCAAGGATAACGAAAATAACTTTTTTAAAAATACTCAAAAGTAATCAAAACCCAAATTTTTATTCTCGATGAGTCAAATTGATTGATAAGTAACTTGTTATAGCGTTTTGGACTTAGGTGATAGAAGTGTGTAAAAACTGGTAAACACTTTCAGACCGCGACCGTACACAGAAGCTACTACACTTTAATACTAATTTTAACTCTCGTTTGTGCCAGTGTACGACGCATCAGGGCAGTACAACCCCAACATGCTGTTCGGGAACGAGTTCTGGCTGGGGTCTATGATGGAGTGTCGAGACCTTCAGCTGGCGGAGTACTACGAGCAAATCCCGCCGTTCGACGTCGGCTTCCACGTCATCAAGATCAACATCACCATCGATGGCGATCATATACCGCAGGTATGAACAGGATTGTTCTAACGACAGTCAACCACAAGCTGAAAAGAAGAATTATTTTGCTTTAAATTTCCACTAAACGACGCCAGCGCAGGAACCCAAATACATCCAATGGTAACCGCTTGAGAAAACAAGAGTTGACAGTAGCAGGACTTACAATACAACTCACACACTTGAAACACACCACTGACACAAAAAAAAACACTCGACGCGTTTCGCCACTACACGTGGCATCTACTACGAGCGACTGTGACAGTCCTGCGACTTCCAGCTCTATTTTTTTTCAAGTGGTTACAGTTGGATGTATTTGTTTTGTGTTCTTGCGTTAGCGTCGTTTAGTGGAAACTTAAAGCAAAATAATTATCCTTTTCAGTTTTAGTCATGGATTTCCGCAAAGTAACGCCTGATTCCATCAATAGTCAACCTAAGGCTAACTTATAATTATCCGCAGTACACCTGTTATTTGTCTCCACTCTACAGCTCTCTCCATTTCAATCTCCAATCTACTCAAAATCTGCACAAAAGAAAACTTCTATAGCAAAGTTTCTTCTTAAACATCTATAGCAGTGTCAAAAAACGTTATAACGTGATACCTAACAATCAAGGGCTTAAATATTGTTTGTAAATGTTGCTCAGTCGACCTCAAAAACAATACCGCAACGCATAAACGATACACATTGAATGACGGTAATCGCCCGACGTTACGGAACTTTTAATATAAAAGTTTCACTATACGCTGAGCGACTTCGTGTCGATATGAACTCCGTTGAAAGTTTAATCTTTGTCGCTGTCCAAAACACAGTTCGTCGGAGCAGCTCTTTGTGGAGCCATCGGCAGCGTTATGAAGACAACGCTGTACACTTAGTTTGACAGAGCACTCTTGCCCCGAATCTTTGAGAATCTCTACTTCAGAAATGGTTCATTTATTAGAAGTTTTAAAAACAACGCACTTGGGTGAGGAACTTTACTTAGTGGCTTTTGTAGAAGAAGTTTTCTCTTTTACAGTCGAATTGTCCGAACTGAAATTCAGACATTGGTGACATGGATCGGGGCGCGCTTATCAGCTGACTTAAATTGCAGATTTGCGAGTAAAATCAGATCAATAGAAGAAAAAAGCGGAAGTTTTATTACTGCTAAATAAATATGTTCTATTAATATTTATTGTTTTAATATAGTAAAGACTAAGAAAAAATGACATTGATCAATCATGCAACCTCCTTGCACTGAGCTGGCACATAAGAAAAAAAAGAAGAAAATATTTTGAGTGCTACGCATCTACATAGTATTTATATTTTCTTGGGCTACGCACACTCGCGCTCAACGATTGTCTATTTATTCAGTGTTTGATTTTATTGAGCTTTTTTTTAAAAAAAAGAAACAGTTTCACATTACGTATGCACGTGTATGTTTAGTTATTACATATTATTCTTTTAAAAACGAAAAATAAGTCATAATTGAATTACAAATACTGACTATAGTAGTTTATGCAACTGATACATAATGAGGGGCCTTAAAACACGAGTGTGGTTTTATGAAACGAGCGTCAGCGAGTTTCATAATAGCATCACACGAGTTTTTTAAGGCCTAATTATGTACAGTTGCATACACTACTTTATCTACACACATATCATAAGTACTCTAAGATGGGTCACTACTACTCATATTTATCACTAAAATGCAATTTGTTTTAACTTTTCACAATATTTTCGTCACAGCGAAAAACCAACAAACAAATGAATGACAACAGTAATGGCGGGTAATTCAATCCTCCGTCACGACGATTTTTTTTTATATCATAGACAAACGAATGAAGTCCCTATCCTCATGTCACTCGTGATCATATGTCGTGCGATTTGGATTAAAAAACATACTGAATTTGACGTTTCATATCGATAACTGCTTTAATATCAATGGATACTAGAATAGAGACCTACTTTAGTTTTGACAGCTGTTCCAAATTTAAAGTCATAACCTTACAGAAATTGATACTGTTATAACATTACAGTACAGATTTTACCTACTGCCACAGATAAGAAAGTTCTCATAGTAAAATTGGTTGTAGTAATGCTGGTCATTTCCTACGGTTTCTGAACGCATTTTAGAGCACTAATGATATGTCCGTAGATAAAGTATATTATGTTTTTGAGTTTTAACTGAGTCACGTAATATTTTGAATTTTTTTGTTAATACGGTTTGTGAACAGCAAAAGTTTTTTTAATATCTATCTATTTTTCTGTCTGATTCTGTTTTTCGTGCGTAGGTATGCTGAGAGCTGATGCGCGCTGTTTCATTGAAAAAAAAAAAACAATTCATCACTAAAACCAAAAAACTTAAAGAAAGTGCCTAAGGCTAACCCTAACCACATCGTTGTTTAGTAAAGTTTTGCATTTACTTCACGGAATAAACAAGTGAGAATCTAACTTTGATTTTCCGTAAACACTAACCAAGATTTTGAGTAAACTCTGTAATGGCCAAACTATCAGCTGAAATTAAAGCTTTCTTGGATTTCATTAGAGGATAAAGTACATTATCGGACGTGTTGAGGACTGTATTTTCTTGCATAGCTCAAACATTATTATTTTTTGTTCTTTTTCTCCAGGGCAGGACAATATTCGTGGGCGAGTGTCTACCCGCGTCATGCGAAGTGCTTGCAGTGGAGCGGCTGGTTCGCGCGGCAGAAGCGGCGGCCGGTGCCCGCGCTGCCGCCACCGGGCTTGCGGCCTCGCTGAAGACAATCAGTGTGCGGCCCGTGCCCGGCGCGTACGACCTTTATGCCGACCGCAAGTTCCAGATACTGGCGTGAGTAGCCACTACTTCAGTAATAACTGGCATAGACTTCATTAGCTCTTAAGTGCGCTGAAACGGTGGCCAGCGCTCGCATAGCCACCACCAGGCTGCGCAGTCTCTTTGAAGATGATCAGTGTGCGGCCCGTGCCCGCCGCGTACGACCTTTATGCCGACCGCAAGTTCCAGATACTGGCGTGAGTAGCCACTACCTCGGTAATAACTGGCATAGACTTCATTAGCTCTTAAGTGCGCTGAAACGGTGGCCAGCGCTTGCATAGCCACCACCAGGCTGCGCAGTATCTTTGAAGACAATCAGTGTGCGGCCCGTGCCCGGCGCGTACGACCTTTATGCCGACCGCAAGTTCCAGATACTGGCGTGAGTCGGCACCACCCTTGTAGTACTTTATTAGCTCTGCGGTGCGCTGACGCAAGCGACGTGCGCGCAGTAGCTGCCGGGCTTGTGGTATCCTTTCTGCAGGTCATCAAATACAAGCTTCAAGTTCTAGTGTTATTGGACACTCTGTTACACGTGTTTTAAATTGCTTAAAAACCTAAGCGCATTAAACAACTATAGACATCTTGCATGCACCTTGCCCTTTCGTCAAGGAACATGCGACAGTCAAATTCTTGCTTTGATTAAAACGACGGCATGATGAGACAAAGTTGCCGCAGGGTAGGATCATCTATGGTATGTGATATGAATGGTACTAATGCGATTACTACTACTACTACTACTGGTAACAGAGGGTTTACCAGCATTATCCAAAAAAACCGGCCAAGTGCGAGTCGGACTCGCGCACCGAGGGTTCCGTACAAACCTGCAAGGTTTACAAAGTTCGTTCATTACGACAATCGAGTCATAACTATGGTATTTTTATTGCAAAATGAAATTCATAACATTACAATGGGGAAAGATGGAGGAGCATAAATTTAAGACAAAGATCTCTTTATCGTTTATAATAATGTCATTGAATTTAATTATAAGTATAACACTTTAAGCAGTTAGGACGCATTTAGATTATACAGCTACATTCACCAAAACATCGGGATTGAATGACGATGAGTGAGGTCGTCTTTGCCGTTTGAAAAATGTTGCCCTCCCCATACATAGTATATTAACTCGCGGTCATTGCTGTAACAACAATTATGTTTACAATCACAATTTTTTTGTTGGTATAACTACTTAAAATTTTAAGCTTTTCGGAATTTTTCTGTTACCTGTGCTGTAAGCTATTGCTTCTTACCAAATTTCGAGATTCTATGTCAACGGGAAGTGATCTTTAGGTTTTAATTCCCTTGCGTGTAGTTGCGAGTTTCAAAATATGCGGTATCAATGGTTGTACTTTTGCGTTTTGCGTTTTTGCGTTGACTTAGAATTTTTTTTCACGGGTTAAAGGCAATTAGATCTAAGTATTTGATATGAATTTCAACTTGATAGCTCTACGCGTTCATGAGGAAAAAAGTAATAAGTTTATATTTATTTAAAAATATATATTTTGTAATGTAACTAAAAATTTAAGGTTTTCGGAATTTTTCCTTTATGTGTGCTATAAAACGTTGCTTCATGCCAAATTTCAAGATTCTAGGTCGACTGGAAGTACCCTTTAGGTTTTGATTCCCTTGCGAGTACTTGCGAGTTTCAAAATATGCAGCTTAAATTGCTGTTTCTTTTAATTGCGTTGACATAGAAGTTTGATTTTGTTACAGCTTAAAGGTATTATAGACCTGAGTATTTGGTATGAATTTCAATTTAATACCTCTACGCGTTTATGAGGAAATGGGTAGTAAGTTTAAAATTATTAAAAAAATATATATTATGTGATGTAACTAAAAATTTATGGTTTTCGTAATTTTTCCTTTATCTATGCTATAAGACGTTGCTTCGTACCAAATTTCAAGATTCTGAGTTCACGGGAAGCACCCTGTAGGTTTTGATTCCCTTGCAAGTGTCGAAAATTTGCGGCATAAACGGCTGTATCTTTTGATTGCGTTGGCTTAGAAGTTTGATTTTTTCACAGCTTCAAGGGACAGTAGACCTGAGTAATTGATATAAATTTCAGCTTCATACCTCCACGCGTTCCTGAGAAAAAGGGTCTTGACAGACGGACGGACGGACAGACGGACAACAAAGTGATCCTATAAGGGTTCCGTTTTTTCCTTTTGAGGTACGGAACCCTAAAAACACCTCCCCATGCTCATGGTCTTTGCCTTATCCATGTTGTTCTAAACTTGCTTTACGCTCAAGCCCTGAATAACAAACTGTAAGAGTTAAGCTAACTGATTATGCGAACGTTGCCTTGAATTAATTAGCTCTATCATGCCATGTTTTCCCCTACCTTCTCTTTGAACAGAATTGTTATGTATATATTTAAGTATTAACCAAACAGCGATGTCTACGGTCGTGGAAGGCGAAAACCAACAATGAGGAACATTTATAGTCGAGAAATGTTTGTCTGCATTAACGTCCGCGCTTGAGCTCCGTGCATTGTGTTGTGTGCATTTCCATGTTTAATTACTTAGATTTGCGTCACATTCTCCCATTCAACTTTAAACTTAAACTTTGCATTTTTAAAAGACGAATTAATAACTAAGTTAACTGCATGATGTATTAAAGTCGTTAAAAAGCATAACGACTTTACGGTCAGTTAAGCCGCTTTACATGTTTCAGGTATTTGCATATGTTTGCTCTGCAATGTCGTTTATAGCTATCAATCAACATGCTAATGGGCTATATAATATTACAACATTGTTTCGGTGGACACATTAAGTAAATGTTTGGCTGTGATTATCACGCAATTAAAGGCGACGATGATAAATGAATGTAATTAATTTGGAGGAGAGTACCTACACGTAGTTAGGCATGAACTAAATTCAGACAATTAATTACCTTACAGCGCAGTGGTCTGAAATAAGAACAAGGCGCTTAATCAATGTTAAAGTTTCAAGCTTTTATATTATTAATATATAATTACTAACAGTCTTTGGGGAATTGCTTGTGGCGTTTTAATCTTTAAAGTTAATAGGATGGGCTGTTGATTGTACGGTTTGTTTTATTTTAATGAATACTTAATTTCGTGCTTAATCAAATCTTGTACCATATGCCAAGGCCGTATGCTTACCCTAGAGACAGACACAAGGCCAGATTGTAAGCCACGTTAACTATGCATGTCTCTTAACTTGTACGAAGCTTAAACAGAAGCTAGTTCTGTAATACTGAAAAGTACAAGCTTATTCAGTTGCCAACATCGAAATAAATATTTTGGTCGAATAGTTGAAGGTCTCGATCAAGTAAAATGTGGTTCTGTATTGAACGTCGCGTGTAGGTATCATAAGGACTACATGTGCTGTGCATCAACTGTGTCTTATGCGCTAATTTCCCATTTTTATCCCCGACGAAAAGAGGTTGGTTGGGTTGTTATAAGTTTTACTCCTTTGTTTGTTTGTGTTGTTGTTTTTGTGTGTGTCTGCCTGTGGCATCGGAGATCCCGAACGGATGGACCGATTTCAAAGCGGTTTTTTTTTCGAAAGATAATTCAACCACGGTGGTTCTTAGCTATGGCTGGTCAGAATCCATCCAGTCGGTGAAGCCCACCAGTGATGTTCCTGACTCATTCGGGGGTTTTTGAACTGGAATAGTAGATTGTTATACAAGGGTGGAAAGAAATCAATTCCCATACGAGGTATTTAGACGCACGAGCGAAGCGAGGGCGGATATAGTCCGAGTGGGAATTGATGACTTTCACCCGTGTTAAACACTCTACTTTTCATTTCAAATATAAGGAAAGTAAAAAATAGTCTTTTTTAATTTAAATTTCAAATATGGAACACACCGCCCGCGTCACCGCCGCGGGCCATCCCACTTTAATAGGTATTTTTTTTAATTCACATTGGCAGTATACACTCACAAGACCGCAGCATTATTTTTTTAATCGATATTTTTCTTAATTATGTAAAAAAAATTATAGCCGACTAAATAACCAATTTTAGTTCTATTTTTAAAATTCATTCCCGCCCTAGGGAGGGAAGCAATTACTATGAGTCTTTCCCGCCTAAGGGAGGGAAGCATCGTTTTCGACCCGCTGCTCTGATCAAACAAACACTACTTTCCGAGTATGAGAAATGAAAAGTTAGTTTTGTTTGTTGTTTCCCTCAGATCGGTGGTGATACTGGTGGTGGTATTGATGGGGCTGGCCTCGTTCTACGAGGGATACCTGGAGAGGAAGCACCGGTTGCTGAACGAGGCGGCAGATCTTGAGCTGGCACATGACGACGTCAACCATAAACATGTATGATACTTTCCTCATTTCTTTCTTGCCTGCTGCTTTTATGAATATACACCATGTCATGTAGGTACGCACGGCCACACGTCGTATACACTGCGGTATCTTAATGCTTACGGAATAAGGGTGATTTTGCAACTCTGCAAAAAATTAGTAGCTTGACGTGGAGCCGTGTGAACATACGTAGCGACGACGCCCAGCACCAATTAAGTGAAACAAAATTAGCTCGACAACTGTTTTTTAAGATCAGTATTCACGTAGGTAAATTCGCCTTAAAGTAAGCCTGAAGTATATGTCACCGCTTTTGTAACTATACTAAGGTACTGCAGCGTTTAAGCGTGTTTTAGTGTAGCTTGCCGCCTACATTACCAACCAATTATTAATTACAATTATCATGAAAATTAAAATTAATTTTATATCTCCATCCATGCTGTATGAATCTTTTTAGGATTTATCCATCTCAAATGTACCCAGCTATCTTACTCTCTAAGCCATCGTCGGATGTATGTCACTCTTACAAGCTTGACCTGAAAATACGAACGAAACGTTCGGGAGTAGGGTCTCAGAATAAATAGACAAGTTACAACAACAACATACAAGTTAGGTAACATTTATTAAAACCGTTCTATAACAGCGATACCACATAAGTTTTGTCTAGCCAACAACTTATCGCCTTGGCAAGCAGACTAAAATAGCAAAAACATTCTCAGAAAACTGTTTCCACAAGTCGAAATGCACAAACATTGCCGGAAACTCTTGTTTCGGTAAGTTATTTGCTATTTTTAGATTTTTCCATTTCCTAGCCATTCGTTTGTCCAACACTGTGTTATTATTGGGGCGTAGGTATTCTGAAACGCCTTGCGGTAAGTATATTTGTTTGCCTATCTAGGGCAAAGAATCAAATAATTGAAATGAATGTTTTCGATATGGCTATTTGATTATATCCTTAATATTTTTGGACCCTGGGTCAATTGTGACGTATTATATCTGAACCTACTTTATTTTAACATTAAAAACAAAAATTGGATATGAATCTATCCAGTATAAGCTTAGTGATGTAACTCTTACAACAATGCCTCTTTAAAGGTAACATAGTCGGTAAGATGTTCTAGTTTGAAGTTTCTAGACGGCCAGTGGGCCTATAGTGCCCTAGCCGCGAGCGTTAAGCTGGCTAAAGACTGATCTACAGCATTTGCGTTCCAAGCAGGACTACAACGGTCATAAGCCCGCTGAATCGCTGCGCTGAGCTGTGATTAAAGGCAGCTCGGACGTGCACAATACGTTTACGTATGTTAGGGAACATTCATAGCCTACTACGAGTATACCTACACTAAAGTATAGAATATTTATATCAGCTATATAGTATATTTATGTCAGCTCTTTTGACCTAGTTGCACAAAATATTTTAAAGCATCATTTAAATAGGCCAGTTTAATGACACTAAGTAATTATTGCTTAATTACTCTTTTGACCTAGTTGCACAAAGTATTTTAAAAGCATCAGTTAAACAAGACAGTTTAATGACACTAATTATTTATTTAAATGCAATTCTGTTTTCAAAATATAGTAGTATTGATCTTGGCCTTGTAAAATCCTATTAGTCTGTATCTCAATAAAGTATCAAAATTAGCTATTTCTGATGTTACGCATAGAACCAAAGAGGAACTATCCATTTAAGTATTGCCAAACAAATAAGCTTTGTATGGTTAATCTTACGTTGTAGCGGTTGCAACTTTCTCTCGAGCCTATTCTACTGATTACATATCAAATAATGTTAGCTACCTCGAGGGCACAAACTTTCCCTCCCTAATTTCTTTAAAATTACTGTAAACAACAATATAGGTATCCTAGTCATCACTTCCTGTCGCTTATGATACCTTCTCACGGCGCTTCCATCTTTACATAACAGCTACTTGGTTCATGAACTTAACACCAATAGAATGATTAGCCAATTCTATTGTCTCGTGGGATGTGATACATGGTGTGCGTAATATTTGCAGCTAAACAACAATGGGCCGAGCGATGGGAAGGCAATGGACAATAAAGACAAGGACCTTCGCAGGGAAACTTGTGGTAAGTCAAACGGGACGTACGGTCAGCCCTCGATTAGAGGTAGGTACCTACAGTTTACTTTTTGCATGTTTAATTAACACTATCATTAAGTATGAATTACAGAACTTGAAAACTGGGAAAAGGAAATTGAAAATGTTTCATTTTTGACAAGACAAGATACTTTCTTGCCAAACCATATCGAAGCTTTCAAATGAATGCATACAGAATATGATATTGTTGTACTTCCATTACCCAATGGCGCGAAAAAATAACTGCCACCTTATAGTTAACGGAAGTACCATCACCTCCCTTGGGACCTTCGTTAAGCCTTTTTAGTTTGACCCTACACATAATATATCACTACACTAGTTATAAGTGGGCTAATGTACATTACATTAGGTGAGAACCGGCCGCCATGCTCCCCTAACGAAGTTAGCGGGCTCACAAAGCCTCCTGGGACGTAATGAACAAGAGTTTGGACAATCTTACTTAGTTATCAGTGCCTTGGGTATACACACTGTTGTTGCGAATAAGTTAACACGTGCATTCAGGAATTAATTACAGTCTAGTAGTAGGTATCGGAGTCAATATATCGGAGTTTTGCCTAGCCTTTAGCCAACTCATCAAAATACGTGTCATTCAATAAAAGATAAAGTATTAAAACATTCTTAATCATTTAAATAAAATTGTCCCTATGTTCTATCTTAACTCAAAGCATTTATTTGGTTTTTTTTAGCAATCTAGACAAAATGTACACTGTAAAACTTTTGTTTTTAGTAAACGTAAAATTGATCTTTGTTAACTTAATCCATTTCAACTCAATGGATTCATTGTTCAGGACAATTTCATTTTTTCTATTTGAGATTAAAGAAACAACGATTTCGGGTAATTGAACAGATGAAAAGATATATTATCCTTAGCTCTAAAGAAAACAGCCTTTCATTGAAGATCAATAGGGTTGGTTAATTTTGCACTTGTTTGTTCGGGAGATGATGAGACTCAAATTGAATACAAACATTGTACCTACTTATTCTCATTCCCTTTACTTACTTTTGAAGTTGAGTACTTACGTAATTGAATATTTCCTTTGATCTGTTCTGGCTGGATTCAAATTATTATTTGTGTTAAAATACAGGGATGCTGGCAGAACTCCTGCTATCATTTTCAATCCTGACAAATGGACGCACAATTCTCAGTACGCAGAGGCCAAGCGATGGAGCCCTCACTTGTCTACACGGAATAAGGTAACCTAAGAGTTTAAATAAAATAGTTTAGAATCTTGGTTCCTGAGAGAAATTTTAAGTGGTAAAAATTTAATAATTTGGCTTGATACTCTATCAATTCCACCAGTGTAGATAAATTTGGGATCATTATTAGTCAAGCTTCGCCTGAAACGAATTGATCTTGTTCGAATGTAGGATAATCTTAACTCCAAGTGCTATGTTTACTCCAATTTTGCCTTTACTGTTTAGATTCCTATCAGTGCTGTGGGTGATCATGGTTCACACCTATCTGACGGTGTTCTTCATAGGAGACAACAAAACCATGCGAGTGGTCACCGAAAGGAACTTTATGTACCAATCCGTAGGCAACGCGTCTTACTGTGTCGACACTTTCTTTTTCATCGGGTAAGTTCATTATTTTTTATGCAAAAATAAAAAAAATAGTATCTATTATTATTTACTACTAGCTGACCCGGCGAACTTCGTACCGCCTTAGCGTTGCAATGATTGAACAATGTCATCGAATGACATTAGAGGTAGTTAGTTACGCGCGTTTTATAAAATATGCAAAATTAAATGTATATTTAACAATATTTCTGAGCGATTTTCTTAATATTTTTTTTCGTAAGAACCTTTTCCTAATAATAACAAATACAACAAAAAAGAATGAGTGAAATCGGTCCAGCGTGATGCGTGATGCCGTGACCAAGGAAAACGGGTTTTTATATATATAAGATAATATAATATTATTCAAGCTCAAAAGAAAATTACGTACATCAATCTTTTTTACGTTTCTAACTATGATACAAACAAAATTTCCATTGACTGATGATCCCACACTTGCTAGACTCATTATACGAGTATCTTTCTAATTTACAACCCCTACAATTTCAATTAAAATATGTAATTTGAAAGCTTTGAAAAAACAATGGACGCTGATTTATGGATAAATGAAATTGTTATTGTAGAATAGCTGGTTGAGACAGTAATCGGTCGATTTGGGTGATAACGATAAAATGTAATTGCCGTGTTTGTCACCAATATCACTATAACTCTGGAGAAAAACTAGAAACACACTTTATCCTTCCAATTTGCTGTCGGAAACTAGACAGCTTAGTTCTCAAGTAGAGCTATTAACAACGACTATAAACGTCCGATTTTCTACACGGAAAAGTTATCACATTTCACATAAATTCAGAAGACATATTTAATTCTAAGAATGGTTTGTCGTCGTTTGTAACTGATGGAAAATTTCAGTGAATGTGATCTTAGAGGCACTACGCTTATAAACTAAGTATTTTTCTTTCAGCGGATTGCTGGTGACAGTGCTCTTCCTTAGAAGCGAGGATCGCAAGAACGCGAGGAGAGCCGAAAAGAAAGACAAGCAAGACATAAACAAAAACATTAATGGATTCACCAACTCTGCACTCTCCATCTCCGTGATCAGTCAACAGTCGTTCAAGGAAGATTTGTTGGACACTAAAGAGAAAATGTACACGAAAGGAGAAGTGATGAGGATGGTGAAATCGTTTTTCGTTTTGTTCTTTTACCGGGTGGTGCGTCTGACGCCCGCGTACGCCTTTGTGATCGGAATCACGGAGGTGTCTCTTAGGTATATCTACAACCAGTCAGTATTCGACCCGGCTATCCCGGACCACATCACATGCGACCATTTCTGGTGGAGGAACCTGCTGTACATCAACAACCTGTTCACGAACAAGGAGATGTGCATGGTCTGGTCCTGGTACATGGCGAACGACACGCAGTTTTATGTGGTCGGCATAATTCTGTTATTAATTTCAGTGAAGTAAGTTAAAATGTATTAATTATCAAACGCCAAAATCTTATGTGTTTTGCTAAGTATTGATTTTTACACGACTAGGGCAGTGCAAAAAGGAGGGTTATGATTTTGACCGGAGTGTATGTTACATGTTTGTATGTTCATCTGGTTCCTCGTTACTTCTAAATAAACCCTTCATCATATTTTGACAAATGAGGTGTCATTAGATGCGCCTTTATTGACCGCTGGTTATCGACTAGGTTAGTTAAAAATATGTTAAAGTATATTTTAACAGAATTGGAATACGACCACTGCTATCATCTGAACATCAATATAAATCTTGTTTCATACTTTTTAGGGTTTTAGTTTCTGAAGTTATATTTTAACAAAACCCTTTACTTGACAAATATTTATTTTTAATATCCGGTCACTCATGTGAACTTCCGTATTGTCCGCATTCAAACCTTTTTAATGTAAAATAATAGTTTCCGATTCGATCCGATTTCTGGAAGTTGGTGAAAATTGAGCTCAAAAATTCCGTTACATACATTCATACATACATACATACCTACATACATACACACCGATCTACTAAAAGCGTACATACATACATACCTACATACATACACACCGATCTACTAAAAGCGTGTTAAAAATATAAGATAAAGTGCTATTTTTTTACAGACATCCGAAACTCGCATCGATATCACTCGGTATGGTGCTACTGAGCTCTTGGGCGACGACCATCTACATATCAGTGTGGCACGAGTACAAGGCGCGAATACAAGAACCCTTCGAAATGTTCGACGCGCTCTACGATAAACCTTGGTCTAGGATCGGACCCTATTTGATCGGTGAGTCAAGATTTAAGAAAAGAAAAATCATTTGGCACTTTTTACGCGAAGAAAACCTTTACAACATATATGGGCTTTTCCTTGTTGGTATCGAGAAAATAAATTTGTTCTGAGTGTACGTCCGTTACTCTTCATAACGCTATCCTATAGGACGATGCTCAGGGGAAGATAAGATTTTCGAAATACGGGCTAAAATAGGATTGAGGAAAATTGATGTCATCCCAGGACGACATCACTGTTCCCATTGATAAGGATTTTAGCGCCATGATAGCCGGCCGTTGGAACCGACATAACTCTTAAGTGGCCGCCGTTTTATTACGTTCTCCATCGATTCCAACAAAAAGCTAGTTTGGTTGTAAGTACATATCAGATATCCCTTTTGCGGTCAGCGCGCTCGAGCCCCGTTATAAAGGCGTCCCGCAAAAAGCAAATGGGCGGCCGAGCAATTCGATAACTTGGCGCTCCCATTCATGAGATATCTTTTTGAAGTGAGGAGCTGTTGTATGTGCGAAACGAAAAGGTCTAAATGAATTCAACGATATTTCATTGTTATCGAGTCTCCATCGTTTTGAAATGAGCGGTCCGTTTGGATCTTCATAACTCTAAAGTTTTGTTATCAATCACTGAGCCTATCTAAGCAGCTAACTAAAATCAGACTCCAAGAGGGTTTCGTGAACTTTCTGTGAAAGTCACGTCGCCGTTATAAA
The DNA here is from genome assembly GCA_963921415.1 of Pyrausta despicata. Taxonomy (NCBI): domain Eukaryota; kingdom Metazoa; phylum Arthropoda; class Insecta; order Lepidoptera; family Crambidae; genus Pyrausta; species Pyrausta despicata. Next base: position 12,454,336 of record OY992846.1, on the reverse strand, counting down.
ATAGGGAACTTTCAAAAGATTAGCCTGATTTGCATTTGACCCAAAATTCAATTTAACAGTTTGATATCTTGAATAAGTAAGTAACTAATTTAGTTGGCATCGTTTAAAATTAACATAGTATATAGATGATTTTTGTTAAAAGGATAATACTCATCTCCAATTGTGAACGCGCTAGAGACATAGAATAATCGAAAGTGAATTCAAAGAGCCCTATAACATTAGATACGAAGTACAACTAATAAAATTCAATAAACATTTCGGACCTAAACGATGTAAAGGGACCTGACGTACTAGTTTCCAATAAACTTGAAAGCCAACTGTAGTAAAACCAAATAAACTTCTGTGCGAAAATAGCAGGAACCCAACAGAAAATGTATAAGTATTTCTTTCGGACGTTTGAAGATGTTTTACGTATATATTGATGAAACCATTACTAGTTAAACCATAATAATGAAACCATACCTACACGTCCAATAACAGGTCCGAGTTCTACCTGAGGTTTTTATAACTACGCAGTAAGTTATCATTAGAAATTTCTTCAAAGTCTTGTAAATAATATTTCCGTCAAAAAATAGAAGGTCCCCATTAGGTAAATAAGAATTTAAAAGGGATTGTGGATAAATAATCTGATATAAACCCGGACCCATCACAAAAAGGGATTTATTGCTTAGACATAAAGTCTCGCTATTATTGTTAATTTGTTGATATATTATTTTGCAATTACATTGTCACTAACTTAAAAGGACTGCAACGTATAATACTTAATTGGATCGGCTAAGACTGAGTGTCATTTACTAATTTAGTCAGATCTATGTTTATGATGTTGTATATTTATTAAATTAAATTTGAAAGTTTTTATATGAAATTTAAAAATCACAAAAGTTTGCTGATGCCTACGGTCACAAATCGATCGGTCTTACATACTGCAACGGCAATCACAAAAAAGAACCTAATTAAATTTTAAAACTACTAGTTTAGTTATCAGCAAAATGATACATTAGCAGTGCCAAAAGCTTCGAATGCAATTGGTATCCACCACCAATCTACTCTATTCGTGTAGATCCCAATTTGGAGTTCATCTATGCAAGTTGTGAAATTGAAATCCAAATATACACGTTCAGACACGAAGGACAAAACAGCAAATTACACACATGTTGTGGTCCCAACCCGACGCCGCATACACTCGCAGTAAATTACAATTTAGGTTGAGACACATATCGTTGTTTGATCGTCACTATCTATCTGGTTCTGTCCAATAAAGCCACAAATTCGTGACTCATCGAGATGAATTTGTCATTATTTAACGACTAACCCATGTTTGATCTCGACACATATCACAAGCGATCGAGCCTGATAATTAGATAGCAGTAGTGGACTTCAGAATTACAAGTCGCTGTATAATTGAATAGTTTATTGATTAATTGCTTTGATTAAACTCTAGGTGGGTGAATTTATGGAGTTTACCAACAATTGCTTTCGTGCCCGACAATACACATGGAAATTGAATCACATCCGAGCAATTATTAAGCGAATGAAATTAAACTAAGTTAATAGCATTTATAAACGTGTTTCAGTCATAGAGCTTTAGCGTTTACACAATAATACTTGGAATGTACGAGTTTATTTGTACTTGTAAGTAATTGGTATTGTTATTCCCAACAATATACCTGTAATATGTTCTTGACTTCCTAGCGGTTATCGCACTATTACCTACCTGCTACTTTTTTATGCGTGTGGCATAATTTAGTTAGCTGATGCAATTATGATTATGCATTAATAATTCACAAAACAATGCTCCAGCCAACAAAATAGTTTCCAGTGCACTAGAACTTAGATTGCATAGCCCATTAACCCATTTACAAGCTGCGAGTCTGCCAATACGTTGTTTGGAAGCGTGGAAGTGTTAAGTATTGGCAAAAAGCAGCAAAACTATACAGCATTTGTATTTGTTTAGCAAACAACAGTGAAATATATATGGCTATGTTTATTACTGGAGAAAAAAGAACTACTCAAAAGAGGCCCTATATATTTTTAATTACTTAGAGTGGAATAGTTTTCTAATAAATTTCAAGTTCCAAGGAAAACCAGAAAGTAATTTTCACAGATTACAACTAAGAGTAACTTAGCTCTTAAAAAATGATTACGGTTTCATTTTATCATAATTGTTTACCACACATGTCTTTACAAGGATTTTCACTCACTTTCTAGGTATGATGGTCGGCTGGTACCTGCACAAGACGAAGTGCAGGGTCCGCATCCCGTACTGGCTGGTAGCGGTGGGATGGGTGGGCGCCCTGGCCATCATCAGCAGCCTCATCTTCGGCATGGTGGACGGCTACTTCGAGGTCTGGCCCACCGCCTTCTACGTCAGCATTGGACACACCGGTAAGTTAAAAAAAAAGTTAAGATGGTCTGACAAGGAAGTAACAAAACATGCTACCTATAATGCACTCAGTCAAGACTCTTTGATACGACTAAGAACCGCTGCGGTATTACCGTCCTGTAATCCGTTGCGATTTTGCTTTCTGCTAAGCAGAGCGTTTTGTTCTTAAAATAGGAACGGCCATTGAACGTTACCTAAGTAACAATGTAATAGCCCTGCTCGCTGTTTTCCAAAGCCTTTAGGCTAATGTCATGTTCGTATTTTTGTGTTTGCTTAAAAATCCTTTGCTCAAATGTTAGTCACTCAATTTACCGAGCGAATTACAAAACATTTGTTTGAGTTATTGTGTAAGTACCAACTCAAACCAATGTTTTGTGAGCTTTAGTCAAACAGAATTTTCAATTTTTTGACATGACAAAGCTCAAATAATAGAGCCACCGAGGCGTTATTATTAATTTACAAAGGGCTGTATGATTTGATGTAGCAGATTGGAGGGTAAAAAGCATTATATAGACCGTAGACAGCTTCAATTTGCCATGAAATATTTTGATTAAATCTCAAAGACTGAATAAGGAAACATTCCAAAGTAAAGTTCTAGTAAAAATTTAATAATCTTCTTCCGTCTTATTTGTTGTTACATTGACTCTCAAGCAAAAAGGGTCTAATCAAGTATCGAATGTGTAAGGATAATCTTCACTTTGTAAAAAACACACGACTTGTAATTGTATGAGTAGACACTTACCGTGTGAGAAGGTTTAGTTATTTATAGTTATTACTACCAGTCGTTCATCCCTACCGTTGTTTGTGTTTGATATACTTTCCCGACTGTAAAGAAATGTTTATGACTAATTTATTCCCAATCCAGCTCGTAATTTCGAAATCGAATAAATATTTAAGTACGGATTTTACGACCTCTCATAAAATCGCAAAGTGAGAACGTATACAAACATGATAATATTTTGTTTATTATCAAATACATTAACTCGGAATTCTTCGAATTAGGTGTTCTTAATTCAGAAAGAGATAAAAAAACTGTATTGTTCACTTTAATTTAGTTTAGTAGAATAAATAAATAGAACACTTTTATGAACAATCACACCAAAAAAATTCAAGTCAAAAAGTTGCCAAACTGAATGCCCTGCCGGGTATTGAGATATGAGCTTTAGGTAGAGCTAAGCTCCTGAATCTAAGTAAGCTCCTCACCTTACTAACTCTATATCTCTAATCCCTACCTACTCTTTAAAACTCGGTCGAAATGTATGGCATTATTGACATTTGTTATTTACCTATTTGACTTTATAACCCTGTAACAACTGAGCCATACTGAAAATACCCTGTAAACGTGGGTTCATTGTTCCTAGCATTCCGTATAGTAATACCGCAACTTGGCAGTAAACTGAGATAGCTAGATTCTCGCCCCGAGAAACTTTCTAATTGCTGTATTTTCACACAATGCATTTGGGATTCCATTATCACAAGAAATACTGTCCTTTTGTTACTCTGAAAGGCTTTCGCAATTGATTTGCTCGCTCTTAAAATTTAAATCGCGTTGACCTCAACCCTAATCTGGTCGCAGTCTCGTATCAAAGGTCCTATCAATTGCTGTCGTTCCATTTTGTCTATCAATACTGCGATTAATCCCTCTTGACGCTGACGAGGATTAAATGTAACACTTTCTGATTGAAAATAAAATTGGCAAAGTCGAAGATTGGCTAGACAGACTGCCAATGTATTTTCTTAATTGAATTGTAACAAAAGATTATTATTTAGTATTAGTTTTCCAACAGCGCAAGAGATATAACTACTGCATTAGAATGACTACGCATTTAATATGATTTAGTGTTACAAACTACTGAAGCAACTTCAGCAACTTATGAGTTAAATGACTCATTGTGTGCATGAACATGTCTGTTTGTACTGGTCTGGTTGTTTTATGTATTCATTTAGGTTTATTTGTAATACCACTGTCGATTCTGATATCTGTAACACAAGTGCTTAAGCTACTTACCACGAAGTCAGATCACTGTATGTGATGTTGTTGCATGTTTATTAATTTATTTATTGTTAAGCTTTCTAAACCCAATTAAATTCTCCCACCCATATTTGCATAGTTCATTCACGCAACACATGCCCAAAGTGGAAGCGAGGCCAAACCTTTAAATTCCACAAACGTCTCTCATTACGACGTTAGTAGTCTTGTAGCAGAGTTTGTGGCCCTTAAACTTCCTTGGGAGAAAATTAGTGGAGCCCTTAAGGCCTAAGCCAGATCAAATAGTGGGTAGAGTCGGGTGGTGCGAGTAGCGTGACTGACGAAAGGGTTAGCATGTCACAGTATATTCTTTATGAATGGCAAACATTTTGTCTGAGTACGGACACTAGTTTACTAGACGGCTAAACAGTAGTAAATGTTTTGCCAAGGAATTTTATAGAAAAGTTTCTCTAAAATTCCCTCGAGCATAATGGTTTTGAAACAAAGTAAGTTTTACGAGATGTTGCATTGTATGTATTATGATGTCAATGGTTTCTAAAAATGATATGGCTTCAGGAAGCTCTCCCGGATAGGTAATTCCACAATATTAACCTCGCTATCGTCGTTCTACACTCGGCCTAGTTTCATAATTCATCTCGTCTAGTTTCAGGTTTCATAATCTAGTGCTCGTAGCGAAAGCTTGTTTTGGCTTTATGTAAAGCTAGGTAGGTTCTTTACATATTGGTATGTGCATTTAAAGTTAGGAACATGTTTCGTTTGCGTCCTTGTACGTTTAAATCTAGGCTTCATCATCAAATCAAACAAGCGCCCTGGAAAACGAAAGAATCAAGGTTTGCCAGCGTTCTATTTTTCCGTCGGATATTTCATCTGCCTCCGTTTATTCAATGTGGCTTGATATTCGTTCGTATCTGCGCTGATTTTTCCGAGACGACGATGTAATAGCGTGATTTAGACGAGTATTCTTCTATTGGCCCATTTACTCGATTCGTGTTTTTTCTGAAAATAGTTTTCTTTGGAATTCGGATATCAAAGGTTACGAGAGAAAGATAGGAGAAAAAACCTAGACATTGCCACCATTTAATGCTCATCGTTTCATAGAAATGATACACTTTTTATAGATTTTTTCGCGATTTATTAAAGTGTTTAATGACTTGTGTTCGCGTAAATAGAAGTTAACAATATGTAACTCATTGTTTCAGTTTTCATCCGCAGCATATAAGCAAGTGTAACTTAATCTTGTAAAGCGTTTTTTTAAATAATACGGATTGGTTTTAGCATGGGGAGTGGCCGTGGCGTGGGTTGCCGTTGCGTGCTGCTGCGGCTACGGCGGGCTGGTGAACTCGCTGCTCTCCTACCGAGGGTTCCTGCCGCTGAGCCGGCTCACCTACTGCGCCTACCTCGTGCACCCCACCATCATGGTCTACACCTGCTTTCTGCTGGACGGACCCTTCCACCTGCAGAACGCCACCGTTGTAAGGACTGACTTACGTTTGATATTCTCTGCTCTCCTACCGAGGGTTCCTGCCGCTGAGCAGGCTCACCTACTGCGCCTACCTCGTGCACCCCTATATCATGGTCTACACCTGGTTGCAGCTGGATGGGCTCTTCCACCTGCAGAACACCACCGTTGTAAGTACTTCTTAAACTCGCTGTTCTCCTACCGACTGTTCCTGCAGCTGTGGCGGCTCACCTACTGCGCCAACCTCGTGCACTTTACCACCATGGTTTACACCAGCTTCCTGCTGGACGGGCCCTTCCACCTGTAGAATGCCACCGTTGTAAGTACTAACGTTAGATCTCGTTGCTTTCGTACCAAAGGTTCCTATTACCGGACAGAATGCGCTTAAGTCATGCCCCCACCATCATGGTGTACACCTGCTTTCTACCAGACGCACTCTTCTTAGAAGAGTGCGTCTGGTACTTACAACGGTGGCATCCTGCAGGTAGAAGACTCTTCTACCTGCAGGATGCCACCGTTGTAAGTACTCTTACTAACTACCAGAGTTTGAAATGTATACCCGCTGTCGGGGTGGTGGTGGTTTGTTTTATAAATACAGGTGTCCAAAAAATACAATCAAGCCGATGCCTGGAGATAACCCGAAAACTTACCCGAATCACCCCCATGTATGTTCCGCCGCGATTTTTCGTAGCTTCACTAAGGCTCCTCTACCTCCAGGCGTCCACTGTTTTTGGGACACCCTGTATTCACTCTTATCACAATCTTAACTATAAAGTACCCTGGTACAGCCTTTATACAGAAGTTTATTATCCGCTGTTTAATTTACCCGTAAACGTTTTGCGTCAATTATGACCCAAAAGCACTTATTGCCGGTAAGAGTTATAGAGACCTCAGATAATAGATCTTAGCAGGGGGCTTTTAACAGAACTCTTTATTACGACGATAAATCTTTCACTCCGCGAACTTGAAGATTACGCCCCGGGCCGAACGAGTGAATTAAAGATTAACACTTCACTGTCAGGTGATTTGCCTCCTTTATTAATTAAAACCTTTGATGATGCGGCATTCCGACCAAAATGCCAACCGATTACTGTTGTAACTTAGTAAACAAATGAATTAGACAGTTACATTTAAAATAATTGACTCAAGTATAGAATCTGACCTTAGAACGCTCTTGCCGAAGCAGATTTAATAAAAGTTTTCGATTGTTTTTGCTGTGATTGCGTGCATTGTTTGTACGAGTATGTAACAGCTGGCACTGAAATTAACTTTGCCTTGCAAAAACCAATACCTTAGTACATTTCTAAGTATAAAAGATAAAATTTAATTTCAGTTTAGGTTCGAAAATGTAAAAACAAATAATTCATTTTCCTCTTGAGAGGCAAATATTCAATAGAAAAACTATTTTTCAAAGCAAGGTTTATTGGGCTATTTATAGCATCATTATTTTTAACTACGTAATCCAGATGCTTTAGTGTAAGTATTGTTAATTATATTTAGACATGGGAACGCATCTGAAGCACATCGATCGTTTGCTTTGGGGTTTTATCGAATCCCAGCCGAGATTAATTGCAGTGACAGAATGCGTTTATGCCAAGGGATTGATGAGCGCCGCGGTCAACACTCGCATCAAGTGCTTGTCATGAGCACAGATGTAATAATACGTACTAGATATAAGGCATAGCTCTGTAGAAAGGTATTAGATAATAAGATCGTAACGAAAAAGAAAATAAGCCTCGCACGTTTTGTAGGTACCTCGTTTGCCTTTCCTACCTGTAACAATAGAATATTAATTGTGTCTGCGATCTTCGGATTCAATTTATCAAGCAATTGCACTAATCATACAAGTGTATTTTATTGCATATCTTCTTTTCTTACTAAAGGCGTGAACTCATACGTAACAAATACACCAAAGCGCAAGCCGTATTCTCTTAATAAAAGGGCAGTACATTCATCAAAATAACTTCGTTGCCAACGACGAAAGGTCAAAACATTTTCGTCTCTAATATTAATAATATGGGAACCGTTCTCGCGCAACTTTGGTCTCGCAATGGCAAACTTTTGAACATGTCCCTTATGACTAAACCCGTTACACACTGCGGGTTCGTAACGAAATCTTTATCAAATAGACTGATGAAGTGTGAATTTTTTTAAACGAATTATCTAACCATCCATTCCCACTTCTGGGCACAGGCCTCACCTCAATTATTAGGTGGTACGAATCACGCGGGCTCAGTGCGGATTGATTACCAAAATACTTACACTTATTGGGAGACAATAGATTATTACGAAGTTAACATCACGTAAGTTATTCATATCCTGCTTAGCATTATAATATTCACACTAGACATGCATTTAGTGCAGCAAAAAAAACTCAAAGCCGTGTAAACAGGCTGCTTGCATTGCCAAGAAGTTTAAGCGTGGAACAGCAGCGCTCGCAACGATTTGAAGGTTCAAAAAAATCCTCAGTGCAGAATAAATCACCCACACTTTCATACATCCTGCATATAAAATACAATGGTTTGTTATGTTACCTAATATTATTTTAACTTAATAATAACGAATATATTCAACAATGTATGACGATGCTACATACGAGTACAAGATGTTGGTTGATAAATGCATAACTAATACCATAAACCTGAAACAAAGCTTTGCGCAATGTGTTTGCTACATTTCTTGGAAACATTACCTAATAAACAACTTGGTGACTTAAGTTTTCGGTAAATACTAAACCCATTTAACTAATACTCAACTCAAGTTCTTAATAATACCACACGATATTACAATCAAGTCAAGAGTTGTGGTTTAATATTGTTTCGTCAATAGAGCCGCTTACTGAAGCTTTATTACGTTCCGCGGCGAAATGGCATTATTGCGCACCTCTGCAGATTCCCATAGCAATTTGATGCTGCTGTCTTTGCACAACCGCCTCTAATGCAAAAACTATGTATGACGAAGTATGTCAAAACACTACACAATGCACTCGTAGGTTACGACCTCACATCGCAAGTTACGTAACTCAACAACACCGATAAAGGTCAAGTTCTTGCCCGAGGACTTAGGGAGAGGAAGAGTTAGTAAGTGCGCACGCAAATGCTTTGCACTTAAAGAACTTTTGAAATAAAGGCGTTTTGGAACTGTGAAAACTAAGAATAGGCTAAATAAAGGCGCTCTTTTAAGTACCTCATAAGTTTTTAAAATCTTCTTTATTACCTCAACCAGTTGACGTAAAAGGACGTGATGAACTGAGCCTAAACATTATTCGACTAGCAGTGACCTGCGGTTTAACCCGCATAGTACCCGTTTTGTACGTATCCCACAGGAATCCTGAAGTTTTACGGGATAAAAAAATACCTTAGCATTATTCTTCGTTGTAATCTATCTATGTTCCAAATTTCAGTCAAATCAGTCAAATAGTTTTGGCATGAAACAGTAACAAACATCCATATAACTTACAAACTTCGTGTTTAGAATATTAGTAGGATTACAATCTGTCGTCGCTGCTTTTGTCAGTCATATGAAAGTTTTTATCTAACAGGCACGACAAATGGGCATTCCATTCATCAAGTGACGTATTTCGGAAGCGGCTCACTTTGCAATACATGAGCCAATCGATGCAATACATGGATGCAATAGCATGCGAATTGGTCTATTTTTTTGGTTTCGCCAGAATCCGCTCAGATCTCTGCTTTCATAGGAGAGTAGTCTGGTTTCTCCAGCAATTCGTTTTTTGCATTATCATCATTGATCAAAGAATTGGGTATCCTTACATAAAATATATTTTCTTAGTCTGAATAAGTATATAAAAATAAATTTCCTCTCTCCCAGATAACGATATACGCGGGATACGCGGTGATGGCGTTCCTGGCGTCGTTCGCCATCTCCATCGCGTTTGAAGCGCCGGCCGTGAGACTCATTAGGATTATCAGCGGCGGCCACAAGCACAAGAGCCAGTGATGGAACCAGAGGTCTAGCCAGCGCGTCGTTTGCTCGCACGGGCAAGCTTGTAAAAGAGTGACAGGGATGGCCACATCTGAAACTACGGAACACGTCTTAGAGAGTAGAGGGGCAGGACCCTTATCGGTTAACCTATGTCCTTATTTCGCGATGAAGTCCATTGCATCCTATTGCGATGCTGCTATCCGCTCCATAGCAACGCTGCTATTCTCCAAGCACATAAAACATCATTATGACTAGCAGCGCTACTGTTGAGCGGAAAGGAGAATGGCAATAGGGCCCCTTGTCATTCACGCTGGATTTACCCTGCGAGGATCGCGAAGGATTACCGGCGTTACTGAGTAAGACATTCTGTTACCAGCGGTTTAACCATAGCTCAGTGAGCCGCATATGTTTAATTATGAAGCGAAGATTTGATGCGATTTATAAACTGAACTTTATTAGAACTAATTTAAATGAACAACGTTTGACTTTGATTTTTTTGAATTAAAAATACCTCAGCAAATTTTAAAGAAGTGGCAAATCGTTCACAGCTTCGCTTCATTATTTAAAATTGAACATAAACACGCGGCTTTTGTAGAAAGTTAATTTATAAAGTTGTGTCCCGCGAGTCACAGCTCATACAAATATTTTGTATAGGTGGGTAGAATTTCGACTTTTTGATTTTTGACCTTGGCTGCCTCATATAAAATAGTTAAGATTGAATTACGAGCCACAACCTTTAGATGAGTAAGTAGGTTCTATTTTAGAAATATTATATGACTTGATGGCGATTTCTATTCAGATAAAAATATTAAATAAATCTGATCACTTTTGAACTGAATCTAATCTCGGGACCTTCTAATATTATAAAAGTCAACGTAATACTTATTAAGAAAACGAACAAAAAAATTTCTTGTGATCTTTTAATAAAGGCTTTTGTAACTACTTGAAAACTGGCCAAAACGTAAATGAAATATTGACATAAACAAGTTATGCAAGATTTGAATTATCCATTTAGGATAACAAAACTCATGAATTCACAATAACGTTTAAATATGCTAGGTTTGGGCATATAAGAACTACGCATTCTACATATCGATCATCACCGTTCACACTCATACACTGGGCGCAAACACCTTTCGGAATACCCAAGCAGAATACTAAAAAATGTGGCAAATCGCAACATCAATATTGTGATTTGAATTCAAGCCACGTTTATAGGCCCAAGTTAGCCACGAGTCAAAACTTAAATATTGGTATCTACAAGGAAATAATAATTTGCAACGTTTTGTTTCTGGATTAAACGCAAATAAGCAATTGGAAAACGAATTTGTTGTAAAGCAATGTTCCAATGTGCTTTATATAATCAAACTTCCATTCAAACAATTCGATTTTTATTTTAATGAGGTTCCACATTACTGTAAGGCGTAATAATATGATTTATTATGTACCGACATTTAAAGCAAATCTCTGCCATACAAAAAGTACCCAATGTTCTAAATGTTAGTGTAAGTTTCGCTCTTAGAAAATTGTATTTTAATTAAGTTACTTATTTCATTGCTGCATCATGTGATATACAATCCGATTGAAAAATTAACGCCGCGAAACACATTATTTGTAAATAGCTAAGTTAGATTTAAGTTTGTGTTACCATTTGTAAATACGTTAATCAAATAAAGAATATAATATTTAATAGTGTTTTATTTTAGCTTTACTACAGAAAAAATAATAAAGTTAGTCTTGTTTTAATACTTTGCATCCAATTATTATCCATCCTGCTTTCATTTGTATGTAATCCCGGCTTGGAAAATTAACAGACGTATTAAATTGTCTGCTGTGTTACCTTAATTAAACGGAAAATTTCAACAAAATGCGACGTGAAATTTAAAAGCCCAACCTTGTTCGCTAAGCTTAAATCATCAAATAGGGTGGGATAAGATACGTGAGCTTTTCTGTCGACGTGATATTTAATCTCAACTTGTATCGGGTCCCGAATCTGCTCATTTATAATCCTTGAAAGACATATCTTTTAAAATGATATTACATTAGAATTCCACGGAAACACCGCGAAAGTTGTAGGTTGGAGTTCAGAAAAATTAAAGCAAATGAGAATTATTAACTACTAGTGGCCGACCGCGACTTCGTCCGCGTGGAAAGCCTTTATCTTAAAAATTCTTTATGAATTGTAGCCTATATGTTATTCTGATGTATAAGCTATATTGTGGTAAAGTTTCATTCAAATCAATTCAGTAGTTTTTACGTGAAAGAGTAACAAACATCCATACATCCATACTTACAAACTTTCGCCTTTATAATAGTACTAGTGGCCGCCCGCGACTTCGTCCGCGTGGAAGGCCTTTATCTTAAAAATTCTTTATGAATTGTAGCCTATATGTTATTCTGATGTATAAACTATATTGTGGTAAAGTTTCATTCAAATCCATTCAGTAGTTTTTACGTGAAAGAGTAACAAACATCCATACATCCATACATCCATACTTACAAACTTTCGCCTTTATAATAGTAGTAGGAAGTATCTTGGTAAGTAGGTAAGTATTGTAAAATCCTATTGTAAATCTACTTAGGTACTTACTTGTTGCCTAATTTATAAGTCTTCTTAACACCAATTTTATTATGATTGTAAAAAAAACGTTGTTGCTAAAATCTATCGTTCGGCATAGGAATTATGACAGTTTCTACTGGTTGTACTAGTTTATCAAAGACCCTATTTCCTAGGAAAATTTTAGTATTTTACAAGCACGATAAGTGGAATTCATGGAATCCGAGATTTCACACGAGACGAAGAGAAATGGGTTATAAATCTGTTTCGATATGTGAATAAGACAGACCTAGGTAAGATAAAAGTTCTTCACACCTATTCAACAAATTGTTAGAGAGAAGAACAAGGCAGTTAAGTTATATTTTAAGAATGTTTTGGATACGTGAAACCCAATTAACAAATGCATGTGAAAAAGTACCTTGCCTAAGTCAAAACTCCTTTGTTTACCTTCCACATCTGTTGACGTAGGTAGATATAAAAAATATATGTAAGTAGTCGTTCACGGCCATAAAGTTCAGTAGTATCTTTGCGCCGGTACTCCCTGTTTCAGTGCCTCCGAAATGTGTCGCGTAAGCTTTTGCTGACTGCGCAAATTAGTTTTCAGGATTATGGTTTATGGTATGTCTTAGATTAATCCAAACAGAGGAAGATACCGCACGTTTTTACAATCGTCAACTTAAAAATGGGCCGCTTACGCACACGCACGCCCGCGTGAAACACTTCAGTAGTAGACTCGGTTTAGTAGGTCCACGCGCGACTAGCTCATACCGTATCTTAGGCCGTACTTCCTAATAATGTTTCGTTCGTATTTTCGGGTAGCACTTTCACTCGCAAGGTCAAGTCTGTAAGAGTGACAGAGATGGCTATATCAGAAACTACAGACAAAGGCTCATAGAGTAAGAGGCTGCCTCTTTTTGATTTGATCTAAGGTTTATGTGCAGCAATTTGAACGGGATTTTGCACTTACCTATGTACAAAGGACGACCGGCATGCAAGTCACCGTTCAAATTGTATAGGACCTTTTCCACGCCTGCTACGACGAACGGAGATTTTTATCATGGGTTAAGAATTTTTAAGAACACTACCTATTAGGTTAGTTATAGCACTTTACCCTTGTTTGACCAAATTTTTTTACTGAATGGGTCAAAGTTCCCCTAGATCCCGAGCAAAAGTAATACGTAGACACCGGAATTAAATAAATAAATAAATATTCCACAACAAACACACCAATTCTCTAGTCCCAAATTAGGCTACGAGGCTTGTGTTATGGGTACTAGACAACGGATAAACATATAATATTTTTTTTTGTTAATAAATACATATTATACATAGAAAACACCCAGACCAGTACAAACACACATGTTCATGCACACTTATGATTGTACTGTGCGGGGATCGAACCCGCGACCCTTGGTTTTAGAAGTCCGACCTGTGGACCACTGCACCAAGCGGTCGTCTACGGAATTACGTTAGGTATCTACAATTCGACGACTTTTGTATACCTACCAATATAAAACTGTTCACTTCTTGTACTTGTAAATAGTATCTGAGCAACACGGTATACATGAGCTTTATGCGAAATCGAAATCCGTAGATCTGTGACAAACACTGATCCTCTTGCGTACGCAATGGTAATTGAATCTACATACCGAGTGTCGTCCAAATCCTACCGCATCACGTACTATGATCATTGATCACATACATCTAATATTGTTGTTATATTACTTTGCAACGAATAAAAGATTTTTCATTTTCACATACTCTTGTATGGGACAAACGAAAGCCATGCGTTATTATATAATAATTATTTGCTTGTGTTTGTTTCATAGGCCTTGAAGTTGATAAAGAATTGATAGTACTTATTCGTGTACAAAAATGATATAAATCCTGAATTCCCGATCGTCGTTATGAATAGCATAATTAAATTTTAAGTGATATTTTAATCAGGTAAGCACCTAATTCGCAAGTCGTCAGAAGTTTGCCTGAAACTGTTTTAAGTCCGACTCAGAATAAATGTGTGAGTGAAACTTTATGCGTAAAGGAATATTATGTGATTTTAGTGAAGATTTATACTGGACTGGGCGCAACATGTTCTCCTTTTATGTTTGCCCCGCTGCCCGAGTTATAATGAATGTGAAAACTTGCCGTTACTTTGCATAAATGAATTTAAATGTTTTATCAAAGTCTACAAAGATTTCTTTCGCTGAGACTGAGAAACTCAAAACGTAGTTAGAAAGCAATTTGGAAGTAGAATACCCACTTTTATATTAAACAGTTACTTTGGAATCTGAAATTAAAAGGAAAAATCGGTTTGCCACAGGCGGGGCTCGAACCCGTACCTCTCGCAAGCCAGGCGATTGCCGTTCGAGTTCCGCCGTCCGTTGCTTCCTTAAGTGTGTTTCAATTTCACATTGTAAAGAAATTTGTATTGATAATGCTAAAAATATAGTAACTTAATAGTAACTTGGTAAATCCTATTAGTCCAAAAAAAGTTAGTTTCGAAATCTATAAGTAGAGATGCCTTCACCTATACTTAGTTTTCTTCAAATAGATTTACTTTTGATGGAATACCCAATAACAGATTTCACGGCATCCCAGAAAAGCTATCGACCGCTGATTGAATTAGATCTAGGGGGTGGGGATGAGCTTATCGCGTGTTCACTGTCTACTGAATAGTGATACAGGGGGAAAATGCACCTAAAGAGCTACATATACAGAGATTTCTTGTTACGAGGTTCAATTTGACAGCTGTGTGTTGGGTGGGTGTTTGCAAATCGATTCAAAATCAAATAAAAGGGATAGAGCAATAGAGTTTGGGAACGAACAGTGTTATAAATCAGACAGAAAGCATTCTTAAACAAAAATTTATAGTCATGTAGTATGTATAGTTTAAATATACCTAGATCGAAAATTTCCAATTGTATATTTGTTAATAAATGAAGTAAATTGTGGTATTTTGTCGTTCTTATGTAATACTAGCGCAACGCCTGCGACTTCATTCGCCTTAGTTTCGGATATCCTAAGGGAGCATTTAATCGGGATAAAAAGTATCCAGCACCCAAGTCAGCTTATACCCTGTTTGCTGACAAAAGTTCATAAAAATCCGTTTAGTAGTTTCAGCGTGATTGACGGACAAACATCCAAACAAATAAACTTTCACATTTATATTATATTACTATTATAAGTTTGGGACGTGTAAAAGTGCTAGTTGTTAGCCAACTTACAGAAATACACAAATACACCAGTAAAATAAACAAACCTAAATTCTCTCTTAATAATAATACCTTATGAAGGAAAAGTATCTACGAGTAAATAATACTAAATAAATTTAAAATTTATAGCCCGCAAGTGGCAACATCGTTTTGTTTTTCTTCATTTCCGAACGAGACGGGGTTGTTTTCTGCGTTCGATTTCCCTTGATAGTAGTTGAAGTGACGGTGTAATCTAAAGGTAACAGACTGCACTAGTTCCCAGGTGATATCTTTACTAAGCCAATTATATTGCGTTTCACGATCACGCAATACAATCTTATCAAAGTGAAAAAAAAAAAAAAAAAAAAAAACTTTTATCGGCTCCGGTCATCAGGGCGGGAGAAAGTTAGTTATCCTCCCTGATGACTAGAGCCGAAAACAGAATTACGTTATTTTTAAATTTTCGAATTTAAAAATAACGTTGAGAACCCAAAACAAAAAAAAACTTCATAAATTCACTAGATCATCCAGAAACTCAGATAGTACGAGAGCCCACGACCAAAATTTTAGTCTCATAGCAATACGGCCAAAACTGCATCAAATCGATAGATACGATTATCCTGAACTCGAAAATACCAATATCAGACATTTTCCGCGTAGCGTTTGATCTGACCGAATTTTCAAAATTGTCAAAGAATTTTACCGAACTGCATCATAGCAATATGTCTGATTTGCAGACTGTAGTTGAATGATAGTTCTGAGATACCGAAAACATATTTTTCAGACGTTAGTGGTGTAGCGCAAACCCGTAAAATCACTTAAAAAAATTAAAAATGAGACAAAAAAAATGTCTCATAGCAATACGTCTGAAAATCTTTTTTATTAGTAAATTTTGGTTATTTGATGCGAACAAAACAATTTTCAGACGGAAATGTGAACGCATTAAATTTTGAGACCGTTTTGAAAATGTTAACAAATTTTACCGATCGGTATCATAGCAATTTGTCTGAAAATTGTTGGACATGATAAAATAAGTTGTCCACATGTGCAAAAAATTTATATCAGACAAATTAAGTGTAGCACCTTCTCTATCAGACAACTTTTCGATACTCAGATATCATTTAAAAATCGTATTGAGGCATCATGAATTTTCTGTTACAAACCAATGAATACGTTGCGACTTGGTTGCGACCCTGAATTTATTAGATGATAATTAACAAAGAATTTACCCGAAACCTTAACATTGAAGTTGAAGGACTGAAATAAATCGCACAAAAGGAAACTGGGATGAAGGGAAGGGAAGGGGCAGGAGCGTAACAAGCGCTGAGGCTGTTGAAATTAAATACTGATTGATTTGATAGTTTTGGTTTTATTTAAAGCACACTTGAGTTACTTTTACAAAAGAAATAAGTAATGACATCTGTCATGTGTCAAAGTACATATAATAGACAAGGGAGATTCTTGAATATCTATGAAGGCTGTAAATTTAAAAAAACATTTAACAGAGGCGTCGGCCAGGCGACTCCGAAACGTTATTTTCGTTTTTGGGAATATATGCTACACTTAAAGTGTCTGAAAACAGGTTATTGGTAATCATGGCAGCAATACGAAAAGTTGAAAAAAAAATTATCCGTATTGCTATGATACAGGTCGGCTAAATTTGTTGACATTTTCAAAAATGCGCTCAGGCTATATGCTACGCGCAAAATGTCTGAAAACAAACTTTTTCGTAATACAATTATAAAATCTATGTACATTTTCACTATCAGACGTATTGCTATAACACCGACTGTCTTTTTTTTTGACACAGCAGAAATGGCCTCCCACGCAGTTGCTACACTTTCGACCGTTACTACACACCTAGTCGGGTTCAGAATCATACAATCTAACGATTTTATAGGGTTTTTGCCGTATTGCTATGAGACATGGTTTTGGTCGTGGGCTCTCGTACTAAGAGGCCAATGCTTCAAATTCCACAAACGTGTCTCATTACAACGTAAGTGGTGACAACGAAGTTTGTACCCTCTGACATCATTTCAAAAATTATCAGGTTAACCCTTTGGGCCCTTGGCACGGTCAGATGGTGATAGGTGAAGTTTTGTGGAAAAGGTCACATGTTGTAAAAAACTATTTGAAGTTGTCACATAAAATGTATATTTTTGTTCAACTGCTCGCTAAAATGTCTTCACTTTTCGTATCGTATTTGATCCTGTACGTAAAACATATCAAAACACATATTACACACACACTAACATCTACAATTTGCAAATGCACGAACTCAAGTAAGTAATATGACATGATATGAGTGTTGTCCTTTATGAGAAAATTACAAGCCCTAAACCAATGTGTTAGCCAGGACACGGCTAGGTCATTTCAGTTAGCAACAAATTACTTGCACGCAGCCGCCCGGCCCAAATGCTCAACAAAGGTATCAATCCCTTTGATTATCGCCCGCTTTGTACCACTTTCCACTTCAAAAGCTCTGTGTCCGATTACACGGACCACGTCATATTTATTACAAAAGTAAATTATCATAAAGGTCTCTGTAATATTGCTTTGGGAAACCGGCCTGATTACGCTACTATACATAGGTACCGCGTTATCGTCATTCCACACTCGGCCTAGTTTCAAAATTCATCAGTTGTGGTTACAGATTTCTTGCAGTCGTTAACTAGTGTTTTGTGGAACGAGAACGGTTAGTCAAAACAATGCATATCGAGCAAACTTTGTCAAATTATGTACTGATAAGTTTTATGTTATATCGAGATAAGCATTCACATAAACATGATGAAAGTTTTTGCAGAAGAAAAAATCAACGAGTATCCGTGCGGGATTGTCACCGGATACCCAATTGACACAGGTTCGTTTCCTGCTGCAAACAGTTGAGTTTTTCTATTGAGAAATGATAGTGAATATATAGCCCAATGTCGACTAGAGATTAACGTGAATGTAGTTTCGATGACGAAATTGGGACTGAAGCAAGTAGTCAGATTTCGGTCACAGTTCGTATTGAACTAAAAATGTTGATAAAATACATGCTGACGCGTCCTCTAACGCACGTAGCGCTAATAATAGAAAAAGCGAAGATCCGAGTAGTAATTTTCCGACGCCGACCCAGGATATTGCTCAGAAACATCGGTCACCAATCACCATCGATCAATTACTTGTATCTCTACACAACAGTGCTGGCCACGATTAATGACGTTGGACAAATCGCGAGCGTGCCGCGGCGAGATAAGTGCTACGGTCAACACTCACGTCCAGTCGAGTGCATGTCGGAAGGCTTCGATCAGTAAAGGTCATCGACTCTACGCTCTCTTACTGGCAATATATCTCACTATCTATTAACTGGAGAAACACCTAAATTTTTAGCTAGCTTTATTTGATAATATTTATTATATTTAATACTTTCGATTAATACCTTCGTGTTTGCTGCGAAAATACGCTGGGCGCCGATAGTCTGGTGTGGATAAATGTAAATGTCTCACTCTCGCGTTGATTTATCTATTTGACTATTCGGTTTTATTGACAATAATGTATACTCAAGTCCGGTTTCATGGTTAGGTATGAAAGTATTATCTTTTAGTGCGACTCCGGTTTAAGCGACCAACTACGACGTTACTACAACTAAGTTTTATGATAGTAGGTACGGTCGGTTAAAACAACGCGCAATGTTTTAACCCGCGCGCTTTATGCGTAAATTACAGTTAGCGTTTTAAACCTGTTATAAGGAGTTCATAATAGCTCAACAAAATGAGTTCTGTGAAGCGAAAGTGTTTTATAATTGAAGTTAAATGTGCAATATTGACGATTAGAATCCGGTGAATCAAATGCAACCCATTACAATGGAGTTTGGCATGTGTCATTCTACAATATGCACTATGAAATATAGCATTTGTGATTTCTATGAAATGTTTTATGTAACTTAATAGGAAAGTCAAACTTTTGCATTATTTTGACGTGACTACGTCTAAAATTAGGTTGTGGCTCGGAGTCACTCATGAAAAAGTGTAACGCCCGCTCGCGTCTGTTACGATGAGTCACCGAACGAGAGAGAGGCCCGCCGGACCGGCAATGCCTTGCGTCTCTCTCCCACTCAAACATGATCGGTCCAATAATAATATTATGGTAAATAGTTATAGTTAGTAATAAATTAATTAATAATAATCATAGTACGTTATTATTAGTAAATAGTTACTAGTATTAATAGTTATTACGTTATTTAATATTATTATATACAAGGTTAAATTTTAGTGGATGTTTTCCCGCTGCGGAACGAATTACTTTCTGTAATAATATCGAATCATGGTAGTTCTTTTTATTTTTAAATAGGTTCTATTTTGGTTCTCCATACTGCAAGCGCTCCATGAAACGCGGCCCGCCCATACATAATGTTGAAAATTTTTGTTGATTTTATTTAAAAATAACTTAAACAATCGATTTATCTACTAATATAGTGTTACGCCGGTGGGCTAGTGCTAAAACTTTGATCGTGTTTTTCCGTGCCTTGGAGGCGTTTTCAGCAGGCTGAAATACCATTTCAGGCCGTTTCAGAGAGTGCTCTAACACATACTAGTTGATCGAAATTTCACCCAAGTTGCCGTTGTTTTCAGGCGCCTGAAACATGTTTTCAGTCCGTTTCAGGCCACCCTCTATCAGATGACGCCATAACCTGAAAACCCGTTTTCAGGCGTTTTCAGGACCCCATACGGGCCTTTGAAGCCCACTTCAGTATATGACGTAATTTTCAGTAGGAGTGAAAGAGATAGCACGATTAGAGAGAGGCAGCTATACTAAGAACATTCCAGAAAGGTGTGACAGAGACAGCACAAGACAAGGATAGCACTATGATGCCGAACATTCGAGAAAGGTCTAGGCTAGGCAAGACGGCATTTGGAAGGATCCCGAACAGTCTCGTACTGGGTAGTAGGTACCTACCGAATATTCGGGAGTCCTTGACGGCCGGTATATAAGGAGCCCGGGAATGCGACCGAGTTTGAGTTTAATTTGGGAAAGCGACGAGTAAACATCGAAGCGAAAACTGCGAAAAGACGATTTTGGAGTGCGATATAAGTGTTTGTGTACTAAGTGTTGTAACGTAAAGTGTGTACAATAAATCCTACTCTACTTCATCGGTTTAGAAGTGCATTTCAATCTAGATCCCACACCCCTAGAACGTAACAATAGAATCAATTCACAGCGATACAACATAGTATCGCAGGTCCCTTGAAGTTCGTTATATCCTAGATTCTACTGTAAGTATTTGTTTTAGTCTACCAAACAAAATGCTGACGTATCGGAAAATAATAGAGTGAGCGGCAGTATTTCATTTTGTCTCAACACGACACTAACTAAGAAAGCTGTCGCTCGTGAATAAGTTCGTGAGTCATTCTGAGTCTTTGAATGGATCATTTCGACTCTGCTTACCCACTCACATAAACCAGAAATCCAGTGCGAGTGAAGGTAATGGCTATAGCCGAAATTGGGCATCTTCTAACAGAGTAGCTTTAATGCCGGTCCACCGGATGTCGAGGCTTAGCCTAGCGTAGCGTCGTGGGTAAAACGCGAATGCGCTCGTTAAGGAACCTACCCGGCTAATGTGCGTACTAACTACGGGTATTACATATAACGAGAACATTTAGTTGTAAATGCACACATATATTGCTAAGCTATTTTTATTTTTAAGTGTAAGCCCAGAGACAACGTTGCGTTTTTTTTTCTATTTTTCTGGTAACAACGGTCCCTGGCTGGACATAAGCCTTGCATATGAGATGGTATTACCAACTGTAATCTCGCATTAAGTCTGTAGGTAGGTAATTAAGATTACAGTCTAGAAAACCATAAGTTTACGATAAAGCACATTAAAGATTTCGATCTTTTGCACTACGGAAATGCTGTAGTTTCCTTTAAATCGCTTTTACGCCATCCATATTTCAAAAGTGGGCACAGACCTAGAGAGTATAACAAAAAGGCTACTTAACCCTGCGAATTAATTTTACAAATTACTATTTTGCTCCCGATTATAATGCGTCAGCGAACAGGATAATTCCCGAAACCCGGGCCTTCCCGAAAAGAAGGAAAATTGGTTGGCGCGGGCGCTCAGCCGTTACGCGTTGTCATCAATCTTCTCGGCTATACACGGACCAAATTAGATTTTTAAATTGATAGGTTTACAATTCCAGAGGAACGAGTACGCATCCATAATTTCGTCCCCGAATAAAATTTAACGGATTTATGTAATTAATTCAACGCTGAGATACAATTTAGCGAGAAAGCAGATGCGGAAAACGTTCATTTTAATTTTATTTAATTTGTATTGACTCTATACCTAGTCAGTTATTGCTTGCTTTGCTAAAAATCAGTTTTAGGTATATCATTCGACAAGTCTTGTCACTGTCACAATATTTTTGAACAACCTTTCTACATTTGTTATGGCTAAGTGTAAATATTTATAACAAGCATATCCGTTTCCATTTACACATAAAGAGAACAGCTTTTAGTCAGCTTTTAAAACCAACGCAAAACGAGCTAAAAGCAAAAGAATTCGCAGTGTATTTCAGATTTTTGTATCTGCTGCACAAGTCTTTACTACTTAGCTATTGTATAGTGGAAGTACCTACTTACCTTATGGTCGGTGAGCACTTAAGTATTACGAGAAGAAGCTTTGATCGTTACTGTACCTACATATTACAAAGTAAAAGAAAAATTCTCGAGGGAATACCAATATTACCGAAATAACTTTGAGCGCTATCGAATGGCGTATGTATCAACTATTTGGGTTACGATCCGAAATTTGTTTGCCTGTCTATTTTAATTTTAATAAGGTAATAATAACATAAATACGTACAAGTTTTGTCAAAATTACGTGTCGTGGCATAGGAATAGAATAGAATAGAATAGAATAATCTTTATTTGCATAAAACATGGTACATATACATTTTCGAGATGTGACAATAACAAAATGGCCAAGCATGTTTCATCGATTTTTCGATATGCAAATCGTTCGTCGTCATGCGATTAAAATTAATATAATAAAACAATTAATAGTCAATATATTTCATGTCCACCATAAAGTAAATAATAATAATAAATTTCATAAGGTACATATGTCATTTGTAATAATACCATGTCAAATTATACTAAACTATAAATAAAATTAATAAAACATTGAAAATAATAGAATTTCACGCATTGATACCAATTCCGATTCGCTTCAGATGACCGTCACAACAAAATTTTGTGTACTCATCTATTCCATAAAAACAGTGTTCAATCAATACCCTAAAAATTATTCTCTTAAAAACATTAAATTGCAATTTTTGAATATGATTCGGAAGTAAATTAAATAAGCGGACACACATGACATGACTGTGTCTGGCCAGACCTGTCGTGGCTGCTATGGGCACAGCTAGCTTCCACGGGTATCTCCTTGAACGTTTGTGACCATCTTCTTTTAGAAACAGACTGGGATTTTTCTTTACAAACAATAAGCTTTCGAAAATATATAAGGATGGCAATGGGAGAATACATAATTTTTTAAAGAGAGGTCTACACGGCTCCATCAGACCGGCATTGCATATAGACCGAATACATTTCTTTTGCAAAATAAAGACACGATTTACGTTCGTTGAGTTCCCCCATAGAATCAGTCCATATCTCAGAATTGCACCAACGTAACCGTGGTATGCCAGTAATGCTGTATGAACATTAGACAATTTGCTGAGCCGATACAGAGCGTACACAAACCTATGTATTTTTTGACACACAACATCAACATGATCTCGCCAGGCAAGTTCAGAATCGATAACAAATCCTAGAAAACTGGCCGATTTAGTCACGGTGATTTGCTCACCGTTATGCTGAATTAATAAATTTGGGGGGTTACCATTTTTATTGTGAAATTGGATACATTTTGTCTTATTTATATTTATTTTTAAATTATTATTATTAAGCCATTCTGTAACTTTTTTAATTTCATTATTTATTTCATTATTATAGTCAATTTTAGTTTTTTTGTGTATAGTCAACGAGATGTCATCAGCAAAAAGAGTGATCGGATATTGCGTACATTATAATATAGGTACATTATAATGTAGGTTATAATTATATCACATCAGATTAGTGTGAAATAGGTAAACAAAAGTCAAAAGATATCAGTCAGACTGGCGAATATCTGTTCCATAAGTCATGCATAGGTACTAAATATACTCCTACTAACATTGTAATCTAGCACATTAGAAACTATCTAGAGAGACATAAAACATTACATTGGTCATAGCACTCAGGGGTAATGTTGGTAACAGCATTCTCAAAATTAGCCAGGTATTTTCGTCCAGGTACTTATCATTTTAAATTTATTACTTAGGGACCTGAGAATTAAATAAACAGCTAGTGATATAAAAAATATCTTTCGAATAAAAAACACACTGAAATCGGTCCATCCGTTCGGGAGCTACGATGCCACACACGCAAAAACACATTCGCACAAACTGTGTGTGTTTGAGGGAATAAACACACACAGTTTGTGCGAATATCATATAAATAGAATAGGGGTCGATCTAAACATGCTCCTCGTTTTTGTCGGGTGTGTAAAATGGTTTCTTTTAATAAAGAAAAGGTAAAACCCACATGAACTTCTAAAGTTACCGTCGACGAATATGTAAGTAAACAAAAAACCTAAGTACCTGCTCCAAAAAGTCTGAAATCTTAAAATGAATAGCTCCCAAAAGTTTAACGGGTAATTCGAAACGTTGACTACACCACGGCTCATGGGCTGCTAATGGCGTGTAAACTGAATTAGATAGCGTCAAAGGTTGTAACATTATGTAGGTTCTAGGCTCTATATTGAATAAAATTCAAATTCAAATAATCAGAGAATTAAAAACAATATTATTTATAAATTAACCCAGAGATAATCATTCCAAAAGCCATACTTTTAGCACTGCGAAATAATTCAGCAGAATGGGCTCTTATTTAAACAGAATACCGTTGATGCGAAGTCCAAGATTGTGCTAATTGCTCGGCCGCTTCCGCTGAAAAACCACTTCAGCTGTTAATTAAAGACATTTTTGTTCCCTAATGGCCGCACAAGCCGTTTCATTACAGGCCCTATCTCATTGCACCTAACGGCAAACACTATAAATTAGTTTTATAACCAACTTGAAGCCTCTCTGGGAAATTAATAAGCCATTTTATAAGCTGCTCCTAGCCACTCATTTGAATTAATTTCACCACTTAGAGTACTCGCCCGAGATAATGCTACAAACAATAGCCATCTCAGCAATTTATCAAAAGCAGCTTTTCTGTCTCAGTGCGGCAGCAGAGAGGACAGCATCATACTGTTTATACCCAGCTGGGCTGTTGAATTGACGCGAAAATATTTTAAGAGCACCTGGTACGGAGTTCCACATCGCTCTTCATTTGGGTCGCTGCAAAATACACGGTGAAATAAATAAGTTCGTTTCAGGGATGACGCAGCTTACAATTCACGGAGCTTTTGCAGGCGAGCTTTCAACTCTACCTTTCACCGACAATCCGATTGTAAATATTCGAATGTAAATATCCTAACATTTCGTTGTTTTCTAATAGGTTAATTCAAAAGCCACGTACGAACCACGAACTACATAGGAGCTTGGATACAATAACAGTTTTAAAGAGGAATTTTTAGTATCGGAGAAAAGGCATATACGTATGTCTTACGTATACACTTACGCTTACGTCGTATGATACACCTGGTAGGTATCCACAATCGAGTAGGTATTATAAAAAAGCCGATATCACAGATAGAGGCATCGTTCCACGGATTACGCACGTAAATTGCATTACATACTAATGCTGATGGGATTTGCGAAATTAAATCAGACTGAAATGGATTTGTTTCTTCCTATCCGTCGAAACGAGAAAGAAACCTATTATGAGTTGGCGGCTATTACAAACGGTGGTACGTAATTTTAAACACTGTGGTATCTCAATCACTAGTAATAAGGTCGTTTTTGCTAGAAAAAATGGGAAACCGGATGTGCTGTTGTCTGTAAAAAAGGAAAAATTCTCGAATAGAATCACGTAGCAGATCGTTTTGAAGAAACCTTCGAAAACCTTCTCTAACGAAATCAACGCACCTTCAAGGGTTTAGTGGACCTGTAAATTAGGTTATCAAGCCCTTTCGATAAGTTACGTTCACTGCTATTAAGATTAGTATGCTATTGGTGGTGCTTGTGGCGTAGTGGTTGCAGCGCTTTGGTAGTGACACCAAAAGTTAAGCAACCTAAGGCGCAGTTATGTTTGAGATGGGAGTCCATTCTGACCATTTAACTAACGTCTATTTACAAGCATCTCCGTGCTTCGAAAGGCACGTTTAGCTGTTGGTCCCGGTTAATATCGATGGATATTAACCGAACCGGGATAGACAACCACTTTGGAGTAATGGTCAAGAAGTTGACTATTATTAACCAAGAGGTCGCGAGTTCGATCCCCGCACTGTACAAACATTTGTGTGCATGAACATGTCTGTTTGTCCTGGTCTGGGTGTAATGTGTATGTATTTATTTAAGAGTATTTGTAATACCACTGTTGATTCTGTTATCTGTAACACAAGTGCTTAAGCTACTTACCACGGAGTCAGATCAATGTATGTGATGTTGTTTTATATTTATTTATTATTATTTATTTGTCCATTAGTCGTTAAGTCAGAGTCCCTAGGGCGGCTTAATAATATCTGACAGTAAGGTTGGTCACTTGCCTTACAAACACACCCCTCCTCCAATCCGCACTGAACCCGCGTGGTGGAGTATGGCTCGAACCACCTCATATTTGTGGTGAGGCCTGTGCCCAGCAGTGGGACGTATATACGCTGATGAAAGAGTTTCTACTGGTTTGCACAAAGCGAAAGACTTCTATAAAGTATGAATTCAAAGACGCTATTTCAAGGAATAAGTCTGTACTAAGATAGTGTTAGTAGTGGTATCCAGCGCAGACACTCCAAGTTTAAATGAACTATGTACATAGAAAACTACTTACCGACCACTTAGGTCTTATGTTAATTAAAAACTCAAACAACATTACTTTAGCACTAAGAAACAAAAGCTAGTTAAGAGTAAAAATTGCGCGAGAAACTGTTAAAAGGAGCAAATTCATTGGAATTAAGTTCTTTCAGTAACATTCGATTGTACAATGAATTGAGTGAATATCATTGTTTACTGAAACTCTGTAATTCCGGTAAAAGTTGAAGATTGCAGCCGAACTATTGCTTCAATTCCCGATCCAGTTGCCCACTGAAGGAACTGAAATTTAGAGTTGTTCTGAAGTTTATCGACAACCTTTCGATATATAGTAGGCTTTGTAACAGTAGTGATATACAGCAAATAATCATTTCGAACAAATTTCATCGATTTTAATTGATAAAACAACAAGTCATTTTAAAAAATCCAGTTTTGAAAAAAGGTTTTTCCAATTTTAAATACATGTGCCAAAAATGCTGTCTGCCATGATATCATGTCACGTCATGATATGACGTCATAAAAGAAGTATACACACAAATACGATTTTTTACGGAAACCATAACTTTCTATTGTACGAAATTTACCATATCATTTTCTAACTAAAATGTAAATAAGACAAGAAATTTATTTTGTTTACCAACATCGTTCAGTAGGTTAGTTAGGTAGGTACTTACATCAAAGTGATCTTCATAAAAAATAAGTGTGAGATACAGTCGATAAAGATGCAGGATTCCTTTGAGCAAGTCTTAACCAAGTAGGTATTACGTTTATTTGTTTCACTGGGCACTCTAATCCACAACTTGCCTGGAGTCTTTGTCGATGTGTTTTTGCATTTTCGAACGATTTAGTAACGATAATTACTATATTTCTCATGTAGACTAGTAGAAGTCATGATTTTCTATTTAATTTTAACTTTGTAGGTTATACTCGTGGTACTGACAATCAAACAAGTTGGTTTACTTAATGTATGACGTCAGAATTACAGACTAAAATGGCAGACATTGTTTTTGATTTTCGGTCAACTATTTCGCGGTTAACTTTGCATTTCATATCATTACCTTCCTAAGTTTTAGTTGAAGGAAAAAATTGCGGGAACCACAGCTCTTTGCAAAAAGAGGTAGAACCTCTTGGATGTAAAAAAAAATCGTCAATTGTTTGTTTCGGCGACGTCCATTCCACATTTTTAGTACTGCCTTTCAACACACGTACAAAAAGGTGAACAGAAAAGGTATTTACAGAAAACTAAGCTAGCTACTATCTTATGATGGTATATTATCACATTCAAATTTCCCTACCATCGATAGTTTAAGACATCTCTTGAACGGATTCCCAACGAAACTCGGGAGCTCATTACGTTCCGTACCGTTTCGCTTTATTCCGTTCCGCAACAACTTTTATTGTGTTCGATGTTAGGAATCGGTCGGTGTCTTGCCCGGAATCCGTGAATATTTATTTAGAAGAACAATCTACACGCTTGAGAGATCTAAATTTCACGTCTCTGAGTTTGCAAATCGGGTTTCAAGTATGAACTAAATTGTCATGATGACAAAAGAAAGTTCTTAATACCAGTAAAAAGTTTAAGCGATTTTTTAGATTTTTCTTTTTTTTTCGATTTAATAACCAAAAAACATTGTCAATTAAAAGATTACTACTAAAACCACATAACTCATAAGCAATTAGAAGTGCTCTTACCTACTAAAAGATTATCCACGTAGTGAAGTTGACGTTTAACGGAGTCCTGTTTTGGAAAAAACCACAGAAGAAAAGCAAGAAGCTTTATTTTTCCGTCGTACCGAATCCTAAAATCTACATAGTAGTTATTTACTACTATGTAGATTTTAGGATTCGGTAGTTAGTTTACTTATAAGTAAACTAACTACCGAATCGCTAGTTAGTTTACTTATACATTAAGGAAATAAGTTGCGAGTAGGTAAGTAATAACATTACCTACGTGTTCATCAATCTTCTAAGTACTAAACCCTTATCCAGCTAAATTCCATTTAACGGACTCAGTCATTCTGTAATCCACTTAAGTTTCCCCGTGTAGGTTTTTTTGTTAATGTGAGTAAAATAAATTTTAAAGGACTATTTATTTGGTAAGACATATAATTTAGGTAGATCTCCCCAGTATTTCATTATGGTAAGGGATATGAAATCAAAAGTGTACCGGTTAGCTTACTAATGTTGAACCTGGCATGATTTTCAATAAACTTTCTGGGAAAGTGACGTGTTCAACGAGTGTTATTACATCAACTTTCAAAATATTTCAATGCAAGTACCCAAAGTGTTCTTTTAAAAACAGTCAGGATACAACTAAATTTGAATACGAAATTGCCCATTCACGGCGCCCGGAATTGTTTACAGGACAAACTTTATGCATACCTCCATTCAGACTCTTGATTTAACAAAAGCCGTTATACATAAAGAACCTGGATGTATAAATGTATACAGTATTTTGCAGGGTCCGTGGCGGCCACTTCCGCTCTTAACGACATTTCAAGTGCTCAATAACATCCACAAAACTGGGACGAGGCTGAAACTGGATGGATGCCACGCAGAATTATTAGAACAATAAAAACCTATTTTTTATTGTGAAGAAACAACTCGGTGAGTTTCAGGGAGTTTTATTAACCGCTTAATCAAAACGGGGATTCTGTTATGACGAAGGGACCGATAAAATAGCCCTGCCGATTCGTTTATTCCCTGGAACACAATTGACAATAGAATTTCGGCAATTTTTTAAGCCGATCGGGGACTTGTTATAAACCTTTTTTCCCTTTGACGGTTTTCCTGTAATAAAATAGGCATCGCTTCTATCGAACGATTTTTATTTTGATGATAAAATGCTTAACTAACATTTCAGATAAACCTACGTACTTAACTATTCAATATAAACATCAATCAACAAGCGGAGGTACATTCAAGGGTTCACACACACATTCTACTCGTACAAACCGTCTTTAACTTCACGTTAACTTCACAAACAAGACGTTATCTATGAGCCCAGACATATTCTGGGACCCCCCTGAATGCTTACCTCAGACACTGAGAAGGTGCTGAAACATGTTAATGACTAAACTGAGTGCAGTTTAGAGGCTTCGCAAACTAACGGGTTGAGATCGCACGCAATATGCGTAAGTAGGGGCATGTGGTGTGAGAGAGCAGGTATTACAGAGCCGTTTATCTGATGTCCCTCGTTACACCCCACACCTGCGTTGAAATTAGTTTCAACATTTCACATCGGCTTCGTTAAGCCCGACATAAAGCAAGTAAAGCACTAAGCGTGGATTCGACGAAACAGGTTTAGGAGCAAACAAGAATAACTTGATGTTTTTATGAAAAATTTATATCTCTTAAGCCTGTTTGGTCCAATGCACGGTTAGATGAAGAAACAAGCAGCTGCGTAAGAAAGCTTAGGCTGTATAGGTCTAAACTTATACCTGTGGTTATACGGTGTTTACCTTTGCCTTTGCTTTTGCTGACAAAAGTCATTTAACGCCCGACCTAGATAAGGGTGGCTCCCTTGGCGGCCTGTGTATATTTACGCAAATGCAAATTTGACATGATAGCGTTTTAACGATCTTTTTTGCGTTTTTGCCTGTTCGATAAGACACTGATGAGCTGATATTAAAAGGTAAGACTTGTGGTAATTCACGGTTGTGACTAAACAAAAACTCTATCCCATTGATCCACCCATATGATCATGATTCACATACACACAATGAAAAGTAATTAGCGTGAGGATAATACATATCTCGGTAACATATTTCATAGTTTATTTTCATTCATTGTTTCATAAATCTATTTCGGCGGAATCCATGAAATCATTTATAAATAATTTAGTAGACAGAGATTAATTATCAACATACGAGTAGCTACTTACATTTTCTAATTACTGAAACAAAGATTAAAATAAAAATAAATTCTTTTTTTTCATCTCTGCATCGGTAGACGTCATGTTCACATTCTGCAAATTAAAAGAAGGGGAAATAATTTATCGACGTCTAAAATCTCTGTAATTCATTAACTAAGTGAGGTTACCTTTAATGTCATGTACAGCAGAGGAAGTAGTTGCTGAATAGCGTTTTGTTTTTATGAAAGAAACTATACTTTGTGGAAAGTATGTATACGAGTATCTTTGTCTATTTCAGTCCTCTCCTTTCCTCACTAGAAATATGAAAATGACAGAATATTTTTCTGATTTTCATAGTATCTTACATTTCTTTCTACTACTCGTAAATGGTTACGACGTTGCAAAGGAAGACTGCCTCCCGAGGGTAGGTGGCACAAAACATCGAAATAAAAGAGCAAAATACTGTCCAAAGACTGTCACTTACGATTTGCGACCTAAGGCCCTTAACCCGCATCATCTCGATGTCAAAACGTGATATAGGTAGGTACTCGATTCCTTATCTGCTTACAGTTGCAAAGTTTTAGGAAAGTTTTTATATCGTTATATTTTTTCGATACATTTTAAGACACTTTATTCCTGAAATAGCTAAAAACAATCAAAAGCGAGTTTAAGTTTTTTATAGTTCGTTGAGCATGTTTTTTTTAAATTATTAAAAGGGTTTTGATCAATCTCGTCATGTCCGCACGAACAATGTATGAGTGAGTGTTGAGTGATTTATACGCAAAAAACTTTTTACTTTTAAAAATGTATGGGCATTGTAAGTGAAGCGATGCGCGAGCGAGCTTTCGCTCCAACCGATTTATAATTGACATAGTTTGAACTTGTGTCCAAACTGGCCGACCATTGCTAATTGTTGAAATATAATACCAATTTAAAAAGAGAAAAAAGAAAAATCCTTATTTTCAAAAACTTTTCAGCCTGTTTTTGAAAATAATCATTATTATTACGCTAAAGTTATAATGAGGAGATATAGATAAATTACAAGGAGATATGTATGTATAAGGAGGAAGTAAGCTCGGTTCGAATATAGCCCAAATCCATTAATTCTGCTAATTGCGGAAAAATGGCGTCACTGTAAATGAGCCATTCTCTAAATCCCTTTCCAGTTTATACTGAGACTCTACTCGGAAAAATCGTAGTCAATGTTTTCAGCTCTAGCCGTCTCCGTCACTCGTCATAATTAAGACAGTGCGAGCGAGCGCAGAGACTAAATGAGAATGCAGAAGTATGTAAAAGATGTACATAATATTTGTGAAAAGTCAACTGTGTAACTAACGCGGTTCACGAGATACATCCTGGCGAAAGACAATCAGTCGGACAGACGGGCAACAGAGTCTTAGTGAAGGTCCTGTTTTTAACTCCTTACGAAAAAGAGGTGTTATACGTTTGATCCCTATTCTATTTTTGTGCGTCTGTCTGTGGTATTGTAGCTCCAGAATGGATGGACCCAAGGAATATATTTACTCAGGGGAGAAGAATGACAAGTCCATAGAGCAAAGACGAAGACATTTTTTATAACGCCATCTAGTGGCCTCCCAGAATAAAACGCGGCGCGGGAACTTTTAAATACTAAATTAATACATTTTGAAAAATTGGAAGCTGCAGTTCTTTCTGGTTGCACAACGGTTAAAAATGCAAATCTTAAACCACACAAATAATGAGCATTCTCAACCATTGTACAACCAGAATTAAAACTGCAGCGTTCCTCTCCAAAAAAATCAAAAGAGGAAATAAAATGAATGGAAATTGTGTAATGTTGTGTTTTATTTCCTTTTTACAATTCAATTTATAATTTTAAAGACACTTTGTAAGCCTCCTTCAATAACGATTTTGTTACATGCACTTTCATGAATTAAATGACACTTTTTATCTTAAAACATTTCCGCAAACTTTCCTTGTTTTTGTAATCGAGCGAGACTCAATTGATAATCTATTAATTATCCAAGGCCGTTGTTGGGCTGGAGCGAAGCAAGGCAAGCGTTTACTCGTAGGAATAAAAGAGATAAGAGTCACTTTCTCACAAGACACACTTTCTCAAAAAGAGTCACTTTTTCAAAAAGAGTCAATGTCTCAAACACTTGTCACAGTAAGACGGAAGAACAGAAGCTCAACGCAACGTCGCTATTGATGTCTAATGCAAACCAGAACTTAAAAATTCACAAGAAAGACTGCGAGAAAACAAACACCGCCATCTTGTAAGGTAAAAAAATTAAGTGGTGTTGCCATTATAATTTTGTAAAAAATGTTTTATTTTTTCAATCGGGTAACCCACAGAATATCCCGCCTACATTGCCCTTATTTCGACGATTAGAGTCGACTGGACCTGGATGGACCACTTTCAGTGGTCACCGATCAAAATCCGTATAGACGAAAGTTTTCTACTCAAAACTGTTTTCAGAGTAGCTCCCCGTCCAGTTGAAAACGGAGCGGAATGCGGCCACTTCGGCTGCTTGTTCTGAAGTTTGGTTTTTGTTTGGTTTGCAATTCGCTTTTGATCCTGGCTCTGGTGAGTAGCAAACACTAGGTAGCTTAATGAACTTTTCAAAACGAAAAAACTATTAAATCCTTCCTGGTCCTTATCATAGTAGACATAATTTTAAATAATCGGTATCCGTAAGACACAAGAAAGCCTTTTGAGGTCTTACTAAATTAAATTCAATTTTTTTTTCTACTATCATAAACTAAATAAATAGTTGCTAAATACAGTCTACCGGTTACGTAACTACTGGTTTTAAGTAAAATTGCCAAGTTTTTTTTACAAAAATCCGTCCCTTTACTATTTCGATTCAACCCGAAACGTTCCATTGGTTCTTTTTTAGTATAAAATAAAATACCATGAATTAGAGCGATTTGTCGACTGTGAAAAACTTCGTAGCACACAAATCTCTGTTGCATTACGCGTTAACTCTCTAAAATCGGTGCGCTTCGGGGTCAAAATAGAGCTCGATTCATGGCGTTACTAGTTCATACCCACGATCTTAGTCACTGAAATAGACTGAAAAATTGAGCGGTGAGTATGAAATCGATGTCGTTAGTTTCTTTGTATCGTTCTTTTTGTCGTTTAAATTATTACAAATTATGAGCAGTGTTGGTGATGTATTTCTTGTTGAGCTGTCAAAGTCATCTGCCAAAATTTGTATCATTTTCATATGCTCTTGAAACAGCGGCAACGCAGGACGTGTGTGCAGCCGAATCAGAAAATACCATACAACATGTAGAAGTCTAGGGAACCTTCTCATTGAATCATTCATCCAAGTAAGTGAAGTCCTAATTTTAAAATAATATCTAAACTCAATTACACTTATTAATTTAAACTTTTTAACAGTAACGCACGGGCTTTTGAAGCATGCGCCATACAAATTGCATAAAGTTAACTAGTAAGAAATACTTTGAGCAATTAATTTTCACTGGGGACTGCAAACTTTTCCTTTGCCAATTATGAGTTGGGCTAACTAGACAAGGCCAGGCAGTGAATGAGCTTTCAGATCAGTCATGTTACGATATAAATATATCGTAACTTTTATTATGTGCATATTATCCTGTACTTAGAAAATGCGTTAATTTTGCACTTGATCAAACGAAATGTACGGAAAAATTATCGATAATGAAGAATATGTATTTAAGCAATCAAAAAACACGGCTTTTTAATCATTATTTTTTTAAATACCTTTCTAAGTTACAGTATATTTTTTTCTAGATAGTCTTATTTTAAAGCCTAAAAGATTTCCTAGCAATAAAATAAAATATAAAAACCGCACAATTTTTACCAAAAAACGTATGGAAATGACATTTCCTTTGTAGAGGTAAGATCCTCATGTGGCATAGCACTCCAGGGCGATGGTGTTTTGTTTAGGTACAAAGCTAAGCAACCTCAAACACACACTCTTCATGTTCTGCAGATGGCTAGAATAATCTTCTTGGGAACATTCTTGAAAAGTTAAATGCTTAATAATTCAGACAGATTGTTCTTAGAGCTTGACCTTTTAATTGCAGCAACGGAGTAGTTTTAGATGAATGAACTGCTCAACTGCTGGCCAAGATATTTGAAACCATTAATTGTGAAGAGTCGAGTGCTGACTCTTTCCCCAATTACGGGATAGCGTCTAACGAGCGCCGGCCAGTGACAGTGAACGAGTGTAATTTGTTCTCAGCAATGAATTGCTTCGAGGGAAGGTGTTATTTAGAACTCGGTTGCATTTGGACGGGTACTGATCGAAGGATCTATCTCCGATGATAATATAAAGTGGAAAATGAACATGGCTTGCATTTTTAATTGAATGTTTTTATCTTGTACTTTAAAAACAAACGCTCCTTAACGACTGTATTGATTGTGTAAGCCAGCGCAGCATCCTCTTGTAATGTTTACATAAGTTCTTATAACAAATGAAATTACATTCTTGTTCTTGTTGACGATATTCCTAAACATGCACATAATTTTGTGACTGTCTTTCTTACCCCTTTTTGGGTAAACACCCGTTAAATGAAGAAAATACTCGTAAAATGTAGATAGAGGCTCTAAAGAAATTCATTTGTAAGCCGCCAGTGTGATGAGAATTTATCATTTTATGTCCCTCCTGAATTGGAAGTAGGCAGTTACAAATTGTCAAACAAAATTAGGAATGAGAAAAAGCGAAAATTCATTCCGTCGATCAACAAAATTAGTCACTCAAATATTTTTTGAGAAATAATAACGGTGATAAAATTCAAATCGCTGCATACACGTTAGTAGCTACCTACCTGCTTATTGACTGACGGGATTAAATTTTTTCTTGTTTGAACACTGAAGTTACCTCTCAACGCCTTGCTATCCGAGTGTAAAAAATACTACAGAGTTTTTTAAAAGAATTGATCAAAATTATATGTAATTTGATCTATAAGTACATTTCAGTAAGTTGTTTGAAGCGGAAAACATATGAATTCAATTGTGATTACAGTTGAGTAAGGCGTTATGGTTCTACAAACAGAAAGTCACTGTACGCCAATGGCAATGTAGATTCTTATATTTTCTCCTCATATGCGTTTACTACTACCTTTTATATAATGAATAAAGTTACATAGCAATAGTTGCTATAACATGTACTAGCTTGGCAATATGCGGTGGGATTTGTCCGGGCAACTGTTTTGCATAAGCTTCCGAGCAGAAACTCATATAGTCTACTATTATTAGCCCGGCCTTACTCACCTGACTAAACTTTTACCTTTAATACCTTTACATATTAAATATGCATTAGGTAATACTCATATTAAAACATAGTTAACAGCTCAGGAAGTAATAATAGTAATGAAGGTATTATACTCGTAATTTTTGTAAGGATTTTCTATGATGTCTTTTTCAGAATTTGTTAACATCTGTCTCGTTCTCTATCTCTCGAACTCTAAATGCTTTGACAATAAGCTGGCGTGGCAGGCGCCGTCGTGCCGTCTGTGTGACAAAGTCATAACAGCTGGAGTCTAGCTAGAGCGTTTTTATTTTACTAATTACTCTATTTCTACTACAGTTCATACAAGCTTACAAAAACGAACCCGTTTCGGTCTCGGAAAGGATAAATCCTCTGCAGTTATATACAAATCACAACAGCGGCCAAGCCTAACAAGACTATTGTTATACTCTTAAGTATTGTACGTAAAAATCTTTGCCGCAATCTATACCTCTTTTCTCGTAATGGATATTTGTAGAACTGCAAACCCGATGTCAAGGGGCACTCCGTACGAAATGTCGGCCAACGCGAGTGAATTTATACGAGTATGGAAGGGCTCGCCCTATCCCATCAAGGCGTGCTTCAGATGTGCAAATACGTTTAGCGCGGCCAGAGACCCTTTTAACTTTATTATTCATCCGATACGACCAATTACCTATACATGATGCCCGATTGGCACCATAAGTACTCCCCTAAAATAGGCCGTACAGAAGTGCTGAACATAAAGACGGTAGTTCCATAGAGCTATAGAGAGCGTATTTAGAACTAGCGGACGCCCTCGACTCGTTCGCCTTTATTTTGAATTCATCTAAATCTACGTATCTACATAGGTTTCATCTTTTATAACAGAATCTTCTGAAACACGATCTTTCTTACATCCTCAGAAAGCTGAAAGTCTTGACTTTGACTTAATTATGAGAAAATTAACGTGAGTAATGTTGATTAAATTAATATAGTCAACAAACAGTCTTTATAATGAAGATCAAATTACTTTAATAGAGAACTAATTGAATATCTCGAGACACAAAGTAAGAGTTGATTTA
The DNA here is from genome assembly GCA_963921415.1 of Pyrausta despicata. Lineage (NCBI taxonomy): Eukaryota > Metazoa > Arthropoda > Insecta > Lepidoptera > Crambidae > Pyrausta > Pyrausta despicata. The sequence continues at coordinate 12,417,660 of OY992846.1, read as the reverse complement.
ACTGCATTAATAGTTACTAAAACATAGTCGCCATCAAAAGGCAGGGTGCTAACATAAAAAGGAAATTAACGAGAATAGACGATACTGGCTCGAGTGCGACCCCGTTGGGTAAAACTTTATACAAAGTTGCCGTTGGAAATGTAATATTTTCAAATGTACATGGCGGGCAGCGTGACAGCACGACACATAAAATACGTGCAGAAGATTCATCTTTTTTTTTTCAGAAATAAAACAGTACGTGATAAAATAAATCGAGAAAAGCAGCAATCTTCTGTGATCAATCGAGCTAGGTTTAGGTTGATGCAGGTTTTCACTAAAATGATAAGGCAATTTGCTATGCGGCATATGCCTTTTAAAAAGCACACTAAATTATTATTATAACAATGATGGTTTGCCACTTGTATAAAATACCCAAGGAATGTCACTCCGTGTACGTAGCTGATGAAAGATAACCTGAAAGCAGGCTGCATTCACTGGGCTTGGCTGGAAGAAGTAAGAGACTTTTCTTGATCTTGAGCAGGAAAAGTGGAGAATTCTTTTGCGAATCATATGGCCCTAGTGAGAGATAACAGGGTCTCATCATCATAACATCAAAACTCTTTTCTGATTTCTGATAGATCCTACTTCATCACTTTCTTGTATCCACAAGCCTCGTAAATCCCAATCAGGAAAAGTCAGCGACGCGCGTCGGGCGCCGCCCAGTAAGCAAACACGGCTCATAATCGGCCTCACCGCAAAATTTTATTATATTTGAATTTTTCAGTAAATATTGCTATAGACGTACTCTTTCCGATGTCATCAAAAGTAAAAATCTTGATTATGATTATTGATAATGTTTTTGGGCCTATATTGCATCCTCGACGAGCATTTGATCTATTGGGGCAGCATTTTGTGTATATAGTTCACTGATTAGCCCCGCTAAATCCAGAAATTTCCAGACTCTTTGGAGAGTTTGATTATGATTTGATTAGTTAGATACTGTAGTTTGAACCTTAGCAAGTCAAAGCACTACACGTGCCTCCCCAGCACCAAACTTATCATAATGTCCTGTCCGGGGCCCCAATACCGCAAACTTAATCATATGTATGATCAAAGTCGTTATTAAATTGCCTCATTTCGACATTTCTAGTATGGACGAAATGTCACAATCTCACAATTCCATAATAGGATCCCAGCTGTCTTACGCACTCCGAGGAAAAATTAAACTAAAATACGCTCTTTTGAAAGTTACTAAAGTAAGCAATTACTTAATCCTGTACCTGGCATCGTGAAGAACTACGTTGTATTAAAATTGGTTGAACTGATTTGGCGCGGGGCCAGTGGAACCGCTTGCAACAAATGTTTCGAGTCCGCCCTTTGCACCCTCTTCCCGCTACGTTACAAACTTTGTTTCTAAACTAATGGTATTGGCATTTTAGAAAGGTGAATCCTAACTTTGACAGATTTATGAAAGCACTCTTCGAAATGAATTCTCGAAACAATACGTCACAACTTCTGAGAAACTGTTTAATAACGTTGTTTGAAAGCGAGCTATTTCCTTTCCAAGTTGTATTACCAATTCTTCTGCTTCTAATTAAAGAGCCTTGCTCTCGTTGGTGGAGCATTCGCCACCGTGTCCTTCTCCTTGACTTCCTGGTACGACCTGACCACAACTTTTGGCTGCAGTTGCTCCATCAACATTTAATGTATCGAAATAAATCATTTTTTTTCTTTATTTAAAAATGGAGCATGAACACTACTTTAAATATCTGTAAGCACCTACCTGAATGCTGTAATTCAGGCATGCTACAATCAATAGTACATTATGGTACTAGTGTGTAACATTGGTGATTATCGCCGAGGCGCCATTGAGACCCGAGCCGTAGGCGAGGGTCTTAAGAGAGTCGAGGACGGTTATCATCAATACACACGTTTATCATACGACGTTTTTCAACACACTTGTGAATAAAATAACAATAAAAACTAATTTTATTTAGATAAAAAGTTTATTTAGAGAAACAATTAGTAAATGTGCAGTTACTAAAATTATAATTAACTGCTTTTGATGGCATAGTGGTCTCATCAGATGGATTATTTATTGAAATACTTTCATGTTCTATTGTAATTTGAGATGGCTCATTATTCGTGTAGGTAGGTGAAATCCAATCATTGGATGTACCTACTTGGTGTTTCGTCAGTATGAAGCGCCTGAGAATCAAGTTTAATTCTTTATTTTCCGCGCATAGGGGTTGCGCTTATTCTGCCACGTACAAAATGGGGATTCTAAAGTTTTCTTTTTTTAAATTTATAACTCACTAGTGAGTTATAGCAATGAAAAAGTCACAGTTTGATTATACGTGTCATTATTAGTCTAATTGCAGTGAAATTACAACCACTTTATGAGCAAGTGTGTTGAAAATTATTGTATAGGTATATTATTCAATTATCCTGTAATTTTGTTTATCTACCATGTAACTGCGTGCATGCTCGCACGGATAATTTATTTCATCCGATCATTGCTCTTTAGGCATTAAAGTCACGTCTGCCGCCTTAGATTATTCATGTGCTTAATCTTCGCATATCTGAAGGTGCTTTAAATTTAGCTCCCACGTAATTTTAGGTTATCAAATTAACTAAAAGGTGCTTTTAGAACTGATGTTGAGTTAAGCCTGCATCTTAAGATGTAGGGTTATGTCTGTAGATGTGTCAAATATACTTGGAATGTTGATGTCACATGTTTTTGAGGTTTCGGGTTCAGTGAAGGTGTATCCTGTGCGCGAAAAAACCATGAATTAGGCTTTTTGTAAATCGAAAATAATATTTTCAGCAGTAACAATCTTTTCACAAACAACCGCTATTTTGATTCTAACTTTGAAAGCTCGAAGTTTACACAATCACGAAAACACGAAGAAATAAAAATAGCGAGTACACAGTAACAAAGTAAATAGAAAACTTGTTTTCATAATCCTTTTCCGTAACTGATGTGAGCTCAAACAGTACATTTTCTCGTATAGTGCATTTGTAAACTTGCTAATATACATTCAGTAAGAAGAGTAGGACACACTCTGTGAGAGGGAATCGTATTTTATTTTCTATATTTTGCCATTGCACTCGCAACGTCATGTCAGCATTATAAAACTGTACGGGATAGGGTTTAACTCATCTTCACACAATTTTTAACTTTTCTTCACATTGGCTAAATTTGGTACCCCCCTACTCCCAGAATCCTCAACCACTGAAGCACTGGCAATCACAAATTATTGTCAGTTAGAATAGACCCCAAAATCAAATCAAATTTATTTATTGTGGAACACAGGTACAAAAAGGTCTTAATTAAAGTGACGTCTCACTGTGACCTATCTTATCAGATATACAATATATCATTTATAGTCAATGTCGCAAATTCAGCAATAATAAATAACAAAATTAGTCTAAAAACTTCGTTCAAATAGTCTTTAACTGAATAATAATATTTTTCTGTCAATAGTCGTTTTAATTTATTTTTAAATGTCACTATGATGAATATAATGAATATTTTGAGTTTCACTCGCAAATAAAGAATATCTAACTATATTCAGTAAAGAGATGTCTCAGAGTCACGACCTTTACTTCAGACAGAGCTAAGTGACGTTAATTAATTATTTTATCAGTCATGTAAATAAGTACCAAGTACCCTGAATAATAAACTTGGGAATTATTTATACAGTGGCTGTAAAGGAGCTTCTTAAGACGTATCTATTTCTGAAGCACTTATGTGAACTTACCGGGGAATTTAATTAGTGAACTAAGTAGCAGCTTCCACTTTAGCTTTTCACGGGCGTAGGTTCAGATAACAACACATCGTGTTACCCATGTTAGTTTCAAAATAGTTATTATTAAAGCTAATTAAGATGCCGATATGCTTATCCTGACTTGGTGCTGTGTGTAACTATTCAGATAATCACACTACGAGTACCTACTTGTATTTCTGAATGCAACTGCTAGTCTATGTGCTTTCATAAAACGATGCCTTCTACCAGTAAAAACAAATAAGGCATTCATAAACTACAAACTTTTAGTCCATCTCAAATCCGCACAACCCACGAACAGAGCCATTCTCAGAATGGGCACTGATTCCGAACTATTCTGATATTCGAACAGATCCTGCTAATGGTAAACTCGCCCGCGGTTAATTGCAACTCCTAATAGAGCCCAATCGCTGTTGGTTTATGCCTTATTACCGCCATTGTTGCGAAATTGATGTGAATTATTCGTGGCTCTTAGAGGAACCCGTTTTCTTATTCATAACCACTCGTATCCAATTTACGATTTGGATTACTGTCCAATGAGAAATGAGAGCTCTAAACCTATTTATTACCCGGTAAATGGCAGGTTTAAGTCAAGAAAAGTTTCGTTAAATTTTACGAGAGCTTTATAGAAAACCAATTAATGTTCCATCACCCCCGGCACCGCTTTCACCGCTTAATTATTCACCACGAAGTAGGCAAAAAAATAAGTTTTTCAGTAGATTTTTTCATCGACACTACATTTTCCAATCTACATTTTCTTACTTTCGTTAATAACGAAGTGATTTAACTGGCAATTAGTAAGGTTCGCAATTAAATGTGGCACATGTGTGGGGCATTAGCAAAGCGCACGTAGTACGGCCAGCTCAAGTGACGCCCGAGGCAACGACGCCCAAAACATATTAATCTTTTCAGACGCCCTCACCCTCACGGCAAGAGGATATATTTGGTCCCAAATGGATCGAACCAGGAAAACCGTGACGATTTTCCTCAAACTACTAGTTAGCTACTAGTTACCTAAGCTTATTTGTTCGGCTGTCCGTCATCCAGATTGTATGGAAGAAATATGTCTTTCGATATTCAGATATCATAACAAAACAAAAAAAAGAGAGTTCTTTAATTTTAACATACTTAAGTAAATTTTACATCTGCAAGTCGATGTCATCATGCAAAGCAAACGTTAAATTGATATGGATTTAATGAATTCAGAGCGCCGATGTCTGAGAAAATATATTCAACAGGGAGATTAAGTATGTTATATGTAAAATGGTAGCAATTGTTACGTTAAATACCAACTTATTGGACAGGAACTGACTATGACATGAGCTGGCGGATCTCACCAGAACTTTGTCCACACCAGCAGTGTGCAGTTTTCGACTATTGCACATTGTTTTGAAGTGTCAGCACACCGCCACACACAAGTCTTTAACGGAGAGGGAAGCTGACATACACGCAAACTGTGTCTTCCAATTAAGCTTGTACACGGAACGAAACAGTTTCAAACAATTGATATTTTCTGACTCTAAATAGTTATAGATCTTAGTATCCACACATACCCTATTTTTATATCTTACTTCAGTACACTTTTACTCATACAGTAACTTCGTTGGATAAGTTAAATTCAATCTAAAAATACTTGCACCTAAATTTGATTTAAAAAAGTTAAACCCCATATAGCAATCTCCACGAGTTTTAAGACTTAAAGTGATTAAAACATTTTTTTAAAACTTATTCCAAGCTTTTTACGTAACAATGAGCTGGTTTTTCTACTCTGACGTACACATTAACGTAGTGTGAAAAGCAGTTCCCCTGCACGGTTAGTTTCTCCCACATAGCTGTGCCGTGTCGCGACGACCGAACGAACTGTTTGTTAGTGCGAGCTTTTACTTCCGGCTCGATTCGTACCGCTAATTCAATATTCTATTCTTCATAGATTATATGTTTGGAAGACTTTGACGGTTCCTTATACTTATTGTGTACAGTTAGTTTCTCCAACAAAACCGCGCCATGTCGGCGACCGAACAAACTGTTTATCGGGTCCGCGCAGGCCAAGAGCTTAACCGTCCCCGAGCTTTTACTTCCTTCTCGCTTCGTTCAGGTATATAATATTACCCAAGGATTATACGTTTCAGATTCAAGAGACAATTGCCAAAGAATTTGATAGGTAACTCTTGTGGCTTTCTTAATTTTCTTGAAGTAACCTAGTCAATCAAAATATTGCCGTTTTGTAGGCCTCCTCCCCTTTTAAGTCCTCTTCCGAACGTCGAACTTCGCTAAGCTTCTTAACTTCAAAGTCATCAACAACAACAAAACAATTTGCCAACATAAGCGATCAGTGGCAGGCGAGCTTACAAAAACACATGTTGTTTGAACTTTCACCAAGGAAATTGATCACGGACATTTTTCACGCGACTCGGAAGATTTAAGTTTACGAGTTAACCCCTTACGAGTTCTTGTTATTTGTTTTTCACTCTCCCTAAATATATTTCGGATCGTTTCGACCCAAACTCGTCCATCAGAGGATGAGTTGCTTGGAATATATTTAAGTGTAACTAAGAGTTACTTGTAACTTCCTTTTGCCCCGGGCTCTGAATGTTTTCCCCTAAAACACCATTGATTTTCCCGTATAATGGGCGTTCGAAATTTGACAGAATTTTTGGAATCATGCTTTGAATAATATCTATTCATAATATCAAATACCAAGGCAAATAATGTTGAATACGACATACAATATTTGTTAACTGTAATTAACGAATTTCATTAAAATTTCAATCGATACTACTTACCCACCAAGTACTTTTCTCCTGATTACATGGTATTCTTTTTATTTTCTGCTGAATTGGGATGATGACACCTATCTTAAATATTGTCAAGAACATGGTGTTTAAAAAACATAGCCCCTATGAAGTTAATACAACCAATATGTTTCAAAAAAGCTGTAGAAACCAATTTTTAAACACACAAAACGCAATAAATATTCGGTCAATTGACTCCGATTTCTGACACATGACAGTGACGTCACAATCATTTATTACCATACGAAATCTATGGAGACAGACCGTTTTGACAGATAATAAAAAGTATATCAACGATTGGTGGTGTCGTCTAGCCAATTATCTACGACCTCACCTCGACTTACTGAATCATTAGGTATTGAGAAAAACAAAAAACAAATACCTTCATTGGAGTTTCTGCACGGTACATTAAGCCGGAAAATCATTAATTCAATCCCTATCCCCAGGAGTGAGTTGTACGCGTACTGACTGAATCGTGCAAAAAATCGTTTCAGCAAGCAGTTTCGGCGCGGAAAAATGACAAGCTGAAAATTGACAAAATAAAATAAAGCACGAAAGTTTGTACGCCAATAAACACGTAGACGCGATGCACACTCCAGCCGCTCCGTGCCTCGTCGTGCCTCTCGAACCGTAAAATGAGGTTGCCTGCTCTCACCGAAACAGGCTCAATATTTCATTGTCTAGCTGAGTTGAATCCTCAACGAAAGAGGATTATCTTCCTCCTCTTTAATTTCTCGCCCGATGTTACGCAATACTTCATACTTTGCAAGCACGTTCCGCGACGCTTTGTCACTCGGGTGACTTCAAATCGAAATGTGGCGTGAGCCGAAATTGACAATCCTTTCCAATTCGGTCGCAATTCGCAAACTAAAAAGTTTTGGGAAAGATTTTATGTTCTCGAAACTTAACATGTAGGAAACAAAAAAAGAAAAATCTGAAAGCATGTCCTTTGCTTGAAATTTGGAAGAAATTGCTGCTAAGCAACAAGACCGCCTGAATACAACTTCTGTAAAACTTATTTTATTTGGTAATTTTCTTTATGTGTGGTGTGTAATAAAAAATATTCTATATATCTTCTAAAGATTAATAGTTTGGTTTGATACTACGCTTGTTCATAAATGGTACGTACGAGTAAGTGTACGAGTATGCTATGCTCCTTACAACTTGTGTACAAATCGAATACTGACTATTCTATTCACCCCTAAATACACATATGCAGCTAGCATCTACCGGAACAGTGTGTGTTAACCCTGCTCTAGATAAACCCGACATCTGCGAAACAGTCACTCCTCCGTCATCGTGTTTGATTCCAAATACTGACACGCTGCTGCTGACCGTACAAGCTACGTTTGTTTGCCTGTTTCGGCGCCAAATCAAACCCGACACGAATTTCATTAAAACTTTCACAACCGAAACATATCCACGTCTCCACTCCATAATTGGCATTATTTGGGTGATTCTACAGAGACCATAAAATTGTGTTCGCTTGAAATACGTCCTAGCTCCTCAATTTTTATATCTTTCTGATAACTATATATAAAAACTTGTGTCTTCATCTAACAGTTAACATAGGATACTTATTGATTATTTAATTTATTTTGCTTTTTTTTGTGGTACAGGACGTGATTGCTCACGTCCTGTCGAATGTTCGCAACGCAGGTTACATAATTCAGGTATCTTTAAAAAATATTTTAATGTATTCCATGCACACATTATATGAATAAGTAAGTAGAGCAAATAGTAAAAAAGCAGTCACTTAAATGCTATAAAATACAATACAATATATTAAACTTTATTCGACATTCTACAATGTTCGTTAAAAATAGTCACTCATGTAGAAATAAATTGCAAAATTGTTAAAAAAAATTTTTTTCAAGTTGCAACTTAATTTTTTATCTCTGGCAACCCTTTACCGTGATATGTCATTTTCAGTGTTGGCCATATTTTGGACGGTGAATACGGTGTCGAAAAAAATAAAGTTTCAACTGCATTCTACAACATTGTCAAAGTTGATACGTCACCACTGTACTAAACTAAACAAAGTAAGTAAGTGATTTATGAATGAGATTTCCTTACGACCTTACAAATTAGTTGGTTTACTAACAAAGTCAAGTAAATAAAAATTTTAAACCCTCAAATTTTGTACAGGTTATGTATTTTTACATTAAAACTCACTTCTGTAGAACTCACTTCTGTCGATATAGTTTTCTACAGAAGTGATGTTTTTGTATAGAAATGCTGGTATGCGCTTATGCTTATAAGATTGGATCTTTCAAAAGAAATATACACTGATTATTAATCTATCAAACGTAAAATGCTGTTTTTTATTGAGGTTTAATTATTGTACGCACTGTGTCGCTATTTGATAGACTTTACCTACAGGAGTGACTGGTAAGACATGATCCGGTTTTAATTTGCGCACACCCCAAAACCGTAATAGAATATATATAATTTGAGAACCAAGCACTTCCAAAGTGATGGGCCTTCATCACAGTATAGAACTTATTTCTATACTCAATTTTTTTTTGGTCGCAAAATATTTAAGCAAGGAACTTGGTGCAGATAACATTATATGGCACTTTAGTGAGATCGGACATGGAAAAGGGGCTCCTGAAGGCATTGGAGGATGCATCAAAAGAACAGCTGATGCATTTGTAGCGACCGGTGCCGATAATCCAGATTTTGAAGCGTTGGTAAATTGTTTACAAGAAAAATGTAAAGGTAAAAACATTTTTCCAATCGACGATACTCATGTTGATAACATCTCTTGTACAACAAGGCCATTTACTGGTACTCTATCAATTCACCAACTTACATGGAATAAGACCAATCCTGATATTTTGCATGCCAGACGATTAAGCTGCAGTGATTGTAAAACAACTCACTTACTCTTTGTTTGCTCACATTATGAAATTGGACTTATTTACGTTACTAACAAAAAACAAGAAACTAATAATACCAGCTTTGGAGACATAAGCTCACTCACGGTCGGGGTCGCCACAATCAGATTATGATAAATGCAAGAACCCAATAGCAACAGCCTCACGTGCATCTATGGATTTTTATCGAAAATGGTTTTGTTAGTTCATCTGATAAAGAGATTTTTGAAACCAGGAAACAGACACCCCTTAGAAAAAACGTAATTAATAATGAATGTTTAGGCGGTAAGCTACAGGGTCTGTCAAATAATACATCGTCAGAAGATAAAAATATTTTATTACATATGTTCGTTTTCAATATTACCTTTTTATGTTCTACAGGAAAGTAACGATGACGTCACATCTGTAGGAAATTATTGTAAATTTTTCAGAGCGTATGTTTAATTATTTTGATTATTTGCAGTAGTACTATTAATAAATGAATACCAAAAGCAATGAAGACTGATGAATAATTTTATTTTATTCTCAAAGTTTATTAGTTTTATGAAAGATTATGTCACTTATGTCGAAATTAGAATCACTCGTGTCGAAGTGATAATACTAAAATAGTCACATATTTCTCATAATGTTAATGATTGATCTCTGATTCTATTTTTAAGGTGATAATTACATTATTAATAACTTATAATAAGACAGTGAAAAGCTGATTTTGTGAAATTTATAAAGTATTTTATTTTTTTATCACTCGGTAGAATGACCCATTTCGTCCCGTTCCATGAGTTACTCGTACCTTTATTTTATTAAGCTGTTCATATTTTTGAATTCATACAAATTTATAAATTTTCGACTCTTCTTTATCGGACCTAACGTGTAGTCAAAATAAGTTTAAAAAAAGCAAATACTGAAAATCTTAAAATAACGTTGTACCAAGTAATTTCCTTTGTGAGTGATGCAATATCAAGATCCTCGTAACTGTGTGATGCTAAAAAGCTCAAATATCCTTACATAAGGTGACGAGCCTTTACCTGGTTCCATTGTGCCACCAGCACTATGGTTGTCTTGTCACCCAATAAGTTACAATGCTGATCAAGTCGGCACATTGTAGTGGCCGCATTTGCGATTTAATTTCCGCCACGTCAATTCAATTTGGTTGACGGGACGTGCCCGATACTCGCCACTACTATGCCACTCTATTGCATAGCACTAGACTAGACTTCATTGTAGCCATTTACCCGATATTCTCAGCCGTTTTGATGCAATATACAACCGAATTTTGTAGCCCGAGCTTTCGAGTTCCCTCTCTCTCATCAGCCTATATACGTCCCACTGCTAGGCACAGGCCTCACCTCAACTATGGGATGGTCCGAGCCATACTCTACCACGCGAGCTCAGCGCGGATTGGTGGAGGGGTTTTTGTAAGACAAGTGACCAACCTTACTGTCAGATGTTATTAAGCCGCCCGAGGGCCTCTGACTAGGCCTAACTACTAACATCTATCGATATTAACCGGGACCGACCAACAGCTTAACGTGCCTTCCGAAGCATGGAGATGCTTGAAAATAGACGTCACTTAAATGGTCAGAATCACCCGCATGCAAGCATGACGCGCATTAGTTTGCTTAACTTTTAGTATCATTACCAAAGCGCTGCAACCACTGCGCCACAAGCACCCCACTCCTCAATTTTGACACGTGCATAGCATCAAAACATTTAAAGCTCGTAGCCGGAGCTTTCGAATTACGAGCTTTAAATGTTTTAATTTATGCTATGCACGTGTCAAAATTTGCAAGCCAAACCGTCAAATTAAAATGTTGTATCAATTCGTTCCGAATTACAGAGTACCCTCATGTATTGGATGACCTCTCGACCCGATTTTTAATTTACATTTGTAAAGCATTTCTTCCGAGAGGCCGCACACAACAAAGTTTTAATTGGGTTTTCGTTTTGACTTCTTATTTGTTGTAAGTACGGTGGCCAGCACGTCACGGTAAACACTGCGGTATCTTATGCGCTTGTGATACGGGCGATTTTGCAACAAAATTGAGTAGCCTGATGTGCTGGTCACTGTACAATACAATTTTACAGGACAGGTAGGTATTCTCATTTTCGTTTGAGAAATACCTAAACATGGTTAAATTCCTATCATAATCTGTAATTTGTTTTTGCGGTTTGTTGATGGAAAGTAGATTGCGCTCCGACCATTTTATTTTTTTATTTTCTACTTACCGACAGTGAAATAATGTCTTTGCCGTCTTCCAAGAACCTGCCCACCTAATTTTACAAAGAAAACTTAAAGTAAAAGTACCCAATCCCTATAGTATCCATTCAAACTTACGTCTTTACGTCTTTACGTGATGTCGTTATTTGTGTGCTATAAGAAACCCAATTTCGTGATCTAATTAAAGATTTTAGTCCATTACGAAAGCATGTGTAAGATTTGAAACATGTTTACGATGGTTGCCACTCTAAAGGGAACTATAAAACTACAACTATTGCTGTACCATAAAGTTAATTATTTCAAAGCCAGCACAAAATACTTTTATTTATAACCCCTGACGAAAAAGAGGGGTGTTAAGTGTTAAGTTTGACCCCAATGCTTATACCTATTTGTGATGTCAGTATTGTTACCATGTTTTGTGCAAATAAATGTTTCATTTCATTTCCTATTCTGTTTGTGTGTATGTGTGTGTCTGTCGATCTTATCCATATCAGTGAGGGTTTTTTATTCGTAAGATCAAGTGTAATTAGTGCTATGACTAATCAAAATCGGTTCAGCCGTTAAAGCTCACCAGTTTTCCTGGCTCATGTTGAACTATATTGCAATATGATTTGGCATTTGTTTAGTATTCCGTGGTCGGTGGTCGGGGGTTCTTCAAATCGTAAATTCATAAGTGACTTTTTCACGAAAAGTTTTTTTATATGGGTGTAAAAGCTTCTGTTCGTAGGGTAGATCCTAAAAGACTGCTTGAATAAAGTTAAAATATTGTTCGACGGACAAACACAAAATCCAATAGTGAGCTTCCATGATTTACTTCGCACTATCATCAAGTAAAGTAGCTATCATTTGCGAAAGCTCTTTTCGCCATGTGTCGACCACATCAATTCCTTATCAGAGAAGATGTCTCTTTTATGAGTTTCGTTGGTTTTTTATCGCCTCTTTTTCGCCAAGTGTAATTTTTCTGAGAATATTTTACCAGCAAATGAGAAATCGTTTGTTACTATAATGGAAATGTTTATGACATGATAATATATTTTCCTTATAATTAGGAAAAGTAATGTGGTTCACGAACGTAACGAACTTCAATAGTGTTCAAACGCAAAGTCCTAATTACTGCACAACACATTTAGGTAGGAAGGTTTTTGGTTGGTTTTGGTTCATTTGTTATGATTCATTATAAAAAATATGACTTCAATGTGCGGAAAAAGAAAAAACTGCAACATGACCATCCGTAACCGCATTTTTACATTACGAATGACGGAACAAAAGAAACACGGGTGAGGCAGAGTGCCGAGGACAGGTACTTCCTAGTGACAAACCATGTTGGCTTTTTCTCTTGTGCCGTAAAAATGATGTCCGCCAGCGTACTGAAGTATGATAAGTTTTCCGTCATATTTAAAGAAATATTTGGACTGTCAAAGAGCGGAACTCAACCCGCACCTCTAGCAAGCCGGGCGATTGCTATTTACATATTATGTTGAGTATATTAATGTTGTTAATTAAAAGTGTTAGAATTAGAAACCTTACAATTTCGTCAAGTTTAATGATATTTCAAAACTGCCCCATGCGCTGCGTGTTCTAAGCTGCCCCAAGGGTGGGGCAAGCATTGACCATTTGACTTTTTCTTCTTATATTTCGGCCATAATTTGCATATTCTTCGTCATATGATGTATGGCGATTTTTTAGCAGAATAGCTGTCTATTCTGCTAAAAAATATTTTCCAATGCTTAGTCTGTACTAAGCATTGGAAAATAGTTAATTGGTCAGGTCTAGAGAATCCGAAGATATCGCAGGAAGTGTAAAAAGTGTTTATTTATTTTATTTATTTATTTAAGTTCTGCACAAACATGTGTACAATGGTGGACTTAATGCCGAAGGCATTCTCTACCAGTCAACCATAGGGCCAAGCAGAGAAAATTCAGGCGGTGCACATGCAGTAAAAAGTAAAGTAAAAAGTTAACTGAAGTTATTTAAGTACAAAATAAAATTATAAACATACATACTAATTACTTACATAAAATTAAATAAAAATACATAAAAATTCATAGACATACATTGTTACGTATACTTAATAAGGATGGTACACATGGTAAGAACACAGTGTCACTGAGACAGGAGAGACAGTTCATTCCTGTAGTGGGACTGCAGTGACTTTTTAAATGATAATTTCGACGTCGACCGCTGGATTTCCTTAGGGAGTCCGTTCCAAAGTCGAGTAGCAGTGAGAGTGAAAGAATTAGACATAAAGCCAGAAGTGTGACGGGGGATGGAGAGTTGAAGGGTGTTACTGGAGCGAAGTGTTCAAAGGTGCCCCCGTCTCCCTTACACTGTGACGATGACACGTCCAAATATGTAAATGCTTCGTGAAATGGAGCAGCGGGATAATCTGCAATCAGAAAATTTAATATGCAACATTTCGTGCATTCATGATATTTACTCATTTTCAATTTCGACGAACGTAGCAAATTGAGCAGAGGTATTTGTTTATCGCATATTTCGGCTAGTCAAAGTTCCTTTCATACTATACAGACTATCTACTATCTGATACTATATATACATATACTATCAGAATTCCGGGTAGCCTCTAGTCTTTGACTAACCGAGGAATTTCTTGCTAAGATTTGGTTCTTATATCACGCTATTCAGGTGCCAGCTGTATAGAAATCTTATAGAAACTATTCACAGCTTCTTCTCAAAAATGTGCCCGATACCTGTCCAACGTTTTGAAATGGGTGAATGACGTTTGAGTTACGTGGAAAATAGAGCTGTCATATCGCTTGTGGCGAAGCGGACACACAGGCCAGGTAAACGCCATTCAGTTCTATCGATCGGCCGACCTCTCTTCATGACCTGGCTGACAATGCTTATTTCGAAAAGCCTCCTCAATTCAATTTGGCTGCAGAAACAGTGCAGACAACGCGGGCAAGCTCGCAAAACCCAATTGTATAACATTTGTGCGGAGACCTATTTTTAGCTGTTGCTACTGCATACAAATATGACTTGGTTTTGGCGCTTAACTTAACTGAGCGAAACAAATAAATTATAATGCGATGTGTTTTCTCAACCATATAACAGTAATGTAACAGTCTTCATGTTCATGTCTAAGCTAAGCTTCCGAGCTGTAGCTAGAAAGTTGCATTTTATTTTAATACAAGTTTAATTAGTCGAGTATGTTATGGCAATAAATGTGTAAATGACGGAGGGGTTCAATTTTTCATTGAAAAATTGTTAAGTGTAATAAATCTAAGTGTAGTTTCATTTGATGCTAAAAGTAATCTCAAAATGAAATAAGCACATTTTTCACCAGCAAAAACTTAAGCTTACCGAGTTTTAAAACCTATTAGGCCCTTAATTGCCTTGTTAAAATTCCTACACTTTTTGTGCCTTGAAAATACCGCGAGAGGAAAATAACATAAAAATATAAACAACATTGGGTTTTTCACGAAGCTTTCTGCTTAACGGCTGCCTTTTAAATGCTTTGACAATTTTCTTAAATTATTGCTATGTTGCGGTAGATAAGCTTTATTTTCTTTTAAGGGAACGCTTTGTAACAAGCCCGACGACGCGTTAAAATAGGTCCTGTTGAGAACATTTGGCAAGAGTTGATAAATGCGCTAGCTCAACCAAACTAAACTGCAGGCTTTATCATACTACAGCCGTGTATATACTTACTATAAATAGGTATGGGTGCTTAGATATAACTTTGTGATATGTCTCTTATCCAAATTGATGAACGGTGAGCCAGCGCACTCAATCCTCCCCGGTTGGAATCGATGTCGAATGGAAATGAAATGAAAAAACTTTCCTTTTACGACCATTCAACATGTTTCACGAGTTTCTCATAAAATATGAGAAACTCGTGAACACATAGAAGAAAACTTAATTCACCAGAGTGTGCTCGTAAATAAATAAAAATACTAGCTGTCCCGGCAAACGTTGTTTTGCCATATAAATGTTTAAGGTGGACAACCCTTATTACTAAGGGGTATGAAAAATAGATGTTGGCCGATTCTCTACTCAATATGGTCACAAAATTTCATGAGAATCGGTCAAGCCGTTTCGGAGGAGTAAGGGAACAAACATTGTGACACGAGAATTTTATATATATAGAGATGTACTTTAAAATGATGACATTGACGGCTAGGGAGATAATGATGATGCAAAAAATGCAAAACGCGGTGCCAAAATTGACTACGGAACTTTATGCGTGGTCCAGTACAGTTACAAGTATCAATCAATGAAATTAGTTTTATACCGGTACGATTTCTAAAACTTTTTACAATTGATTATTTCTCAGCAGTAACAAACATTGGAATTTGGAATCTGGATATGGAAATGAATTCAGTTTAAACAGCCTCGGGAACCACACCCTCTTCATGTAGCGCCGAGTGCTAGCGATCAACCGACACATTTCCCTAATCGTAGCATTCGCGGGAGGAAGTACTCATTTACTCACTTGATTTTTTTGGCTACGCACATCATATGTCAGGTGGTACAGTAGAAATGGATCTTAGACAGAGTGGATATTCCCTAGAGCTGAATGAATAAGCTTTTAAAACCAATCCCTCTGTAGCTTACTCCTATGTACAGGTTTAAACCTATCCCCGGACAGCTTTTTGGCACTCCAGTCGATTAAGTGCTAGAGCAGCCAGTTCTAGTAGTGAAATGTACAGTGCAGTGCCTCGATGCTAAAGCCGCCTAATGATCCACATTTCGGCAAATATTCGAAAATAACATAACCATAAAGTCAATTTATCTTTTAACACAAACCACCTCGTAGCCTAGTACCTACAATAACCAAACGACAATAAGCTGTTTTCACTTTAGTGTCAGCTCTATAGCTGGGGTTAGTTTTGAATCGCTGTGTCGCCGCCATACGTCTTTTATGCGATGTCGTGACTCGTGACCGTGTGCTCTATAAAACTATGCTCCCTATTGTATTACTTTTGTTACAATATGAACATCATAAATAATGTTTATGTCTGCCTTTTATTGTTATTGATCCGACTAAAATATAAAATCGTAACACCTTTCCTGGATTGGGCTTAAAGCCTTTGCCAAACATACGTACGAGGATGCGAGAGCCTGCCTGATGCTAACGTCACACTGACGGCCGGTTACAACATTCTATGTACCTTTGATTGAAAAATAGAAAACTGACAGTTTATTATACATATAGAGAAACCATTAGAAACTTAAAATATTGAATTCTATCTAAATTAGACTGAAAGATAGAAACCTAACTGTCAGTTTTACACAATGATAGATTGAATATTGAAACCGGCCGTAAGCGTTTAGTTACCACACCATAGAGACTCGACATTTCTTGAGATGTAAAATATGGATATATCAAACTACAGTGTTTGCAAAATATATTTATCAGATCTTTTGTGAATTTTTCATTAAAAAAAATACGTGGATTTTCTACGAAATAAAAAATAGGTTGCCCACAAGTTTCCTTTGGAAAAAAGCGAGAAACGTTTTCTGATTAGCTTTGTAGAGTTTAAAGCTCGTAATGAGTTCCCGCTATTCGTTTGTTGGAGCGCTTCTAACGTTGGGTTTGCTCGTAGAATTTTTATTGAAATACTTTATTGCGAGCAATGTAGGTTACGTAGGGCTATAACGTTTTTAAATATGAATAGTTTTAGTTTTCAATGTCAAATTAATATGAACTGTAAAACCTTTTGTTTAAAAGCTGCGACTGCTAAGATATTTCTATCACAACGCGCAACGGGACGGATGCGGAATTTGTCTGCAAAATGACAACTTTAATGAGCCTGAAGTTCGAAAGTTGCTTGAATAATCCTACCTAACTACTACCTATCCATAGCAAAACATATTTGTCACACAGGTATAAAAATATAATCAAAGATGGAACCTATAATTTTTTAAACCTAAATACCTAAAAATAGCCTTATGATATACAACGAAGGAGTTAAGTATAAATAGGTCTACCCAAATTCACGTTTTACTATTTTGCAGAGCAATAATGCAAGAAGATATTCGCCACTGGTTCATGTTGTGAATCTAATAAATAAGGAAGTATTTTATCTACGAGTATAGCAACTTATCGTAAAAAAAAACTAGGCGAACCTACGCTGTACTTATGTAAAAACAAAAAACATTTTTAACATTTTTAGTCAAAGTTTTAAGACTTCTTAGCGCTACACTTTTTACATCTTCATAATTGTTGTCGCAACATCTGTTTGCTCACTTCAGACACGCTTATGGGTACACTTGGGAAACAACAAACAAGAAAAGTTTTTACAACATCATTCCTGCAAATGAAAGCGAAAATATAAAACAAGCATCAGCTGCAATAAATATAAGATGTTCACGGCCAAAAAGTAAATACATTTTGAGGCAGATAACGTTGACTAATTGACGTAGAATACATTATACCCGTTACGCGATTATACCGCACCCGAAGCTGCTGAACAAGAAAAAGAAGCTTAATAGCCCATGAAAATGACTTTTGTCGGATTTATTAAAGGCAATTATTTTTCCCGGGGCCGTAAAATGATTAATTTAGCGAGTTTCTCGCAAACGACTCGATTAATGGAAGTCGTATCGAGTGCTAATAGTTTTAGCCGGGGAGAGGGTTTGAAAAGTGTGAGAAAAACGTTAATGAGCCGGTTGGGTCGCGACGGGTGGAATGCAGCGCGACTCCGGAACGTTTCAGTTTCAGGAGAGTCGTGCTTGTTCAGTGTATAAATGGGAGAGGCGCGAGACAGTCGCTCCCTGCGCTCCCGGCGCGTGTTGCCGCGTACGCTCGCGAACTAACGTCACCTCACCGCCTCACTGGAGTTTCGAATACTTCGAAGCGCTAATTAATTCCTTAATGCACTACCTAAAACTTGTGTAGGCGAGTGCATAATCGCGCGCTGCACGGGTAAGTTTGAATGACACGAGCCATGATATTCAACTATTCTGTGCTGAATTTCAGACACTAATCGCATAAAGCTCTGTGATATTTTGGAAGGAAATAAAACTGGACTGCTGTTCCAGATCTATTTTTACTGAATAGTTTTAAACTAAGTTACCGAATGTGGATACCGTTTCATTTGTTTTAATTAAGTTAATACTTAATTTTCAAATACTTACCTAAGACTAATTTGATATTGGCATCATAAGTGCTTTATCATTACTTCTGCAGAGACAAAAATATATAGGTACAATTATATAGTTATTAGTGTAGGTTAGTAAGTTTGTCCTACGAAATATCAAAGAAGTATTACAAAAGTTTGAAAAATTAAATTTGAGTCACCGACGTTTGAACCTGATGAGATTAAAGGTAAAATGTCACAAGTTTTTTGTATCACAAAAGAAGATTAAAGAAAAGTGTGCTGTGGTTGGTTGCTATGGCGTAGATAACAATGAGCCCAGGGTCTTTGGACGCTTTCATCGTAAAGTTGAATAGATCTGGGCGAACCTTCTTGGATGAATTACAGAAGAAAGTGATTTAACAAGTTTAAAAAAATTAAAAATACTTGGATAAAAATATCAATAAGTTCCATTACCTACCTACTAAAAAAAGTTCCTTTTTCATTCGTGTCGTTAATTATCATAATGTTTGTATAAGTTCTTTTCATGCTTATAAACACACAATTTTTTTTAGAATTTAAAAATAAGACTTATATCTTGTAATTTTATAACTCAGGATAACTCAACCTCATACAAAATAATAAATCGATTTTCTGGTCTTAGTAGCCGGCCTAAGTCAATACAGTTCCTAAATCACTACGATAAGAGCACTCAAAATAAAAGGTTCTTATGAAATGTTTATGAGAACATGTTTCACGTTCCTAGTATTGTTTCACGTTTTAAAAATAGTTCACATTGGTTTCTAGTTTGAAAGCATTTGTTTATCCTACAGCTTTATTTATGGCGCCTGAACAGGATGGAAAACTGTTCTAATGCACTTCTGACACTTCTCAAGTTTCAGTAAGCTATGAACAACGTAGATTAACGCTTAAACGTTGAAATTGTTGGCCTGAGCTATTTTAGACTGCACAAGAAATCTAAACAGTTTCAGTTTGGTTTTTTAAAAGTGCGGTTAAGAACTTTTTATTTTTATTTATTTAAGCTTTAATGCGCAATAAAACTTTGTACAAAAGGTGGACTTAACGCCGTAGGGCATTCTCTAGCAGTCATACCTTTGGGCTAAGCAGAAATGATTACTTTTTAAGAGTCAACTTGCTCTGTTTTTCAGAGGGATACTTGTATATCAATTTAGATGTAAATTAAAAAATATATTAGAACTGTTTTATAGTTTACCTACTTAGATTCGACTTCACAGAGTTTTTAAACAACTGATTTATTTTATCAGCGTCAATGCTAAGCGTGTCAAGTTAAAATGTAACATCGACCTTAACTTAAACTTGATCTTGACAGCTTGTAGAACTTTCAAAATCAAGTTTAAGTTAATAAAATATTCTTACACGTATTTGTAGTCGGAAAACTACGTTAACATCGTCTTTCATTAAAGTTCAAAAGTGTTTATTTATGTTAAACGTCATTCATTCATTTAATGATTCACGTTCATTTAAGGATTTGAAAGTCCAGTCTGCGACCCTTTGACATTAGAGAAATTGACACAAGCATGACATCTTTTCGGACGTGCTCGTACGAAACGAAAAGGTTTTTAATAAACGTTGTGGTTAGATAATGCAATCAAGGCTCGACCCGTATCTTATTTAGATAAGGCGTGAGCGGTCATCGCACGTACACAATCAGTGTAACACACCCTTTGCTGTTGACTCACGACCTATTTTTCTGACAAAAATTCTGAGGCTAAATAAACTATATAAAGAGCAAGCTTTGTCGCTTGATAATATAATAATATAGTGGCCGCCCGCGACTTCGTCCGCGTGGAAAGCCTTTATCTTAAAAATTCTTTATGAATTGTAGCCTATATGTTATTCTGATGTATAAGCTATATTGTGGTAAAGTTTCATTCAAATCCATTCAGTAGTTTTTACGTGAAAGAGTAACAAACATCCATACATCCATACATCCATACATCCATACATCCATACTTACAAACTTTCGCCTTTATAATAGTAGTAGGATCTACGAGCCTAACCCCGAATACACCTCGATCAGAGAAATACTTGCCCACTACTCTTTATCAATAGCCTACAGCCTTAGTTACTCTTTTTTACCTTTGGTTCGTCCCGAAATATAAATTATTAGTAAGTATGGCAAGTGGTCCCCCATTGAACCAAGTAAATTTTAGAGGCTCACAGTTTGCTAGTTTTTAGTCAATGCTTTTAATTATTTTTTTGTATAGATAAAGAATTTATTTGGCAACAAATTTTTAAACATCTATTTCCCTTATTTGCTTTCATTTCAGTATAATTTTTTTTTCTAAAAATTAGATTTGGTTCAATAAGTACTTCAGGTACCTTGTTTCGCGTCTTTCTACAACAGATTAAAATTATTGTTACTAATTTAACGACCCGGGTGTACAGAAGAACCATGGTCAAATGTGTACCACTCTGCAGTGGCTCAATGTGAGACACACCACTTTTGGTTAACTTACCTCAAATTGTTACCGACAAACCAATCTCGTAAAGACACGAATAATGGTCTGCTCTTACTTACTGGATAACTGGATACAACACGGTGTAATCTTTAAAGTACAATAGTATATTAAGGAAAAAAGCAAAAAGTAATGAAATTTGTAAAAAAACTCTTTCCTTTTGAGAATGCTTTCATTTAAACTCTCTTTACTCAGACACTCCCCATGGTTTGGCAACGTCGTAGTTTCGAGATATGGCGGTGGTTCAATGTAGCTGCCTGGTTTAAAGTGAGACACCGGACCCTATACCTTATTTATTCAATATTGCGTTCTTACTTTTACACATACACACACTTCGGCTTGTAATAAATACGTTTTAATCACTAAGAAGAACGGATCTTCCTAGCACAGGCGATGGTTTGCCTAAAAGGAAGATCCCACTATAATTTGTTACAACAATTTTTTTGATACGACTTGACTTAAGCTCAAAATAACATCAGTATCCGCCTGCCACCCTTTGTGAATATAATAATGGATGCTGGCTTAATTTAATCCACGGCGTTTGATATCCATTGTTTCGTTCAATTTTAGTTCGGACTTAGGAGCTAAGTAGATGATGATAAAAATAACCACGGCTTTTTACCCGGCAAAACTATTAACTTAGAAAGATAATATGTGTAGTGGAGTCAATGGTTTATTCATGAAAACCAGGCAAGTGTGAGTCGGACTCCCCCATGTAGGGTTCTGTAGCAGCAAGTAACATGATATAAAAGTTATTGTATTTATGACGTATAAAAATATACTTACGAGATCTCGTTCAAACCAACTTTCAGTGGAGGTTTAGATGGTAATGTATATCATATATTTTTTTAGTTTTATCATTTCTTCTAGAAGTTACAGGAGGGAGCACACATTTTACCACTTCGGAAGTGTCTCTAGCGCAAACTATTCAGTTTAGAAAAAAATGATGTTAGTAACCAAAATCTTATTTTTGATGACCTATTTTTAGATACCCACAACGTATGGGATAGGAGAATTTTTTTTGACCCCCATTTAAAACCCCTACATAAAAATTTATGTAATACGAGTAATTCTACTTACCATGTTTCAACAGTATAGCTATTATAGTTTTGGAAAAAAGGCTTTGAAAAAAACATACAGACAGACAGACAGACATGACGAATCAATAAGAGTTCCGTGTTTTGCCTTTTGGCTACGGAACCCTAAAAAGTGATTTTGCTCATCACTGTCGACACGAAAAGTAAGATGAAATTATTTATGTTGATATCCAAAGTAAGTGAAACTTTTATGTTAATAAACTTGGAACTTATTCTGGTAAAATCAGGATTTTTTTACACTTACGACTCACTGAAATACGCTCATGATTTTTGTGCACAAACGAGGACGATTTGGCACAACTTTATTTAACTTGGTGGGTTTTGGTTAGAATCGACGAAGATTGTTTTTTGTCACAATCGAATCTGTAACATGAGTATTTGATTAAATTATAGATTTAAAATACTTATGGGTACGTAGATTTTGTTACTTTTACCTCTACTAGTTTTCCCGAGCATTGTAACAGCTTTTTAAAATAGCAATCTAACTAATTACCTACCTCACCCACCGCTTACTGAACGAAGCTGCTCAACGGCGGTTTTGGGATAACAAATAGACCAGCAATTTAATATTCATCAATCATAGTAACAAATGTGTTTTGCGCTGCTTATCACAAAAGAGCCAGGTTCCTTCCTAGATTCGGAACCCCCTTTTATCTCGTACCTAATACCTAGTTCCATAAATACCTACTTAATACTTACTTAACTACCGGTATTTTTTCACGAAGTTTAATTTTACTTACCTACATACGTTACGTTATGATGATCGAAATGTGCGACTTATCAAATAACGCGTTCCCCTGTTTTTTTGTTTAGCCAGCATTACAGCTTCCGCTTCGCAACTTTTGACAGTTAAGTTTGACCCGAAAATGTTGGGTCTCGCACATTAATTAATCAAAAAGTAAGCAGATACACAGAACAGAACAGTCACAGTTTCTGTGAGCCCCGGAAAGTTCCGGTGATTTCACTTCACGGCCCTATTGCATTGCCCGGGAGTTGGGCAACTCCCGGGCCCGTCGAAGCTACAAATCACTTTACTTGCTTCATCTTGTGTAAAGCTACACGTTTTACTCGGTACTTGCACAAACCTTAACCTTGCCGTCGTGCCCTGATTTTAATTTTGATTAAATGCCTATATCGTCTATAACACAATGTTTTTAAGGCTAGTTCGATAACATTAATTTAAGCGTGCTTCTATTCGATATAACTAGATCTCTAACTACACTATTTGGATTTGTAAACATGATATTAAAATTTGATTTTAGCTATTGATTTTAAATGATTAGATGGAATGTAAAAGGCATGCTTGTATTTCGTATTTCCTACGTGTACAATGTTGATCACGTTGGTGTATTTTAAAAGCTATACATTAAATATTTACTTTCAGAACCAGCTGCGATGATGCGGACAAGTACATCGGACCCGCTGCGGTTAGTGGAGCGGATGGCAGGCAGCACGCCGGCTACCGTTGTCAACGGCGTGGCCAAGCCGCCCGCCAACGGCAAACGGCCTACGCCCATCATCATATACCCCACAGGTAATTTCTCACTTCCTGGCTATCAAGAGGAAACACAAGGCGGTCTCGCAGCGGCTAGCGGGCAGCACGCCTACCACGATTGTTAAAGGCGTCGCCAAGCCGGCCGCCAACGTCAAGCGGCCTACGCCTATCATCATATACCCCATGGGTGAGTTCTTACTCCCTGGTTATCAAGAGGAAACACAAGGCGGACCCACAGGGCCTAGCGAGCAGCACGCCGACCACGGTCGTTAACGGCGTCACCAAGCCGGCCGCAATCGTCAAGCGGCTTACACCTATCATCATATAACCCCCTCACTCCCTGGTTAACAAGAGGTAACACAAGGTGGAACCGCAGCGGCGTCGGCCACGGTCGTCAATGGCGTTGCCAAACTAACCCGTCAACGGCAAGCGGACTACGCCCATCATCATATACCCCACAAGTCAGGACCTTATTTACTGAATACATTATAATGAAAATAGTTCAATATTTTCCCTATTTTTGCAGAGCTTTTAATTTTGCGGACGAAAAATCTGTCCAGTGCAGGAAAGAAATGGTTTTAACTGAAAGCCGGTATTGAAAGCTCTCGAACGACAGGAATTAGCCCAACATCGTAGTACTGCTACAAGTCTAAACTCCATTACCTAGTTTTTTTTCGTTTAAAGCGGGAGTTGGTCGGTTAAGCAACTGATGTCTCCTAATCCCCGCACCCCCCATTCACCCCAAGCAGTGCTACAAAGTTACTTAATATTTTCTGCACGTACTTATTGTATGATGCTATACCAAAATTTTAGTATTTCCGTAAAATGAATTGTATTATTTTTTTATTAAAAATGACCGTGTCGGTCCACGCATAAAGTAGGGTTCCGTAGTCAATTTTGGCACCGCGCTACCCCTACACCCTAGCTTTTCTTTCTTTAGCAGTAAAAACGTTTTTAAGTTTATACTGTTATTTTGGAAAAAAAAGTATATATTTGTATATATTTTATAATTTCGAAAGTATTGTTACGTTCTAAGGGTGTGGGATCTAGATTGAAATGCACTTCTAAACCGATGAAGTAGAGTAGGATTTACTGTACACACTTTACGTTACAACACTTAGTACACAAACACTTATATCCCACTCCAAAATCTTCTTGTCGCAGTTTTCGCTTCGATGTTTACTCGTCGCTTTCCCAAATTAAACTCCTTATATACCGGCCGTCAAGGACTCCCGAATATTCGGTAGGTACCTACTACTCAGTACGAGACTGTTCGGGATCCTTCCAAATGCCGTCTTGCCTAGCCTAGACCTTTCTCGAATGTTCGGCATCATAGTGCTATCCTTGTCTTGTGCTGTCTCTGTCACACCTTTCTGGAATGTTCTTAGTATAGCTGCCTCTCTCTAATCGTGCTATCTCTTTCACTCCTACTGAAAATTACGTCATATACTGAAGTGGGCTTCAAAGGCCCATAAGGGGTCCTGAAAACGCCTGAAAACGGGTTTTCAGGTTATGGCGTCATCTGATAGAGGGTGGCCTGAAACGGACTGAAAACATGTTTCAGGCGCCTGAAAACAACGGCAACTTGGGTGAAATTTCGATAAACTAGTATGTGTTAGAGCACTCTCTGAAACGGCCTGAAATGGTATTTCAGCCTGCTGAAAACGCCTCCAAGGCACGGAAAAACACGATCAAAGTTTTAGCACTAGCCCACCGGCGTAACACTACCCCCTCCTTAGACATGCTCGTCCCGAGCATCATTCGTTCCATGGTGTCCCAGCCGTACAGCAGCCCTCACTTCAAAGTCCCGAATCCCATCTAT
Organism: Pyrausta despicata; assembly: GCA_963921415.1. Classification (NCBI taxonomy): domain Eukaryota; kingdom Metazoa; phylum Arthropoda; class Insecta; order Lepidoptera; family Crambidae; genus Pyrausta; species Pyrausta despicata. The sequence continues at coordinate 12,392,046 of OY992846.1, read as the reverse complement.
GAATGCCTGTACTAGCGTTCCATCGATGAAAGTCGCTGCGGAACCTTGGTACGCCTTCCGGACGAGCTTCTCTATCTCAAGTGCCCACTTTTGTAACGACTCATTATACCCCTGAGTCCTATTCTTCAGCTGAGCTCTGTAAACGTGCTCTAGATGGCTGTCACCGAAGCGTGCCTCTAAAGCTTCAAGAAGACGGTCGTATGTCTTCTCCTTTCCTAACGCTTCCAGAACATTGAGAGCTTCGTCCCGCAGCGCCAAACTCAGTGCCGTTTTAGCATAGTCCTTGCTCCAGCCATTCGCTTCGGCAACCATCTCGAATTGGAGTTTGTATGCGGCCCACGAAGAGGTACCATCGAATGGAGGTACCTTTAACTTTTCACCTCCTGTGGCTGGTGCACCTGATACACTGGTGGTGCCGTTGGCCACTTTGATCTCCAACTTCTGGAGGCGATTCTCCTGGCCCTCCACTTTTTCGTTCAGTCCATTGAGGCGCTTCTCGTGGTTTTCAACTTTAATTTCAACGCCCACAATTTTGTCTTGCACCTCAGCCATCTCCTTTTTCCATTCTGCAGCTACTTCGTGTACCTCACGGAGGACTTCTTTCAGGTCCCGTAGCTCTTGCTGCAAAATTTTGGCTTGTTCCTCGTGCCATCTAGCCTGTTCCTCCTGCCTTCTGGTCTGTTCCTCCTGCTGAACCCGTAGCTCTTGTTGCAGGATTTTGGCTTGTTCCTCCTGCCTTCTAGCCTGTTCCTCCTGCCTTCTGGTCTGTTCCTCCTGCCTTCTATTCTTCTCGCGGAGTAATCGGCATTTTTAATCCCACTTCTGACACCAAATGTTACGTTCTAAGGGTGTGGGATCTAGATTGAAATGCACTTCTAAAACGATGAAGTAGAGTAGGATTTATTGTACACACTTTACGTTACAACACTTAGTACACAAACACTTATATCCCACTCCAAAATCTTCTTGTCGCAGTTTTCGCTTCGATGTTTACTCGTCGCTTTCCCAAATTAAACTCCTTATATACCGGCCGTCAAGGACTCCCGAATATTCGGTAGGTACCTACTACTCAGTACGAGACTGTTCGGGATCCTTCCAAATGCCGTCTTGCCTAGCCTAGACCTTTCTCGAATGTTCGGCATCATAGTGCTATCCTTGTCTTGTGCTGTCTCTGTCACACCTTTCTGGAATGTTCTTAGTATAGCTGCCTCTCTCTAATCGTGCTATCTCTTTCACTCCTACTGAAAATTACGTCATATACTGAAGTGGGCTTCAAAGGCCCATAAGGGGTCCTGAAAACGCCTGAAAACGGGTTTTCAGGTTATGGCGTCATCTGATAGAGGGTGGCCTGAAACGGACTGAAAACATGTTTCAGGCGCCTGAAAACAACGGCAACTTGGGTGAAATTTCGATAAACTAGTATGTGTAGAGCACTCTCTGAAACGGCCTGAAATGGTATTTCAGCCTGCTGAAAACGCCTCCAAGGCACGGAAAAACACGATCAAAGTTTTAGCACTAGCCCACCGGCGTAACAGTATTCATGACAGGATACCCGAAACAATTTTAAATAAGAGTTTCCATGCCTGTTTCTTTACGTGAGATATTTGAAGTTTATAGACTTTAGAAATTACTGGGGGGGACACCGTGTAAACGATTGTGGCGGGCTATAACTCGCAAATTGTAAAGCTGTTAAAAAAGTGTTGTATGGAAACCCTATCTTATTTTCATAGTCATTTTCAACGATACCCCACACAAGGGGGTGCACTCAAAAAATAATTAACCCACCCCACTCTTTACATGTATAGGGAGGTACCCTTAAAAAGGGGCAATTTTAATTTATCGTATTTTAAAAAATGAGATCTATATGGGAAGTATCCTCGAACCAAGTTACATGCAAATCAGTCCATAAACGTAGAAGATATTCTGCTGTGACAGACTAGGACGGACTGAACGATCTTATCAGGGTTCCTTGTCGGACTACGGAACCCTAAAAACTAGCAAATAAATTAGTTCCAGTATGAATCCTAAAAAGATTGTATGAAATAGTAGTAGGTAGATACCAAAAACAAATAACTTCCTTTTTGGGCAGACATATTCCGATAGATCTCTTTCCGAGCTCTAGGTCAAGTTGAATTTCGGATACATCTACCAAGAGGCGTCTTATGAATTTTAAAGTGTCCTAGAAAACCAGATAGGCATACATATTCATTGAAGCTTTTGTTTTTTAAACGGGTATCTGATATTCAAGGATATTCTTTTTTTCTTTCTGCCGCATTGAATCGTTGGGTTACCTACTACAGTGTAGCATAAAGACTTATATGTATGTGGTCTATAATTGCAGTACGTGTAAAAAACAAAATGTTTTACAAAAATAGTTTTATTGGCTGTTTCTTTTTCACTGTCTATGAGCGTAAAGTATGTGGTTTATTTTTACAACGTTCTCAACGTTCCAATTATTTTAAAAAGTTCAATTATTTAGAAAAAAGTGACACTTTTACTAAGTTCCTATTTTTTTACCAATAGGGCATTGGTCAAGCTACCCACAGTTAAAAGTCCATTAATTCCTAGACATCCTGTATAAAATTTTGCACTAATGAAGTTTGTAAGATATTTCAGTCGTAAGTAAGTTCTATTTCGTTTTAGATACGAGTATGCATTATTGAATAGAATCGCCGATGACAAATGATTCCCAGAATTATATTACGATCAATTAAGCCTATTGGTATTGTTAAATCGAAGCTGAACAAACAAAAGATTCCATTGTATTATTGTACGGAAATTCAAAAACACCCAACAAAAGGGTCTAAAGGACGGGGTATACTGGGGACTCTTTTATCAAAACATCGAATTAATAGCCCCACGGGGTAAAACATTTCGCGTTTTATGCTCTATTGGGGTAAAGGAGCTATAACAAAGAGAAAACAAATTATTGCGGAAATGCTATAAAATCCACTGTGCTTACAGGAGAAGGCAACTTACAATTTCTAATAATTTTTCTACGGAATTCAACGTTTTTTATAAAGTGAATTGACAATAATTGTCATTGTTAATTTAGTTTATTTTATTTGGTAACGTAACGGTCAATTCACTTTAAAAAAAACGTTGAATTCCGAAGAAACATTATTAGAAAAAGGTTTATTCATAGTGTGGTTATTTTTACCTAATATGTATATGAAGCCTTTATCAGTTCAAGGTATAAAATGATAGCCTCATCCACAAAATCAAAGATTGTTAAGAATAAATTCTATGTAGGTACCAACCTACATAGGTTTTTATTATATTATGTTTACTCGAAGGGTCTTTCAACATATTGATTAGCTGTGGTGAATTACGAAAGACATGTTTTCGTATCACGCAATTGTATTAATGCCACTAATCTGTGTAAATTATGATTTTGTTTGTGACGATGTTGTTAGAATTAACGCTGATTCTGATAAAGACATTAACATACTTAAAGTTTGTCTAAAAAAGTTGGTTCCTTAGTAGGTAGGTACTCTAAACGTAAAAGTTCTTTTAAACTAGAATGAAACCAAGAATCGCCGATTGTTTGATGTAAAAAGCTGAAATTAATGAAAAATTACGAAACAGTTCAAACTTTTTCTCATTACAAAATTAATAGTATCCTTAGGTTTTACTGAAATGAGAGTCTTAAGATTCTCACGAAACGGACATTTACAGTAATATTCTCATAATATATACTTTACTATTCGTACGATATTTTAAAAACTGTGACTCTTTTACTAAGGTCATACTTGTTACCAGTAGGGCATTGGTCAAGCTATCCGCAGTTAAAGGGTTAACTAATAATTCCTGGACTCCCCGTATTTTATATAAATTTAACAAAATGTTATCTAAACAAAAGCTGCCATTAGCAGTAACCTAGAACTACACTTTAAAGTCTTTATGCAAGATATCCGGTATTTTGGAAAACGCACGAAAAGGCATGTCCGATACGAAACATGTCCTAGATTTTTTATTTTATTTGGCGCGGGGGCGCTGCCGTCAAAATTCATACAGTTGCCTTTTACGGGAAAAATAAGTTGAAAAAAAAACCGCTCATGGTTTTAAATACACTTTAAAAATAAACAAACTCTCTGCCTTTTGCTATAGGTAGCGCAGTTCATTAATATTTATCTATCTATAGGCTATGGGTGGATAGCATAACCGTGTTTATTGTAATATTTATTTTTGTGGGTTTATTTCTTTCGAGACTATGAAATGGTTTCAGGATTCAAGTTTCTATGTTTTTTTGTATAAACAACAACATCTCATACATTGATCTGACTCCGTGGTAAGTAGCTCAAGCACTTGTGCGACAGATATCAGAATCAACAGTGGTATTACAAATAAACTTAAATAAATAGGTACATATAACACCCAGACCAGTACAAACACATGTGTTCATGCACACAAATGTTTGTACAGTGCGGGGATCGAACACGCGACCTCTTAGTTAATAGTCAACTTCTTGACTGTTACACCTAAGTGGTCGTCGTATCTTGTAGACCACTTTTCAACAATTTTTTTTGTTGCAGTGACCCCAGAGTCCATCGTAGTGCCGATCGTGTCGTGCATATTCGGCTTCCCTTTGCTGGCCCTCACGGTCATCTGCTGTTTGAGGAGACGAGCCAAGCTGGCCAGGTAAATAGTCAACGTTCTTTTGGTAATGTATTTAGTAATCCGAGCGTTAGCGTTTAGGTAAACTTAGAGCTTAGCGCGAACCCGCTTGGAATCTTTGATGCTAACATCGTGTGATATCATCTTCAACATTTAAAAAGCTCTCGGTGTAGACATTATAAATACGTACTTATTAATAAGCTCTAGACCATGACGTACATACTACATTAATTTAAATTTAAGTCTTAATACACTGATAGCGTAAAGCTAGCAATATTTTTTTCTCTATGAAAATAACAACATGCGTCGGGCTGTATGGAATAAAGTAGCAAAGTCTTTACATAGAACTTGCTTTAAAAAAGTTAAACATCCAACGTAGGTATTGCATAACCACCGCCATTAAGAAGAATTTCACGAAAACTTGGGAATCCGATTTTTTATAGATTCTAATTTGGGAACATAAAAATAGACAAGACTGAGAAAAAGTTAAAACGGTTTACTTGATTGCGTTCCTATCGAACCCTTTACAAATTCCTTGCTTTATAAAAAATATTGGAATCGCTATCTTCGGTAAAAAATGTTACCCACCGAAGGGTCTTAACAATAAATATCTGAAGCTTAGAACCCACGTCCACACAAACAGTTATTGAATAATAAAAATAAGTTCTTAAGGAATATTGTACTGCGTTGGTTTTTTCTGTTTGGCCATTTTTAATTCTTATCAAACAAGACATCGGACAAACTTAATAGACGCTGGGCTATAGTTGGACCAAATAACATATCATTCACGATTAGGTGATGGAATTCAATTTCGATTTTAACATGTCAAATAAAGCTTTCAAAATAACACGATACGGCTTTTCTATAGCTTTACTTTCATATTTTCGCATTCCATGTCGCGGTTTGTCGACTAGTGAAGTAACAAGTCCGCACCTTTGCTCAGAGAGCGTGCGAGGCGTCGGAACTGCGAGCTGGACCGGGGCGAGCTATCCGTGGTGCGGCTCTCGCCGGTGAAGAAGGCGCGGCCCGTCAGCCTAGTGCGATCTCCGCGCGCGCCCCCCACGCTAGAGCTGGATACTGTGCTAGAAGAACGCTCGGACCCTGAGCAGACCACGATGTCGCAGGTTCGTATCTCTTTGAGGACCAGCATCACCGACATTTTGGCGGCTAGCATCACCGGTGAAGAAGTTGTATGCGGTCCCCGCGCGCGCCCTTCACGCTGGAGCTAGTTACTGTGATGGAAGAACGCTCTGACCCTGAGTAGACCACGATGTCGCAGGTTCGTATCTCTTTGAGGACCAGCATCACCGACATTTTGGCGGCTATCACCGGTAAAGAAGGTGTAAGCCGTAAGCTTAGTGCGGTCCCCGCACGATAACCCCGCATGTGAAGCCTGCAAGACATTCCGTCTTATAACTGTGACTTATTAATTTAGTACTTGCCTTACTCAAAGTAAGTTCTTAGGTAGACGCCATTCCTGAAGCGGTCCAGTACTCTTAATTATTTAATCAAAGATCAAAATCGAGCCTACCTAGACTGACCCTCTTGAATCGTTAATATATGAGGTTGCCTGCTTAGTAAATAACTACACGTCTTGTTTGTTATTTGTAAAGGATGCACATCTTGAGTCTCTTTAGCTATTCATAACTTATACTCTCTAGTATAGATACCTACTTAGGTACCTATGTAAGCGCTATGTAAGCAATAAAATTATAAGGAAAGTTTCCTCTTTTCCATTTCCATTACCAGGCCGATTCTGAACAAAGTGCTCCCACTTTATTACACATTATTGCTGCCAACATTAATAATAAATTACAACTCGTGCCTAATACTTCAAACTTAACCGACAATGTCGTAACTTTCTCATCTAAAATGTTATTACCCCAAAATCGACAAGGAAACTTTGTTCCAGTAAGTATGAGTGTCTAGAAAAGTTTTATATGTTGTTACACAAGTTGCCACCTCATGTTCGTTGGGGCCTATTAGCAACCGTGTACATTCAACCGCTAATTAAGTCGGCATATATGTATACATATTCAACCTTCGTGTTAAAATAATTTACGCGTACTCCAACCTCCATCGTGACGTCGCAGTTTTTACTATCTTTGACTTAATGAGCGAGCAATTTTGATCGCAATTCGGCCCACTGGAAATGTTCTAACGCAGGCTGTATAGGGCAACACATTTTCAGGTACGAATTTCGCGGCTGGTTAATATTCGGTAGCATATGCCGTGCGGGTCAGCAAACAGATCGCGTTTGATCATAAACTAGTAAATCGAATTCCTCGTATATAGGTACGAGTACCTGCGACCCTAATGGATTTGAAATGATGATGTAACTTTGCATTTATAAAATGGTCTAATTCCAGGATAAATTACATGAGCAATCTGACCACGAAATCGTTTTACACTCGGCTGCTTACAACCTCAACCTAAAACATGTTGTTAGCATTGTCATATAAATGGATGATGATTTGATGACACAAAATATAATATATTTTGCATTACAACCTTCTGTTTGACCTTTGAAAATAGAATACATGTAGGTAAAGTAAGTAGAGCTAAACTAGAGACTAATAGGGCCGCGTAACCTACCGAACCAATGCATATTTGCGCTAAATGCCAGCCAACCAACAGTTTCACAACACTGCGAATATGTTATGTACAGGTATATCGTAAGAAGATATTCACTTATGCCCTTTTCAGCAATGCGAGATAGCAAATGTCCGTTTTGATGATGACTGCTAAATAAGATTTTACTATAGGCTCTAAAATGCACAAAAAGAAACACCGTACGGAGATCTTACATAGCCTGCTAATGAATTATATATATAAAAAGCAAACTTTATACTTACTGCTGAAATATTATATGTAACTGTTGGTCATTTTTAATATTTCACATAATATTAGGTAAATCTAGTAAAGAAACAATTTGAACTGACCTAATTCTGATAGCAAGCTTTTATTGTTTTGTCAGTGGGAACACTGACGATAATCATTTGACAAAAATGACGCCCGGCCACACTTATTTTCACAGCTACTTATGCGTATAATTGATAGTTGATTTCCATCATTTTCATGTCGAAAAATCACTAGTTGCCAAACACCTTCATTCCCAGCTGCTACTTACGCCAATTCATTGATGGCACCATCATTTCCTGCTCATGACAACCATCTACGGATGTACCTGAAGATCCCCTTACTTAACGAAATAAAAGGATACTTTTGGTTATGGATGCTTCTTAGTATTACTTATTTATGAGACTAAGGCCCATGGCACACGCTGCGACTCTCGACTGTCAGTGATTTAGCTCTGGCGGTATGTTCGTAGTGTCGACACGCGATAAACGAATATCATTAATATCAAATACATTCGAAATCCCTACAACCCCTTAAAGGTGGACCGTCGGTCTGGTGAAGGACGCGGAACGCGCAGGACCGATCGCGGTCGATACAATTGGGGGAGGCCTATGCTCAGCAGTGGGCGTCGAATAAAGCTGACTGATATGATGATGATGATAACCTTAACAATCACATTGGTAACGGAGTATCTTGTGAGTCTATGTGCAGCAATAAAAACTTTTAACCTCATCAGGTGGAGATAACACCGGACCGCGAGGTGGGAGCGATCCTCTTCAGCGCCGTCGGCACTGCAGCGGCTGCGGCGGTGTGCGCGCGGGACAGCTAGCGGCGGGGCTCGGCGCAGCTCGGCGCGCGCTCGCCGCTCTGGGCCGCGCTCACCAGCCAGCCGCTGGACGAAGACGACGCCAACGACGACGGCAGTGATAGCTAGCAAGAGCTGGACGAGCGCTCCGTCGCGGATATCGGCGAGCGCATGAAACTGTTCTTGGACATTCCGCTTAGGTTCTAGTGAAATGATAAACAATTTTGTAACGTCAGATGTTATGGCCTAACTGTGCCGGAACAGTGAGCTCGTGGTGGTGAGCTTACGCTCGCTTACCGTGAACCATGAACAAAAAAGAGGAAGATTTTTTAGGTAGAGAAATGAAAAAATGTATAAGCAGCACACAAAATTTAGTGCTTAACATTCTACGATGTAAATTAAATATTGCTTAGTCACCTGACCAAACGCTTGTGAAATATTGAAACAAAACTCTTTTTTTGAAAACTCATGGTTTTATATCTGTCTTCTGTTAGGAAAAAACGGAATTTAAATAATTCTAATTATTAACTGACATCATGTGATGCTCTTGTAATATTATCTTTTTTGTAGAATGCTGAAATTTTTCAATTTAAGAGACCTTGATATGGGTATTATACATATCAGCATATCTATTAGCTAACGAAGCTTTAAACGTATTCTTTCAGTAGGGACCCTGTTCCTAAGAACTGAACTATGGAACGTGTATGTATGCATAAGCGATTGTGTAACATAGGTCTGATAGAATAAACCTCGAATACAATTGATGCACAAACAATTAGAAATTATAGGGAGATGTAAACATGAATTTAAAGCGTTAGAAATTATCATGTAGATATGTACATATTAAAATGTTATCTAAACATTGTGAGCATTACCAACAAAAAGCTCTTATGTAAGTTAATAGCCAAGGACCTTTGCACGGATTGTTCTACATTTCTACTTACATCGATTTTTTAAACTATAGTAATAGAAATATGAAAAATTATAAGAAAGAGTAAAAACAAATAACTAAGATCAGATTTATGTCGTGAGCTGTTTTTTTTTTATTGAGGCCTGAATTGTATATAAGAACTAAGAATATTTACATTTAAAAAAACTTATCGGCCTTGTAACCTTTTATAAATGTATTATAGTGTATCGAGTCATAAATGTAATAGGTAAAATGTAAATCAATGGGTAGATAATTAAGTAAGAAACCCATTAGTTTGAATATTTATTACTGTAACTTATGTAGGTAGTTATAATAAAAATATAGTTTTTTTTAAAAGATAGGTTTGTTAATATTTAACAGGTAGGTTAGCAGAATAGTTTATTTATGCTGAATTACGAGTATCACTGCTTTATTTAGGAAATAAGTAAAAATGCGTATAACTACGATCGTATGATATGATGATGATCATTATTTGTTTCCTAACTTAACTTCCATTGTATTAATTAATATGTTATGGATATGTGACCTTATTACATTAGGATCTCAATGCAAGATCTGTTTAGGGTGCAATTGGAATAATTATTTTTTTTCAGCTTTTTCTATTTAATTCAAAACTTTTTTGCTGACTGTTTTGTTAAAAAAATTAATAAATTCTTTGTTCAAGTGTCGTTGCTATTGGATTGTTTTGTTTCTATTATCTCGTTTTATAGCTTTCACCTTGACCTTCGCAACTTGTTTACGGTTCATTAGGAATATTACGTAAAAACCAGGTGTACCAGCAAGTCATCCAATATCAAGTTCGTTTTGGTTATTTACAAGGATTTTACGCAACTTATCTAATTCTGATCATCTTGCAACATTCGATGACGGTGTTTCAAAGGATAGCATGTTTTATTACAGAGTGCTCACAACGTAATATAAGCTTGGGAATTTATGTCTGCGACCCGTTCGAGATATTGTGTACACTATATGTAACCTCTTTCAGAACTTTACTGCTGATTGATAGTTTCCTTCTTTCAATAGAAGTGAGGCGCGTGTGCCAAAAGTAATCCACTCTCTTAGATTTCCATTCCGATAACGTATTCTACGATTCCGGTGCCAGCACGGACGTCAATAAAGCAGCTTAAAGTCTTGTACGAGCACAGCATTTGCTTGCTTTTCATGAATAACTCAGCTTCCGGGTGAGTCTATAAAATTTTCAAAGGTAGACACGTGCCTTTGTCAACTCAGTCATTCGTTATATTTGTTTTTAGAACGAATAAATACTGTTGCTAAGCTATTAACTACTATTTCCAACCCACACTATACCTACTAACTATAGGTTGACCAGTCCAATAGTCCGGAATGTGATGTCACCGACCATTGAGTATTTTCCACCAATCATTTATTCCAGAATCCTGAGCTTCAAAATAAACTCGTAATTTAATACCTAATTTTGGGGATCATTTCTTATTATTCGAAATATTTGATTCTTAATTGAATAAAATTTCACGAAAAGTACACCGTTTGACGAGGGAGAATGTTGACGTCAATACTTAATATCGCCCTACAAAGTTTACCGCCGTAATTCAACGATTGTATCAATTACCCAATTACCGTACCTAGGTACTTATAAGCATGGGAGGACCGCATGTGTCTTATAATTAGCTTCCTCTTCCTATTATACATATGTTATGGAATGGAAGTGAAATCTAATTCATTTGTTGACAGTTCCCGAACCTAGGTACAACTGTTGCGTAATTGTCTTGTTGAATGTGCTATGATTGATTAAAAAAAGACCATGAACCATTCAGTTGCAACAAACGGTATGAAAAAAATAACGAAATCAGTTGTAAATCGAGATAATGAAGATCGCGTTTTAGCCATTTGCCGTAAGCTGCAGTATACGCAGCTCCTAGGGCTCATTCGCACGTATCCTTCCTTCACGAAATTTCGTTGAATGTAAATATTTTACAGCTCTAATTGATAAACTTGTTATGTATTCATAATGAAATACCTAAAATGGGCTGGGGGTAAATGAGAGAAATTAATAAAATTAAAACATTTTTTCCCCAACCGGGAATCAAACCTATAAGTCATATGGCCTGGCTTCCAGTTACAAGCCTCAGTAGTTACTTAATTGAATCATACTTAAAAAACTTCATGTGCAAAACTTAAATCTACGAGTAAAACAAGTTCAAAACGTCTTTACAATCCAGTTCGCTCTTTGCATAATATGAAAGCTACTGAACCTGAACCCTTTCCACCGTTCCATTGGGTAGCAAAGAGGGTGTGTCTGTTCGTAGCTTAATTAATGTCTTACCGGAGTCTTTGTTTTAGGCGAATTGCCTGTTCATTTCGGAAATGCTCCAAGACAGTTCGACAAGAGAAAATAAACAACGATGTCTCGCGGCATTAATCGCGGAAACATTTGTCTTTGCCGAGGAAATTTACAAAAACATTATCTTAAAAAGTAAATTCATTAAGGATAGCTTGTTTTACTGATTGTCAATCGCAATGGAGAGATAATGAGGCAACAAGCAAACTATGACAACTAATTATTGAACAAAGATTACAATCTTCTTACGATTGCTTATGATGAAACAATGTTCAAAGGTAACGTCGGTGCCTTATCAAAGGTTAGTTTATGCAAACAAACTACGTGTTAATAACACAGATTGATGAAACAGTCGATATAATTATTTAGTGTGGTACAAAGACCGCACCCAAGCCATGTTACAATACAATACCCAAAAAATATTTACATTGGCCCTCAAACAGTTACAAGGTGAAAGGTTAAATAACCTAATTTTAGGCGGACACTTCTACAGCCTACCGACTCCATGCAGAAGTGTCAACCAACACCCAACATGAATCAAAATAAGTTTAGGCCTCTATATTGTCATTTCATATCAATTTACTGCGATTATGTAGGTTAATAGCACAATTCATATGCCTAATTCGATCGAATTTTGCAAATGTTCCGTTTATAGATACATCAGCTATTTCTGAAGGTGAAAACAATTTAATTTTATACTACGAAACTTTTCCGATACTAGGTCTATGTGTAACACCGAAATTGACCAATTCAAGGTTAAGACCACTGTTGAGACGTTGATTTCAAACTACACTAGCCAAGTCATTGTTCCGAAAACTTACAATAACTAAAAGAGCTGAGTCATCATGAGATGAACGTTTCATTGAATGCTTAGATATAATGTTTCCCAATACATCCTCAGGCGATCGCTCACACACCTAGTGTAGGCCTACCAGCTGCTTATCTAGTCATTGGATTAAGTAGGTCGAGGAGTTACTTACCTCTCAGGTCAGCACTGTCTTACTGTTAAGTTTAAAATGACTGCTGTTTATTGGCCTTTCGATACTAATATTATTGTGCAGAGATAGTTTGACTAGATACTTAACGATATGTTTTAATCTTTAGTTTCCAGCTCGAAGCACTTTTAGCTATTTGTTGCTTTTTTGCCTAAAAATGAAATTACATTAGCGATATCTTCAAGCGTATCATTGAATCAAATTATTGTAAGTATTTAGATACCTTTGAGATCGTCAGGTAAATACGGTCATATTGGATTTTTCTGCAACCTGACTGCGTATCAAGCTAAATGGTAAGCAAGCCTATCAGAATATATTTCACTCGTTTAGAGAATTGTCCTCGGCCCACATTCGTGATTTTTATTGCAGTGTGATCAAATAATGTGCCAAAATGTAAATTACATACATGCTTTAATGCTGTAGATATATAACCTTAACAAAGGTAATGGTAGATACCATCAGATGATGGAGACCAAAATTCCCACATTGCTACAGTATTTGGCGAGGTCACAAATCGGTTTTTGTTTACACACTTTTGGTACTTAATAGTTGTAAGTCCAAGAAATCGTTGTATACAGCCGTAGGAAAAATAATTTAGACAGTTTTTAAATCTAGTCTAATTAAAATTCAGTAAAAACGTTAATAACAACATTAATGAGAGATTTGATGGAGACATTACATTTCAAGCTTACAAAATTATGTAAGTACCTAGCCTACTTTGTGAAGGTAACCTTAGGCTTAGAAGTAAATAGTAATAATGAGATATTAAGTTCATAGTAATTGTATTATCATCACAGAATCCTTACAATAAAAACCTTCTGTATTTTTTTCTACTATATTTTTGTCTTCTTTCAGGTCAATGTTTTTAAACCAGCTAAAAGTTACAAATACTTCAGGTTTTCTGTTTTGTTATAATCTCCGAGAATGCTTCGGACTGTTTCAAAGCCGAAACCCAAAGAAATGAAAAAACTAAATTAGGAAGAAATACTAAATGTTTAATTAATCAATGGACATCACAAACACACATACAGTTAATACAATGATTACTAAAGTATATACAAAAAGACAGTAGATTGATTACAGAAAATACTAAGAGGTTACGAATATCACAAAGTCGCCGTTATTGCTAAAATATTTCTTTACACGGGTGGCTGAAGCAAATAAAAAATGTAAAAAGTAGGTACTTAAGTAGGTACAGCTCGGCAGTAGCTACAGTTTAGCAACGATCGAACTATTTTTTTTTGTCATACTTTTCCGTAAGCTGCCCGCGGCGATGTAACTACGATTAACGATTGCAAATCCAATCCGATGTTTTGGTGGAATTTTCCAGCTGCCCACCCAATTGATTTAATTAAGTCAAGAACCAACTTAATATAAGGACGGGTTAAGAAATCATAAAAAACATTTTTTATCAACTCTTAAATGACCGACGGAGTAAAAAGTGACCCAACTCAATCCTTGTGGAATTCGTACAAAGTTTTTACTTACATTGACGTATTCAAACAGCTCGCATGACGGAGCGTGCCATTTCCTGGCGAATGTATCTATGCAAGTTGTCAAAATAAAGTTTAAAAACTAACACCCGACTACTTAAAAACACGCTCTAAAAAGTACGAAACAAGAAAACACTCTCCAATGAAATTACTTAGTATGTACAAACTATTATTTAATTAAATATTATTAACTATGCCATAAGAATAATAAATTAAAAAAAGTGGTATACGACCACGGCTTTATCCTTAAAACATTTCTCTATCAATATTATAAATTGAAAATATATTAAAATATAATAATATGTGTAAGTTAGTTTATTTAATAACGGTAAATATTTAATAGTTTGTACATACTAACTAATTTCATTGGAGAGTGTTTTCTTGTTTCGTACTTTTTAGAGCGTGTTTTTAAGTAGTCGGGTGTTAGTTTTTAAACTTTATTTTTATTTAACATATTTTGGAGTTCTAAATAGGTTAATCTTGGGTTCATTGATTTCTCAATCTTTCCAACTCCTCGAACGATCTTTGGTCATGTGGATTCTTTAGTAATTTGCTAGATTCCAGTGAACTAATCCATAATCCATCTATGGATCTTACTCTGCTAAGAGCCACATATATAGTCGGGTAAAAAAGATGTGAATTATATACAATCAGCCCATGAATACAGGTAAAGTCACAAGCAAATGCTAGTAATATATATATATATTCAAAATGTACAAGTAAAGCGCTTTCAAATGATACCAAACACGGCATATTTATCTTAACTTTATTTTTTTACTTCGTATGTTTTGTCCGCCAGAGGGCGCCACATTAGATTTTGTGAAATCCCAAATAGCCTATACGCTTCTAATGATATGTCATTTGTCGAATTCTGATAAGTAGTTTAGAAGTTACGAGGGAACAGATGAACATCCATACCCACATACATACATACATACATACAGGTCAAAATCATAACCCTCTTTTTGCTTCGCCGTAGTCGGGTAAAAAACGTTACGCTATCTACCGTAAGATCGCGCCGAGCTGATGTGCATTTTCTTACGTTATCATGCAATTTCTCACGCTAAAGATGATATTAGCATCTCCGACATATGCGGTAAGTTTTGGTGAGTTAGGTACCTACTTTGTTAATTATGATGTATCCTTACTTCACCTGAATCTTCTAAGCTAAGACGCTAATCCACAATACACCACTTTCTTGCTCTCACATGTTTGCTTCTTTATGAGCTACCCCATTTCTATTATTATCTAAAAAAATGGGGCTCATTAGGTAGTTTGGTATAATATCATCACAGACCGAAGCCTAGTAAATATACGGAGTACCTAATTCAATGAACGGTTAAGCAGGTAAATGCTGTTTGAAAATTAATATACGAGTACTTATGTCAACACATAATAGGCAATTTAAAAAATCGGTCAATTGTATTACAACAAGCATCAAGCCCTTGGCATGGTTTGTTCGAACTCTACCTCTGCCGATCATTACAAGCATTGGCACGTGCTAAATGCGGCTATTTGTATCTATACTCGATCTTAGCCCAATAACGAATCTTAGTCGCAAGGCCGATAGATGCTGGTAACTTTAAATTGCGTGGACCTGCGCGGGCGCCGGACCAATTTAGCGTATACCCCGGTGGCACCATGTCGCGCGCCCGCTTATTGCAGACCCATTGAGCTTCATGTCGATCGTGCTTAACCAGTGTCACTGTAATATTACAGCGCAGGGCACGTGACCTGTGTCAACATAGTGCATCCATCAGTGTTATACGGCATGAGTGAAAAATTATAGTGACCGTAAGGTGATCTTCGTTTCAAAGGATATATCGAGGTAAATAGACGGGACTGAAGACGTTTTTAATAACATAAGCTCAAGCTCTATACACGTCCTGAAAAGGCTCTAGTGAAGAATTTTGTAATTTCATAATTGTAACACATACAAAGCAAACAATTTGTCCCAATCACAAACTGAAAATACCTTTCAATTAAAATGATACAATTTTTTTTAATGTGGTCAACATGACCATTCTGTAATTATGCAAGTGAGTAGAACCGACAGCGTAAGATGTTTGGTTCTATTTTCATCCCAGCTGGTGGCAAAAAATACCTAAATGTCCCAAGTACCTACCTACTCGTAGTTAAAGTATACTCGTATGTCGCAGCCAAATGGTTAAAATAGCCGTTCAATTACAGAGCTGTCGACTGTATGAATACACCGAAAATCCTCCCTCATGTTTACGTACTTGTAAGTTTTACAATAAATGAATCAAAATAGCAAATCGCGAATATGGTTTAGGGAGGTATACCTCATAGAAGTAAAGGTAGAATCTTGATATTTCGAGATAAAATTTAAGAGATTATTAGACTTATACAATGACATAATAATTAGAAACGGCTGTAAAGATAATCCAATCCGCAGCCTTACTACAAAACACAAAAACCTAAGTTGCCTTATCTCTGTATACCCCTTGTCTATTTATTTTCAGTTTTTAGTACAAAATAGAAGTTAAACTAAGCACGCTGTGAAACCCATTTAACTAGAGTTTACATTTCCTAAAGGATAATAATTAGGTCGTCCATTAGGTCCTCAGTTTACGCATAACTTCAGCTACTAAACATAAATAATACTCGTACAAAGATAAGGTCATTAATATCTGATGATTTAATATATTCTTACCAAGGGTGCGTCAACATTAGCCAACGCATTAACACTTGTAGATATTAAAATGCCTATGTAATTTATTGCCAATTAAGAAGGACGTTTATGAACCGGTTTAATCTAAATAAACTTATTTTGAGATAAAGTGAAGATTCTTAGGGCGTTTGAACACAACCGTTGTGACCGTCACGTCAAAGAGAAAATGTATGTGAATACCGTTCCACGATGTAGTGGAACGGTATTCACACACATTTTCTCCGTCATATCGTTCATACATTTTCTCGTTGACGTGAAAGTGACGGCGGCTGTTGACAAACGCCCTTAGGCTCCATTCGTGTCCACGGCATTGTCCTGCACGTTTTTTTGCAGTATACTTCTGTCATGATCATGACTGACAGACGCAGTGCAATCGACGTATGAATGTGACGTGACGTTGACAGGAAAGTAAAGACGTACACTGCAAAAAAAACATACAGGAGAACGCCGTGTGAAGGGGGCCTTAGTCAACAAAACATCAGAACGCACACGTACTCGTAAAAGCGTAAGTAAACAAATTTGTAAAAGTTGAAACTTGTGACATAATAAACTTCCTTTTTATAAGTGCACTATTGAATAAAAAACCGGTCAAGTGCGAGTTGGACTCGCGCACCGAGGGTTCCGTACAAACCTGTAGATAAGGAGTAGTAACTTTGAAATTTTCAAAATTGTCAAAAATATTTTTTTTTATATGATGAAACTGAAAATTTACGGTTTTCGTAATTTTTCCTATATCTGTACTATAAGACGTGACTTCGTACTAAATTTCAAGATTCTAAGTTTACGGGAAGTACCCTGTAGGTTTTGATTCCCGTGCGAGTTACGAAAATTTGCGGAAATTTGCGGCCTAAATGGCTGTATCTTTTGATTGCGTTGGCTTAGAAGGTTGGTTTTTCTACAGCTTCCAGAGACAGTAGACCTAAGTATCATATAGAAATTTCAGTGTGATACCTCCACGCGTTCCTGAGAAAAACGGTCTTGACAGACGGACGGACGGACGGACGGACAACAAAGTGATCTTATAAGGGTTCCGTTTTTTTCTTTTGAGGTACGGAACCCTAAAAATAATAAATAATGAATCTAGTCCTAAGCAACAGTGGCTAACGAAATATTTAGTGTTGTAATCGTAATGTTTTAATGAAACTAGTTAGGTACTTCTCTTAAACCGGTAGGTAACGTACCTGCTTAACTAAGGAAGATTGATCTATGTAACGCACAGTAGGAATACACACATAAGCACATACGAATATAAGCTAATACTACAGCAGCACTCTAAACCTATTATCATATAGGTACAACCAGAATTGTAGTATATTAGTATATACCACTATATTACCCTAAATTAGCACTAAATTAGGAATAACAGATCGATACACCTTTTTGCGGAGAGCATACCCTTTCTTCCCTAGACGAGAAGGACTAGGAACTGTAGCACTATCGACAGTGGGTTAGCGGCCACGCCCAGGGAACTGTTGTCGGAAAAATAACGGCTATCATCCGTCGCCTGAACGATAGGTTCATAGGATTACTTTTAATGCAGAACCCTAACTTATAATATATAACATACATAATTACGAATCTGGTAATCCTACATGTGATCGTTCAATGTTTTGTACTGCGATAGTACCTATGTATTTAACAATACGTTAATTATTCTTCAACCTAACGTCGGTAGAGGACTAACTACGCTCTACCCATCATTTATAGAACGATGAACATAAATCTTACAGGTTGCTAGGTATTAACCACGCGAGTGCCACATGCAATAGTAATTTATTGCCCTCTAACTAAAGGAGAACCAGAAAAATAAACATTTAGCTAGATAAATATCCTACTGTGGTACGAATGTAGGTACCCATAGTTAGTAATTTTAAGATTTAGTAAGTACATTTATATCACTAACTAATCAACTGAGCTTAATTTTAAACCATTTTTGACTTTGCTAACCAACATAAATAACGTTTAATTACTTCAGTGTGTAACAAAATGTCTTCAAAACATGTGTGATAACATCAGCATAATTAATTATTAATATCAGTTTTAAAACGACAACTTCACAAATAAGTACCTTATCCATAACTACCTACGTACAACTACATGAAGGAGATCGTTGAAATAACATTCGACCATTGCTTAATAACAGGTTGCAAGAATGAAACTTTATTAGGTAGGTACTTAATTAGTAATGATTAACAACCTTTATTACGAGTCCGTAGGCTAAGTTACAAACAAACCGCAAGCATAAAGTTTGGACACAGTAGAGATAGAGAGTAGAGCCACAGAAGACATATACGTATTTCTATACTTAGGTACTTTGGTAAACACGCTATTACGCTGGGTAGGAAGATACCAACTACAATAGCACCATATGTACTTTGTTTGCTCTGATATGCTTGTATATCATCAGTTTCTGCCTCCATCATTATTACCCCGCTCATTGACAGAAAAAATGTTGATCGAATGCATTGCATTTTGATTATCTTCGCAAATAAGTGAGTGCTAAACGGCGGATAGGCCATACACTTTATAGAAGCTACATATACAAAGACTTCAAATAATATAAAGATTACTACTAGACAGGTACTAGCGTACAAGCATGGCCAAAGCCAGGGAATAATGACTATCGGCATGCCCTTTGGCAACTTAATTGACTGATTTTACGTAAGCACGTACCAACTTACCTACTACCATTTATAGCCATTTGTATTCATCCGTGTCCCGACCACTCAAGATGTCGAAGGGAACAGAATTGATTGACGCTACTAACGCATTGTGACAATGAATGACCTTCGAATGCCTTGAGGCACGTTAACACAGATATCTGAGGAGTGAAACGTGCCTTTAATACAAATTGCAGAACTTATTATTAGACTTGCAACTAAAAGGTAAAGTAAAGACTTAGGAAGTGCAATTTATTTTCGTTTTGTTTCAGAAATGACAAAAAAACATGCGATGGGTACTCATTTGGATTCTAATCATCAGCATAGTCAACGCTTTTGATGCCCCCAGGTTGTTCGATTTCTGGACAGATTTGTTTCGCCCTTTGCCACGCACCCAAAGAGAGGGATTTGTGCCAGACTACACACCAAACAATCTAGAAGAGTTTGATTTCATAGTTGTAGGAGCTGGATCAGCAGGATGTATTTTAGCAAACAGACTTACCGAAATAGCAGAATGGAAAGTCCTCCTGATTGAAGGTGGAGGCAACGAGAATTTCTTCTCGGACATCCCAATATTTGCTCCGTTTCTTTCAATAACGCCCATGAATTGGGGCTACACATCAGAACCCGAACAAAGGGCTTGTAGAGATCTAAGAGGAAACGTGTGCTTTCTACCACGCGGCAAAGTATTGGGTGGAAGTAGTGTATTGAATTTTTTAATTTATCAAAGAGGCCACCCAGATGATTACGATGACTGGGCTAAAATGGGTAACCAAGGGTGGAGTTACTCAGAAATATTGCCATATTTTAAAAAGTCTGAAAACATTAGAATAGATACCTTAAAAAATTCGTCTTACCACGGCAGTGGTGGATACCTGGACATAGATTACGCACCGTATAATTCTCCATTAGAATTTTTATTTCGAAAAGCAGGAGAAGAATTGGGATATGAGTGGCGAGATCCAAACGGAGAACATGTTATCGGTTTTTCGAAACCACAAGCTACCATGAGGAATGGAAGACGATGTAGTACCTCAAAAGCATTTTTGGAACCGATCAGGTTCAGGAAAAACTTGAAAGTCACAAAAAATTCAATCGTACAGAAAATACTGATTGATCCGGCAACTAAGAAAGCATTTGGTGTGGAGTTTACAAAGGGAAGATTAAGGTATAGCAGGCGGTTTTACTTATGAGGTACATACGGGTGCCATTGGTTTTGACTGCTACCTACATACATGCATACATGTAACATTCGCTTCTTGATTTTCAGGCGACAAGTATTGGCACGACGAGAAGTTGTTTTGGCAGCTGGCACCATTGGCTCGGCTCAACTCCTAATGGTGTCTGGAGTAGGACCTGAGGAACATTTGAGGGATGTTGGAATAACGCCCTTGATGAACCTACCCGTCGGTTACAACCTTCAAGATCATGTTACGTTCTCTGGAAACGCATTTTTAGTCAATGATTCTAGACTTTGTGTTAATGATGTAAGCATATGTGATTTACCTATGCAATTTTATGATGTTGGAATGACTGAGGCCTAAGTTCACGGACGTTAAAATAACCGGTTAACAGTAAACTAGCAGTTTTTTGACAATGCGATTAAGTCTTAACCTGCTGTTCTATAGATAGTGTGATTTTCAAGTACTCTTGGCCTATGTCTAGGCCAAGATTAACGAACCTTAGCTAAGCGTTGGTTAAATTTCCTTGGTTGGTTATGGCTTAGGCCAAAGTATTCAAACTTATTAACCAGAACGATATACTTAAGTACAGTCAGAGTCAAAAATATAATGGTGTTTTAGTACCATTTCAAAATAACATATCGAGCATTCTCCTTGTTAATCTGTGGAAATCATTCGATTTTGTTATTTTGACATGGTACTAAAGTGTCACTATATTTTTGACGCTGACGGTACCTTTATCTAAGTACCAAACCAAGTAACCCAACTTTTAATGCGTTTTCCCAGAAAACTGCTTCGTCGCCGAATTCAGCAATTCAGTACCTAGCAGGTGGTGGGCCGTTGACCCTGCCTGGAGGCGCTGCGGGGCTCGCCTTCGCGCGAACCCGTTACGCGTCACAGGACCACTCGGCTACCAGACCTGATATGGAACTGGTCATGGGCGCAGGCTCGCTTGCTGGAGATATGTTAGGCATCCTACGAACTTTACTCGGTAACTTAACTTATCACAGTTTTTTTTTGACGTGACAACGTCTTATAAATTGGTTTGCCGGGTGACACCTCAAGAAACTGCGTTACGCTGCTCCGCTCACGTTTCGCGCGAGAGAGACAGAGCGAGAGAGAGAGAGAGAGAGATAGGCATACACACCGGTTCATGTTATACGAATGAATATTTTTCTGATTAAGTAGATACTTCTTGATAGTACACATTGTTTTGATATTTGCACGGGCGAAACCGTTTGCATGATTTGCTAAATGAACCACGACTCTACCTTATAATAATAAGCTTTAACATAGCACCATAAATAAAAATATCAGAGAAGCGTAGATCGTCATTTGCACAACTAACCATGGATCCTAGTGCGGTGATATAGCTTTCCGCTTAATAGCAGCGCTTTTATTCCCAGACGATAGAAGAAAATTAGTAAAAGCAGTTCTGCCGTTGAGCTGAAACGACATCGGTATAAGGGCATATGCTTTTACCGTTACCAAGATCATCAAGTTCATTTTCGTTCCAGGCGTGACTGACAAATGGTATTGGAACGTCTACGGATCGCTCCCACCGTCGGTCAGGCAAGCCTCATTTGCCATCAACCCAGTGCTGATCCGGCCTCGCAGTGTGGGCAGGCTCAAGCTGCGAACAGACAACTTCTCTGATCACCCGATCATAAAGATGAATTACTTTGACGATATTACTGACTTGCACGCTTTAGTGGAAGGAGTTCGTATGGTAGGTCGAAGTGAGAATGTAATTATTAATTTAGTTATAAGCTTTAAGCACGTAGGGAAGGTGGAGGCCCAAAATACGTAAAAAAGAAAGAATAGAACTACCTAGACCTATTTAACAATCCTCTGTTTTCCTTAACACAAATAAATTTGGCAGTGTTCAAGCCTTTTTTCAATATAGAGCAGTCAAGTCAATAAAGGTAAATTCCAAGTCAGCAAATCAATACAGCAAATCTTACAGTATTCAATATTTGATTAGAATTTGCTGCGTGTATCTTCTACCTTGTGCTGTGCTGGTAATTTGTAGCGGAGCCATTAAGGGGAGGTAGTCTAGGGTTATTCTCTTTCACAGATATTTAAAAAAAAAGTAATAAATCCTAATAAAATTGGAATTTTGGCTTACTTTTTTTTGTTTTGCAACAAAGATATTCTAATTAAGTAATATTCATTGTAAGAACTTCTTAACTGTCGTTACTAGGATTTTTTTGGTTACACTCTTTTAGTGTGAATATCTTGGAAAGGGTTAAATAAGGACGGTAGGTCACATAGTGATATCTGTCAGAATAACCCTAGACTACCTACCCCTAACTTCGCTTCGCCACTTATTACCGTCACCCTGTGTATAAGTAGCAATTCAAATTTCGCATAGATAGTGCTAAAGGTGGTAACAACCTTTTGTTTCAGATACAAAAAGTGGTGAACACAAAAGCTTTCCAACAATACGGCACAAAGCTGCATGACGTGCCCTTTCCAGGATGTCACGGTTTTGCTTTCGACACAGACGAATACTGGCAGTGTGCTATCCAGCAAACATCTATTACTATAGATCATCAGGTAAATTACGTTTCAACACCTTTCTAAACGGGGAATCCCCCCAGACTTGAGAAAACCCAGTTCCTAGCCCTCCTTATCTATTCTTAGGTTAATCAGTAATTATTAAGTAAAATGGCAAACAATAACAACTGTAGTTCCATCACAATCACAATTCACACCCTTTATATATTTTTGAAAATAAGCGTGAAGCCTTTTTTAATATAAATAAGTAAATAAATATACAACAACATCACATACATTGATCTGACTCCGTGGTAAGTAGTAGTAGTAGTAGCACTTGTGTTACAGATCTCAGAATCAACAGTGGTATTAGGTCCTTACCTATGAAATTGGCGTTTTGTATGGGAGGAACAAAAAGTCGAAATTTTTTTATATAGCATATTTATTTAATCAAAGTATGAGCCATTGTAATCTATGCACTTTTGCCATCTCATAGGTAGTTCATTGATCCCTTTACTAAAAAAACCATTCGAACGGGAATCAATAAAATCTTTGAAGGCGACTTGGACTGCCCCATCTGAGTTGAACTTTTTCCCTTGCAAGAAGTTATCCAAATTTCGAAAAAAATGGTAATCTGTTGGAGCAAGGTCCGGGGAGTACGGTGGATGCCTTAGAGATTCCAATTGAAGTTCTTCTAATTTGCTAGCCGTCTGTTGTGCAGTGTGTGGTCTAGCGTTGTCGTGAAGCAGCAGTGGCGTAGAGCGATTGACCAGCCTTGGTTGTTTAGCAACTAGCTTTTCCATCATGGTTTGCAATTGCTGACAATAGATATCTGCCGTAATCGTCTGGCCAGATTTGAGAAAACTGTAATGAACGACACCGGCGCTAGTCCACCAAACGCTTACAAGTAACTTTTTATTGGTCAATTTTCGCTTGGAGCAGGCTTTGGCTGGCTTGCCAGGGTCCAGCCATTGCGATGAGCGCTTCCGATTATCGTAGAGAATCCACTTTTCATCACAGGTAATGATTCGATTTAAAATCCCTTCGTTATTGTGCCGGTCAAGTAATGTAACGCAGCAGTTGACGCGCGTTTGCCGGTTTGCTTCACTCAATTCGTGAGGAACCCACCTTTCAAGTTTTTTAATCTTCCCAATTTGCTTCAAGTGGATTAAAACAGTTTTATCACTAACGCCAAAGCCTGCAGCTAACTCGGACGTGGTTTGCGATGGATCCGCTTCCACAATAGCCTTCAATTCTTCATTATCAACTTGGGTCTCCGGCCGTCCACGGGGCTTGTTTTGCAGGTCGAAATTTCCAGAACGAAAACGTTGGAACCAAAAACGCACTGTGTTTTCTTTTGCGACACAACCGCCATACACATCATTAACCCTTCGAGCCGTTTCCGCAGCACTGGTGCCACGGTGGAACTCGTACTCGTAAATAACGCGATATTTCAAATTTTCCATTTTGTAAATTGAGCGATGCAAACAGAAAAAAGATAAGTAAAAAAACAAATGAATGACGGTTTACGAAACACAACTACATGTGGAAATAGCTGTATAAATTTGAATTTCGAATTCCTAACCAAATAGGAAAAATTTGTGATCAAAGTGGCCAGTACGACAAAACGCCAATTTCATATGTAAGGACCTAATATTTATTACAAATAAACTTAAATAAATCCATATAACACCCTTTGAACGCGCCTTATCCCTCATTGGTTTGGTAAATGGTTACCTTACTACTTTCCAGGTGGGCACATGTAAAATGGCACCCGCGGGCGACCCTTCAGGCGTGGTATCCCCGCGGCTGCAAGTCCACGGCGTGACCGGACTGCGCGTAGCCGACGCGTCGGTGATCCCGCGCATTCCCGCCGCACACACACACGCCCCCGTCATGATGATAGCCGAGAAGGCAGCTGATATCATCAAGCAAGACTGGGGATACCCTTCCACCTAATCCAGAAATAGACAATCATCATACTACACCGCGCTATGCGGATTCGTGTGTTGGGGGACGCGTTTTTTATACAATCAAGCTAAGACAATTTTGTGTGATGTGTCGTCCATTGCTTACTAATCATGAAGGTACTTAAACACAACCAAAAAATGTACAGTTTAGTAAATAAATCAAAATCCAACTTTGTTTTACTATTTGTATTTAGTTTCATCTACATAAAGCTAATATAATGATATTTTTACTGATTAGACAGTCCTGTTTTTGTTTTTCGGTTTAATTTTCTATAAAGATATCCTATTCGTTTCTGCATCTCTTTCCATTTGGTGGGTGCATGTTTAGGTGTCCCAGTATTGGCCCACATCTTCTTTTTACGAAGCAATATCTGGAATTATATAAAAAGCGTTTCAGTAAGAAAGCATCCACTATTGGAAACTATATAAAAATTGTCCATCAAAATGACCAATGAAGATTACATCTAGGGTTGCCACCCATACTTTATATTAAAATAATGTATGTTATTTCAGGCAATTGTACTTTGTACTATATGTGAACAATAAAGTACCCAAAAATACTTTATTTCGCATGATTAGGTATCTTTGTGATTTTAAAAAGTTTAGTCAAAAGTATTATTGACGACAGCATTATAATAATAAAAATAATAATTATATTTATTGATTTTTAAAACAAGTACAGATTATCTACATAAAAATATATGTCTAAGCAAAAATTATCAGAAGAAGATAGGGATTATTGACGTCTATACTAGTTTATATATAAACTGTGTGACAGACGCCAATACTTCCATACTGTTACATAAGAGAGGTAGGTAATGGTGCCTAGCATATACTATATATATATTTATAAGTGATCCAAAAAAGAGATTTATATAGAGAGAGTGTGTTATGTGTGTGGGTGTGGGTGTAGGTGTGTGTGTGTTTGAGTGTAAGTATGTGCTCGTGGTGTGTGTGTGTGTATGTGTGTTTGCGTAAGAAAGGAAGGAAGATATAAGCACGTGCGTTGTTTGTTGGGTGGTTAGTATGTAATAGTTTGAAATTAACAAAGGGCGCTTTTAAGTTTGAATTTGAATTTGGATCATTACTATAGAACATTATGCTGTCTTCAAGAGGTCCTCCGTTTCGTGGTAGGTAAGTTTTTGTAACAATTTTTGAGGACGTCTTTTACTTTCGCGACTGGGCTGATGTAGAGATTTAGAACTTTATTTAATTTGTTATACAGATGAGAGCTACGAACAAAATATTGTCTACCTGCGAGGGCTGTTCTATGACGCACAACCTGACACACTCTGTGACATATGCGACGCTTCAAAAGTGATGTATCTAGGGGAAGCGACGATTGCTTACGAAGTATCAGTTGAAACACGTACTCGTACAGTTGCCTTACCGAAAGAACTTCACACTGATTATACAATTGAACAGTAGGATAACGAAAAGGTTTTTTAGTCATAACTTTTAACACGAGCCTTTGCGCCCTTTCAAGTTTTAGGAAATGCGTAACACTGGCGCCACCCCATGCAGGGATGCAGTACGATAGGATACTTTGTGAGGGCAAAATAAACCATCCTAAGCGTATTAGCGTCGGCAGAGTTTCTGAGTTTCCTTAGGATTGGCGTAACTTTTCGCAGTCGCTTAGTCAAGTTATCAATATGCGTATTCCAGGTGAGTGTACTGTCAAGGTGAACGCCGAGATATTTAATATCACTAGCACGAGATATATACAAGCAGTCACAGGTGTGGTCATGGTTTTGGTCCCGGTATGTGTGAATCTTCACCTTGAAGGGTTCCCTAGGCTGTGCAGTTGCCGAGGCAGAGAAAGTAATAAATTTGGTTTTGTCTACATTCAAGGTGAGTAGATTAGCTTCAACCCAATTTGCAACATGTTTCAAAGCATACTCTGTCCCCGTGCAAGCGTTTTCCCATGAGTTTCCATGTACGAGGAGCACCGTATCGTCAGCATATGCTATGATTTTACAATTTGGTAAAGTCAATTGACAAAGACTGTTTATATATATTAAAAACAGAGTTGGCCCGATGACACTACCCTGTGGCACCCCGTAGCACAAAAGGTCGGTAATCACTGGTATAGTTACCTAATCTTATACACTGCTCTCGTCCAGTTAAATAGTCACTAAAAATATCCAAAGTGGTTCCCCGTATACCAATTTGCTCCATCTTATTGATCAATATTGGAACCGACACAGTATCAAAAGCCTTAGAAAGGTCAAGGAACGTCCCAATCTCTTTAGCCTTATTGTCAATATTTTTGGCTACGAACTCGGTCAGTTCTGTGACCGCATCTTCGGTTGACATGCCAGCTTTAAACCCATACTGGTTTTCTGCTAAGATGTTAAATTTGTGAAGATAGCTTAACAAACGTTTATTTAGTATCTTTTCAAGGACCTTTGACATAGCTGTGAGTATAGAGATAGGCCTGTAATTGCTCAAGTCAGTTTTAGAACCACCTTTATGAACGGGATGTACCAGGGCTTTTTTAAAAGCAACAGGAAAGGCACCTAAGGTTGCAGACATGAGTGAGCAAGGGGACTAGAATAATACTTGCAGCCTTAAGAATGGTGGACGAGATGCCATCAAAACCTACAGCACTTTCAGCACGTAGACTCTTAATGATATCGGCTACTTCTTGTTCGTCTGTTGCAATTAGAGCCATTGAGGATTAGACATGCGCAAAATCGTTCACTGAACTGAAAGTAGTGATATAGTTCAGTGGGAGTTGAAGATATGTATCACTCTTCTAGTTCAATTAGTTCATTTAGTTCAGTAGATCTATAGAGGCTTTTATTACGTTCTATTGAACTAAATAATGTGGTAGTGCTATAATTGCGTTGCATAATTATGTATTGTGAACCATTGTTCACTATTCTAATGACTTTATTGATTTTTAAAATGCCGGCAGCAAAGAATTTAAATTATAAAACATATTACCTTAAAAAAAACCGTTAATTTACAAAGAAAACTGATTTTTCTTTATACTTATCACAGGTTTAGTATTGTCAACCTGGAATTAAGCCACAGTTGTTAATTACACTAGGTTTGCGTATTTTAAAACCTAAGCTACTGTACTTACTAAAAATATCCGTACGTTATACTCTCATATCACCAAGTTACTAAACGAACTACATTGAACTAAATGAACTGCTTTGAACGAAAGAGAGTGATATATATGGACTAGATAGGTGAAGTACTCAGGGGCGCGCATTAAATTTTTATTTAAGTAGGCATATACAAATTTTGAGTAACAGCTCTGGGAAATGACGGCGTAACACCATCAAAACAATAAATGACTTACCAAGATTTCTTCATCCGTGCAATTTATGTTCTTTAATTGATGATTTAATTTACCACCACAGGCATCAAGGAAATGAATGAATAAATACATAATGACATATCATTTAACTGATACCCATAGCGGCTTTGAGAAAAGTCGTTAATAATTGTTATTTTGTGCGCATAACTTTTCAAGACAAACACTAGAATTGCCATCACAAACGGTACACTGCAGTTTCTCCATCGTTTCGAATGCAAAACAAAACTTAGAAACACTTTCCTACACTTGGAAAGCACCTAATAACCGAATCTTTAGTAAATTACAATATTCTAAACACTCGCGAAGATGAAGTCGAAAGCAACTACATAGAAAAAAAATGGCCGGCGAAAAATTTATTTAAAAACAATTTTTGGATTACTTTTAAACAAAAAATCATACTAGCACAACTTAATTTCACAATAAAATGCTTAGGATTTAAATTATAAAATTATCATTTATTTTGATCATAGAAATAAATCATTTGTGAAGTTTTATTTCATAAAAGTAAGAAAATTCTAGGCGCAGGAAACAGCTGCAGTCGTGCCATCTAGTATCGGGTAGCTACTATTATAGGGTTGTAACTATTAGCTCAATTACCCGATACAAGATGGCGGTTTTGATTAGATTTCGAAGTATTCTACGTCGGACAAAAATACTTCTCAATAGTGAACTGACAGAGAAAGAGGATAGTATGCATGCCTACTATCCGCTGAGCTGGCAGATCGACATAATATGTCTGCGTCAAAAAGTTCCGTAACTGGCAGGCAGACATATTATGTCTGCTCACGAACGCTCCCAATTTGGGCCTCAAAACTACAGAGATAATGAACGCGCCTCTAGTGCGAGTGAAATAAAATTCTATATGATAGACAAGGATAGCCTGCTTACCGCCAGGAGGCGACACTTCAAATAAATTTCTGTCAAAAGTTTGCTTCTAAGAAAGGCGTTCATTCGCGGTAAACGGCGCGTACTATTTGAACGATATTATAACATTTTAAACAATTTGTGTGTTGTGAAGTGTATTTAAACATGGAAAGGTAAGTGCAAAACAGTTCTAAAGTAATACTTTGTTGATTTATGAAGATTTACGGCGAAATTTTAGTAAACTTTTCTAGTTCTGCTACTTTGATGGAACACTTCTACTTTTACGCAATTATTTTGTGAGCATATTTTTAACGTTTCCTGTCAATAAAGATGCTCAAAACAATCAATGACTAATTAATTATGTAGTTTAATCGCAAAATTAGATTAGATCTGTGTAAAATTTACAATAAAAGCAAAATCATTGCATGCGTCGGTCGGTCGACATATTATGTTCGCACTGCCAGCTCGGGCGGTCAAGGTCAGCGGCCATTTTTTTGTCAAGGATGATCCATGTAAAACGTGTAGGATACGGCATTGACTGTGCGTACTTGCGATCGAAGTACGCACAATTTTCATAATGCTGGTTTTATATTTTTAGTATCGCGTTTGCATTGATTTTGTATTGGAAATCTTATTTGCAGTTTATTTTGCATATTACGAATTTTTTTTTTATGTATAGTCATTTTAATATAAATCTTATTTGCAGTTTATTTTGCATATTACGAAATTTTTTTTTTATGTATAGCCATTTTAATATAAATCCATGCATGCTATGATTTATTTTTCAATTTTGATGTGGTGGTTTTAGCTTGGGTGTGCAAACGCAACGTCGGGGTGGTGGGCATGGAGTGCGAACCCGGGGAGGTAGTGGTGGTGGGCTAGGGGGACCAACCCGGGGAGGTCGCGGTGGTGGGCTAGGGGGATCAACCCGGGGAGGTCGCGGTGGTGGGCTAGGGAGACCAACCCGGGGAGGTCGCGGTGGTGGTTTAGGAGTAAGAACTCGGGGAGGTCGGGGTGGCGGACCAGGGGTGCGAACCTGGGGTGGTCGGGGTTTGCTGGCAGAAGAAGGAGATGGTGCGCTAGCAGAGGGAGAGGAAGTGCTCCGTGGCGGCCTTGGGAGCCGTCCTGCACGTGCAACGAGCAGCCGAGCAAGGCAGTCAAGACCGCATGCCGTTAACCAGTTAGCTTCTTTTTTTTATTATTTATTCTTCGATTCTTTTACGTTTATTTTATTATAAATTTAATTTTTAGAATTGAAATATTGGACATATCAGAGTACCCCAGTGGTGAACCCCTGGAAAGGCCTCTTCATGCTAAAAGAAGACGAGTTTGGAGCCCGTAAGTTTTATATTATAAGTAAAGTAGTTGTAAATTATAATTCAGTGTTTTATCTATAAAGATGTATTTTCAGATCTTCGAACCAAGCACCAGGGGTGTCACCACGGGTACGTGGATTGGTGGCAGAAGGGGCACCGTGTGTGGGAGAGGCACCGGTGGCAGGAGAGGTAGCGGTAGTAGGTAAGGAAGCGGGGGCAGATCAGGAATCGCCATCTGTCACCCACTCACCAGCGTTTCCTCCATCGCCCGCTATGTAAGTTATTTATTTACTATGTTAATTGCTTGTTTGAATTTGTATCTTAAGTTACTCAGTGAAATTTATTTGTTCAGGTTTGTGGAATGCGGGTCCTCATCTACACCACGGCGCCCACATCCCCGTTCCCGTGCACGACGAGCATTGCACGAGGCTGATATTGAAAATATTTTAAATTATGGTATGTTCTATGAATTTTGTAATTTATTCATGTTTTATTTACAACTTTTTTTGTGATAGTGGAGTGACAAATATATTTTCTTATAGGTAGCGAAACTGACTCGGAGGACAGCGACGAGGAAGTCCTCAGCGTGCCGGCCGTGTCACGAGCAGATCAGGTGCTGGCAGAGACTCCCCAAGATGACCAGCCAGACTTTGTGCCGCTACCTGCTGATGCTGAGGCAACGTTTTTGCCTCATAATTTCTACGATTTCACATGGACCGAATTCCCCGCGAACATACCGGCGGCTAGTCGCCGAGAGCCATTTTCTCGTGGTGATGTTGGCCCAACATCACCATGCCAAGACCCATATGAAGTTTTCGTGTCCATATGGAATCGCGAAATTATGGAGCATATTTGTGCCGAAACAAATAGATATGCTCAGCAGATAGTGGCACAAAAAATCTCGGCTGGCACCTTGGGTCCAACCAGTCGTATATGCGACTGGAGAGACACAACGCCGGACGAACTGTATACATATTTCGCCATTATAATAACAATGGGAATCGTTATTAAATCTAAAATGGAAGAGTACTGGCAAACAGGAAACAACATTTTTTCAACTCCGCATTTCTCTTCACACATGTCTTTACGACGTTTTCAATTGCTAAACAATTGTTTACATTTTGTAAACAATGAAGACATGTGTGAAGAGGAATTGTCGCCAGCGGAGGCAAAACTTTTCAAAATTTCAAAGATAATTAATCACTTGAATGACAAATTTCAGGAGCTTTACGTGTTAGAGCAAAATTTGGCACTAGACGAGTCACTGCTTCAGTGGAAGGGTTGGTTGAATATTAATCAATTCATTAGGAATAAAGCCGCAACTGTAGGGATTAAAACCTATGAATTGTGTGAGTCCCGCACTGGATATTTGTGGCGTTTTGAGGTGCACGCCCACAAAAAGGCAGCAGCTGACAGAGCTGAACCACCAACGCCGCTTCAAACCTCTACACCGGCAATTGTTCTTAGACTGCTGTCTGGTCTGGAACACAGGGGCCACACGGTGTGGATGGATAATTATTATAACTCTCCAGCCCTGGCCCGGTACCTTAAGTGTATAGGGTTCGACGTCGTCGGAACTCTGAGGACCAACCGTCAATTTGTGCCACAGGAGTTGACGGCTTTGACTAAAAGCAACATGAGGCCGGGTCAAATATCAGGCCTAACTTCGGGGGACGTGGACGTGATCGTGTGGCGGGATCAAAACCGAGTCGCGACCATCTCGACCTACCACGGGAACGCCACTGCAGCATCCAACGACGGCAGCACTAAGCCCATCGTTATATTGGACTACAATATAATGATGGGCGGTGTTGACAAGAAGGATCAGCTCCTCTCAATGTACCCCATCGAACGCAAGCGTACGAATGTGTGGTACAAAAAACTCTTCCGCAGACTATTAAATGTATCTGTACTCAACTCCTATATAATTTGTAAAAAATCTGGCTCTTCCTTATCTCACCGCAGTTTCCGCCATACTTTGGTATTGTCTTTACTCAGCCGACACAGTAAACTTGAGTCAAGAATTGTAGCACAACATTCTACCGGCTTTGACGCGAAGACTCACCACATTGCCGAACATCCGGTAGGCAAAAACAAAAGCCGCTTGCGCCGTAAATGTTGTGTTTGCAGTAATCTAACACACTTTTATTGTGTCGGTTGCAACAAATCAGTATGTATTTCTAATTGTTTTGTATCTATCCATTCCTAATCATTTATTTATATATAAATATAATATATTGTATATATATACATATATATTAATAGTTCTTCACTCTTTACTTTTTTCTTTTTAAACTGTCTTCTTTCTTCTTAATTGTACCACACATTCATTTAGGGGAGGCCTTTGTCCAGCAGTGGTTGTCTGGGTCCATCGGGCTGGGGGGTTATTGATTATCCATTCATAAATTTAGGGGAGGCCTTTGTCCAGCAGTGGTTGAACTGCGGCTTTAATTTGGGGGAGGTCTTTGTCAAGCAGTGGTTGTACTGTGGCTTTAATTTAGGGGAGGCCTTTGTCCAGCAGTGGACTTGACACATGGATTCGTCTAGTACCAAACTCTCGATCGGGAATCGAACTCGGAACCTCAGAAATGGTCTGGCATGCTCGCATGTTGGCTCCTGAGTTTGTCATATTAGTGGTTGTAGCGACATTTATAAACTTCCGCTGTCACTACATATCATCACAACACGCTGAGAGGTTTTTGCATGAAATGTTTTGAATAAATTAAATAAATCAGTAAATAGTCAACAACTTAAAGTGTGTCCAAAACAAAATCTGATTTTATTATTATTATTATTAAATAGGTATGTAATCTCGCCATCTCATATTGTCAGTTTATTCTCCGGTGTTGTGTCTTACCGTTGGTCGTCTCTAAACGCAGTGCGTAATTGCCGCATCCGATCTGCTCACGCTCCATGGCTGTACTTAGAATTTTTTGCGCTGTTTTGAGCTGTTTTCAGAATCTGTTTTTTAATTATTTTTGTATTGTAACATGTTACGTTTTTTATCATTCCTTTTGTAAATATAGTCTAAATACAGATTTTACTAAAACACGTTTAGATAATGTTTTGAAGTACCTTCTGTAATACAAACTTTTCTAGTATCGGAAATAGTTCGTATTTCTAAGTGGTCTTCTTTATTGGTCATAAAATTTAAACTAAACATTTCTAATGAATGAAACGTTATCTATATTATCCTCACAAAGTAAGCTTTGAATGAAACTAACATTCTTATCGCTGCGAGTTCATGTGTCTACAAAGAGGTCATAAAAACCCGACCCTTTTTTTTGCCGTTCTCTGAAGTGGTCAATAGTGAGCCACATGTTGAAAGAATTACTGTGTAACAAAATTGTTTTGAGAGTTCTAGTTTATTGATGAAATAAGGTTTGTGGATGTTATTAGTTGTAAATAAATCAAAAACTGCTATAGTATAGTGTTTTATTTCTTAATTATTTGGACTTTTGTACAAGAAACTGAAAAAAAAACGTGACCTCTACATTTACCTTGAAATAGAAAAAATATCGTAAACTTAGCTGTTAAAATTATTCAACAATCAGACAGCCTAATTCATGACGAATAAGAAAACATAAGTTACAAGCATGGTATTATTATATTTGCTGAGCAAACTTAAATAATGTAACTCGAGTCGGCGCGGGGGGGATACTGCGCGGGGAGGGCCGCCAGGATTACGTCATAATGACTTGAGCGGTCCGCCAGGTCAGCGGCTATAAGTGTATAAAATGCGTTTGTCACCTGTCACCTTGAGTTGTATGAACAATGTGTCATTTTTAATACGGTAGTTGACACCACCAATCGTTGACGTACTTTTTATCAACTGTCAAAACGCTTTTCTTCATAGAGTTTGTATGGGAATAACACACTTTGACGTCATCGCGTGCAATGCCGACTGAGTGACTAATTATCATTTGAATTCCAATTAAAAATCAAATAATACGAACTGCAGAAAAATATTAGTGTAAAGGCATCTGAAATTATGAATTATTTTAGAGAAAATCAGTTTTTGAATATTTCTTTCATAGTGGAAACAAGCCTATTTGTTCGGGTTTTTAATTTGTATGTGTGTCGTTGTAGGTATGAGACGGGATTTCAAATGTGTGCGTGTATCTAGCAAGCAATCACTCGGCAGCCTACTGGCTGATTATTTTTGGTTTTTACTTGAGCGCGTGGTACCAATGCGTGTAAATTGACGAGTTTTTCACATATGTACACAAAAATGGTTTTGTTTTGTAGCTTAGTTTATGCAGCTATATTGTAATAAGGATTTAATGTTTTGTGAAATAATTATTTTTATGATTGTGTTCATCAATGTATCTTTATGACATTATGATCCAAGAGATTGAAATAAATGATTTGAATTGAATTGAAAAATGGGCATAATGATGAGGTAGGCACTGCTTAACTGCTTGTATGGATTGCACGCCATTGGAAGTACTTCAATTGTTTCATTCATTCAGGAACTACCCAGTACCCATGTCTATTGAGGATCCCGTTGGGTTACAGTCGCGAATATGGGGCTGTTTAGCAGATGCTGGTTTTCTTATATTATGTTGTCGACTTAGGATTTTAGATGCTAGGCCAGACCCGACACCGATAAAGTAATCATTCACAAGATTCAACGAAGGTTTGGGTTCATTGGGAAGGGTTAACAGCTCTTCAGGTGGAGGTGGCTTAGTTTGTAGATTTGTGATAGTTTTAATAGCGTTCCAAGTAGCTTTAGAATTACCCGTAGCTTTTCGAAGTTCATTTTGTTCGTA
Source organism: Pyrausta despicata (assembly GCA_963921415.1). Lineage (NCBI taxonomy): Eukaryota > Metazoa > Arthropoda > Insecta > Lepidoptera > Crambidae > Pyrausta > Pyrausta despicata. The sequence continues at coordinate 12,356,744 of OY992846.1, read as the reverse complement.
AATGCGTTTTATTTTTTTAAGTAGCTTATTACAGTAGTTGCGATATCTGGTGTAAATAACGTGCGCTATGTAGTTATCAGGATCATTTCTAGCTTTATTATGTAGCCGATCACGATTTCTAATACATCGCAGTAAACCAGGAGTGATCCATGGTTTAATAATTTGCTTTCTACAATGAGTTCTTACTAATTTTGTATTATTTTCTATAATCCTGAAAAATTTTAAAGACCAGAAGGTCTGCCGCAATATTTTTTAGATTGACACGTGAAGTGAGTTTACGGTTATTATGGCCAGAAGATTTGCTTTGATCAATGCATGTGAGGATTGGAGAATGGTCTGTAAAATTAGAATCAAATACTAAGGTGACAATTTTTTTATTACTCCGGTACATGACGTGGTCTAGACATCTGTCTTCTCGAGTGACAAAAGAGTGTGCAGGTAAAAGTACATGGGAAGCTAGAAGATTAATATAGGGTTCAGGTTTTGGCTCACGATTGTCAGATAAAATATCAATATTTATATCTCCTATGACTGCAGTGGTTTCAACATTTGATAAAGTGAGTAGTAGGTTATTTAAAGAATTCAAAAATCTATCAATTTTTTGTAAGAAGGAGAACGGTAAATTGCTAAAATTGCATTTTTCTTATTTATTTTTTTAGTAACAGACCACTGGAATCACATGGTTTAGCAACAACCACTTCACAGCATTGGTCTAGTGGTCTGAGGTCCAGACTAGAAAACCGGCTGTCGTGGGTTCGAATCCTGCTAGGGACAAATGTTTGTCTGATGAGCACGAGCATTTTTCCTGAGTCTAGGGTGTTTATACATGTATATAAGTATTTCTATGCGTTACCTTAGCCACCATAGCACAAGCTAACGCTTAGTTTGGGGCTAGGTAATTGGTGTGTTCGTTGAAACAATTAATTATTATTAATTTATTATTATTAATATAAATATATACTTTGGATGTATAATTAATTATTTGTTGAATATGTTTTTAAATATAATATTAAAGAAAAATAATTTGTACTTTATTTTGATACTTATGTACTTTATTTTCGTACCTATAATAACCAATGTACTTTATTTGCAAAAAAAAGGTGGCAACCCTTTTTGAAAGATCTAATTCACTTACATGATATTCCTTCCCATGTACTCCTCTTATCCACGAAGGAACTGTGTAAAGAGTTTTCACTGGATGTAGATCACCTGGTCCAAGTATATCAATGTAATCATTTTGGCCAAATTGTGCCCTCTTTTCTGTCCATGCATTGAGGGGTCTAGAACAAATTTAGTTTATTACATTACTTATACTGCAGATTAACTGTTGGGGATACACTGTACTTTAAGGGACGCTCACGCTGGTCTGGCGTTTCGTATTTTTTTGTCAGAAACTACACAATGCAAGATGTCTTTTGATGAAGTCGTTTTTTGAAGCAACCTTGTAGTTTTCGAGAAATAAATTATTAAAAATCGCAAAATTAGATTAAATTTGACTATTTTACGTCACCATGACTGACTACCAACCTTAAAAAACTATATGATCTGACAGTTGCGTTTAGTTACATGAAAGTTGATTCTATACATTCAATTTGGACACAATTTTGGAGTCTTTTTGGGATATTTATGATGCAAATACATTTTAGACGTAAAATTTTATGTATTTACGTGTAATTTATTGAAAAGATTAATAATGAAATTTAATTGTAAATGAAATATCGTACTGTGCAAGAACGAAACGCAACGACACCATTTTGTCGGAAGCCTTCAGTTGAAAGTCCTGTAGTCACGTGATAGGATAGAAATTTAAGATGAGCGCGAAGCGCAGCAGAGTGTGAGCCTTGAATTTCATGGTTATTTTTTTTTAACAGACAACAGGAATCTCTTTATTATACCCCCGAAAGGGGATAAGCAATTTTGTAGGGAATTCCCCCCATTCCCTTCCCCCCACCCATTAATTTGATGATCTAAAACTAAATTTTAACACTTTTAGTACAGTCATAACCTCAAACTTCAATCATGAATATTTCAGAGACCAAGGACGGGGGGGTATCAGGGGGTACCCTCACTTCCCCCCACCCCACCCCCACCCCCCTCTTCCCCTACGCCGCGTCCTTTAATGTACAGACAGTTTTACCACTGTTGGACCTATGTCGAACAGCCTATAATATTCTTTTTCTAACCTGTATTCTGGGATAGGCAATTGCTTGCCTTTGCTTCTTGGTAATAACCCACCACACCAAAGTTTTTCTTCATATCCATATCTTCGGATTACCCGAGTTTTGTCAGCATGATATCTAGTTCTGTAAAATAACCAGAAGCATTGATTTATACGAGGATTTTTATATATATGTACCTACTTTATTTAACCCATAAATTCTATCACTTTTCTAACCTTATTGAATTCAGGGTTGGTCGCCAAAATGTTTTTAAAATAGTGGAGCCAAGCCACTCCATTTCTTCTTAGGGAGAGGGAATCTGGATGTGTAAATGATTAAAGACAGAACGACAATCACAACACAATTATACAAAAAATTACACAATTTTCATTTTTCAATCGCACTGTTCGCCGCACAAGACATCTGTCAATGTTAACTTGACTTTTAGTTTCTTTCGGGTTATCACGTTTGAAAAAACAATGGTCAAGACTTATATACAGCCTTGAAATTTCAATGCAAATGGTCCCTTTGCTATAATATTCTTGAGATATCAATCTACAAACAAGGGAGTTTATCTACCTGTAATTGCCAAAATTCAAAAGTCGAAACGATCGATCTGCAAAGTCACACTAGTAGATATCTAAGATTGAATTTTTGGGATCATTGCGTTATAAATAAACTTTAATTACATATAAGAACGTAACGCCTTGACCAGTGCCTTAGCCTGCCTCGTAATTTGTTGATAGAAAAAAAAGAAAAACCAAACAAAATGGCCGATCTTCTATTAAATATTTTGTAGATTTTTTATGGAAAGTTTCGTAAATAAAATAGTATGTATACAGTTCAAATTAAAACTGTGCTTTTATCAGAGTTATGTTTATCATTTAGCTTACAAATACTTATAATGTGTGGTAATACTATACCAAAAAACAACTAAGCAATAGTTGTTTGTTTATCTTCGCAAAGTTAATTTACAATTTGCTGTAGGTGTTTTGTATTTTTGTGCTGTTCATAGTTTTATTTCGTTGATATTCCAACGTTTGATCGTATCTTCATTATTATTTTGACTTCAATTAATGATTTCTTTCATTTTCTATTTCCTGCAATGGGCGGGCGCGCTATTGCGTTGTTTGTTTACTTTCGTTTTCGTGATTCGTAAAACTAATCTGGTTTTCAATGACCTAAAGTTATCAAACTATGTTTTAATTTGTTATCTAATAAGAATATACATACTTTTCAGAATAATTATAAAGTCACCAAAAATGTCTAAGAGGGAAGGTGAACGTAACGAAAGAAAGTTGGAGACAAGTGATTATGAAAACCTTTTGTCGCAACACAGCATTTTCGAATCAGCAAGATCCAAGCATCAAGAATTACCAAGTTTTCCTGGTTATTCGAATGCAGAAACACAAACTAAAACTAGTGATATCAAAGGACAGCCTGTGCAACCTGGACTAGGAACATGGCATTATAACCCCTGGTGGATGCTTGCCAGTACTTCTCGAAATATTCCTTCACAAGACGATTATTCTGAAAATAGTGAGCAGACAAAAGTAAAGGAAGAACCGTCAGGTGCAGGCACTCCTGATCGCGATCCGTTACAAACTGATATGGAACCATACAGAACTGGTACCACGCCACCACCTGCAGGAATGGATTCATTTTGTGATGATTGCTCCGACCCATTTTGTGACTCCAGCGCCACAATATGTCGAAAACTTTTCCACTGTCCTCATTGCAGGAAAAGTTATCCTACCATCCTTGAATTTAACACCCATCTCACAGGAGTACATCCGGCACAGAAGCCATTCAGGTGCCAAATCTGCTTAGAACCATTTCACAAGAAGTCACATCTTCGCAGACATCTTGACGCCAGCCACTCCAGGAAAGATGTAAACAAATGCTCAGTTTGTTCCAAATACATTAAAGATAAGAGTAATTTGCGCAAACATATGCAAGTACATACAGGTAGAGTACCTCAAAAACAATTCAAGTGTGATTTGTGTAACAATAAAAGATACATGTCACTAGACCGACTTAACAACCACAAAGTGGTGTGCACTGGGGAAAAAGTGCTTAAGTATTGCGACATGTGCTCTAAGGTTTTTGACAACTCAAGATCATTAAATAGCCACAAAAAGGTTCATGCTCGGGAACTGAAGTGTGAAATCTGCGGTGAACAATTACGTTCTTTGGAACAATTTACAAATCATAAAATTCTTTGTCAAGGGACAGCATCTGAAGCAAGTGGCAGTCAAAGTGGTTCTGCTGGTGCTGGTGGTTCTGCCTTGAACAGATGTTGCACCCAGCCTGGTCTATGCGAGCATGATAAACCTGCATACCTGAATATACCTGGGTATGCAGCAGGTCGAGTACTAGATGCTTCACTGTCATCTTTAAAATCAGAGTTAAATTGATAACTTACATACAGCATATAATAGCAGATTTTTTTAAAATTGAAACAGATTTCATTTACAATATTACCAAATAGTCGATTCAATGACCATAACAATTTTCACAATTGAGAATTTCACAAGACTGATGCAAATATCCCGCCTCACGACTTGCTTTATTATTACCATTTAAAATTAGAATTTAGTTAGTAGGATTACAAAGTAGACTAAGCAACATAAATATTTGAACATATTCTTAATTCTGCAACTAGAGAGTAAAAAATATATTTTGAAATAAAATATGCCAATTTCCCACCGATGTTGCTAGAAATAATTGTTACCTCTCTTATCTTTAAAATCAGGCACATTGTTGCATATTAAAACATTGGGGTATGTTCAAATAGTTATAAATGTTTTAATATAATTTTGTATTTTAATGTTAATTAAAAGGCATATTTTGTTCCCCAAGAACTGCTTGACTAATAATACTAATTTAGAAATTAAACCTTAATATGAAACATTAATGACCATTGTGTGACGCAGATTTTAGCTTTATTTGACTGTCACTACAATAATATGTAAACAATATCTTGACTGATTTAGACTAATATGTGCAGTATTACAACATTTCATTTTTTATTTTTCTATTTGAAAAGCTATAGAAACTGTTATTTTTATATTATTTAGGATATTGTTAGATGTTACTTAAGTTTTCTTTTTCTCCATTATTATAAGAAGTCAAGGAGACTGTAGGGATAAATGTTCTAAAGTACTCCAAAGACAAAATATAATTTTTAATATTATGTGTAACAAAGTCTATTTAAGTGATTCAATTTTGGTACTTTTGTTTCTTGACACAGACCTATAGGAGTAAGGAAATTTAAAAGTGCAATGAATCATTGGCAAAGCCTTGCAAATGTTGTGGGTATGGGATAATATTTGTTGTCTTTTCTATGCCCATAATATTTAATCATCAAGTGTTATACACTGAAAAATTTTTGCTGCAATTTATAGAATTATAGTAACTATAGTGTTTTATTAATATATTATTATTATTATTCAATGTGTAATGTGTACTAATCCTAAGTATAAGGATTGAGGCTATTATTATTCTATGTTATCAGGCCTATGCTGATATACTTAATTATAAAAGCAGTTATATTGTACACTCTACAAACTTAGTTTTTTAGTATGTATACATACTTTCTTATTTTTTCTAATTTTATTTATTTAATCCATGTTATTTGGGAAAAGTACTTTTATTCTGAGGCTTTATTCATAACTATTAGTTGTTGCTATTTACAATTGTTTTCACACTTATAGCCTTGTTTATTTTATAATAGATAGATTTAATAAGAGTAGTTTTATATTACTTATTAATATAGTAAAAGAGACAATGCTTCGCAACCAAAAATACAAATGGTATTTATGGTAGTTAACGAGAATCTGGAGCTTTACAGTTCTGAAAAATCTTGATGTTTAATGATAACCATTATATGTTTTACTGGGTATTATTCGCACTCTTTTGGTGAATTTAAAACGGTCGCATGTTACGTAAATTATTCCGCGCGGTAGCAGTAGGTAGTGATGAAAGACAATAACCGCAAAAATAAAGCATTTTTCATAACCATCCCAGATATTTCCTAAATTTTTTAAATTATACCTTTTTAAATGTTATAGTAGAACATAACGTAAGTGATAAGTTATTTACTCTCAAGGATCATATAATCACTACCTTGGTACTGTCACTACATAAACAGAAGTAGGTATTATGTACTTCTGTTAATTCTCTAGTATAAACATTTCCTTAATTCGCTGTCGATTTAATGAAACAATATCTATTACTATCACTTATGATCATCGAGTACTCACAAAAGCTTATATTATAGCGTATCCCGTGCCTATTTTACATGAATACTTCTCGTTAATTTTGATAATACTGACTGCCATAATTTTTATATTGCTTTTATGAATAACCTACTTTTAAAATTATTTAGCGCTTCTATTATAGCAGCCACGTAGCCGTGTATACTGGATTTTCTTAAGCATCACGCATGACGCAAAAAAAAAATGTTCTGATTAGGACAGTAGATAAAAGCTATTCTTAATTTAAGGCTGAAGTATCTCTTCCGTAGTACAATTGTACACTTTTTTTTTGTAACCCGTCTACATCAATAGGTAATATGCATCTCATTAATGAAAACAGTTAATTTGTTACGGTCGCGACATTTAAAAAGAACGCTGGAAGACAGTTGGAGGGCAGGGTGGAAGGTAAAGGGAAATGTTGACTAACCAACCAATAGAGCACTTGGGACGTCATGGGTACCCGCCCACCCTGCGCCTAATTTCACGCGACTAGATGAAATTTTGTATGTACTGTAAAACATCCGTATTTTCGTTAAAGTTATATAGTAATTATTAGTGAACACTATAACGAACTATCCGTACCTAGTGATGATTACGTAACGATCAGTAAAATGATCATATAGCTCAAACATCTTTATTTTTGTAACAAATCAAATACAAACGTAGATTCATGTAAACCTGTACCCTGCTAAATGATACCAGTACAATTATTCGTAATACTGGTAATTATTTAGTTGAACCTGGAACAATGCTAAGTAGACTTTGTATCTGCCCAGTCAAATTTATAACAGGCGTCCACTGAGAATAGCTGCATTCCTCTTGTTCATAACTCAACTATCTGTTGACTGAAATTAGCTGATGGGATCTATCTTTGACCCAAATAATCAAATCATACATGATCGTGTTCACACAGTAATACTTAACTTGTACGTATTTTATTTTTGAAAATAACCCAATAGTTCTATTGTCTCTATAGTTATAATAATATAGCATGGTGTGTATTTTTGGATGCACCTAGAAATAAGAAAAAAATGTGTTCATATGAATTTAGTTACATAGAGTATAGTTTATCTATTAGTGCTGTAGACTGTGAAACAGTATAGTTTTCGATAGAATGGCTTTGGACGGATACTATTTCATTTAATCCATCATTATCCTTCCAGAGCAAACAACGTGTATACTAATCTAAATTGGTTTTACTACAAAAAAAACAGTTTCTCTTTATTTCTATAGAGTCGAATTCGTCAATGTCAAGAAAACTAAGCTGGCTGTATGCGTAACCCTTAAGAAATTACCTATATTATTACAAGTATCTACCTTAAAATTCAGATATGTCGTTCATACTTTCATTCATCCCGAACTAAAAACATTATTTTGTTTAGTATTTTTTGTAAGCTTATGACGTGTAAATTGCTGTTAGTATATCTTGTTTCTCTTGCTTATGCAAAACTCCGAACTCTGGAATAATGTACCCTGTTTAAAAGAGCGCAGTCTATTTAAATTATTACAGAATTAGCATACCTACCATAACATTATCTGAATTAAAGTTTCTTTTACGTTATTGTGAAGTCTTATTTCATTGTCGTTGTCCGTAGTTTCGGATGTAGCCATCCCTGTCACTCTTACAAGCTTGACCGTACGAGCGAACGCGCTGCTGGCTAGACCCGAAAATACGAACGATATGCACGGCACACGCGTCACTAAACGCACTCATGGCGCGCTATCCGTACACATCTTGAACTACCCTCAACTCTCCCTGCTGCGCACACATTTTTGAATGGATGATTCAATGTGTTACCGACCGCACAACAACTCGTCAATTATGTATGATCGTCGTGAATTATGATTCTATTCTATGGTGCAAGTTAGTGTAGTGTTTGAGATCTGAAAGAAGCACTGCTCGACCGAGACGACGCACAAAACCGTGACAAATGCTAAAAGGAGAACGAGGAAGGCCGCAAGTTAATAGTAATAGGTCTAGGGAGAAGAAGTAGATAGTTCGAGTTAGTGTGAAGTAAGTTGTTAGAGGTTGGTAATACCACCCAGGTTGTTGTGGTATACCTACGGTACCTACGTAGTACCCATGTGGTTACCTACTTAATGCGAAATTTATTCCTTGTTGCATCGTTTACACTTACATTATGAAGAGATTTGATAGTTTGTTTAAATTGAATAGGCTCCAAAACTAAAAACTTTAATATAAAAGCCGCGCGGGAAGGTAGTCATTCTTAAAAAGAAAATATGATGATTGTAAGTTTTTACAAGCGGTACATTCTGTTTACAGGCGGTGTTTGAAGGCTAAAAATTAAACATAAAATTCAAATTATTTAATTTTAATTCCCTACAATCATATAACAACCCGCCCCCTTTTAACTGCAGCCTTGACGATTTTGGACTTCTTCTCTTTTTTCTTCTTGCTGATATTTTCTTTCCTTTTCTTTTGTCTTTCTTCCTTCTTTTGTTCAACACCTTGAATCCTGTTATCCCATTTCTTCTTACTATGCTTCTTTTTTTGTTCCTACGAAATAAGCAGAGTTGTTACTTTGTTTTTTTAATAATTATTAGTAAAAATGATATTGAGACAGTGCTTCATAATCATTTACAACAATTTTCTTTTAAATCTGCACAAATAGTGTGACAGTTCTTGAATATTTATTTTATTTTTAAAGCAACAACAAATTGTATCACCTGAAAAAGTTTGTAACATTAACACTATGACACTAACATTGTAGTCTTAGTTTTAAGGTAATGCCTTCAATTATGAAACCGGTAAAATACAAATTGTGTTTAAATAATATTAAAGTAAAAAAATATGTTTATAATAACTATAATAGAAAAAAAATTAAAGCTCACCATTTTCTTGATAGATTTTTTTAAGAGATTGGGGTCATCTTTAACTTTTTGACCTTCAGCTTTCTGAAGAACATTTTTCCAAGCTATTTTTTCTTTGAGTTCCTTAGCTTTACTGTCCCCTGACTCTTCAAGAGTCCGGATTTTTTCTTCTTGCTCCTTCAAGTTCACAAGTATTTTTTTGGGATCTTTTTCTCCTCTTTGTGTCTTGCCTGAAAAATTACAATGAAAGCAAATTAGATATAATTTGTGCTTGTACCAAATAAATGGGAACAACATCACATGCATTGCTCTGACCCCAAAGTAAGTAGCTTAAGATAGTGCTAATATGACTTTCATGATTCCCATAACATAAATGTGTTATGGGCACGGCCCTATTTTAATTTATACAGAGCTCTTTCTAAAAAAAAAGTATTTAAGTATGTTTACCCATTGTCTAGTACCCATAACACAAGCCTCGTAGCTTAATTTGGGACGAGAGAATTGGTGTGATTGTTGTTGTAAACCATATTTTTATAGGAATAGTCAAATATATTACAAATAAATTAATACAGAGATGAAGAAACAAAGATGAACACTGTTCCTTACCTTTATGACCAACATTTGCAAAATCAAACTTTGAAAATACAAGTTTCCCATCTGTATTAAACACTGGCTTGGCTACATTAATTTTTTTCTTTTCTTCTTCTTCTGTCTTTATGTCCTGTTTGTGATTTTCTGTTTTTATCTGACCATTTGCCTTGTGTTTATTAAGTCTTTCTCGTTTCTTAATTTTCTTGTTTAACTTGCTATTTAAGCTCTTTTTTGCCAGTTTATTTTTGAAACTGAAGTTGTTTTGTGTTTTAAGTTTTTGTAATTTCTCCTCTAATTCAGTAATATTGCGAGCTCTTTTTGGTAATTCCTTATTTTCACCCTTAGATTCATTTACCATATCATAATCCAAATCCTCTTCTCCTGCAAATCAATAAATACTTGATTATGAAAAACATGTAAAGTGTGCCCTGTGGTTTGTTAAGTAAAAAATGTAAACTGCTTACTTTTAAGTTTTAAGTGCAAAACTTTTTAAAATCGCATGATTATTTTTTATTATTGTGAAGCAGATTATGGTGGTGGTGTTTTAATGACTTACTATGGATTTTATAATTTTACATCCAGTCTTCAATTGTTTGTGGAGGGTTTGTTTACATTTGTGACTTAGTGTTAGAATATAAACTTATATATTGTTATTGTTCTCAAGGGGTTAAAAAAAGAAACTGGTTCCTCCTGTTTATCAAATTTTATAAAACATCAGCAATAGCTAATATTTTGGAGTTGGGAATTGATCAGTTAAACATCTTGAAGCAATAAATGTATCGATACTTAAGTGAAAGACCTTTTCAACAATAAACTCACCCCTTGTTTGCACGGGAACGTTCAATACAGAAAAGACATTCCTTAAAAACCCTACTTCCTTTAGAAGATCAGCCCTTATTTGCTTCACTTTTACTATCTTTTTTTTAGTAGACATAGTGGAATAGATATAACGTACGCTATTTATAATTATCACTCTTAAAAATAAGTAAATAACCAAAACTAAAATCGTTTAGTTCGATATAACCTCAAAATTCATGAATAAACATGCCCACGTCGTATTTGACACTGCTGACAAGAATATTATACTTTGTGGTGACACTCCGAGTGGTGACAAGTGACAATTATAGATTAAAGCGAAAAGCTGGATCCACACTTTGGCGTTGCGTTGCTTAAAATTAAATAGAATAATTACCCAAATAACATTTTTTATTTATTTATTTGTTAATGTTTATGGCGGACAATGAAATGGATTTCACTTAAAAATTTTGTTGAAATCTATAAGTTTGTTAGATTTTCGAAGCATGCCATCCAGCTAGCTAGTTAGCTTTTTGATCCAGACGTCGGGCGAACAATGTTCTCTACGTTTGTTAGCTTTTCGAAGCATGCCATTCAGCTAGCTAGTTAGCTTTTTGATCCAGACGTCGGGCGAACAATGTTGATACGATGGGTGAGTAGCGTTACACCTAATTCACACCTTAGCCCCATCGCTGCTCACCCAACGCGTGGATAGGGGTTTCGGCTGATTCCAACGCTCGGGTAAACGTAGGCTTGATCTTAACCAGTGTTGCCACCTTAGCCCTTTTCGGGTTAGATCTAGCACTTTTTACTATGTGTGAACTCGTAGTTTCATGATTTAGCCCGAAAAGGGCCATGTAGCCCTTTTTCATAATCTAAAAATGTTGCATCAAAATCTGAAATTTGCACCATTTGCTAATACTCAACTACGGAATAGGTGTCTTTAAGAAGATTTGTGAATATTTTTTGACGTGACAACGTCTTAAATTAGGTTGCGGCTCGGAGTCACATATGAAAAAGTGTAACGCCTGGTAACGTAACGATGAGTCACCGAACGAAAGAGAGGCCTGCCGGACCGGCGAATGTCTTGCGTCTCTCTCCCACTCAAACATGATCGGTGTCACGTAAAATCTTCGCCCGTAAAACCGACTTTACAGGCAACCATTTTTTGGTAGATTTTTTTTGAGTATTGAAACAGCCGCCGGCAACAAACCGTATAAAGAATTGGGAAAGCTGGGAAAATTGTTTTATCTTTGCCACATTCTAGCGTGTTTTTAGTTCGATAAACCTTATTAAAACCAAAAAAAGGAACAAATTGGGACTAAAAACTATAACTTCGTACAAGTTTAAGGTTCGTTAAAAAAATCCTTTTCTAGCATTTGTAGCCATTTAGCCCGATCTAGCCCTTTTTAGCTTCTTCAAAAGCCCCAATTCAAAAATTGAGGTGGCAACACTGATCTTAACAAAGGAGTTCGGGTTGGGCCGTTCGCGAGCCGTCAAAACGTTGGCGTGTGAGTAGGATGTCAGTGAACATTGTAGAAGTTTGTTTAATAACTACCCGCATGTACAAAAAAAAATAGTTTTTTGGATTTGTTAAACTTATGATGGACAGTGAGGTGTATTGAGACAAATTTTCAAGAAAATTCAAATTTCTAAGCTTTATGAAGCATGGCACATCATTCAAAATTAAAGAAATGAGCATGGTACGGCATATTTATTTAGCACTCAAGAGCTTATACCCATGTTTTTAAACTTTTAATTTTTGCACGGAATGTAGCGCACATATTCGCTGGCCCTGTCGGCCTGCCGGCATTGAACTAGTATGTCAACCAAAGTGAATATTTATGGAGCCATCCTACATGTGGACGCTGCACGGACAAAACGGTCTGAGGTCGACACGAATAAAATAAATAAATATAAATATACAACAACATCACATACATTTGTCTGACTACGTGGTAAGTAGCTTAAGCACTTGTGTTACAGATATCAGAATTAACAATACAACAATACAAATAAACTTAAATTAGAGTAATGTGCTCCGTACTAATTCGATCGATATTCCCGCGTAAATCTCCATTTCTTGAGCATTGAAATGTGAACCTGTGAATGAGTTAGGGCTTAGAATTGTTAGAGCTTAATTTTATCAAATAAAATTAAATAAAAGGATCGTAGATTTGTGACAGCCAAATATATTTTTAATCAACAACGGTTGCTAGGTAACAATGAGTTAAAAGGTTATCAAAAACAATACAAAAGAGGTTTTGTTATAAAACTATTCTTAACATCCTCCCTTTTTTGGTAACCCTTAACGGACCATACCAATTTTCATTGCTATCGACTCAATCCGTGGCTTATGTAGTGCCTTGGTCAGAAAATCCGCCAATTGGAACTCACTGGGAACATATTCCACACATATCTCGCCATCAGCAACGAGTTCTCTTACATAAAAATGTCTAATAGCAATATGCTTAGTTCTTCTGTGAAGTTCTGGGTTATGTGAGATCTTTATTGCTGCATCATTGTCAATCTTCAGTTTTGGTATCTCCTTTAACTCAGATATTTCACTGAAGAGTCTTTTTATCCAAACAATTTCTCTTGCTGCTTCGCTGGCAGCAACCAGTTCTGCTTCGGTACTGGATATGGCAACACATGTTTGTCGTCGACTCGCCCAAGATATTGCTCCGCCAGAGTATAAGCATAATATACCTGATGTCGATCGTCTGGTACTTTTATCTCCACCATGATCGGAATCACTAAAGCATTCCAAAATTCCAGTATTGTATCTCCTTTTGAAGATTATTCCATATTCCAAAGTTCCCTTGATGTATCTTAGGACACGTTTCAGTTTCTGGATGTCATCTTTCGAAGGATTTTCTAGAGTTCGGGATACAACGCTTACAGCGTATGCCAAATCAGGTCTAGTTCCAACTGTTAAGTAGGCAAGTGCTCCCACAGCTTCTCTATACGGAAACAAAGTTGATTCTACCACCTCTTTATCCAGATCAGGCAATCCATCTTTAAGTATAGGAGTTGTAACAGGTTTGCAATCGCTCATACCAAAACGATCTAGAACTTTTTCAGCATAGTGCTTCTGTGATACTTTAATACCACCATCCTGGTATTTTATTTCTAATCCTAGAAAATAGGATACATCTTTAATAGTGAGTTTAAATCTTCTCTTTAACTCTCTAAGAAACTTCTCAGAATCTTCCTGATTTGTTGCAGCAACCAGGCCATCATCTACATAGAGAGCGAGAATGATTTTGTTACTCCCACGGTTTCGGATAAATAGGCATGGGTCAGTATCACTTTGTTTAAATCCAATAGTCTTTAAATAATCCACCATGCATTTATTCCAACACCGAGGTGCTTGTTTGAGGCCATATAGACTTCTCTTGAGTCTACACACCTTCTTTGATCCATCAGAGTAGCCTTCCGGTTGACTCATGTAGATCTCTTCACTTAGTGAACCATACAAGAATGCTGTTGACACATCAAACTGTGTGAGTTTCAAACCTTCGTTTGCAGCGACGCTTAAGACAGATCTAATTGTCGTCATCTTGGCAACTGGGCTGAAAGTCTCATCATAGTCAATGCCCTTTTTCTGTGTATACCCACGAGCAACTAATCTCGCCTTAAATTTGTCTAGAGAGCCATCGGCATTGGTTTTAACCTTGTAAACCCATTTACAGGATATGGGCTTTCTGTCTTTTGGAAGATCAACCAGTATCCAGGTTTTGTTCTCCTTTAAAGACTTCACCTCATTTTCCATTGCTTTGACCCACTGATCTTTATGCGGACTGGAAATTGCTTCATTATAGGTTTTTGGTTCATTGATTTCATTAACATCAGCCGACATCATAATACAATCTTGAAATCGATTAGGTCGTCGTATCTGACTTCTGTCACGTAGAGTCATTCTTGTTGCTATCTCAGCTATATCATCCAAATTCCTTGGTGCCTCAGAATCATTATAAGCATCATCATTATCATCGTCATCATCATAAACAGGTGATTCTGGCAGTGATGCTTCTGTAGACGGTTGAAATGATTCTTGTTGGTTTCCATCTTCCTGACTATCAACACGATCCAACGATGTGGGAGGGAGTACAGTTGAACTAAGCTCATCAGTGCTACTTGTAGTGCGATCCGAGCTGTTTTCAGTGTGATCATCCCCCTTTGCATCACACGTCGGTGGTTCTGAAAGTGGAACATAGATTTCAGCTGAGTGCTGTTCTTCCGAATCAACTAAGCCACACGGTGCAAGTACTAATTCATTAAATGTAACGTCTCTTGACCTTATGAGTTTTCCACTCTCACTCAGTAATCGGTAGCCTTCATCACCATCATATCCAATTAGGATGCATTTTTCAGCCTTTTTAGAAAGTTTCACTCTCTTTTGTTGAGGTATATGAGCATAACATTCACATCCAATGATTTTAAGGTGACTTATTGCTGGCTTTTTCTTAAACCACAATTCAAATGGCGATTTGCCATTTACAAGAGTTGGACCAGTTCTGTTAATAACGTATGTAGCAGTATTTATCAATTCTGCCCAAGTAGCGCGGGGTAATTCTTCATGAGCATACATCATTGTACGAGCTGCTTCGACTAGGATTCTATTTTCACGCTCGCTAAGCCCATTTTGTTGCGGCGTGTAAGGCATTGTGAGCCTTTGCCTTATCCCAGCTTCTTGCAGAATGCATCTTACATTTTCATTGTCGAATTCACCTCCATTATCGCTCAGAAATTCTTTGACAGAATGTCCAGCCACTTTACATTCTTGTAACATCTGTCGGAGCTTCAAGTGAACTTCCGATTTCTGTCGCATGAAATAAACGTGACGATACTTGCTGAAGTCGTCTTTGAACAGAACGAAGTAACGAAATTTATTGAAAGAAGGAGGAAATGGACCGCAAACATCAGCGTGTATAATTTCTGCGGGTTCCTTAGCTCGTTCTCTTGTTCCAAATGTTTTTCGGTGAGTTTTACCATAAATACATCCGGTACATAATTCTGAATCTAGACGAACTTTAATTCCAAGTTCTCGTTCAATAACTCCTTTAACGTGTTTCTTATTCTGATGAGCTAACCGTTCGTGGTAAAGTTGTAGTAGGTTATCTGCTGACAAAGCATTTAGATCAGGGGTGGACTTAGTAATAGTCTCTACGTTAAGCTTGTATAAACCCCCATTCTTTGCTCTTGTGCCAGTCAAAATCACGTGTCCATCAACTTTCAGCGAGCAGTGTTCCGTTTCAGACATAAAAACGCTATTGGTTAGTCTGTCTTGAGTGGCCAGTACAGAAAATAGGTTTCGCATAATATCAGGTACGTACCATACATCACAGAGGCTTACTCTGGATTCCTTGCCATTGATTAAAGTTCTCAAGTCAACAGTACCTTTACCAACAGCTTTGACATTAGCACCATTAGCAGTCGTCACTGTACGGGTGTCTTTAAACTGCTCGAAACTGGAGAAAAAATCTTTCCGGCACGTGACATGGTTAGTTGCTCCATTATCAGCAAACCAAGAAGCTGTATCACAGTTCGTTAGCGTTGAGTTTACATCCGTAGTAACTGCCAGCTGCATTAGGTTCAAATTGCTTGATCTCTGATTATTTTCTGGCTTGGCTGGTTTACCGTCAGCTTTCCATTTATAACATTGTCTGACTTTATGCCCGACTTTTCCACAGTATCCACATTTCTTCTTTGCTTTATCTCTCTCTTTGCTACTCTGTATTGCTAGAGCCTCTGCTGGACCTCCATTCTTAGATGTAATGGAACGCTCGTAGGTACAAAGTTGCGTTGTGAGATTTTCTATTGTTTTATCTGTCTTTGACATCAGTAACCAGCTTGATTTAAAAGAAAAATATGCTTCAGGTAATGTATCTAGAATTTTACAGATTAACAGGATATCTGGTAAATCTGATTTTTCTACCTTCATCAAATCAGTTTTCAAATCTGCCCAAATGGTTTTGATTTTGGAGACGTGAGTTATGATGTCATGTGACGGATCTTTACAATAGCCGAAAAACTCCATGCAAAGTGCGTAACTCTTGTCTTCAGACTTGCCGTCGAATAAACGATGTAATTCGTCCCAAACTTCTTTAGATGAGTTAAAGCGTATTATCTTTTGAAGAGTTTCGTCTGACATATTTGCAGTAAGCAATAGTAATGCGGAACTATCTGTTTTGTTGTAATAATCGAGGACTTTGTTATACTCCGAAATTTCTTGCGCATCGCTAGTAGTAGGTTTCATTGGTTTCTGGAGAATACCGCTTACTGCGTCTAATCCTCCGGACATACCTCTAAGTAACAATGTGGCTTTAAATTTCCACGTACACCAGTTCTTTGTTCCTTCCAAGAGTCCAATGTCAATTTTGCAACTTGATTGCATTTTGAAATCTTTGACTTTCTCGTATTGGTTTAAAACTTGGTTTATCACCCACTCGATTTATTTAAAGCTTTCACTTCGATTCCTCACGCTCTGCTACCATGTTAGAGCTTAATTTTATCAAATAAAATTAAATAAAAGGATCGTAGATTTGTGACAGCCAAATATATTTTTAATCAACAACGGTTGCTAGGTAACAATGAGTTAAAAGGTTATCAAAAACAATACAAAAGAGGTTTTGTTATAAAACTATTCTTAACAAGAATTACCTAACCAATGACTAGGCAGTATGGTGTAAGACCTTAGCCTGTTTCTAATGGAACAAAAAAATTTTTATGAGGAGTTTTACGCGGGAAACGAAAGGCGTAAGATGGGCTTAGGGATGCCAGATCTCCTGATTTTTCGGGGATCTACTGATTTTCTTAGAATTCTACTGGTCTACTGATTTAAACTGTAAATCTACTGATTTTTTTAAAATACTTGTTTTAATTTTAATAACCTGCGTGAAAATAAACACAAAACTATCATGGTTAGGTTGGCGCTATTAAAATGTCATTGTAAAATGGACATAATATGATGGACACATGTTGAAAATTTGAATTTTAATCTTCCTCCACAGTCAGCGAAATAAACCGGTTTTACTCACACCCCCGCGCTAAGATTACCTGATTAAAAGTAATATCACTTAATAGAATTCAGGGAGAAGCGATACAATGTCTATTTAACTTATTCGTATTACTTCAAACCACTTAAAAAGTACGCGTCAGTGGTGAGCTTATTCTCTCAAGTCAACTAAACAGAAACCAAACTTCGAAATAAAATGAATACTGAAGTAATTTCTGGAATGCTGCATACGAAAAATCTTTTATGAAATTTAAATTATTGTTACGATTTTAATATAAGCCCTGAAATGTTAGGCAAGCATAACAGTAAAATGCATCTTAAATAGCTTAAGATACATTTAACAGTTATGCTTTTGAATGTATATTGCAGCTTTTACTCTTAATTAAACAATAAATAAAATAAAATTAAATACTAAATTAAAAAAAAATACTTAAATATAATGTAATTTCAAGGCCCGATGTTTTATTTAATAAAATTGCATCTCCTGATTTTATGAAACAAATTCCCATACATCTCCTGATTTTTTCTAGTCTCATCTTCTGATTTCATAAAAATGGACCTGGCAACACTGGATGGGCTCTGTTTCTTTTATTTTATAAATTGATTTTTCGTTACGTATTGTGTATGTAGTATAGTGAGTGAGGTGGAATTATCATCATAATATGTTACTGAAGGAAAACAATGGAGTGAATGTAAGAAATAGAGTAAGGTGCTCCGTACTGATCCGATCGATACTCCCGTGTAAAACATTATTTCTTGATCTTTGAAATGTGAACCATTCTCCATCTCATTTGAATGAGTTAGTTAGGTCAGTAGGTTAGTTTATAAGTAGTAGTTTGAAGAATTTTAATAAATGAAGATTATACTGTTTAGCTCTGACCGTTGCCTTTTTCTTTGGGAAGAATATTACTAGTACTACTATACTATACTATAAACTACTGTCAGTTCAGTTTATTTATTTCCTACAGCTGTAGGTACAGCGGTTCCTATTTTTTTTGTAAACAGATAGAATTGTTTAGCGCTTTTATTATGCGTTCTATAGTTGTTATTCGTAGGTTTTCTTCCTCAAGTAAGCTGAGAGTAGCCTTCGTAGATGAGTTGCAGAAAAATTATATTCCAACAAGCACATTTCAAAGAACATTGCTATCATGCGGATCGGCAGCTATTTCTCTTCTCAACCCCTACAGAGGTGATATGATAGCTTGCTTAGGAGAAGTTACTGGTGATAGTGCAATAAAACACATGCGAGATAAAATGCTGGAGACATCTGAAGGCGTTGAAATTTTACGAGACATGCCTAGAATAAACTCTAAAACAGTATCTTTAGAAAAACTGTCAGAGTTACCCGAAAACACTTTGGGACGCGTGTATGCTGATTTCATGCGAGACAATAATATTACCTCTGACTCCCGCTTACCTGTGCAGTTCATATCTGATCCAGAGATGGCTTACATAATGCAAAGATATAGAGAGGTTCATGATCTTGTTCACGCAACACTGTTTATGAAAACAAACATGTTAGGAGAAGTATGTTGAAGTTTTCTTTAGAAATCTTAAGTGCTGTATTTAAATTCAAAAATGTTTTAATAATTCCTAACTCAGCTCTGTTTTCTGGCAGGTAACTGTGAAATGGGTAGAAGGGATCCAAACTAAATTGCCCATGTGCATAAATGGTGGTATTTGGGGAGCTGGTCGTCTTTTGCCAAAGCATAGGCAGATGTACCTTAAATATTATTTACCTTGGGCCATCAGAACTGGAAACACAGCAAAATTCATGCAAGGTATACATTACTCAAAGTTATTGATAAGATAACATAATTTAATAGTAGTATGTTTATTTAAGTGTAACAATGTTTTCATGTTTCAGGCATATACTATGAAAAGAGATGGGAGCAAGATATTGATGAATTCCACAAAGAAATGAATATTGTCAGATTCCTAAAGAAGTAAGCTTGTATTATAAATGTAGAGCCTATTGTTATTTATTAGCCTTGTAAATAAATTTAGTTAGAGTATAATAAACTATGAGAAAATATTCAGTTATATTAGTGTTATTTAAAGAGTTCACATAATACTCATCTTGCTAGGTGAAGTGTTTATTTGAATGACTCACACATCAGTAAGCTTAAAATGTAGAAAGGTAGAGAACAGCCAGCCCCATGAGACATTCAATAACATTGTCACTAGCCTTCAGGGAAAGAGGGTTTTTTGCCAGTGCACCACAGCACTTTAACCTAGTCCTAAGGCTTAACAGTTTCAGGCCCCAAAACTAAATTGAGAATACTAGTTAAAACTGGGCCCTTAACCCTTTATAACTCAATAACGTTTATTTCTTTAAAAAGTTGCAATTTTGTTCGTAAATAAAAAAAATACGTATTTTTTAGTTTTGGCCTGGATTTCAGGTTCAATGGTTCGTCGCGTTGTATTTGCTTTGATCCCAATCTTGCACAATACCGTAGCAATCTCTTCGCGACAATCTGCTGACAATAACAACTGCGTATCTTGCGGGTTCTTGGTCTTGCGTACTCGTTTGTATAATAGCCAGGCGTTGGACATGGCAAGATCCAAGAAATGGTAAAACATGCGCACCTGCCAATGCTTGCTTCGTAGTTTTATTTTATATCGGCCCATTATACTGTCGATCAAATCGACACCGCCCATATGACGGTTGTATTCTCCTACGACGCACATAGGAGTATTTGGCTAATAAAACCGGACAAAATTATCTGATGCATTTTTTTATATGGATTCGATTTAAGCATTTTTTTAAATTATAAATAAGTCTAAATATACAATGAATATCATTAAATCTATTCATTTTCAACTTCTTCGCCTTCAATTTCTTCATCTTCGTCATCTATGTCTCCATCATCTATATTTTCATCTATATCTTCATGGGGTATATGCGGTTTGCTTGCAATCATCAGATTTATTGCGTCTTGCGAAAATGGCAGATTTTTTTGTTTTGTCTTCATCGACTACTACTGAGATATAGGTCGGAACCTAGTAAAAGTCTACGTAATATGACTCTATTGCAAACGACACGTAAAAAATAACGTGCAAAATTAAGTCTGTATTGACCAAAGTGTTTGTTTCGTGCCTCAGCTGCCTCCTCTGACAACTGGCCAATAGGAAGGAATGCATGTGTGATAACTTCAGCTCCATGCATCAACACTTTGTGCATCGTACATTCGCAAAGCTCGTTAAACGTTTTTGATGGTCGTCGTCGTCCTAGTTTTTGTGAAGGTTTTTCAGTCCAGTAAGGCATTCCATCGAAGATGTGAGCCAGTTTTTATTAGTTTTCAAGAAACGTTCTTCTTTGTAACTGGCTTCTTTCCATTCCTTCTTGAAATCGCTCTTGAAACACCTCAAAGAACGGCTAATATTATTTTTTCATAACTTGGGCTACTTATTAGTTAATTCCAAAAGTCTTTCTTCGAGCAATGCAAACTTTTAATCCATTTTCTGTACTTTATATTCATTCAAAATGTTAAACAATTCTTTACTGGTAAATTGCCGGACAGTTCTCTAAGAATCAATAAAAAAGACATAAAATTCTAAAAAAAATAAATAATTCACACTGTCCAATCAATAACTTTGAAGTGATAGAAAACTAAATGGCGGATGTGGGCGGATGATTTGAAAGTGGTTTATAGTTGCAAAAAGATCAGTCAATATGTTCATGTATGAATTACAGCCCGACAAGACAAGACACACAAACAAAAACAGTGGTGTCTGATTAACTTAAGGCAAAATAAATGTTCAAATTATGCCTGTTGTTAATTCATTTTAAAAAATACGACGTTAACAGTAAATCAACTAATAAATATTTAAAAATACAGTACATACCTTCTTCTGCCATAGTATTTTTTTTCTTATTATTATCTATATCACACGAAATCACAAAAACGATACAAATTAATATTGCAACCGAGAGCGCCGGGTACAAATAATGCGATTCTACGAAACGACTAGTTCCGACTGGCCTGTGAGCACAGGTTTCAACCGTGGGTAGATTCAATAAATGCTATTAGATGGCCCGGTTAACAAGGTAGATGAATAATATATGCAGTAAAACTTTTGACTATTTTGTTGATTCTGACTTTTGTCCGGTTTTATTAGCCAAATACTCCTATGTGCGACGTTTGGGCGATCAATGGTCACATAACTTTTTTTCACCTTGTCGTACCTTGAGACTTGTGACTTCGGCAGCTCACCCACAAAACTGGAGGCAAGTGTGACTGGATATGTCCGTTCCTTCAACACTGCAACATACTCGACCGAGTAGCCACATTCTTTTTTGGAGATCTCTTTATCTGTAGGCAGTTTACAGTCCGGTATACGATTACGTCGAAAGGTACCAAGACTTAGAATACCTTGTTTGGCCAGATATTCTAGTAAGAGCAAAGAAGTAAAAGAGTTGTCGAAATACAAGCGGTAATTTTGGTTTCTCGGTATTTCTCGTGAAAGTCTGACAACAACATTTGATGCAGCACCCAACCAAATCGGGCTCACCATACTCAGCTATATTTTCTGCTCCTGTTTCAGGTTCAAATTTGAAAATCCACTCACACCACTTAGGACATAAATTTTGTAACCCCATTTATTTGGCTTTTTAGGGTTATACCTTTTCAAATTGTGTCTTGCTTTGGTAGAGCAAATTTGCTCATCAACGCAGAGATACTTTTCATAAGGCACATTTTGGCAGGTTTCGTTTAGTTTCTTGACGACTGGTCTTGTCTTGAAAATTCGGTCGTGGTCTGCATGATCGCGAGAAACACTTTTCGAATTATCATTGAAGTGAATAAACCTTCTTATTTTCTCAAATTTATTCACTGACATTGTATTTTGTACTAGAGGTGTTCCTATATTGCCATTCCAGTGCTTGGTTACTCTTGGAAGGTGTACCAGCGACACAATATAGATAAGTCCGATGGATTGTTGTATATCTGTTGTTGTTGTTGTATACCCGGAAAGTCATACTCGGATCTTTCTGAACAATGTAAAGATTTGTTTGATAGACAATATCCCCAATCAGCTCTTGAGGAAATATTTTGAAAAATAATTGAATAGGTGTATCGAGTTCTATGAACTCCGATGACAAAGTTTCATTGCCCGTAAAATGGAGCTGTTGCTCATTTAATTCTAAGTTCTTTTCTTTCCAGCGCACATTTAGCTTAGGCTTTTTTTGACGACGTGCTGATGGTCCTGGCTGAAGAGAAGATTCTGATATCTGAATGCTGAGAAGTACTCACATTGTGCTCCAGTTCCTCAATAATATCGTCAATAATCCAAATCCCTAACGGCTTCTTCTTCAAAAGGGAGCTCCAGATCTGGAATAAAGTCTGGGTCCCCAACGCTGTCATCGTCATCATCATATCCATCTTCGCTTGACTCATAATCAAAGAGATGCTGCTCAATTTCTTCTTCTCGTAATCTTCGGGAAGCCATTCTGTCAAAAAAACACACAAAGGTCAATGTACTGCACTAAGGGAACGTTATAATGCAATGTAACAGAAATGACACAAACGAGAATTCCAGGAATATATCAAGAATTACGAAACATTATGCGTAACTAACAATAAATAGTCAAAATCATAAACTTACCCACTAGTTTAATAGTACAGATTCGTAGTTTACTCAGTTTTATATATTTTTTCCAATTTCGAAAACGACCTTCACGAACGATTCATAAATAAAAACTACCGGCAAGTAACTTTCGTTCGCTCAACTTTTAATACAAGTAATGCCATCTAGTATGTAAAAAAATAACTAAAATGCATTGAACGGTCTGTTACCGTCATGGAACATTGAAATAAAATGGAATAAGAAGAAGAAAATCTTTAGAATTTTGTGAGGCATTAATTGGTTTGTTACTGTTATGTCACACGGTGATATAAAGGGTTAAAAGCCTTTCATGCAAGATGTTCACTTATGTATGCTCAGGCAAAACAGCAGCTCTTTTGGTTCCTCATTTATGTATAAGTGAAGACTATTAACCAAGAGGTCGCGGGTTCGATCCCAGCACTGTACAAACATTTGTGTGCATGAACAAGTCTGTTTGTACTGGTCCAGGTGTTATATGTATTTATTTAAGTTTATTTGTATTTTGTAATACCACGGCTGATTTAGATATCTGTAACACAAGTGCTTAAGCTACTTACCATGGAGTCAGATCAATGCATGTGATATTGTTGTTTATTTATTTATTTCAATGTCATTTCATGTAGGTTTATTAAATTAATGAATTAAAAAGAAATTATGTAACCTTATAATCTTTCTATATTTTTATGTACTTAAATGTATTTCTTATCAACCTACATAACATTGTCTGTCAAGGATTGTTAATCATAATAACATTTCTGAACTGCGTCCATTTGCATTGTGGATTGGTGACGTACGGTTGCCAACTTCCACTATCCACTCATACCACACCCTTCGAGAATCAACACATCTCCAAAATGTTGCTTTGATTGTTTCACCTTTTTCCACGCGTAATGGTGTCTGAAATAGATAAAAAAAAATAACTTGGTAAAATTTTTACTTAGGGAATTTTGGGAAACTAAAGGTAAGCTACCAAAGGCCCTCATCGGACTTAAATACTTTTATTTATTGTATGAATTTTTAAACAAGGAACACTAAAATCTGTTTGTTACGTTGTGTGCGTCTGATGCAGGCCTGTGGATCATGAAGTGCCCTTAGGTGTTTGACTCATCTGCCACATCTTTAAAAAAATATCAATTGGTAATCCTGTATACAAATCCTGCACACAAAGTCAGCTTGTGAGTTTATATGTTTGTTCGGGGTAATCTCTGTAGTAAATCTATACATATAATAAAGCTAAAGAGGGAAAAAAGTCTATACTTGGGAGATATTTAAAAAAAAAATGATTAGGTACGTAGAATCGACTACGGAACACATTCCGCTACTTTTTATTGTTTTTGTCTGTTTATTTGTACGCGCAACACCTGAAAACGGCTGAATGGATTTAAATTAAAACTTACCCAATCTCTCAAGAAAAATCTCGGCCAATTTATTTTGAAAATCTGAATATCTGAGGTACTGAAGCCTAGCTTAACTGTAAGAGTTATGAATATGTCGTCATAGGAAAAATTGTTCAACATGACGAGTACTTTTCGTTCTCATAAAAAAATGAAGATCTGGAGTACCTGATGTGACACATAGGAGCCCAGATTAACCGTTAGAAGTATGAATATAGCGCCTAAGGAAAAGTTGTTCATGAGCAATTTATGTACATGTAGCAAAAATGAAGACCTGGATATATGATGTTTAACTCAATAATCTTCTATATATATAAAATTCTCGTGTCACAATGTTTGTTCCCGTACTCCTCCGAAACGGCTTGACCGATTCTTATGAAATTTTGTAAGCATATTGAGTAGGTCTGAGAATCGGCCAACATCTATTTTTCATATCCCTGAGTGATATGATAAGGGTTGTCCACAATAATTTATATGGCAAAACAACGTTTGCCGGGTCAGCTAGTAAAACGTATAAATATGACGTCTTATGAAAAGAAGTTCAGCGTGACGAGCACTTTCTGTCCTCATGTCAAAAATTAATATCTGATGTGACACGTCGGCAGCCCAGCTATCGATACCGTAAGGAACTTCGAAAAAGTTGTTCAAAGTAACGTGAAATTTCTCCTCATTAAAAAAAATACTTAAGATCTATAGTACTGAATGTGGAACACTAGCAGTCCAGCTTAACAGTATGAGGTATGGACATAACATCAGATATAAAAAATCTTTGATATAAGAAAGATAAAGTTCCAGAAGATAGTGTAATGAAGTTGTATTGAGAATGAAACTTTATTATATGTAAGCCTCAAATGTAGGCAAACAAAGTTCGCGATAACTAGTAAACCAATAAAAAAGTAGCATAACTGAAAGCTATGTGAGTGCTAGGCTTTTTATCTTTTATTTGGACTAAGTGGTAGGTGATGGCTAGTTCTACGTACTAGAATATAGATTATAAAAGCGAAAATGTATAGTATTTTTTTTACCTTGATTGGAATGAAAACAGGAAACCAGGATATCATGCCTGGGCTGTGAGTTGAAGGTACTATACTGATCATTTCATTCCCAAACAAGGTGCAGTCAAAGTATCCTCCAAATCCATGCATCACATTGTCTTGTTTCACTGTCCATGATAATGTGGCTGATCTCCGATTATCTGTTACGGGCAATCCTCTGTAATCAGTCATTACCTGCCCTTCATGATCTCTTGCGCCTTTTGCAGGATGTTCAAAAGTAAAAACCAACTGCAAAATACACACTTGTAAAAATATTGACTAATATGAGAAAGAATGACAAAATATAATTTGTAAACCTTACCTTTGTTTCTGCAATGTCATGTTTGTTTTGCATGTAAACCACCCATAATGTTTCTAGGTTTTTATCTTTATTAATCGCAGTGCCTGAGGTGGCAGCTTTTGCTGCTGCCCAAAGCCGTGGTGACGAAACTGGTGCGACAAAAGATCTGTAAGAACCAGGTATTGATATACCTCCCGGCTTTAAAAGACCTGCCGCTCCATCGAGGCACTCAGGTGACAGCTCATTGTCACCCCATGATCCTAGAAGCATAGCAGAAATGAGATATTATGCACACAAGATAGAATATACAGTATAACTATGCTATGTATGTTGTATAACCTAATAGTTCAGAGACAATTATATCTGCCTTTGGGGATAAGTTTAAGTGTCTCATGTCTCCAGGTATGACGACCACATCTCGGTCGCGCCACACCTCTCGAACTTGCGCTGCTAACACCACTACAGCACAAGGATTTTTTTCAACTGCAATCACCTGAAATGTGTAGTTTTACTTTTTAAAATTGGCATGATGTCACCTATTAACATAAATAATTTCAAGACCATGGTGTTTAAAAAACATAGCTCCTATGAAGTTAATACAACCAGTATATTTCCAAAAAGCTGTAGAAACCAATTTTTAAACACAAAATTCAATAAATATTGGTTCAATTGACTCCGATTTCTGATACACAACTGTGACTTAACTTTTTTGTATTCCCATACAAAATTTATGGAGGCAGACCGTTTTGACGGAAAATAAAAAGTATGTCAACAATTGGTGGTCTCACCTAGCCTATTATTAATGCTTTGTAGAGTACCATTGTCTCTGTGCTCTACTAATCCTTACCTTAACTTTGCTGTTAGTAATATCTGCTGCATTAAAAGTAGCTCTAACAAGTGGACCACGCCCAGCACCAAGCACCATAACTGTTATAGGTTGTTTGCAGTCACCTTGACCTTTTTCACCTTCACACTAAAAAAAAAGTTCTATGAGAGTGTATTTATTGCTCATCAGCTTTCCAGTTCCACACAGTACATTTGAAGTAGCATAGACACATGGGGGGAGCAATATTGCTTAGCTTGTGCATTGCCTAGCATCTCCAGGATCATCTTTTTTGCTTACAACCAATTGGATCAGTTGGAACTGATCATATGTGGGTGTGGACATAAGATCGGTTCTAACTGAACCAATCAATTGCATTATGAATTGGACTGGACAATATGAAGTATAGTGTGTGGCCAGCATAAGGTTTCCAATTATAAAATATGGCACCCCTCTCGGCAAATTTGCTAACTTGTATCCCATAGGATATTAATGGGTTAATAGTTAATTTTAATTAACACACATTAGGGCTAAACTTACAGCTTCAGTGCTATCAGACGATTTCTTTTGAAGGTGTAACAAAGCCTGAGCAATGGCTTTTTGATACTGATCATACTTGACTGGATCCTTTTCAAATACATTGTATGTGTGTGTATCCAAGTTGTCAGCAAGAGGTTGCAATGGTATTTGCAGGTAATCTTCCCACCTAGTAAAATTTTAATACATTTATTTTCTGAGTAACAATTAAACAATATCAAAAAGGAACTGTTGTAAATTAAATAGTACCCTCTAGCATAGCTAAGCATAGGATCATCAGCAGGGTTAGGTCTCCTTTCCCACAATCTATACAAATACTGTAAATAGAACTCCACATTGGATCGCCTTGCCCCACTCACAATCACTTGTGCTTCATGCTCAACCATGTTCACTACAAGTTGTTGGTGTGCTTTGGATAAAACTGGAAATCTGAAATAAAACAGTACCTTAAATAAATAAACTTTTACAAATATGTATTTAGTTTAATAATCATCATTACTAGCCTACATATTACTTTAGCCCTTTTGGGAAATAAGTATGAGCTATTCAGTAAAAAGCTTGAAACTCAAACATTTTCATTTTGATAGCAATTGTGTTGTAGGATTAGTATATTATGTCATCCAGTATATGGTGTCATAAACGGTTGGTAGAACAGTGAACTAAACAGATTAAACAGTGCTATAAACTCATAACTGGTAAGGGTCAAAGTTGGGCCCCCTGAGCTGAAGTAATATGCAGGCACAGTACATATTTAGTATAAATAAAAGTGACAAAACACTAACCCTTTTTTATTGTTGTGAAAAATTGATGTTGGAATAACTATGGCCTTAACTGGTTCTCCACACCACCTCTTCAGTAACTCTTGTGAGGGTAAATCAGCAGAGAGCTCTAAAACCACACCTACTCTTTTATCATAATTCAGACGTTCATGAAATGTCGACCACCAGACCCAGGGCTCATTCCATGCAGATTCTTCATCATCTTCATCACATTCTGGTACAGATCTTAGGGTTTTAGTGCACACCAGAGGTACTCGAACCCATATTAGAGATGGGTGGTAGCTAAAACATAAGAATAAGGATCATTTGGCTGTGTTTAATATATAAATCCTCAATTCAAAAGGCAGAAATTATAATACTACATACCTGTTTTCATAATATGAATTTATAATTCTCGCGAGATTACTGTTGCTACCTCCAGATAAAGACAACATAATTGCAGGTAAGCCAAGACCCCGACAGTAAGCAAGTTCTTCGATGAGACAGTCTTCGTGCCGCTGTCGCACAAGGGGCAGTGGAGAATCTACATCCAAGTAAGGTGAAAGTTTCCCTACCATTCGACTAGTCCAGTCCTGGGGTGACAATATCATATCAGACCGAGTAAAACCACCAACCCTACCGGCATTGGATGCAAATTGCCTACGAAAACGTGGGTGAACTATCGGTGACACGATAAACGAGTAATTCGAATGCAAGGCTTCTGTAAGACATGCCTGGAGATCTGGAGTTGTCACATACTCCAATCCACATGAAATTTCTAGCTGAGACATGGTTAAGTAATGTGTACTTTAAGAAAATTTGTAATTTATTGGTTTGAAACAAACAAAAAAAACCACCATTCACGGATTTTTCGGACAGTCGGTTTTTTTTTTTTTTTTTTTTTTTTTGGCCTCGCACGACTTGTGCATCAGCCACAGCGAATGGTTTAGGTTTAAAAGGTAGGGAAACGGATAATAAAAGGATAGTATTCGGGAATCTACAAGGATCGGATCAGGAAAGTATAATTATACATATATTTTTAACATTAAAGTCTTAAAGATATTTATACAGAATTAATATGAGCTGGGCAAAACTAAAATTTTATATCATTGTTATGTAAATACATAGAAATAATGTTATATATATTGTAATCATATGTAGATAACAAAGTATTAATGGAAGTTGGAAAAGGAATACGGAGGGACAACAAGGAAGAAATGAAGGAAGATCTGTCATATAATGGACAAGCAAAGAAGATGTGGTTCAAATCTCCAACGTCAGAGCCACACTCACACAAATTGCTGTCTACTATACCTAGACGGGAAAGGTGGTTAGGAGTACATGTATGACCTAATCTCATTCGGATAATACAAGATGTAGCTTGTTTGCTAAGTTTAAATTTTGAGAACCATGGTTTGTTCGGTATAACTGACTGTATGGATTTATAATTTCTACCTTTAATTTGGCTGCTAAGATTCCAGTTCTCCTCCCAAGAAGTAAGAAGGAACTTTTTGGGGAGAGAAGCCAAATCATAGCAGAAGTTTTTATAATGGTTTAAATCACCACAAACTATCGCATCATTAGCTAACCTATCAGCTTTATCATTGCCAGCAATATTACAGTGACTAGGAATCCATGCAAAAGAAACTTCTAATTTTTTTAGATAAATTTTGAAAATTAAGTCTCTACACATTAAAATAACATTATTTTTAGTATTGCATTTAAAAGGGAATTTAAGTAATGCTTCTAGGGCACTCTTTGAATCTGAGAAAATTATAGTTTTGTTTAATCCAAATAATAATATATACTCCAAGGATTTATAAATGCCATAACACTCGCCAGTAAATACTGATGACTCTGGAGGTAATTTGACTTTCTGGACTATTCCTAACTGATCATGATACACTCCTATCCCTACTGGTGATTCAGGGGAATGTTTGGAAGCATCACAATAAATATGATGACAATCATGAAAATCCCTATCAAGTATAAAATTGAAATGAATGTTAGCATTTCTATCATATTTAGAAATATTAAGATCTAAATGAATAGTGGGTGATAAAATAAGTGATTCAAAATTATAGCAGAAGATTGGGAGATATTGAGATCTATTAGTAGGGGATTGTAAAGATAAAATTTTTCTAAAACTGATTACTAGACAAGGCGTTTTCTTATTTCTCCAATATGGAGAGTTTTCAACTAGAAAGGATAGTTGTTGTAATTTAGAAAATAATGGGTGTGTTGAAAATTGTAGGGAACGGAATAAAAATTTATCACTTAAGTACTGCCTACGTAATGATAATGGTGGGTCGCAACATTCTACCTGAAGGGCGTTTATTGGGCTAGATTTCATAGCCCCGGAGACAATTCTTAAAGCCTTGGATTGAATATTGTCGAGTTTTTTTAAAACCATAGCACTGCATGGTTCCATAAAATAACTAGCATAATCTAAAACGCTTCTAATTATGGCGTTATATAATAGTTTTTGACAAAAAGGATGGGAACCCCACCAAACACCCGACAAACAGCGTAGAATATTAATAAGGTTTTCGCATTTGGCTAGCAGATAATAACAATGGGGGATGAAGGTTAATTTTGTATCTAGGATTACTCCTAAAAACTTAAACTCTTTTTCAGCGCGAATAACTTGGGAATCAAAATAAACCGAAAATGGAGGAGGGCAACGCAATCTAGTAAACAAGAGTGATGAGCTTTTCATAACAGACAGACTCAGACTATTATTGTCAAGCCATATTTTTAGGGAAGATAATGCAGTACTTAATAATGAGCTTAGGTTTTCAACTGACTTTCCATAAGCGTACAAAAGTAGGTCATCTGCATATTGTAGAATACTGACCCCTAAATTGTTATCAACGATAGCAGATTCTAAATCAAAAGTGTAAATATTATATAGTAAAGGACTCAGTACAGATCCTTGGGGGAGTCCCCTCCAAATTTGTCTAGAGTTTGAGGACATATGAATGAAACGACCAGATAACAAATTAAGAATTAAATTAATAAGTTTTGGAGGAATATTTAACCTATGGAGCTTATTTTTGAGAGTCGATAGGGATATCGAATCGTATGCGGCTTTCACATCCAAAAAAACAGCCAATAATGATTCATTATTGGAAAAAGCTAACCTTATGTCAGTAATTAGTAAACTTATACTGTCCGCGGTGCTCTTACCTTTTCTAAATCCGTACTGACTATTAGATAACAAATTCTTGCTCTCAACAAACCATTCCAACCTATTCTTTACAAGATGTTCTAAGAGTTTGGCTAAAATTAGGGACAAAGCTATTGGTCGGTAGGAAGATGAATCAGAAGCGGGTTTGTTTGGTTTGAGAATTGGAATGATTTCTTGGGATTTCCAAGAAAGAGGAACATTACCTGTTTGTAAAATAGAGTTAAAAAGATTAAGTAAATATACAAGAATTTCTTCATTTAAGTGTGTTATAAAAGAATAAGGGATTCCATCAGATCCTGGGGCTGAGTCTTTAACATAGGAGAGGACTCCTTTTAATTCTGAAAGACTAAAAGGAGAATTAAGGCTGGGTTGATAATCATTATTAACTTGAGAAAAAGAAACAGACGGTATTATTTCAAAAGAAGGGACAAAAGGAGGAGCCAAATTGTCAAGGAATTGGTCGACCAAAGTATCATCTAATATAGGAGGGTTGGGATCTTTGAAAACTGATCTGAACCTACGAATATTAGTCCAAACAACCGAAGGAGAAACGTCAGGGGAAATCGAAAGGCAGAAATTCTTCCATCCTTCCCATTTCTTTTTTTTTATTAACTTTCGAGTAAGTGATATTTCATTGGCAAGTACATCAAAATTCTCCATAGTTGAATGGGCTTTATAGACTTTCTCTGCTTCCTTCCTTCTTTTGATG
The DNA here is from genome assembly GCA_963921415.1 of Pyrausta despicata. Lineage (NCBI taxonomy): Eukaryota > Metazoa > Arthropoda > Insecta > Lepidoptera > Crambidae > Pyrausta > Pyrausta despicata. The sequence continues at coordinate 12,324,734 of OY992846.1, read as the reverse complement.
GCGGTCGAGCATTCTGCGTCCCACCAAGGGGGAGATGGAATTTTCGTCCTAGATTTTTTAAGGGGGAATACTTCATTTGCAGATTCTATTAAAAGAGAAGCCAGTGCCTTAGCACACGCAGATTGATTGTTGTTTTGGATGACAGGAAGAGAGGAAATATTAAGAATAACCTTGTCTTTAAATTTAGCCCAATCAGCATTTTTCAGGTTGTGTTTTAGTCGAGGGCTATGGAAAAAAGTTTTCCTGCTTGACAAACAACTTAAATTAATCAAAATAGGGTAATGGTCACTACCATAAGTGGAAGGTAAAGTGGACCACTCAGTAGATGAGGCTAAACTTGGGGATACAAATGAAAGATCCGGTGCGCTTAAAGATTCATGAGGTTGGGTCCTGCGAGTAGGACACCCTGTATTTAAAATACATAAGTTGGCTTTATCAAGGAGGTCAATCATTCTTACACCATAATGATTTGAAATAGTACTACCAAAACTTACATGATGGGCATTGAAATCTCCAGTAATTACAAGAGGTTTAGGGAGAGTCAGAATGATGGATTCAATCTCATCATAAATCATTGAAGAGGGGTGAGGAATATAAATTGAGGCAAAACATATGTTATTAATGGAAGCAGCAATAATTGAAAATTCGTTGCTATGCTGTGGTATTGGAATATGTTTAAAAGCTACTGAATGACTTATGAAAAGAGCAACTCCACTATATCCATCAGATCTGTCCTCCCTGATGGAGGAGAAACCTGATATTTTACATTTCATGTTTGGCCTAAGCCAAGTCTCCTGAAGGGAGACGACTAACGGTTTGTATTTATTAATCAAGTAAATAAGATCACTTTTCTTACTTATTAAACTACGGCAATTCCATTGAATGACCGTAGTATTACAGACTGTTGCCTTCTCTGCCATTATTATTTATATTACCTCTCAATGAATCATTAATTTTGGCGACGTGGGACGGTAGGGAATCATTTGGTTTGAGTAGGGATAAAGTACTAATCAATTCCTTTAAGGAATTCACTATTAAATCTCTTACTGAAAAATCAGATTGGGGATTGTTGTCATCGTTATTTCTATTTATTAAGGCTACACCATTTTTGGACAAAGGCATATCATAATCTTTTATAAGAGCATTATGAGCTGAACGATCAAATCCCTTTTCAAGTTTCCGGGGACTATTAGGTTTAAGAAAAACGGTTTTCTTATAGGAAGTCGGAGGTTTTCTTACTGGAGGAGACAAGGTAAAAGATGGCTGTTTAGCAAAAGTTGGAGGTGGAAGCGAAGTCAAAACATCTGCATAAGACTTAGAGATAGGAGGGTGCAATTTAAGGGCTTCTGAGTAAGAAATGCAGTTCTTTGCCATGGTTTCCTTTATGGATTTTTGCCTATTAAACTCTGGACATTTCTTACTGTTTGCATAATGTTGGCCAGAACACAAACAGCAAGATATGTCTTCTTCCTCAGCCAAACAGCTATCTCCTGTATGATTTTTGCTACACTTAAAGCATCTTGGTGTAGATCTACACTGTGTTTTTATGTGCCCATATCTGCAGCAGTTGTAGCACTGCACTGTGGGATAAATATATAGGTCAACTGGCAGAGAGTTATAGCAGACAAAAATCCTTTTTGGTAAAACTTGCCCATCAAAAGTAAGTACAACTGTTTCAATAGGTACAAAATCAGTCTTTCCGTTTACTGTGTTTTTCTTTTTCAACCTTCTCACCTTAATTATGGCACCACATCCTACAGGCACTGTAATATTATTAATTATGTCATCATCTGTCCATTCACAAGGTATGCCTCTAACCACACCCATTCGAGTCACATTGTAACTAGGAACAAAAGCTTTATAGTGACAAGATTTTAAGGTCTCACTATTAATGAAATCGTTTGCACTGGAATATTTAGAGAAAGATAAAGATAATTTATTCCTTCCAATTTTTTTTAGACTGCCATCAATGATATCACAAAACTTGTTTTTCTTTAATAAAAAGCCAAAGGTGACTGGATGAACATAACAGTTTTCATTTGGTGTAGTTGGTTCCCTTTGCACATGAACAATAAACGGAGATACATCAGAGGATTGGTAAAGTAACCTTCCACGCACTGGATTTGGGTTGGGGATAGAGTCAGACAGTACTTGTTTAGGTAGCTCTGGTGTTGGGATAGAGTTTTGTGTCAAATTTTCTAACCTTGTCGGGTTTAATAAACTAGACCAAGTGTTTCTTGAGGAGGTAGGAGAACGGTCTCTTGTTGCATCAGCATGACATAGACAGATATTATCATTAGTATCATAAACTGAATCAGAATTTTTGTGCTTCCTTCGTCTCTTGTTACAATCTTTACAGATCTTTCTAGATTGAGATCTCTTACGTTTAGCGCCATTTATATTATTATCAGAAGCATCTGTATCTGGCTCAGCTTGTGATCCCTCTGTATCTAAAGTAATGAAGTAAGAAGGCTGAGGAATCCCTCCACCGGGATCCTCCACCTCGCCATCCATGGCGGATAAAAAGTGAAAACTTACCAAGAATCCGTAATGTTTATGTAACAACTATTAAATAAATATAAATAAACTAGACTGAACTACTTTATACACTACTTAACTGATCCAGAAATACAAAAAATATTTTTAACAAAAAGTTGAGAAAAAACTCGCCCGTCACCCGCGACGTTTCCCGCGCTTTTCGGACAGTCGGTTGCCATTTGACACTTGTGACTTTTTTTTTCTTTTTGACCCAGCACGGCTAGTGCGATACGGATGGCGGTGGAAACGTGGGCCAATGTTAGCGCCTGTGTGTGGGTCCGAGGGATGCAGTTTGTTGGCCAATTAAATACGTAATGCGAATGCTAGAATTGGCGCCATCCAACCTGTGAGCACGACTAGCGCCACCGATTGGTTATATTAAGATTTTATTTAGTATCTCAACAATGGTTGTCAATGTCATTTCAGTCACTGTCAGAAAGTTGTCGCAAACTCGCAAAATATTTATTTATTTAGGTTAATTTTTTCCCCTGAGTAACTATATTTCTTGATTTTTTGTGTATAGAGTAAAGAAAAGTATAATTAGTTGATGTGTAAAAGTTTCTTCAGTGCAGTGAAGATGAATGAAACAAACCCATTACGTATCAATCAAGCAAGTCCTTGTTCTTCGAAGGTAAATAAACGGGGGAGACCGACAAATGAAAACATAATAAAATTCGGCCCGCAACCCAAGTCTCTGGTGTCTCAAGTAATAAAACAAATTAAGGAGGGAAATGTTGATTTAGCTATTTCTTTAGATGCTATAAATAAAACTCGAGATAAGGGTAATGAATTCGAAAATTGTGATGCACATTATTCAAGTATTCAGATGTAAGTTTACTTGAAGCTTGTACGTCGTACAAATACACTTTTCCACAAATTGATAATACTTACCATATTTTACTTTGTTTTAGCGATAGTGATGCGAAAATTATGAACAGTGCTAAAGACACCAGGAAATTTCCATGTGATTTCCCAAATTGCAAATATGCATGCAAATTATCTTCCAATCTTATAAAACATAAACGAACTCATACATCTGAAAAACCATTTTTATGTCATTTATGCTCATTCCGATCCAATTTTATAAATTCTTTAAAAGTTCATGAAAGAATTCATACTGCAGAGAGACCTTTTGCTTGCAACTATTGTGAATATAGATGCAATAGCAGTTCCAACTTGAAGAAACATTGTAAACATAGGCACAAATCACATAAATAATGTAAATTAATTTGTGATTGATTCTTGTCATGTTCAAGAAGATGATTGGATAATTTATTACCTTCATATACCTAGTCATTAGGAAAATAAAATTTTAATGAAAATACAAAATTTCAGTGTGTTATTAATTTCTTGACATTTTAGTGTATATTTGGAAGGAACACTTTGTTGTATATTGTCTCTCTGCAAAGGAAACTAGACACTATCTTATGTCTGTATCCAAGGTTTGTTAATAGTATGTCTACCAAACACTCAAATTATTTCTTTAGTTTATGTGTATGCAGAGATGAATAACTAGACAATTGCATGTTAGAAATACGGAAAAATAAAACAAGTAGATTTTAAAAGCATATTATATAACTATTTGATATTATAACTAGCCTAAAATATTATGTAAAATATCCTAAAAAGTATATAACTGGTATAAACATTGCTGCCCAAAAAGTACCTACTTATACAAAGTCTGTCCTCTTATAACGTGATAATATACACAATTAAGTTGGTAGACGATTTTGAGCTTCTAACATCGCGAGGTCAATGATCAACAATAATACTAGTCTGGTTCACGTTCACAATATATGTGGATGTATCAGTGACAATGTTCGGTGAAGTCGACTACAACTGATTCCCGCCAGCCGAAGAGGAAGTACCCGGTTGCCGAGCCGAGCACGACCGCGGCGCACAGCCAAGTGTTGTACGTCATGAACACGAGCATCAGCATGTAGCTCACGAGCACCTGCCCTCCGTGGAGCGCCGTTTGCCACGCGTGCGCGGTGCTCAACATTGTTGGCCTGCAAACAATGATGCTTATTTAGAATCATTTTACACATTTACACGCACACGCACAACGGTACTGCATGTTGGGCGCCAACATGCTTTTTGCAAAAAGTCTTTGATTTGAAACTTTGTTAAACAAAATATGTTCTTTGATGTTTTTTTTAAAGCTTTTTAATTTTTACATATTGTTATTAATAGAAAAACTTTTCCAACATACTTACACATTTCTCTCTAGCACATGAGGCACTGGCCTGGAAAAGAAATACAGAAAAATTAGATTGCCAAAATCCTTTAATATCTGTTAGGACAAATCCCAAGCTGTATTAGATGTCTTACACACGTGATTGAATTGTCTAGTTCAAGAAATGAAACTAACAAACATAAAATATGGTATCTAATCCACAAGTCAATGAGAGCTTACTGAGGTATTAAGCCTTAGTTACATAATAAATAACAGAAGAGCAGCGGCCCGCGACTTAGTTCGCGCCAAAAGATTTTTCATACAAAGTATTTTCCTTGATCACACCAATTTCAAACGGGTTTTAATTAAAAATAATATTTTTAAGCGCTTCATGACACTACTTTCTAGACCAGCAGTCGGCAACTCACTGCACGGAGAGAGGACGGGTTATCCTTGCGGCCCGTTTTATTGCAACCATGTTTTGAGCAAATAAATTGGAAATGAGTTAGGACTCTAAAAATAAATAAGCTTTAAGATCGCGCTTTGCTCAGCGAGAGGAGAGAGATATGATATTAGAGGTGGAATTTTGCAAAATCCCTTCTTGTTGCATGATGAAGTTTAACAAAGACCACACCCTCCTGGTCTTAAATCGCTACGATGAGTGGTTTAAGCTGTGCATTGATTCCTCAGTCAGTTTTTAGGACAAATCGTTATATACTTTTTACCTATTTTACACCCTTTGGGCAAATAAATTCATGAAAGTATGAATCACACCTATCAATTCTGTTACAGAATATCCTGGCCAAATTTGAAGAGGATTAGACCAAGGAATCACATTGTTCCATACAAACTTTGCAGCCCATTTTGCCCCACTTAGGAGTTGAATTTCGTAAAATCCCTTATTGTACGATGAAGTCCTTTAAAAACACGTTCAAAGTTTCAGAGTATCATTAGTAGTTTAGGCTGGGCGCTGATCCGACAGTCAGTCATTCAGGACAAAGCATTTTATATATTGTATAGATAAGTTTAAGTTACAAAAAGGCGCAGCAAATTGTAACACAAAAACGTTCATAAAATATAAATGCGTGACTAATTAGGATTCACTCATCCATAAAACTACAATTTTATTGCCTTATTAAGACTGAGAGAACTATACATAGAATCCCTTATCTCAAAACCATTGTAAGTAGCTTGTTTGCGCACTCTTGCATAGAAATGCACTCATTAATGTGTAATGTTCAATTATAGTAACTACTATTTGTTCAAATTCTCGAACGATAACATAAAAGGAAGAAAGTTTACTCAACTGTATCACTTGCGGTTCATCTGGTGCACAAATATTAGAAACCCCTTTATCAGGAGGTGATACAGCACAATACTGGAGCCCTGTATACGTTTTCCATAGTAGATGTTTCCTGTAATATTTGAGTCTGAAAGAATAAAAACATTTTTATTATTACGATCGCCATATGGAGAGATAAGTGTGACCACTCCATTTATCAGTTTGTGCAGTAATCTAATACCTATTTACCTACCTACCTTTATGCACAAATCGACGTTATCATCAATCCTCTGGTATTACCAAGTGTTAATAACTGTATATTGTGTACGAGCACCACAATACAGAAAATAGGCTATCTACATTGCTTTTATCCAGGGATCGAACCCAGGACCGGCGGCACCTTGAAACCGGTGCGCACGCCACTACACCACGGAGGTCGTCAAATATGATTAAAGGAACCGTGCGAGTCATATTTTTTTAAGCACTACAAACAAGAAGAGGCCTTGTAACTTAAAATAATTTAATTAATAAATAATACAATACAAATTGTAATCTCACCCTTCATAAAGTAGAGCCATGAAGAATATCGCAAAGAAAGATCCAACAAACTCTCCTACTTCAGTAACATCCCACCATGAAAACAGTATCTTCTCGATATAGCCGCCGTGAAACTGTAAAATAATATCACAATCTTATATTAGGCACTTTTAACATGAGTCATTTTAATCAGACAATTTAAGGTGTTTAAGTGAGACAAACTGAGGGTACACATTCAGTCAGATTCTTTACAGTCGTTTTTACAGACCTTACAAACTTTAACTACCAGCTCTGAAGACTGACACTTTTTAACGGCTCATCTCCATGATAGTCCATCAAGTTCAAACGCGGTACACCTGAGTTAGAGACAATCTATGAACCTAGCAAATGTATGGGGAGGAATTGGTTGAGCAGTGGACGCAGTAATTAAGCAAGATTATCCAGGAAATAAAATACCGTACAGTCATTGACATCATGTGACCACCACTTCCATGTTCATGCATCGCACCAGCGCCATGAGCTCCGTGACCAGCATGTCCGGCGTGCCCTTCATGACCTTCAACGTCTGATCTGTAGTTCATACTGCTAATATCTTCACTTGCGTTAAACATATCCTGGGAACAATACGAAACTTAACAAAAACGTGATAGGGACGCGTTGCAGAGAAATATAAAAGGGCACTGCCGAGAATAAGTGCTTATTAGTTCCCCTGACAAAGCAAAATTAAATACACGTCACGCGTCACTGAACCTACAAGAAGCTATACGGATAGCGGTTTTAACTCTTCCCTTTACATTGTAAGTGTAATATTCAGCGGTTACTTTAAAAACTCACGTTTATTGCGTCCCCTATCATATGAGTCATGTTTCGATGGTGTTCTTCATGCATTGCGTGCTCCATATCGTGGTTCATGTTATTGTGATCACCATGTCCCATATTCTCATGGTTTGAATGGTCCATATGTAAATGGTTCATATTAGATGTTACTGAAATAGTAAAAGTTAATTCAGCGTTATGATACTCTGGTCAAGTTACAAGTTGTTAGTGTCTTAATTGGTGTACTAACACAATAGTATGAATGGTTAAACTTATATACATAACGAGAATTCAATTGTTTTAAAGTCAGTCTTCAAGCAAGTGGTAGTTTAATAAACATGCATGTTATAACCAAAAACAGATTTGATAACCAATCTTGCTGCCCGACATCTAATGAGACAGCCTGAATGATGGTTGCGATTTGCGAACATGCAATAAGTAGGTAGGTACTGGTAAGTTGAAACGTGAAAAAATACGGTTACCAGAAATTCGAGCCACGGTAGATACGACGACGTAAGATCGAAAGCCATTTGAGCGAAGGACGCTGCGATATTTCGGCCACCTCGTAGGGTCGAATGCCCGTAGGATCGAAAAACTTAATATTGCCAACTTAATATTTTTGTGAGGAAGAGGGTTGGACTTTTAGGCGTCTTTCAAACAAATTTCGGGGATTTCATAATTTGCTTTCTATAAATATTTTGGCCTTGTGAAAGTAGGTAGGGGTAGGCAAAAAATGATTCGACCCAGCGTCCATCGTACCAAAGGCCTTCGATTCTACGAAGGAAAACTGATTTTCTTAAGTAACCGAACCCAATTCAGTCTTGTAAGGCTCAATGGGATAGTTTTTGTAACTTAACTGTATAAGGAAGATGGTTACAAAAACTTTTTAACGATTACGTACGAGTAGGCATGCATGCTTTCTTACACCCATATTCTTAAACGTTTCCTCGAACGTGACTTGACTCGTTGTCATGTTATGTGTTGAAAATTTCCTCCACTTATGGATTTTACTCACTCAAGTCAAGTAAAGAACTGTCAAATGTAAGGTACCTCGCGATCTACCTTAAAGCTTCCTAGAGGCATGAAAACTATGCTTACGTGTGAATTTGGTTGCTGTTTTCTAAGAATATTAAGGATTTAAAGTAATTTACGGATGAAGAACCATTGGTATCCATTTCGGCGATATTATCAAGTATGCATTTTGCATTAAATTACGTATTGGAAAAAAAAGGTCCCTGAAGCTGAGGTCATAATAACAACAAACGGGAAGGAAGCATTGAATAGTTTAAGCTCGAAACTATTCTCTAAGCTCACGTGGCGCGCTTGCGTGGCCAAATTGTTTAACAAAACCTTTATGATTTTTGTCACGACATATTATAACTGTAGTTAAAAGTAAAAAATTTTGTCGATCACTTAAATTAACATCTATACCGACTAAAACAGATTATTCATAATCAAAATATAACACAGCACAGAGCTTTCCCTTTCACATTACGAAAAGTACTTCGCGTTGACCTGACCTTAATAAGTATTTAAGCCGTAAGCTTATTACATTCACTTATTACGACTGTCGACTTGGTACTGCTACTTTCGAAAACAGAAGTACCATAACAGCAGCTTTTTTATTTTTGCACATTTGAGAGAGTATTTTGAGCTTTGTTTACTGCATAAACTTTTATTGATACTGTTCTGCCTTTGCGAAATTGCGCCACGCACTCCTGAACACTAGAACAATTTACGCATTTTTCGCTCGCTAAGTTATACAGTTCTGTACTGGGTTACTTTCAGAGCAACAAAAACATACAGCTAGCATAGCAATGAGAACTGCAAATGTGTCTTGACATTATTGCCTTATCCTATTAGGCTGACAGTAGCAGTAACATTGTTCCCGAAGGGAAAGGAAATGGCCAGAGCCATACAGCCTAATCTTATTTGAATTCTTAAAACTACTACATAAAAACTTGCCTTAGCTAAGCCCCAACCAAACTTATTGAAATGTGAGGATGGTTCACAATTCAATGCTCAAGAAATGGAGTTTTATGCAGGAATATTCATTAGATCAGTATGGAGCATCAAGTAAGGTGCTCCATACTGATCTGATTTCTTACATTTACTCTATTGTTTTCCTTCAGAAACACATTATGATGATAATTCCATTTCACTATCACAATAATACACCACGAAAAATCAATTTTGAAAATTAAGAAACAAATCCCATCTTACTCCTTTCATTTACGGCATAAAACTCTTAAAACTGACAGCTCTTTCATATGAGTAACAGTATGTGTATCCTGGCCTACCTGGCCTATTAATACTGTTGTGTGATGATGTTTGCATGATATGAAGTATCATGTGGCCAGCATATTGGGATGTAGGCTCACTAAATTGACAAATTCAATTCTTCTTTCCCTGAAAACCTAAATAGAATGACGTCTTCAACATCACTTATTTACTACTCTACTTCATTACAATAGAATATTTATTGTGTCTGTGGTCTTCATAAATCATTAGTTAACTAGCATTAATATAACTAAGCTCACAAGAAAAAGGATTAAACTGTTCTTTGCTAAATAAGAGAGAATACCATTGTATTTAATGTTAGGACCTTAGGATATAGATAGTTTTATACAGTAGGTAGAAACAGGTAAGAATAAAAGTGCTTAATTATACAGATAATTAAGCTTTTTTATTATATTGGCTTGATGGTGAATGGTGGATGCAAGTATCTTGTAGACTCAACATTTTTCATCAACTAGAAAAATTTTAATATACAGGGTAAATTCTAAATTTCTTAGCACCTTAACTAATATAGTATCACCAGTTGTAGAAAAAAAAGTTTAGTGATAAATAATTGGAGGACGATAATTTGAGTCTATAACCATTGACACGAAAAGAAGAAGAACAAGTGATACCTATTGATACAGAATAAATTAAATTCTACAGAAACTTATTTTTACTCCTTACCATAAAGCCTTAAATTTGGATATAACTGGTGGTAGCAAGTTACTACTTTACATAACGAAATACATTCACTTACTACAGGTATTAGAGAACGGAAGTAAGGTAAAGTTGTATAACCCAGTTGACTTCAGTTCACTCCAGGAGCCACCAAGACAAATTAAATTTTACAACTGCCAACCAAACTACGTTCTAAATTTTAAGGTTAAAATATAACACACATTTTTTTAAACTTTATACGTTCAATCCATTACACTACACAACTCGGCAATAAACTACTTTTTTGGATTGATTTCGTCAAATTCTGTCAATTTTCGATTCACCAACATTTTTTTGATTGCCTGGTTGGCTGTCTCTTTTGACGTCAGGATGTCAGTGTCTAACACTGACAATCACTGACAGCTTTAATGTGAATGATACACCGGATCCACATTGCATGAATGAAGCCGCATTGAACGAAGATGATGCAAAACAAAAAAAGCATGAATACACACCGCACAGTGGGCTGAAAACTTACGAATTTCGAATATTTTTTATTATTTTGAAAACGGTTTTTGTTTCCCATAACTAGAGATGTTAGTTAACCGTATGATACCAAATTTTACGATATGTTACCATACCATTACCGTTTACTTTGGTATTTTTCGTATTTTATTATTAATGTTTTCCATCAAAATTTACTTTGATTCTTCAAGAAATATTACTATACTTGCATTCCATTTTTTTTGAAATAATTAATGGGTTGAATAACAATGAGTGATTTATATGGAAGATTGGTGCCTTTTTTGCGGACGACCAAGCTTTATCAGGTGGTAGAAAACGGAATGAATTCTATTTTCTTTCAGGACAAAAATATGTTGGACTAAAGATAAAGAAAAATATGGTTCTAAACGAACATTTCATATGGTGTGGCTATGTCACGAAAATAATTAGAGTAGTAATATTATTATTTTGTGGTAAAGGTCTGAAACCCCATGTTCCCCAGATAAGAAACGTCCTATCTTGGGTACATGGGTTTTCAGACCTTTGGAAGGCGAGCATGACTTGCTTGACAGTACAAAAAAAAATGACTGGCTAAAAAAATGAGAGCGGATATTCTCTCCACTTTTGATACTTTCAACATCAGCGTTGTTGTAGAGTCTGACCAGCGAGTCGCTGCACAAGCATTTTTTCACAATTTTTACATAACCTAAAATATCGCAGCAGAGTATCTGTTACGGAAGTATTATCGTTTTATAATGGCTAAACCGATCAGAAGCAGTGCAAGAAGCATGTTATTTTCTATGATCTCTAACTACAATCAGGTTAGAAGTGACGAAAATGAGAGATGACTGAAAAATAAACGAATATTGGATGAAATCATTCAGACGACCGGTAAGTTATTGTCAAACAATGTTGATGCTTTAGTGGCACTCTTTCATTTACATAATTGGAACGTTGGTGTTTTTGTGTTATAATACCGTACTTAATTATTTATTTTGATTCTAGCTGGCGTGCGTGATGAAAACATTAAGCAAACTATTGAAAAGCTAGTTAAAGAACTGAAGATGGATATTGATAACAAAGAATCAGAATCGAGTTATTTGGCAAAAATATCCACCATGACAGGTAATAAATTATATTTGCTTGTCAAGATTAATAAAAGATGATCACTGATCAAGCAGAATGCGCGGTGTGTCCAGGATGGTTAGTCCTATAGACTATGGAGAATTATAATAGGCATGAATTCAGTACTCAAATAATACGTTTTTATTATTTTAAATTTGATCAATACAAAGATATTATATATGACACGAAAGATCTTGACAGACAGCTAGATGTTTCTTCTTCATGCTCCATAGAGCAAAGAGTTTGAATAACATCTTTAACACTCTCCCTTATTCAATACTCATTCCAAGGGCATGGCAAAGTAACGAGAATCTAGGCCGCGGCAGTGCTTTGGTCAAAATGTCTGCTACTTGATCAGTAGTGCCGATCCTCTTGACTTCAATTGCTCCTTCAGCTACCTGTTCTCTGACATAAAAATGTCGAATATGAATGTGTTTCGTGCGCTTGTGGAATTCAGGGTTATGTGCCAAACGCACAGCTGCTTCATTGTCCACAAATAGCGACGGTACATGTCTAAGGCTTGTCAACTCCTGTAATATCCTGGTTAACCAAACCAACTCTCTAGCTGCCTCACTTGCAGCCACCAGTTCTGCTTCAGTGGTAGATATGGCCACTGATGATTGACGTTGGCTGAGCCAAGATATCGCACCTCCTGCAAAGCGACAAGCTACACCGGTAGTAGATCGGCTGGTTTCACGATCTCCACCGTGATCTGCATCGCTAAAGGCTTCGAGTACTGCAGATTTATTCGCTTTATACTGGATACCGTATGAACATGTATATTTCACGTAGCGCAGTATTCTCTTTACCCTTAGCCAGTCTTCCCTGGAGGGTGACTCGAGTTTCCGGGACACAACACCGATGGCATAGGCAATATCGGGGCGCGTCCCTACCATTAAATATGCCAAGGCGCCCACAGCCTCTCTGTATGGAAATTTTTCTTCTTTATCTGTGTAGGCTTTCCCTGAAAGAGATGTCTCTTTTTCTATTGGCGTTGTAACAGGGTTACATTCTGCCATTCCGAAACGTTCGAGGAGTTTCTTTGCGTAGGCTTCTTGATTAATAAAGATAGAGCCATCCTTTTTCCTTATGATTTGAAGTCCTAAATAATATAATGCAGGTTTCGTCGTGATCTGCAATCTTTCACTCAAATCTTTCAAAAAAGAATGAGCTAACTCTTCTTTAGTAGCTGCTACCAATCCATCGTCTACATACAATGTGATTAATAGTTTGTTGTCATCATCAATTTCTTTAGTGTATAGGCAACAATCAGCCTCGCACTGTTTAAACTCCATTTCTATCAAGATTGCTTCAAAGCAGGAGTTCCAACATCTAGGAGCTTGTTTTAAGCCGTATAAGCTTCGGTTTAGCATCCAAACCTTCGATGTTCCATCGTCAAAACCTTCTGGTTGTTTTATATAGATTTCTTCTGTAAGTTTTCCATTGAGAAACGCTGTAGCAACATCGAATTGAACGAGGTACATATTCTCTTGAGCACTTACACTTAGTAATGCTCTAACGGTAGCTAGGCGTGCGACAGGGCTAAATGTCTGATTATAATCGACTCCTTTTCTTTGTCTAAAGCCCTTAACGACGAGCCGTGCTTTGTATTTATCGATTGATCCATCAGGATTTCTTTTTATTCGAAGAACCCATTTGCAAGGAAGCGCTTTTCTCCCTTTTGGTAGATCATATGCCGTCCACACATTTAGGTCTTTTAGTGATTTCATCTCACTCTCCATAGCTTTTCGCCATTCTTCAGAATCATCACGATTCATTGCATCAGCAAAGTTTGACGGATATGTCTCAGTAATACAGACATAATCATTGAGTCGTGCAGGTCGTCGTTGTTCGCTGCGATTGCGCAAATCATAACGTGGCAATTCTGCGTCATAAAATTCATCCATGGCGTCATCAATGTCATCGTGGAGTGATTCGGGTTCATTGATGTGATCAGCTCTGATCGGTTCAGATTCCAAATCATCACGAAGTATCTCGGATTCATGAACGTGATCTTCTTCTTGGATAATCGGAAATTCCAAGTTTTCTCCCTCAAGAGCGCGTTCAGGATCAATAGATGATTGACTTATTTTGGAATCTCTTCTTGGTTGGATAGGTGATGGATAATTATTTGCTCCTTGATGTAAAGCTGGTCCCTCATTGCTCATGGCGTTATCCAAGGGCAGTCGCAGTGAGTACTCCCTCGTATTTGTGTCACTGCTTGCACAAGGTGGGCGAACATCGCTGCTAGGTAATGGCTTTTCATCAAAGATTACATCACGAGATCGGACGAGCGTATTCCGTTTTCCATCAGTAATCCAAATCCGGTAGCCATCTTCATCATAGCCGACAAGTCTACCTTTGACGGCTTTCTTATTCATCTTCTTTCGTTTTTGCTTTGGAATGTGGACGTATGCATTGCATCCTATGATTCGCAGGTGCTTTATGTCCGGTTTCTTTCCACACCAAAGTTCATAAGGAGATTTATCTTTTATTTTTGTTGGACCAGTTCTATTAAGGATGTATGCGGCGGCATTTATTAGTTCTGCCCAAAGTTGTTGTGGCAACGTTTCGTGTGCATACATCAGAGATCTTGCAGTTTCCACCAAGGTACGATTTTCTCGTTCGCTGACGCCATTCTGTTGTGGCGTGTAAGGCATAACCAATCTTTGTTTAACTCCATGAGAGTCCAGCAGATCTCGAATGGACTTGTTGTCGAATTCACCACCGTTGTCACTAAGTAAACATTTCACAGTGAGTCCTGCAGTTTTGGTCTGAGCTAACATTAAGGCGAGTTTATCCTTAACCTCTGACTTATGTCTCAGGAAGTATACCATACGGTAGCTGGTGAAATCATCTTTGAACAACACATAGTATTGGTATTTAGAATAACTTGGTTGAAACGGTCCACAAACGTCAGTGTGTACGAGCTCACCTGGCGCGGTAGCTCGGGTTCTCGTACCGAATTTTAATTTATGCGCTTTTCCATAAATGCAACCTTCGCACAGTTCTTTATCAAAATCAAGATCTAAATTAAGTTCTCGTTTGACTGTTGTTTTGACGTGTCTCTTGTTTTGATGCGCTAATCTCTCATGATAAAGTTGCATTGTGTTGAACGCATAAACTTCAATGGGAGTCTCTGGGAGTACGACTTTTACTTCCAATTTGTACAAACCTCCCTCTTTTTGTCGTTTTCCTATTAGGCACGCTTCTCCGTTGACATAGACGGTGCATTCTTTAGTCGTCGATGAGAATTGGCTGTTCGGAATCTTATCATGTACAGCTAATACAGAGAATAAATTTTTGGTTATTGCTGGAACGTACCAAACGTCTTGTAGGGTTATACGATGTATCTTCCCTTTAACATTCGCTTCGAGTATTACCGAACCTTTGCCTTTTGCAGTGATCGCATTGCCATTTGCAGTTGTTACAGTACGGATCTCGTCAAAGTGTTGAAAATTCTGGAACGCATCAGCACGATTCGTGACGTGGCTCGTAGCGCCATTATCCACGTAGAAGTTCTCTGTGTCAGGATTAATCGAAAATATTTCAGTGCCCTCTATGGACATAAGGATCATGTTTGCAGATTTAGAAGTAGACGTCGATGGTTGCGGATTATTACTTTTCGGAGGCCTGCCGTCATTGATCCACTTTTTACAGTTTTTTACTCTATGGCCGATGCCTCGACAATAATTGCATCTTATCTTTCTATCCTTCTTTTCTGCTATACTCGTAGAGGATGTGCCGGAATTTGAGACAAGAGCTTCCTGTTGAAGCACGTTATTGCTATGCAGTGCTCGCTCAAATGCACACAGATGGCTTGTTAAGCTTTCAATAGTTCTCTCTGACTTTGGTATTAATAGCCAGCTGCTTCTGAACGAGAAGTATGACTCGTCGAGCGTGTCAAGTATTTTACATACCAGTAGCAGCTGAGGTAGCTCTCTCTCGTTATTTCTACTAAGCTCGACATTCAACTGTGTCCAAATGTTTTTTAATTTTGACATATGCGTGGCTATGTCGTCTACCGAATCCTTTTTAAAGCCAAAGAAGCTCATGCACAGATTGTACGACTTATCTTCGTCAGCGCCGTCGAAAAGTCTATGCAATTCAAGCCATACATCTCTCGCGTTAGTATATCTCATTACCTTTCTGAGTGTATCTTCTTGCATATTGGTCGTAATAATCAAAAGTGCTGTTGCGTCGGCTTTTACAAAGTTCGCTAAATCGTTATTGTACGCAGCGACTGCATCTGCATCTCCTGACGATCCAGGGCTGGGTGCGACGGGTTTCAGGAACGAGCCTTGTACGATTTCCAGCGCGTGCGGGACGGTTCGTAATAGACTTACGGCTTTGTATTTCCATGTATCCCAATTCGATTTGCCCTCTAGCAAACCAATCTGCATTTTTGTATAACTCTCCATTTTGAAGCTGGGCCCATAACCTAATAAAAGATGATCACTGATCAAGCAGAATGCGCGGTGTGTCCAGGATGGTTAGTCCTATAGACTATGGAGAATTATAATAGGCATGAATTCAGTACTCAAATAATACGTTTTTATTATTTTAAATTTGATCAATACAAAGATATTATATATGACACGAAAGATCTTGACAGACAGCTAGATGTTTCTTCTTCATGCTCCATAGAGCAAAGAGTTTGAATAACATCTTTAACAAAGATTTCTCAATATATGAATGTGTTGATTTCCTGGACTAAAAATGTCTTCTTTTTCAGGTGTAAGCATTAGAACGCTACGTACAATAAAAAAAGATGGTTCTACTAACCAAGGTGCATGAAATACGCCAGGGAAAAAACGTCCCTGTCCATCTACTGTGTCAAAATTAGACAATTTTGATGTGACAGCCATCCGTAATAAAATTAACGAATTTTATTGTGTCAAAAAGCAAGTTCCTACTCTAAGAACATTACATGCAGAATTGAATGAATCTATAGGATTCTCAGGGTGTTGTGAAACACTGAGGAAAATATTACACCAGAATGGATTTCAGTTTAAAAGAAATAAAGAGGAACGCTCCATTCTCATGGAAAATTTTGAAATATCTGGATGGATACAAAGATTTCTAAGAAGTATACACAAAAAACCACAAGAAGGAAAATTGATTGTTTATCTTGATGAAACATATGTCCATCAAAACTATAGACCAAAAAAGTCATGGCAAGGGCCTTCGACTTCTGGTGTTGTTGAAAAAATTTCATCCGGCAAAAGGCATATTATAGTGCATGCTGGATCAGAGCAAGGATTTGTGCCAAATTCTCTGCTTGTATTTAGCACAAAATCCAAAGCAGCTGATTATCATGATGATATGAATAGTGTAAATTTTTTAAAGTGGTTACGTGAAATGTTGATCCCAAATTTGATGGAGCCGAGTGTGATTGTAATGGACAATGCAAGTTACCATGTCACACAAATAAATAAGCCTCCAACCATGCACAGCTTGAAGGCAGACATTCAAAAATGGCTAAAGGAAAATAAAATTCCATACGAAGAGTGCTATAAAAAGAGGAATTGATGTGTCTTGTTGAGGAAAATAGAGTTGGTCCTGTATATGCAGCAGAGGAAATATTGAAGCAGCATGGACATGAGGTCCTTAAATTGCCCCCATACCATTGTGACTTAAATGCAATTGAACTCATATGGAGCCTGACAAAGCGAAAAGTAGCTAGCAGAAATTAGGGACTACATGGTTCAGAAACTGAAAACTTGATCAGAGAATGTTTTTCAATGATTACACCAGCAGATTGGAAAAAATGTACAAACCATGTAATCAAATCAAATCAAAAATACAAGTCTAAGGATAACATTCTTGTCACTGAATTGGCTCCATTTATAATACAAGTTCGTGAAAGTGATGATTCTCTATCAGGTGTTGAATTTTTGTAATCTGATTTTGATTAGGACTCATGAATAAATGGCTTTATCATTTTATAAATTTGTTTTAATAAAAAATACATTAGGTTTATTAAAGTACATATGAACTGATCAAATTTACCAATCAAAAATATGTACACACCTCATCTGTCATATTTATCTGAGCATATCACACAATAATTCTAATAAAGGTTTCTAATATAGTAGAACAGATATTTATCAGTTTTCATTTGCGACTATTCTAATAACGTAATAATATAAAATATAATTACATCAAGTATCAAATAACTTTTATCACACTATACTTTGTGTTACCAGCTAAAGATTTTTTGAATTTGCTGCTTTTTTTTATGCAACGACTCACTTGTCAGACTCTATTCTTGTCAATATACTACCAAAAACCAAGTTAAATCGAAATTGGCCCAAAAACAAAAAAGTAAGCAGCCATCTTGGATTTCTTTATACTTTCAACATTGCGTTGTTGCATTCTTATGAAACTACTACCAAAAACCGAGTTTCATCGAAATCGGCCCAAAAACAATATAGTTGGCCACACTCTTTGATTTTCTCTTTTTTTTTTAAACGCCCATATTGTCCGACTGATGCTCAAGGGGTTCAACAATTTTAAATTCCGTTGTGACTTTGATGGTATATTTGAACATGGGTAACAACAAAAGCTGTTTCTAACTTTAAAATTGACACTTTTTTTTGGAATTCATAGATCTTCAGGAGTCGATTTTCAGCCCACTGTGCGCCATCGAGAAAAGACCATCGATGACACGATTGACATAGACAAGATAGATAAATGTCTGATGGTCAATTTCGAGAGGCAGGATTCGTAATGAATTTTTATCCAAAAAAATATAATGGAAACCTATGTCATCTGTGAATGAAAACTCGAAATATATGTGTTTTGTCCAATTCCCTAAGCAAATTTTGTAATATTTTTCTTTCCAGCCTAAAATACGTGTAATTTTGCCAGACAGACGCTCACCATTTTTGCTAGAAAGAAGCTTGTCCGCCATGTCTATGTTCGGCTGCGTCTTTGTAATTCGCGTTGTGCTGTTCTTTATTGTTTAAAAAAGACAGTGATTTAGCTGCTAATGAACTATGAATTTATCGGAACGCTAATTAAATATGGACTTTCATTATGTGTGGAGTGTTTTATGTATCGGAGCAAATCTATAGAATTTGCTTTTGAAGGAGGTACTCCCAACAACCCCAACGTCGTATTTTTAGTTCATCCGCCATATTGGCGTTAATATCTTTTCGTAAGTCTTTTTTGATAATTTCTAGCTTTAAAAGTAGAATAGTGTTATTTTTTCGTGTAATTTTGTTTGCCCATTTCATAGGGCTTTATTGTAACTATAAATAATGTTTGCATGTTGCGATGTATGGGCATAATTTCAACATTGTTCTTGGCCTCCTTTACCCTAGTAATTTTCACCCATTTCTGTAAATGATTTGAGGGAATTCCTCTATTTAATTGTATGAATACGGATAAAATTGTGGTCTTTTCAATACTCGCGTTTTAGATAATGTTTTGTTAGGATCTCAATCTATGCAAATGCTTTAATTTTTGTATCTGCTACAGACGACTATCCTTATTTTAATTTTGTAAATAACTTATTTTATTCAACAATACTATTGAAATATAGTTTATTTGCTCATTTTAAATTTCAAGCGTTTTATTCTTATTTCCTGAAGATTACCTGATTTGTTATGTTATGAACCAGTTGCACTACAGATTGTAACCTAAAGAACATTCTAGACTTTCCAAATTAAATCCGCGATATTTAGTTGTTTAACGGCTCATCTGCAACTGCTAAGTGCATTTGTTGTTTTGGGCACTAAAGTTTGGTCTAACATAACCTTGCATATTTTAAATCTTTTCATTAGATGCTTCTATTTAATAGAACAATGAAATGAGCATTGGAAAATGTATGCTTGAACTAGCAGCATGTTTGTATATTTGTATTGGTTCCTAACATCAAATTTAGTATATATGTAATGTAAATTGGGCATCTTAATGAGAGAAACAAAAAATGCAACAGTAGTTTAAACATAAATTTGGAAAAAGAACCATATTAATAAACTATAAATAATATGTGAATACAAGTAATGCACACTGACACTAAAATAAATTAAATCTCAAAGCTAGAGGACAAATTAACTAAACAGTTAAGTTCTTGTCCGATTACAGTTTTTAAATTCAATTGAATATCACCTTACTGTGTTAGCTTTACCTTAATTACAATTGAAAATTAAAGCGAGACAGGGATTACTAATAGCATTTCTCTATTTTGCTTTTACATAAGAATAGCTAAGACTATTTGTAACATCTAAAATGCTTATCATTACAAAATTGTGAAATTAATCTATTGCATTGCAGAACTATAAAAACATTTTTCAAGTGGTAGACAGATTATCCCTTGGTTTTCTCCAAGTTTTCATACCATACAAAAATGATACAATTGATGCTATGAGGATTCCGGATTACAAGCAACAAAAAATGTGAAAACTATTTAGATCTTTTTGGTTCTATTTTAACTTAACCACTTGGTGATGCTAATGCTTATACCATACCTAATTACAGTTAACATACCACCACAACAAAATATATTAAAATAAATATAGCCCATACACAACATAGCACACACTATACTTAGCTTGCATATATTACACAGCCACAGAGCCCCCTTCAAAATTGTAAACATAACTTCTTTTAGTGTAAATAACTGAGCTTGACAGTCTTGACTTGATTGAGAAAGATAGTGTTAGGATCTGTTTAGTAATAGAAAGTTAAGAGGGTATGTATCTTGTGTTTTTTAACATACTTTTATCCATTTTGAAACTTAAACCTATCTCAGAAAAGGCCAATCGTGATTGAGCAAATAAATTATGTTTTGATTCTTTTATTGATTTCAGGTGAATTTAACTTTAATTACCTTTATTATTTAACATACCTGAGTGTAATAATTTGAAAGATACTTTTTGTGTGTAATAATTTAGTAGTACATAATAAAGTAAAGGACCATACATCTTTTACATTAGCTTTTTGCATGACCCACCCAGGCTTTTTCTTTTTCAATATTTTTTATTACAAGATTTATGAGGGTCCGTTCTCAAATGGTAAATATTAGACATTACTAGCTGTCCCGGCAAACGTTGTTTTGCCCTATAAATGTAAAGTGTGGACTACCCCTAACATTTAGGGGGATGCAAAATAGATGTTGGCCGATTCTCACACCTACTCAATATGCTCACAAAATTTCATGAGAATCGGTCAAGCCGTTTCGGAGGAGTATGGCAACGAAAACTGTGACACGAGAATTTTATATATTAGATTGAGAATTCCCTGTCTGTCACCGATCACCAGGTGGCTTATCTTGAACCATTAAAGCTTTCAAATTTTCATAGACTATAATTTCACATTTTTTGCTGCTAAAACAACAAATACTTGAGATCAAATTAAGTAGTCTCCCATACCTTAAACATGTTGGTTTTGTACAATTTTTATGAAGGTTGTTTCGCGTCGCTAGATGACGCTGTGTCAATTTGTTAGCAATACCATTTTTTAAAGTAGGTACTCATTTAAATTGGGACTTAAGGCAATCTGCTGCTTGGTTCTATCATTTATAATAGTATGCGCAGAACCATTTGTTCGCAAGTCTGTCATAAACTTAATTGCCTGGTTTTATACCCTCATCAAGTGAAATATGATTTTGGTTTTCTTTATGGTGATAGACTGACACCCTAGGGTTAAGATGTCACTAATGTGGAGTTCGATTAAAATTGCCCTGCAAAGTAAAAAGATGTGTGTCAAATAATAAATGTTTTTTGTTTGCTAAATAAATATTTCTCTTTTCAGGCAGTGGACACTGGTTTTGTAGCAGTCTGGTGCTTATTACACACTATCCTACCGTGCTGCTTGCAAGGTATGATGGCCATAAGTAAATTTAATTGGCTCTGTTATATTTTAGTATTGCTAGTACAATAAAATATTCCATTGTCCTTTACAGGTGGGAAGTAATTTAGTATATGAATACAATGACTTTTACCTAGGTGCATTTGCACTTCATTATTTATTATGATAGAACAGTTTAATGCCATAAGGGGATTTAGCTGATGCCTCTTAGTCAGAGATTGGATGAGCCTCTTGTAACAGTTGAGGTGAGGGATTTTTGTAAACAAATTATTTTTGATTATTTTTCATGGAAGTGTCTACTACAGTAGTTTTGTCACTTTGGCAGGTAGATTGCTGATTCCAGCACAATGCAGCAGGCGGTTGATCCTCTTGCTACGACAAGCACGGTAAGTGGTTCAAGAACTTATGTCCTTTGACAAAGTTGTATGTAGAAACGCTATGTTCTAACTTGAGAAAATTCTTTGTAGCCAACGGCGGAGACTGTCAATGGCGCGCCTCCGGACGAGGCGCCTCGGCGGCAAGGGAGGGTGACGAATCAGCTACAATTTCTTCAAAAAAATGTCATGAAAGCTGTGTGGAAACACAAGCTTGCATGGCCATTTCACCAGCCCGTCGATGCAAAGAAATTAAATCTTCCAGTGAGTCTACATGACTACTAATTTTTTTTTTTGAATCAATTTTGAAGTTAACTAAAACCAAACTTTTTTTCACTCTAACAGGACTATCATAAAATAATTAAGAAGCCAATGGATTTAGGAACAATCAAAAAGCGCCTCGAGTCCAACTACTACTACTCAGCCCAAGAATGTATACAAGACTTTAATACCATGTTCACTAACTGCTATGTATATAACAAACCAGGAGAAGACGTAGTTATAATGGCGCAGACATTAGAAAAACTGTTTTTGAATAGGGTAAGTTTAGCAATATCAATTTATTTGCTCAGAGAGTAATACAAAAGAATGCCACTAATAATATTTTCGTAAATTTTTAGATAGCACAAATGGAAAAAGAGGAGAAAGAAATTGAGATGCCCTCGAAAGGTGGCAAAGGTGGTGCTAAGAAGCGGACGAGTGCGGCGCCTGGCACGCCCAGCAGCGCGGCGCCCGTCACCCCGGCGGCCGGGCCGCGCGTGCCCGTCAAGACGATAGCAGCCCCGCCGCACACGGCGCTGTTCGGCAACACGCCCACCGCCGCGCCCACCATCCCCGCGCCCGCCCCCACGCCCCCGGCTACCCACACGGGCTTGCCACAGCAGGTACATTCACTTTTTGTACCTAATATACATAAATAGGTCACGTCACATCACTAGACGATGTATGGATCTCATTGGTGGTACGAAGTGGAGGTAGACAGACTGCGCGCAGCACGCCCACGCCTACGCGAGCGAGCGAAATTGCGATTGTACCCTTAGCAATCCCCTCCAGTCTTTCAGAGCGCTTTTTATGTGACTCGGCTTCTACACCGTCTCTATTGAAAGATGACATATCCTAACTCCTAACTTAAGACATCTATGGATCAATTGTACATTTTATCTCTCCGTGGTGAGTGTTATGGTAAGATTTAATGATGTTTTTTTCATGCAGGTGGCAACGCAACCTTCTAGTTTTCATGTAACGCAACCTGCCGCGCCTCCTGTGTCAACCATCCCGGCTGTCCCTTTATCACAGACTCAGCCAGCGAAGGTATTGTGCAAATAACTTTTTAGACCTGTATTATCTATGGTGTGAACAAATTGCGATGTTCATAGTTTATAAGCGTTCAATACATCGAATTCATGTGTTCATTTTAGGTTAAAAAGGGAGTTAAAAGAAAAGCGGATACGACCACACCCATGGGAAGCTCTTTTGAGGGTGGTTACACAACTCCAACCATAGATCAGCAGAGTGGGCCGAAACCAGCTAAAATTTCTACTAGAAGAGAAAGTGGCCGTCAAAAAAAGGTATGATATAAGAAAATAATAATAATAATAATGCTTTAAAGGGACTTGTTTGTATAACTCTGTCCATTTCTTACTCTGATAGGTTAGCAGAGCAGGCGAAGACGGGTTCAAAATGGGCGGACTTTCGCCTGGCGTCGGTGGAGCTGGTGCGTCCCATCACTCGGCTTTAACGCCCCAGTTAGCTAAAAGCAAAGAAAAATTGTCTGACGCTTTAAAAAGTTGTAATGAAATCCTAAAAGAACTGTTCTCCAAAAAACATTCTGTAAGTTACTTTCTTAATTTTCTGTTAGCGTACTTTATCCATATAACAGTCTAAAACGTGAAACTTATTTTTAGGGATATGCTTGGCCATTTTACAAACCAGTCGATGCCGAATTGTTGGGCCTTCATGACTATTTTGATATTATCAAGAAACCTATGGATCTCGGGACCGTAAAACAGAAAATGGACAACAGGGCGTATAAAACAGCCACTGAATTTGCAGCTGATGTACGCTTAATATTTACCAACTGTTACAAATACAATCCTCCAGACCACGATGTTGTAGCGATGGCCAGAAAGTTACAAGACGTGTTTGAAATGCGGTAAGTTATTGACAAGTACTCGGTCAGGAACATTTCATAGTGACTAAATATAAGCATCAGTGTTTGTTTTACGCAAAAATGGCTATAGCTAGTGTTTGTTTTCAGATATGCAAAAATTCCTGATGAACCAGTTCATGTGGGCGTGCCGCACATGGATAAAGGAAGTTCTGCATCTAGTTCGGAGTCTGGGTCAGAGTCAGATTCAGAATCAGATGATTCTGAAGAGGAAAGAACGAACAAAGTAAAAATATTGGAAAAGGAGCTTCTAGTACTGCAAGAAAAGATGAGGAAGCTCGTAGAGGAATCTAATACTAAGAAAAAGGCTAAAAAGAAAATCAAGGAAAAGACGAAGAAGCAAGTTCCAACGCCTGGAATTCCTAAAACTAATACGGCAGCTGCATATGCGGCGAAGGCGAATAACATAGCAGAAACCATAGGTAAATGAAATGTTGATTACATTATCTTTTTTGGTCTGCACTTATCGCATTGTAATTTATGTTATTGGAATGTGAAAAGTCCATTACAAAGGTGACTCGTGAACTCGCCCATTACAAATAATAAGTAATAAAGTTAAGTAATAATAATAAATATACAACAACATTACATACATTGATCTGACTCCGTGGTAAGTAGCTCAAGCACTTGTGTTACAGATATCAGAATCAACAGTGGTATTACGAATAAACTAAATAAATAGGTACATATAACATCCAGACCAGTACAAACAGACATGTTCATGCACACAGTTGTTTGTACAGTGCGGGGATCGAACCCGCCACCTCTTGATTAGTAGTCAACTTCATGACCATTACACCAAAGTGGTCGTCAAAGAAATGAAAGATTATAACGTATAGTTTTGTCGTCAGCGGCTACGAACGCCCGCGGGAAGACGGGCCGGTCGCGAGGCGGGGGCGGGGGCGGTGGGACAGGCGGCGGCGGCGGCAAGGCGGCCGCGCGCGCGCCCCCCGCCGGCAAGAAGAAGAGCTCCACGCCCACCGCCGCGCCCGCCGCGCACCAGCCGCCGCACCCCGACTCCGAGGACGAGGACATCGCCAAGCCCATGTCGTATGACGAGAAGCGCCAGCTGTCGCTCGACATCAACAAGCTGCCAGGTATGTACGGTGAAAGAGTAAAGCGGAACTTACTTACTATAACTACAGATTGATGGACAGCATATAGCACAGACACCCTTTGCCTTGGTGCGAAGGCTGTAAAGGCTGGCAGGCTGCCTGGTGTATTGTGACACCACATCACACGTCCGTGACGGAATCCTGCACTGCCTCTTTGTATCTCACGAACAACCTTATGACAATGGTAGGACGGAATGTGTATCACATTCCGAGTGCTGCTCGCCGCAGTCTGGTAAAACTTGCCTTCTGCGCTCGCTTCCATACCTAAGCTAAATAAAAATAAATGTCCTAAAAGCTAAGAGTTTTATAAGGCGTAAGAAGTATGATATCGAAAATTCGACTTTGTGTCGTCAATGGGTATCTGAAGTTGAGAATTTAGAATTTCCTCATTTATTCAATTTTAGTTACACAAATTATATTTATAGTCCTTCCCGGTAGACATCCATACGATACGCTTTTATTGATTTTGTTTTTTAGGCGACAAACTTGGAAAAGTGGTCCACATCATTCAGAGCAGAGAACCTTCACTTCGCGATTCGAATCCCGACGAGATAGAAATAGACTTCGAAACACTGAAGCCTTCTACATTGAGAGAGTTAGAAAATTACGTAGCCTCATGTCTACGGAAAAAGACACGTAAGCCTCATTGTGAGTCGAGCCGACATTATTTCCTTTCTCAGTTGTCAGTTTAATTCTTTTCCCAAAATGTAGTTGTTTTTAGTTTGTCTGACCTACTGATTACACAACATAATTTTTCTAATAAATCAGTTTTTAAAACTCACACATATTTGTAATGTTGCTATTTTATTATAGTTATTAGATAGTAAAATACCTCTCAAGATAACTTAACACATCTTTCTTCTTGTACATTTTTAGATAGTATTTATTTATTTAAAAAAAATAGCTTTGTTATTAATTAGTTAGTATTTTTAAATTAAATAGGAAAATAATGTTGGTGGTACTTATTTTATACGCTTTTAAAATGTAGCTTTCATATTTTATTTATTTCTAATGAAAGTGAAATGCCAGATCTTTAGTATATTTTTGTTTCCAGATCGTAAAATGTCTGGTAAATCTAAAGATGAACAAATGGCTGAGAAAAAGCAGGAGCTTGAGAAGCGATTACAGGACGTCTCTGGACAATTAGGGGCAAATAAGAAACAACAACAGAAAAAAGGTAATTACATTAAACTCTTGTTTGGTTACCTAAAGGCTGGTTTCACAGCTATCCAGGAGACCCGTACGGCTCGTCCGTGCGCGGGAGACCCGTACGGGGCACGTCCGCACTGCTGTGAAACGCGCGTTCAGTACGCTTAGTGCTCAGTGCTCTACCCGGAGCGGGTCGCGGCCGTGCGCGCCAATCCGCGTCGCTGTGAAACGGTGTTCAGCGTCTCATATGCGCTTCCGCTCCGGGCGCCCGGACGGACGGACCCTACGGGCCTTCCGGATAGCTGTGAAATCAGCCAAATAATAACGGTAGCCCGTGTTACGCACATCACGGATTCATTGCGATGTTTTACGAATTACTGTGGCGCTGAACAAAAATGACGTGGCACACCTGCCTGGCGTGCCAAACGCCATACGATTAGAAGACACGCATCTTGTGTCTTTTGCCATGCGGAAAAGAA
Organism: Pyrausta despicata; assembly: GCA_963921415.1. Lineage (NCBI taxonomy): Eukaryota > Metazoa > Arthropoda > Insecta > Lepidoptera > Crambidae > Pyrausta > Pyrausta despicata. Next base: position 12,297,716 of record OY992846.1, on the reverse strand, counting down.
GACAGTAATATGTCCATTTTTGCTTCTTCTAAGCTTGCATCCTTTTAGTTTGCATTTGTGAACAGTCAGGAGGAAGGGTTGAGAAGTGGCAAAACAAGTGTATTTTTGGAAGTCACTTTTGTAGCACATATGTGCCAAACCTTTTCAACTTAAATTTGTGTCATACCAACTACATAATTAAACAAACTTTAGAAAAGGTTGGGTACCGGTTTTTTTTTTAAATCGTACAATTTCCGGAAACGAAGGCTCTTAACTTGAATTTACGTGAAAAATTAATATAGTTGTGTCTGGTGACCTACCCAAGAGGGACCTCTCTCTAAGGCCTCATTTACGGATGCGCGGAGTGTAGCGCGTGGCGTTGTGCGGCGGAGCCCGCGGATGGCAACGACGCGTCCCTCGCAGCGGGCATGCCCGATGAAGCGATGGCTGCGGCAAGCCAGCGAAACCTTCTGCCAGTCTTTATTTGGAAATCGCACAAAACAGACGTAGTTACCGTCGCAATGGAGGATGTAATCGACGTTTTTGACGAGAATACGGTAGTTGACACCACCAATCGTTGACGTACTTTTTATCAACTGTCAAAACGCTTTTCTTCATAGAGCTTGTATGGGAATAACACACTTTGACGTCATCGCGTGCAATGCCGACTGAGTGACTAATTATCATTTGAATTCCAATTAAAAATCAAATAATACGAACTGCAGAAAAATATTAGTGTAAAGGCATCTGAAATTATGAATAATTTTAGAGAAAATCAGTTTTTGAATATTTCTTTCATAGTGGAAACAAGCCTATTCTATGAAGAAATGTGAATTATTTAATATAAAAAGTGGCTTATTATTTTTGTGTTGTGGATGGACAAGCCATTCACAACTGGGGTCGCTCCTGTATTGCAGAAATAAATAATGCATATTGCGACGACACTTGCGCTCTCATCTCTCGCTAAAATAAAACTAGTTGGTTTGATTGATTGAGTAAACCTCGTGTGCCGCAGCGCTGCCCACCGCGTGCGCCGCTAGACGCTTGAGGATTCGACGCGGGTGCAGCGGCGGGCACCGCCTCGCTTCCCGCCCTATGAACACCATCGTCTATTTCCATATGTTTGTGTTTACGCGTGCGATGGTGCGTGCCGCTTCACGCGCCGCCTCTCCGTTAACACAAAAAACGTTTGACGCGCCGCGAGTCAGCACGCTGCACGCGCCGCCCAACGCGCCGCGTCTCCGTAAATGAGGCCTAATACTTAATTTGCCACGAATCAGTGAATATAGATATTTACAGGAAAAAAGGTTGAGGAGTCAGTTCATCAACCTGATATTTTTGTTGACAGAGGGCTGTAAAGATGGTCTTGGCGGTGGTATGTCCTCCTCGTCGAGCTCTTCTGATTCGTCCAATTCCTCATCCAGCACCGACACCAGTTCATCGGACAGCAGTGACAGTGAAGCAGGTTAGATAACATAGCGGCACAACTTCTTGAACGTCTTCTATCAATTCACTTTAATCAATTAAAAATAGTACTGATTGGTACAAGATTGTACCAAAAGATGTAAATTACAGTTCTACTATTAGATTTTAATGTTATGTGCATTTAAAATAAGAGGAATCTTAAAACTTGTATGAATATGTTCAAATGCTTGAGATCTATATACATAAGTTTGTCGGCAACATTTTCGGAGTGCGAGTGAAAGTATTTACCTCTGCCAGTATTTTTTTATAGTATGACTGACTTATTTATGTTTTTTTTTTACTAAAATTTATAATGCTATATTTGCAATGAATCCCATTCAATAATGTTCAATTCTAGTCTGAAATATTTTGTTAAAATCTGAGTAAATGAAAGCATGCCCGAGAATAGAAAAGGATTTAATAATTCAAAAATATTGGATTTATTAAATCCTTTTGTGTCCAAACGATGTTACAAAGCGTGTTATTTATTGCGTATTCCGAAGACCACGCTCGTCATTGTTTGAGTGTACACGAATCGGTAAATTAAATGATTAGTAAAATGCGTGAGTCAAACCCGTAATATTTAAATCAATCGTTTTTAAGGTGAAAGGGAAAGAATGTGTATGAATAGTATGGACTGTATTCTGATTCCCGCGAAATCTAAAAAAAATATTTTCAATGCGCTGTTAGTGCTTGAAAGGACTGTCTTCGTAAGAGGACTGGTTGAGGTGTCAAGAGCAAAATAGTTTGTAATTAGCACTGGCCGTCTTTATTATTGTCGTAAGTTGTAGTAAGAGTGTGAGAGCTACACAAGTGGCTCTAAGTATGTTTTTTTACACTGTGATAATGGAGAGGGATACCACCTGAAGTTCTGATTCAATATAATCTGTATGAATCCAAAGTTTTGAATGCTTGTAAAGGCACAAAACAGTAAGAGGGAGAAAGCCAGCTTTTGGTGTTCACTGATATTTTATGATGGTGCCGGTAAGAGCAATTTTTATTTGGTTTGCTTTCATAAACCAATTACAAATACCTTTTCACATTAATATTTTTAACTATATCATGTCCTCAAATGCGACGTTATTTCATTTGCATCCTTAAAACTTCGACCTATTTTTTAAATTTTAGTATTTGGAAATCTTCAGATCTCATGGTACTAATTGCTTTTGAGTGTGAAATTTAAACCCAAACATAATTTATTTATTAAGCTCTTATGAGCTTTGGGAGGCAATAAATTAAGCTTGAAGTTCTATAGTAGTGTCGGTACGTCCAGTGTTGGAAGCGAAGAGGACCATCCACGAGCCAACTGACGAGCCGAGTGCAGTCACTTAGGAGTAATGCAAACAATTGTGTAAGGGCGGATACCAACTTTGCAAGCAACATTTTTTTTGTCCCACGCGGGATGTTCAAGGATGTAATTTTGTGACATGTTGTAGTTAAAAAATATGGTGTCTGAAAAGGTATGGTTTTATTGGTTTAAATAGTTAATGCTTATAAAACTCAAATGCTTGCTCCCTTAAATGTAATGTGTGATCAAAATTATATATATTACCAAACCTAAAGCTGGCCTCCTTCCTTCACAAATTGTTTGCAAACTTGTTAACTATATTATATGATAACGATTCGTGGATGTCCTATGCAAAAAATATAGAAAAAAATACATGTCAGGCATTTACTTCCTTTGTAAACTAATGAAATGTTTTACTAAAATTTCAAGATGTTTTAACTTGCAAGATGCCTTGAAAAACTTTGTTTAGGAATTTACAAATTATGAAAGACAAAATGAACTTGGAGGTAGGATGCTTCTTGCGTCTGTTTAACGCATACGTACTGTTTCTTTAAAACTGATTTGGTTTCTTTGTTTGATAAGGACATTTAATGTTGATTAAAACTTATGATTAGGGTTACCTGTCGAAATCTGCATAATTTTATATGTTTTGTATGTGTTTTCTATGACATTATACTTATATTAAAAGACAAATTTCTCATTCTTTTAGCTCCAGTGTAAATAAATACTTATATCACTTACTGTATATGGTTATATATATTAACTGTTTGAGAGTGTTGTATTAGATTTTTTTTTATCTAGCCAACACAGGGCACTTAAAGCATTTTAGAATTATTTGTTCAAACAAACAAAAGTTTATTCTGAAATAAAACGGTTAAAATGCATTATGACGTAATAACATATTTTCCGTCGCATAGCCATGTAAAAATATCGGAACAATAATTTATAATTTCGCTCACATCCTACAAAGCATGGCCCAGGCCTAAGTAATATTTTATAGTTTTATATGTCAGGGGAAAAGTATAAAAGTTGTTTATACTGATGAAAAATATCAAATTGTCACAGCTATACGTAGAATGTTGAGCATTTTACAACTATATTTATATATTTATTTTTCGCCTTGTTTAGAAGCTTTTACAATGTATTTTATTACATTTTGACCATGTCCGATATCTGTGTTAATTGCAGCAAATCCCAATGCTTAAAAAGTAGACAAGTGTACATTCCTGACAAATTCATGTTTTCAGTTATATTTAATCAGCAGTTCATATGTACTCCTATTTTTTTTAAGTACAATTTGCTGGTTGCTTGGAGAGATCTTACTGTAAGTTAGATTAGTGATATAAATTATAGAGTTCCTTAGCACCTCCAATGGGCCAAAAGGAAAGAACAAACAAACAGTCTATTGTATACCTTAATTTGAATAGTACTTTATCAATATTTTAATGAGAGATTATTGTCAATATTGATTCACTATAGATGATTTTCAAAAAATGACATGTATAGGAATCTGTAGCCATTGGGTTGAATTTGTTAAGAACTTATCAACACACGTGTTATAGTTAGTATTTCGACGCAACATTTGATTAATATGATGTTACTTTAATGTAGAAAGTTGCAAGTCTGTAAAAGGAACACCATGTGTAATTAATTTAAATAAATTTTATATAAGTTTATTTAATCAACTCATGACTTAAAATGACTAGATTATAAGAGTGAGTGGAGATAAACTGTGTATATATTTCAGTATATAACAAGAATTTAAGTAAATCTTTTAAGTAATTTACTAAGAATTTTATTTGCCTTATCCTGAGATCTGAAGATATTATCTGATTGTGAATAGATTTATAAGGACCCAAACAAAGACAATCATTATAAATGTAAAAGGTATCATAAAAATAAAAAGGATGCATAATTTTTCAGACAGCACCTACAAATATCAGTGAATACCATGTTCAAGCTAAATTATCGTATGCGTGTACGATTACTGTCTCACGGTCAATTATTACCAATGCAACATTTAGGTGTTTGTAGACATAAAGGAAACCTTCGTTAAAGCTAAGTATCAAAATAATCGATCATGTTTTGTCTCTCGAGACACGTGACTACGATCAGTTTCGTCTATTACAGGTACCGGATCGGGAAGAACTCCCAAAAAGAAACCTAAGAAGCAGTCACAGCAACATCAGCAAACGGTAAATACAAAAGGGCATTATTTAAATTATTCGACATTTTATCGACTCGCTCGCACCTCGTAACCGTCCTGCAATCATTCCAGAAGACCGTTCCGCTTATCGCAGCGCCGGTGGGAGTCGCGGCGGTTGCCCCCGCGGCCCCCGCGGCTGCACCGCCCGCGCCCGCGCCCGCGCCCGCTCCCGTCGAGCCCAAGCCGGAGCCGGCCGAGCCCGCGGCGCCGCCGCACGAGCCCAAGGCCAGCCCGCCGGGCGCGTTGGCCGCCCCCGCGCCCGCGCCGCCCGCAGCCGCGCCCGCCGTCCTCGCGGCCGCCGGCAGCTTGCCGGACTCGTCCGTCGCGCCGCTGTCGAGGGATATCGATGAACAAAAACCCATCCCCAAAGTCGAACCCCGAAACGGCCTCGACAAGGTGGTCGACCCATCGCACTACATCGACCCTATCGAGCGGTCGCTCGCCAGCTTGGAGAGGAGTCTGAACGCCGATGTCCCGATGGACGTCAGTGTTGGGGTTTCGGAATCGTCGATGCGACTCGAGGACTTCGCTCTGCCCAAGACGCAGATGATGCCTGATGCGGCTCATCAGAATCTGATGGCGCAGCTGGGCGGGCTCACCGATATAGCGCACGTGCCCGAGCAGGTCAAAAACGAGATGTACGTGCCGCCTCACAATGGATTCGTGGAGAAGGCGATACAGCATGAGCGCGAAATGTTGCGGCCGGATGTAACCGCTTCTTTACCTGATATGGCACCGGTAGCTCCCGTTTCGTCGATATTTGACCCCGTCCCGCCCGTCCCGCACGGTGTGATCGCCCAGTCGCACCACAATATGCCTGGAGCCGCGTGCTTGATGACCCCCGCGGTTAAGAAAGAAGAGATTAAGCCGCTTTTAACCCCTAAACCCATCGAGGATCTTATCGGAGTTTCCAATATGGTCAGCAATAAAATGTACGAGAGATCCAAATATGAAATGGAGAAAAAAATGGAAGATGCGAAAAATTCTAATTTTGTACAAGCTTTTAAGATGAAACAGGAGCAAAATTTGAAAAATGCTAGCTCCTGGTCATCATTAGCTCAAGCTGGCAGTCCTCAAAGCATACCCAACGTTAGCCAAAATAATCAAATGAAACCGAAACCAGTCATGGATAGTTTTCAAGTACGTATAAATCACAAAGAAACACACAATCTGTGTTATAATTTCATGATTACAAATAAGTAGCTAAAAATCATTGTGTATGAGCTGTATAACTACTATTTAAGTAAAAAAAAAACATTCGTTTTTTGCCATTTTACAGGCGTTCAAGAAACAAGCCAAGGAAAAGATTGACCGGCAAAGGGCGCTAATCGAACAGCAAGAATTACGAAAGAAAGAACAAGCTGAAAGAGAGAGGCAAAGGCAGGAAACAGAACGGCGACATCCCGAAGAAGATACAATAAGGTAATCTAGTTTAACATAAAAAAAATGATTTTATATTTCACTTGAATATTTCCACCGCGCCTTTATTAACTTTCATCTATCTCGTCGGTCGTCCAAAGCCAAACGTCCACAGGCCGGTATCGTACGCATTGCACGAAACGGATTTAAGTTTGCCTTGTATAAAAACTCATACAACAGCGTCCAGTGATCGGCCGGCACCGTACGGATCGCACATGCGTACCGATGACGTCAAACAAAATGCCGATCTACAAAAAATCAAAGGAAAGTGTCATCGGCAATCCGATCACTGTCGATACAGTGGACGCAGTAAACAATTGGCATGATGACACCTATCTTAAGTATTTTGAAGATGTTTAAAAACATAGCCGCTATGAAGTTAATACAACCAATATATTTCCAAAAAGCTGTAGAAACCAATATTTAAACACACAAAACTGTATAAATATTCGGTCAATTAACTCTGATTTCTGATACATGACCGTTACGTCACGTTCATGTATTCCCATACAAAATATATGGAGGCAGACCGTTTTGACAGATAATAAAAAGTATGTCAACGATTGGTGGTGTCATCTAGCCTATTATAAAAATACGCCTTGAAAAACGCAATGAAAAATACGCCTTAAGTCTTCACGTAACCAATATAAACACATGTGTCGTACACAGGGCGGTAGGCGGAGTCCGCAAGCCGGAGAGCGCGGAAGTCGCGTCGCCTCACGTTTCGCCGGTGGCGCGCGCGTCGCCGCCGGGCGCGAGCGGCGCGGCGGCGGCGGCGGCGCCCGACAAGGCAGCCGCGGCCGCCGGCGAGCGCGAGCGGGAGCGCCTGAGGCAGCGGCAGCGGGAGCAGGAGAGACGACGTCGCGAGGCCGTGAGTATTATTCGATTACCTATTTTATAAATCATCATCAGCCTATATACGTCCCACTGCAGGGCACAGGCCGCACCTCAACTATGAGGTGGTGCGAGCCACACTCCACCATGCGGGCTCAGTGCGGACCTTATGTTATTAAGCCGCCCGAGTAGGGTTACCATTTAGGAATTTGAAAAGTCCTGACAAAAAGCCGGACATTTCGATAAAAGTCCGGGCATTTATGCCACAAAATGGAAACATTACCCACTTCAGATTGAAATATTTTATCTTTGAACTAGTTGATTGCTACTTGTTTGCAAATTTCGCAATAGAAGATTTATTATTGATTAATATTATTTGTAATATTTGTTGTTGATTAAAGACTGACTTGATATTTGCTTACTAAATATTTAGTTTTATTACTCATATTGCATCTAATTTTAAAAAATCCGGACATATTAAAGGGCCGGACAAGAGGTTAAAAGTCCGGACATGTCCGGACAAATCCGGACGGATGGTAACCCTACGCCCGAGGGCCTCCGACCAGGCTTAACGACTAATATCTATCGATATTAACAGGGACCAACAGCTTAACGTACCTTCTGAAGCACCGAGATGCTTGTAAATAGACGTCACTTAAATGGTCATTATGGTCACCCATCCCAAACATGTCGCGCCGTAGATTGCTTAACTTTTGGTATCACTACCAAAGCGTTGCAGCCACTGCGCCACAAGCACCTCAATTTTATAAATGATCCTTCTAATTTTATAAACGCGAAAGTTTGTCTGTATGGATGCTTGTTACTCTTTCGCACCGAAACTACTCGACCGCTTTGGCTGAAATTTGGGACATAGATAGATTATAACCTGGAATAACACATAACTTCACGGTTCCCGTGGGATATGTCTAAAATAGGTTCTATGCGGGTGAAACTGCTGGGCACAGCTAGTATGGAATAAAAAAATAAAGGCTATTTTTTTATTAAAATCTAAGAATTACTTAGCTTTTTGCCCCATTTTGGTTGAAGCGATTGAGAGACATTAAACTTTTTGTTGTTGTTTCAGATGGCCGGACAAATAGACATGAATTTGCAGAGCGATTTGATGGCCGCGTTTGAGGAATCGTTGTAACATGTGTCGAGAACAATTTGATAATAATATGTACATATGAGTATGATATAGATATAAAATAGCAATGCAATCGATTTGTATGGTGAAGTGACACTGAAGTGATGTTGTGGTCGTTTTGTGTGTGAAAAGTTGACTAACATGTGGTTAAGTGCTGTGAATAGATTACTTATTTTAAATTAAACTGTTGTACCATCAATCTACTTTGTGGTCGTGTTATGGGCCTTTAGGGGGTTGCATTTTAAATAATGTGTTATATATAAGTTTGTATGTAAGTTCTTATAGTAAACAACTCTCTTTACATTCGTATATGCCTATATATTTATATTTCGTTCTAGAAGTGTCATCTACCTTCCGCAATTTGTTTTATAGTACGTACTAATGACTAGCGTGGTAGTGATTGAAATTGATAAAAGGAATCAGAAATGTTTTATTTTATGTAATTGATCAATAGACAATCAACTAAACCATGAAATCTGTTAATTTGTCTATGCACTTTCTCATTGTATGACGAATAATTATAACCGCATGTCCAAGTTACATTCATTGTAGGTGTAAACCCAAGTAATGACATAATATTGTACTGTTAATATTTTATTGCTTTAGACAAATTGTACAGTGACAAAGGGCATAGACCTGTATTGTATTTATTAGTAGATTGGAATTCTGTTACGTATTCGATTTTCGATAAATATTGCTTAATGTTAGTAGATTTTTTATCAGTCTGTCACTTGAAAGCAGATCAAATGTCATACATTTGATTTGAAATATATTTATTTTACATTGGAATATGTCTTTTTATGATTTTGTAGATAGATAACTCCATTGCTGGGGACAGATGTTTAGTAAAGTAACCAAGTTTTGCATACTACTACCTACTGGTATGTAAGAAATAAGAGTGGATTCATAAAACCCATCTTGAAAATTGTATATTGTTAAGAAAATTTTAATTTCAGTCATTTACTTAAACTCGGAAATCAAATGTAGATAATAAAGTAAAATATATTGACATTCCATAATGTATTTTGTTGTTTAAATTATTGTGTTATATCTACATATTCTTTTCGATTGTTTATTTAAAGTAACATATTATTATATGTAAGTTACAAATAGTAGAAACGCTACTACATAAAATAGGTGTCTAATCATGATATTGCATAAACTGAATCAACGTGTATAGTTAAAATGTCGACAAAAGACTGCGGGAAAGTAATAATGATGTGAGATGAGAATCGAGTGATGACTAATGAATGAATGATATAAAATAACTACTTTTATCTTGTTTTAGCATACATTGAAAAATCCTCTTTTATTACCACAACTTAAATACATTGGAAATTTAATACTTTTGGATTTATTTTCGGCCAATAATAATAATAATAGTCCTCCTGACCGATTTCGACCACGGCGACCAATCTCAACAGAGATCAGCCAACTACGCAGGAGATACTATAGTGCAAAAGTGTGAGTGCTATTGACAGGTGCACTCACTGTTCCATCACTCTCAAAGTTCGGTGAGACGGCAATCCGACATGACCGGAGACAGATCAGGCGCTGGACCAACGGCTTAACGTGCTTTCCGAGGCACGGGGGTGTAACACCGCCAACTTCCCGACTCCGAGCCGTTTTTGAGAATTTCATGACAGAAAATCTCAGAAACTATTTTGGCTCGACCTGGGATTCGAACTCAGGACCTCTCGGATGTAAGGCAGAAACGTTGCCACTACACCAACGAGGTAGTCAATAAAAATTTGTTTGGCCAATAAAAATTGCATGAATTGAATACAATACATAATACACCAGGAAAGTTAAAGAGTTTTTCAGGCACAGAGATAAGACAGGAGGTTCGACGCTTTATCATCAGCTCTTATTTATGTAGATGTAACTGGTCAAAAATGTACGAAATTTTTTTTGTGCAATTTTTATCCAAAGTAAAGTTGAATACTGACTATTATATTTACAAATTACACATCTAGCTTTATATTGAAAGCAGGGAGATATTCTCAGATTTGGCTGTAACAGCCTTACGTGCCGTGCACAAAGCATACATAGTATTTTAAAATTAAGGACCACTATTTTTTTTTAAACCGGTCAAGTGCGAGTTGGACTCGCGCACCGAGGGTTCCGTACAAACCTGTAGGTATATAACTCTTATATACGAGTAGTAAATTTTCAAAATTGTCAAAAATAACTGAAAATTTACGGTTTTCGTAATTTTTCCTATATCTGTACTATAAGACGTTACTTCGTACTAAATTTCAAGATTCCAAGTTTACGGGAAGTACCCTGTAGGTTTTGATTCCCGTGCGAGTTTCGAGCGGCCTAACTGGCTGTATCTTTTGATTGCGTTGGCTTAGAAGGTTGATTTTTCTACAGCTTCCAGGGACAGTAGACCTAAGTATCATATAGAAATTTCAGTTTGATACCTTAACGCGTTCGTGAGAAAAACGGGTCTTGACAGACGGACGGACGAAGGGTTCCGTTTTTTTCTTTTGAGGTACGGAACCCTAAAAACCTGTTAATAAACTCTTTTGCAAAAAAAAACGGGCACTTTAGATTTTTTCCTCTACTTTAATGAAGAAGAACAAGAAATAGGTTTTATTAATTTGACGATGTATTGGCATGTTATTTGAAGCATCCTGGCATGATTCTTTACGTTCCAAATTTAAAATTTGAAATTAATAAAAGAAAAATAATGATTATTGTGGATTATTCTAAAATTGCTTTACTAATGGCGCGAATTGCTGAAACGATTTTTAACTGATTACGATATTTTAAAACTTTTTGGACATTTTCTGCAAATTAAACAATTTAATCTTTATTTTTACATTAAATACCACTTTTTGATATGAGTGATAAAGCGATAAGGGCCGGTAAAATTATAGCCCTACTTGAAGAAGGTTGTTCGCAAACTTACGTGTCTCAGCGGCTAAATGTGAGTCGTTCAACTGTCCAGAGGACTTGGCAACGGTATCAAGAGACCGGTTCGGTCAAAAGAAGACCCGGTTCGGGAAGAAAACGATGCACAGAACCAAGAGATGACCGCTTTTTGGTGAGTCAGGCGTTGCGGAATCGTAAGGCGTCAAGTGTGGGTGGACCTGAAGAAGAGCCTTGAAGAAGTAAGAGGAGTAGAAGTTAGCTTGTGGACGGTCAGGAGGAGGCTTTTGGCTGCCAATATCAGGAGTTACCGCCCAGCTCGGGGCCCTAAATTACTCCGTGAGCACCGTGTTGCTCGACTTCAGTTTGCTCGGAACTGTGCTTCATGGACTCTGGAGGACTGGAATAAAGTATTGTTTTCTGATGAAGCTAGAATCTCTTTGTGTGGAGAGGACCGACGCCGGCGAGTGCTGCGAAGACCACGGGAACGCTATGCGGAAGTGTGTTTCGAAGAAATCACTCCTTATGGCGGAGGCTCCGTTATGTTTTGGGCAGCAATTAATTCGACGGAGCGTACGGAGTTAGTTTTCATAGAAAATGGAACATTAAATGCACATCGGTACATAATGGAAGTCCTTATTCCATATTATGCACAACCCACATTGACTGCACTTGGGGAAGATTCCATTTTTATGGACGACAATGCTCGCTCGCACCGTTCTGGCGACGTGGAAGCGTACATGCAAGAAGTTGGGATCCGTCGTTTAGATTGGCCAGCTCGAAGTCCTGACCTCAATCCAATTGAGCATGTCTGGGATGTTCTAAAGAGACGTGTAAGATCAGTGCAACCTGCTCCACAAAACATCAGGGAGCTAAAAAGAGTCATTGCAGAAGAGTGGGAACGAATTCCTCAAAACGTTATTAAAAACATCGTGGAAAGCATGCCCAGAAGGATTCAAGCTGTGATTTTGGCAAGAGGAGGTCACATTCGGTATTAGGTTTTTACATTTGTAACTTTATTTAATTAAAAAAAGTAAAAAAAAATCTTATCTTTATTGCCGACCACTTCTTATTGTTTGGGCGTGTACATCGGTTTTAAAGAATCCATCGTTTTTTTTTTCTTTTAGTTGCCCGAACTCACTTCACGCGCATTAATTTACACGATTATAAGTATACAGACTACGTCAAAGAAATAAATTTCATTTAATTAACTCAAATCGACCTTAGAACGTAAATTTCCTTAGGTGCCCGTTTTTTTTGCAAAAGAGTGTATTTATTTTGCGTAAGATTTAAAGAAGAAGCAAGTATGTGTGACTACAAATCTGTAGAGTTTCTGTGGTGTTGTAAAGCTATTAATTCCATTTGTTAAATAGTAGGTAGTAGTAGTAGTAAGCAGATTTAAATACATATGTACTGCAGTCAAGCCTTCCTTCAGAAATCGCATGTGATTTCGATGTCGTACAACCTACCTAAAACGATATCGGAAACGATGGAACTGATGAACATTTTGTCACAGTTTATACATTGCTTGATATGAAGCCTGTGATCAGGAAGTCGATGATAAAAAAAAAACAATGCATTTAGGTTGCAAGCTCATTCGGCCCAGGTTCGATTCCTGGCTTAGTCAGACAGTCACTTTTTCTTCTGCAAAAATATTTTCCTAGTATTAAAAAGTTACCCAATAAGATTTAAGAACACACACCTTTCCACGTAAGGGGTAGCGGCAAGATCTGGCCGCCGCACCGGGCGGTTCTGCCCGCAACATGATATACATTCTGTGTACTAAGTATCGGGAGTTTGTAAAACAAAAGAAACAAATTATTAATCTACATTTATTTTATCGCGCTCAAAGTAGGCTCGGCTCGTTTTCGAGCTATTCTGAAGACTGTTGCCTTGTTTGCATGGTGAACTCATAAACCCATGTCTTCAGCGACATGCTTTCGCTGCGCTTTTTAACAAAATTGAGCTCTTTTAGAACTAATCGAGCGGCGACGCGTTTCCTAACAAGACGATAATGTAGGGTAAAGGACCTCCAGAGGTAGGACTTCATAAAATTGGTAACACACTTTATTTTTATAGGTCTCTGACTCTGATTTCATTTAATGCGCTTTTTTTTATTTTACTGTTTTTGTTGGAAAGTTTCGACATGATTTTACTTGACAGGAAAGGAATCCAACAGGGACCCAGTCTTACACGCGCTACCGGATAATGTGGAGGAGGATAGGACTTTAAACTATTTCGCCATTAAAGTTTTGTATACTTTCTTCACCCAGCTAGCCACTCTACCAGCTAAAATATCTGAGGAGATTACATAATTGTGTTTGTACTGCCAGGTATGTACTGTGTATAGTATTTATAAGTAAGTGAATAGTAAGTATACAACTCACTTGTATGCCGCATTTGACATTAACGGGTTCCGTTTCTTGAACTTATTAAGATTCGAATTTACTTTTTTAAATTTCTTCCAAGGTTAAAAAATGCTACCTGCTGCTCTATGGATTAAATGAATGGTGAGTGAATAATTGCAGTTAGAACGTGGTTAAGTAGTCACTGTGAAAAAATCGTTCTGTGGTACGAAATGCTAAATCAGTGAAAGTGAACCATCCATTTTCAATTCTTCTTTATTAAGACGGTAGATAAACTAAGACCCTAGTTTTTAAAATTATTCATATAACATGGTGGTTTCCTTTTCATGATCGTCATCTTAATCGGCCCTTACGTAAAAAATCTTTTTTGTTAAAAGATTTTTTACGTAAGGGTTTACGTTATTCCGTAAATACCTACACAGGCGGCAGCATCACCAGACATCAAAGGCATCGAACTATTGTATAAAATCGTTATACTGAGTCAATAGGTAGGCAAAGAGATAGTGATATTCCGAAGATTTGCATTCCTGATCCCTACACAAAGTAACACTGCATAGTCGATGACGAAAATCGCGATCGCTACACTTTATTCAATATTGTATGAAAAGGGCTTAAGCCATCGCTAGGTCACGTGACTTCGTTCTACCATTCATTCCCACATAAAAAATTAACAACCGAAGTCGATAGCGAATTTCGCCAACTATAGGGGCCTTAGTGGAATTAAACTCTAGCCTAGTTCAGCTCTAGGATGTAAGAAATTAGTTACAACCAAAAGATAATCAGATTGAAATTTCTGGGATAAATCTTAATTTTCGAAGCATGTGGTTACATGACAAATGAGGTTTGCAGTACCGTAGTGGTAGTACGTACATTGCGAGTAAATATAAAGAGATATTACCTACAGGTCCTACAGCTTTTTCTGCGCTTTGATAAGCACTTTCAGATGATGTAACATTTCTGTTATAAAGAATATACTTGAAAATTGAACTCTTATGTAGTGAAACTTAGTGCTATCCTATTAGCGCGATTGAAACTGAACGCTAAGTAAGAAATAAAACAATGCAGTCCATTTGGAATTATAATATATCACATTCCTCGATCTGTACAACTAAATTAGACTACAGACAAGCGCTTATAATATATATTATTATTACATTACATGTATATTTAAATAAATTCATATAACGCCGAAATAATACTAGGAGGCGTTGGAGTCCCATTCGATGAGGTAGGCGGGTACTGCGCCAGGTGCGAAACGGCGCGCGAGAATACGGAAAGTTTGTCCGGCGCGGAAGTACGATTGCACGCTGGACTTCAGCGCAGATAGCTGCAGCGCGTCGACGCTAGCGCCGCTGCCCGCGCCCTTGTGCGGACTCAACTGCAAACTCTTCACGCTACTGTTGTTACTAGCACTGCCGGTCGTATTCCGACGTGCGTTCTCGTAGTAATTCTTCTCCTGCCTCTGCCTCAGTCTTCTGCCGTGGAATTTCGCGCTGTTGTGAGCGTTCGCCGAAGCGACTTCCACGTTTTCGTTTTGGCTTTGCGCCGTTTTGTTGGCGTCCTCGGGAAGTGGACAAGACTTGTTCAACTGTGAATAAAATAACAGTATTTGAGACAAGCGCAAAGGCACTTATGCTAAAACGAAACAAAAAAATCCTACTAATATTATAAACGCGAAAGTTTGTCTGTATTGATGTTTGGTACTCTTTCACGCCACGACAACTAGACCGATTTAGCTGAAATTTGGAACCTACATAGAATATAATAACCTGGAATAGCACATAAGGTACTTTTTTAATCCGTAGAAATTCACGGTTCCTGTGTGGTATGTAGAAAACGGGTTCAATGCGGGTGAAACCGCAGGGCACAGCTAGTCTATATAAAAATGAGTTGCTTTTCATTAGTCTCACTAAAACTCGAGAACGGCTAAACCGGTTGGACTAATTTTAGTCTCGAAATATTCGTGGTCGTCTAGGGAATGTTTAGATCAAAAAAAATAAAAAGCAACGGGCAGGACAACGCCTACGGGTCCGCTAGTCGTTTATATTACGATATAGCATTGTGATTGAATAGATTGAGCATTACACCTTTCCCGCAAAGGTCGATAAAACGATTAGAACTATCATCATTCAAACTGACTAAACTGTAAAACTTCCCTACTACATCGCATTTATAGGAAAAAATTGTATCTCAATCAGAACTCACCTGCATTTGCATGTATTTTCTAGGTCTTCGATGTTTTCTTCGTTTTACTTCGCCATTGGGTAATATAACTATATCCTTTTCACTAAGTTTTCTCTTCAATGGCCTAACCATTGGGCCCATCATTGGATTCAATTGCACCGGCAAAGAAAGTCTTGACTGCAAGTTCTTCCCATTTTGTTTGCTACTCTTAGTATACATATTCAATGCTGAGGTATATGACTTGGATGGGTACGTATTTTGCATCAAAAATGGATTATTTTTCCCTTGAAAGTCTTTTAGTGGTGGTATAATAGCATCTAAAGTTCCTCTACTGGAAGTCTCGTCTCCTGAAGACTCTATTTCGACAAAGTTGCTGCTAAATGTAGGCAAACTATCCATGTGCTGCAGCGACATTATTTTGGAATGTTCAATAATGTTTTTAGTAGATAACTTGGACACCTCTAGATTCATAGTTGCTATTCTAGTTGAATGCGTGTTGATATTCAAACTGCTATC
This sequence comes from Pyrausta despicata, assembly GCA_963921415.1. Classification (NCBI taxonomy): domain Eukaryota; kingdom Metazoa; phylum Arthropoda; class Insecta; order Lepidoptera; family Crambidae; genus Pyrausta; species Pyrausta despicata. The sequence goes on along the minus strand of OY992846.1, from coordinate 12,281,436 downwards.
TGATTTGTTAGCAGTTTTTTCGTCAGTACTTTCTTTGGGAATTTTATCTAACTTTACAGTACATGGAACTAGCGATGTATTTAGCGATGGCACAGAAGGAGTTTCACAGACAGGCTTAGCTTCATTATTAGTCTCAGTTTTATCTAGTTTGGATATGTCTAATTTATCATCTTTGGCATCGGATTTCCTAGTGGAGGAAGTGCTAACTGCGGGAGAGCGCTGCTCATCGTTTTCGGTAGGTTTAACAGATTCATAGGAACTTGTAGAGTCATTTTCAGAGTTGGAGTTGGAGTTTAGATTCTCGTGAAACCTTTTGCCCATCATCAGATTCAACCAGTGTCCATCGACTGGCACTATCATGTGCTGATTTTGAACTTTATAGGAACTTTTATCTGTGTTGCTACTCGACGGCTGTAAGCTAATAACATAGATTGTTAATTATTACTTAATTCGTTTTGGAAACTCAACAATTTGTTATACTGACGGCAAATTAAATGAATTATTCGCGGAGATAGATTTTTAATTCAAAATTAAGGTAAAAAATAAAATGAACCAATACCTGTCATCTACGATGGATTGCGCTTGCGGTGAGGATGGCCGTGACAAAAAGCGAAGCCTAGGTGCATACTCTCTAACCATATCATCAGTCAAAGACTCCCCCTTCTTTATCTGATAAAAAGCAAACGAAATGTGATTAGGATAGAGTCAAAATATGTACAATGTCCAATAAGTTGCATTTAGTATGAGCTAAACATATGATAATTTCTAAATTAATTATATCAAGTAATCAAAATAAGCAAATAAATGAATTCGACTTCGAAGCAAGTCTATCAGCAAATATGATTTTCTAAAAGCATGAATTAGTATTTTTCTAGCTATCTGTTCAAAACATGATATTATTACGGCTGGTCTCAATATCTATTTTTCTACTTGTCTTCTTTTGACGGAAACCTAAATAACTGTCAGTTTTATACTGACAACTATGTGAGGTTCACATTTTTCTATGAAAGTGATATTGAAACCGGCTATTAGATGTCTACGGTATCTTCGACGGAGCAAGTCTACATTTTATGGTGTTCACCTGTTCTAAAGCTGAAAGCTGCATGGGCGGCGGTGGCGGCCGCCTCAGCCGCAGGCCCCAGATAGTGGCCCGTTTTTTCATCTCCCTCCCACACTTGAACCGCTTGCGCGAAGACGTCAACGCGGTCAGTATCTTCTCCCGACGCTCGTTCACCGATGTTCGCCACATCTGCCGGAAAATGTTCTTGATCGTGACATCAAAAGCAACGAGGAACAATAACAACTACCCAATAGTAAAACGAAGGCCACAAGATTTAAATTCCAAGGGCTGATTTTTTATTGGTCAAAAATAGTTTTGGTGGAAATAGTCATGTCTTAATATTTAAAATGGCTATTTATTATTTATTTACTATATATTTGTTGTATAAATGTTGTTGTACAGTTTTATAATTGAGATGCTAAAAGAGACCAGTCTGTCTGGAGTATGTATAGCGCTAAAGCTAATACGCCTCAGCTGAAATTCATCATTCACAAATCTCAGGTTTAACCTGCGTCACGTAAAAAGTTCCCTGGAGGCACATGGCATGGGAACAGTCGCTATCTCGCTCGCTGGCGGCGGCCCGAACGTGCGTTGCGCGAAATACCCGCTGCGTCGCACTCTTGATTAAAGGACCATGTTCAAAAATATATGAGCACCGTCCACACCCACCAACAGTATGATCGTTAGTATTCCTTACCTGGATTTTTGTTGAATGTTATGTATGTATGTATCTATTGCCTCATGTATGATATTATATTTGGGCGCATTGTATACAGGTATTGAGGTTGTACAGCGCCAAGTGCGCCAGGTCCAGCCATCACAGTGGAGCCGCCTCAAGTATGATATTATTACTATAGGTGTAGCTCTAAGTTACCTTCTCGGGCAGCTGCAGCGCGTGCCAGTTGTCCATAATGTACGGCATGATGACGGTGTCGAGGTCGAAGTAGTTGGGCGCGTTGTACGCGGTGAGGTTGTACAGCGCCAAGTGCGCCAGATCCAGCCAGCACAGCTCGAGTCGCCGCAGGTACTCGTTGCCCCCGTTGCAGTCCGCGCACGCGAATATGTATAACCTGTTTGATATTGACCAATAAATTATACAGTGAAGTTAAGCTATTGAGATATATATGGACTCATTTTTTTTTGTTAGCCTACATCATCTCACTGCTGGGCAAAGGCTTCCCCCAAACCTGTCCACCGATCCCTGTCTAGGACCAGAGTTTGCAAATCCCATGGACCCACATAATATAGATTTAACTGCGAGTTTGTGTATGTGAAAAAAAAAACATACATAATTAAGTTTCTTAATATTTCGGCTAATGGATTTAATAATTTTAAAATGTAAAGTGCAAATCACAATTACGTTCGACGTGAATGAAAACTAATCTATGTTATTTATCCGTTAATACCATTGTAGTATTTCTGTTTTGATGCCATTAGTCGCCAGTAGACGCGGGAATTAAAAGAATCGATTGGTGTGTTAAAATTACTGAACGTTTTTTGGATGACGTTCTTTATGACTAATTATTACTTTATCCCATGATAAAGTTATAATTAGTTATTATTTTGATATTTAGCATGAATCGACAGAATCTGCTTATTTAATCACCATAAACATAAAAAGCAAGCAAGAAATAAACAAATGCATATGCTGATATACATACTTATCTCCCGCATATAACGGATACTGTAAGCTGGACACGCATCTTTGGTGGAACCATCTTGTACACCTGCAGCACAGCAGCATCTGCAAACGTTCCAACACACGTGAACATCGCATAGTGTATTCCTTGACGAACGAATCGAGATTTGTAACTACCTGCGCAAGCCAGTCGCTCTTCTCGCCACAATAACAGTTAGTCTCGGTTTGATCTTTCGAACCTTCGGACGCGGTGGACGATGCAGTCTGGAAGATTAAAAATGAATCAGAAAAGTTTTAGGAGAGCTTATTGGATATTTAAAATATATAAAAAGCTATAAAAAAAATGACAGTAATTATTTTACGGTGGCATTGATTGTCTACTCATTATATGGATAGCCACATCATCAATCATTGTCATACTTTTTTGGTATCTGTCAAAATGTTGTGGGGCTCCATAGTTTTAATGGGAATACCTAACACATTATTGTAACATCACAAAATCTTAGTTTAAACCTTATTTTACAAATAAAAACTTTAGAGATTGATAAAAATTGGTTGCCTGTAAAGTCGGTATACGGGCGAAAGTTTTACGTGACAACGACTTTGAGTGGTAAAATAATTTTAATGTTAATATTCATTCGTATAACATGAACCGGTGTGTATGCCTATCTCTCTCACTCTCTCTCTCTCGCTCTGTCTCTCTCGCTCTTAGGCGGGTTAACTGTGCTCGAGTGGAAGGGACGCGTGCCTTTCACTTTTTATGTCTGTCTCACTCGCTCTTAGGCGGGCTAACCATGCCCGAGTCGAAGGGACGCGTGCCTCTCACTCGCTCTCATTGTGAGCGCGGAACGTGAGCGGAGCGTAACGCAGTTTCTTGAAGTGTCACCCGGCAAACCAATTTATAAGACGTTGTCACGTCAATAAGAGTTTTATTCCTTAGGACCCATATACTCATTGAATCTTCTGGAATGTCCATCTTAAACGCGAAACACATGCTTTTTAGACCAAGGAATGTTTTTAAATGTATAAACAAAGACACTTACATCACAAGGTGGGGTCAGCTCCTGCTGTTGCCTCCGCTGCTGGCCACCCTTAAATCTAAACAGATCAGATCGCTTCAGGGCGCGGTTCTCGGCCGCCGCCACCCTGTACCTTTGGTCAACACATCTCTTGCAATGCCATGATGCACCTGAATGGAAAAAAACAATGGTTGTGTAATTTCTAAAGATTCCACCAATAGATCACATTTCATAATGACAACCACTTTATGGTTAACAAGTTGACAATCAAGAGGTCGCGGGTTCGATCCCCGCACTGTATAAACTTGGGATGCATCCGATACCGATACCGATACCGATATATCGGCGATACTTTGGGTTTGCCGATATATCGGCATCGGCGATATTTTTATTGCCGATATAACGATACTTTTCAAATTTCGCGCTTTAAAAAAGTAATGTAAACGCGCATCTTTTTTTGATCTAGTTCGTTGCAAACGAGGCACGGACTATCTATGCTCAGGGAAACCCCGCGCTTTATTAACAGTTATTGATTTTATTGTAATTATTACCCTTAATTCTTAATTTCTTTTCTTTTAATCTTATTAAAAGTGTGACTCTTTATATTTTTTGATAGAAATTAAAAACTTTAACCAAATTTGTGTTTTATATATTTTACCTAAATTTAATTTTAATTCTTTAAGCTTTCGTCTTAATATCGGTATCAGTATCGACGATATTTTTATAAGAATATCGGTATCGGTATCGTATCGGCCAAAAGGCGTATCGATGCATCCCTAGTATAAACAACTGTCAACTGTGTGCATGAACATGACTGTTTGTACTGGTCTGGGTATTATATGTATTTATTTAAGTTTATTTGTAATACCACTGTTGATTCTGATTTCTGTAACACAAGTGCTTAAGCTACTTACCACAGATGCAGATCAATGTATGTGATGTTGTTGTATATTATTATTATAAGCTATTCTAATGATAGCTATTGTTATAAGTTATAACTGAATTGACTATGATTGAAATTTTACTACACACTGGAACTGGTTAAAGTGCTTTGTCAAAATAAATCAGAGAGGAAGGATTTTGCTTCCTGGCTTTTTAAGAACATTATCTTATTAGGCACCCAGTTGTTATTGGTCTATCCAAACAAGACCACAGTCTTGTTTGTTTGGAGCTTTATGCATAAATAGTAAGTTTATATTAAAGCAGCTTGGAGGCTCGAGGTCTCAGGTTCAATCATCGCACAGATCAATGTAGAATCATATAAAACCATTTTATTTATCTATATTACTGGTAACATATTGATTTTGCTTCCGTAACTCAGTGCTGTAGATAATAATAACCTTAGACATTTAATACACTCGCGTTTGTAGCCGGGCTAAGCTCGGGCCACACATATGATCCGGCCGCAACCTCACGCCAACTTCGCACGAATCGTTCCAGAGATCACACTCACCGCTGATCCAAGACTCCACCGGCGGCGAGTGGCACTTCGCGTGGTAGCCCCTCCCGCACATGTCGCACGCCACAATCGCGTTGGCGGCCGGGCTCGCCGCGGGCCCCTCGCGTCGCTTGCACACAACACACATGATGCGGCCGTCGTCCGCGGGCGGCGCGCTGAGCAACTTGAGCGTGGCCACTGGCGCCCACGAGTGCGTGCCGTCCCCGAACTTGACGAGACATCGCGCTACGCCCGTGCCGACTTCGCACGAATCGTTGTCGTTGCTGGTGCTCAATTCCACTATTGTGCCTGTTGGGTAAAAGTGCCTTTATGAATGACAGATGAAATGTCTAAACTCCTAATTTTTATGATATAGCACATCAAGCTTTACCTATGAAATTAAAATATATTGATCAATTCTATTTTATGCCATAAGACAGAGAAAATTTGCTAATAATTAAATATTTGAATGCATGAGCTGATTATTTATATTTTCTGAAAAAGATTCAGCTCTTTTTCAGAAAATATCTATAAATAATCAGCTTTCAGCTTTTAGGAATATGATAAAAGGACATAGTAGAATAATGGTCTCAGATACATTGTCATGCTAAATTACTTCATGTGCAAAGACAAATATACAGATATTTGTACACATCTACTAAAAATATTTAAAATAATACTAAAAATATTAAAAATACACCCACCTAAATAATAGCGTCCATCCTTGTTGGGCACAAGGACATCATCTCCACAGTGGAATGGGTTTGCATTGTTTTTTTCCGTGTTGGTAGTAGAGTCTGGCATGGCATCCTGTGTTTCTTCTTTTTTCTCATTATCTTTACTTGCACATGGTGTAATTGTCTTGTCAAGGTCGCTCAGGAGTGCATCGATCAGAGACAATTGAGTAGTGACCTCTTTGGAAAGAAAACATACCATTATTGTAGGGCAAAAGGAGTTAATTGTTAAATATCTATCTATGAATGTCATAACATAATATTGCATGCATAAAAGAGAACAGTGAGATTGTATTTAGAATTTGTAGTTAAGTAAGGGCTAGAAATATACTAGCAATTCTTCCTCTTTCTACAAACATTGTATTTATGGACACCAGAATGAGTCTACTTACTTTAACATCCAATCCAATAGGTTAGGCAGATAAAGCAACTTTGTTAGTAAAAAGGTGGTGATACAATATATTATTAAAATGGTTGTGCCTGATTCAGTCATTACATTACATTAACTTACCATGGATTCAATTTTTGCAAATATTTACTTTGTTTATCTTTGAAATAATCTCACACAAAGGAACACACCACAACATATAATAAAACAGTAAGATAGAAAAAGAACCAAAGAGAAGATTATTACAATGTATCTGCACAGAAAGGAGGAATGCTAATTTACTATCTGTTGAATAGCTGACTGATAAACTGTCATTTTGACAAAGTGTAAGAAAGCGCGGCGGCCTTAAGAAGATAGAGCTAATGGATAGAAGTAAGGTTTTGATTTGTATCTAGTACAGTAGCTACTAGTACCTAGTCAAGACAAATGGTCTAGCAGTTATTTTAGATTTGGCAACAGAAGATATGAGTTTATAAACAATCCACATGTTTTGTTCGATTTATAACAGTCATAAGCATGAAGAAGAACAGGTAATTGTTAAATAAGAACTGAACAAGACACGTTGAATAAACTACATGATAGTATTAGAATCTGATGAGGTTTTCATGCACAATACACTTAAGATATAAATTATATGCTTACCTGCGTTGATGTCCATTGCAAACAAGTGACTTTATCTCACAAACATAATCTACAAACCATAACTACCACTGTAGCTTATTGCTGAAGAACAAACACGAAGAGCATTGGCGCTATTGCGGCCATTATTATAGTCAAACGTTTCACAATTTTCCCGCGGTACAATATAACAATTTGAAATACACAATATTCGTCATTATAAACTAAACCATAATCATATCTAATTTGTTGCACTAGTTAATTGAACTAAAAATATAGCTAAAATAATGTTTTATAACGATAAATCTAAAAAAATAACCCCTTTTCTCTTCCGAACTCCATCAACGCAATTTTTTTTTTTTTCTAATCTTTTCGTACACGTTTCTTTACAAGCAAAGTGTCAAAGCAACCCTCACATTTTTAATTTTAGAACAAGCGAGCTGTGTAATAAAACTGCACACAACGGAGCGTTATTTATATGTTGCCATTTGTGAAATGATTTGCAAAGCGTTGTCATTATCAAAATATTTTTGTGCGGCTTGTACACAATAAGGATTTAGGATAAATAACGGGATCATCAACTGATGTCAAACGAACAAAAAAACTGTCTTCTGGCCTGGCAGTGTACCGCTGAAATGTTATTTTCATTGTTATGTCTTTGTTGGTAAAGCCACTGAGCATTGGGGTGAGCAAGAATATTTTCGTAACGTATTCGTGTCGTCCAAACGTAATAAACTGTCCGTTTGCCCCATACAGTATAGTAAATATACAAAAGGATTTGCCCATACAAATTGACAAGTCAACGATAGGTGAACGCTAGTTAGGTGAGGGATAGTTGTTCGTGCTCACCCCACATGTAGTAAAGGCTTACCTCGGAACTACTCGTTGGGGGAATAGTAGGCTCGAAATCGAATCTAGAAAAAAGTGTAGTTCTCAACGTTGTTTTGTGCATTTTTAGGGTTCCGTACCTTGAAAGAAAAAAACGGAACCCTTATAAGATCACTTTGTTGTCCGTCCGTCCGTCCGTCTGTCAAGACCGTTTTTCTCAAGAACGCGTGGAGGTATCAAACTGAAATTTCTATATGATACTTAGGTCTACTGTCCCTGGAAGCTGTAGAAAAATCAATCTTCTAAGCCAACGCAATCAAAAGATACAGCCATTTAGGCCGCAAATTTTCGCAAATTTTCGAAACTCGCACGGGAATCAAAACCTACAGGGTACTTCCCGTAAACTTAGAATCTCGAAATTTAGTACGAAGTCACGTCTAATAGTACAGATATAGGAAAAATTACGAAAACCGTAAATTTTCAGTTTCATCATATAAAAAAATATTTTTGACAATTTTGAAAATTTCAAAGTTACTACTCCTTATCTCATGAACGCGTTGAGATATTAAATTAAAATTTATATTAAATACTAAAGTCTATAATACCCGTGATGGGTGAACTTTTACTTATATACCTACAGGTTTGTACGGAACCCTCGGTGCGCGAGTCCAACTCGCACTTGACCGGTTTTATTTTTAATAGCCAAAAGCGCTTCTTTTAAACCTTTACTATAAGCCCAACGTGTGGATCCGGCTTTACTTTTTTGGGATATTTTCCGGTTTTAAGTCGAGAAACCAGACTACATCTTAAAACTCAGCTGTTTCTGTCACTGTCAGTCGACGTCAAACTTGTCAATGTCAAATGAATGTGTATTGTCGAATCGAACGAAACAACTTAGAGAATGATTGAATTTATTACAACAAAATACAGTTTCAATATACCTGAATAAAAGAAAATAGTGAGTGCATTCTCAGCTGGATTTTTCAATACTTAATGGTGACGAATAACGATTTACGTCATGGGCAACGCAGGTCTAAAACAACATTATGAAACTGCATCAAAAACAGGTGTTTTGCAAATATCTGACCATAAATTGAAGGATATTCCACCAGAAGTGCTTAATTTAAGTGAAAAACTCAGGAACTTGGACCTATCAAAGAATAAACTTCCAACTCTGCCCGAAGACATAAGTAAATTTAAACTGTTAAAGCAATTGAATTTGGAGAGCAATAAATTAGAAATTGTACCAGATTATATCGCGAAATTGCAGAAATTGGAGTTACTAAATGTGTCTAACAATTCTATTCAATCTTTACCGGATTCATTCAGTAAACTGTTTAATCTGAAGCAAGTATTTTTGAATGAAAATAAATTCAAGCAATTCCCTGTGCAACTACTTGGCCTTACTAGTTTAGAAGTTGTTGACCTCTCGCACAATAAGATTACTGAGGTGCCACCTGGAATGGGAAACTTTTATGCAGCAGAGCTCAATTTAAGTCAAAATGAGATATCGGTTCTGAGTGAAGATTTGCACTTGGCCCCGAGATTAAAAATTTTAAGATTGGAAGAGAACTGTTTGAGTCTTGAAATGATTAAACCTAGTTTGCTGAGAGATTCAAAAGTTCACACTATCAATTTAGATGGGAACTTATTTGAAGTAAAGCAATTGGCTACACTTGAGGGGTACAATGAATATACAGAAAGATATACTGCTATGAAAAAAAAAATGTTTTGATAAAACATCATTTTATTAGGAATTTTTGACACCAAATAAAAGTAATTACAAATTAATCACAATTTTATCACTTGTGTACATTTTATACGTAGTTTATTGTAAATACCAAAATGATAATTTTTGTTACTTTGTGCTTGTGTCTGCAGTCCCAGCCAAGACTAATGTTTTAGTTCTTGAAACCTAAAATTTTAATTTAATTATAACTTAAATAAATTGCATCAAATGATGCTACAAATAAATAAGATTACCAAGCATATTAGAAGCACAAATTATTTAACACTTTGTATTAACTAATTTTACTTGCATAGTCACTTGTTTAGTTGTCTTCTTAAAACCTAGTAGGTAGTAATTCTTTTTTTAAGACCACTCATAATTATTATAATACTTAATATTAATAAATTATGTTGCTCTGGCACATTCCTTTAAATAAATATTAATTACAAATATATATTTTTTTTAATATCTAACCTAATTATTATATTCACTTCTTTATTTTTGAACATTCACCTGATATATTTGTCACAAAACCCGAATGTATAAAAAATTATGTATACATTAAAATAATATTTAAAATGTCAGTCTGGAATTCTTTAAAAGTCCCATTAAAAGTAATATAGACAAAAATGAATTTTTTTTTCGTCGTGTTAATTGTTAACGACAGCTCACGAACACAAGCATAAGTCAAGATTAGTCTGTCGTAACTTTAACTGTATTATTTTCGATCATTGTTTACCTTTTGTTATTATATAACATTTTATAGCTCATAGAACTTAGGTACAGGACTCGCTCTAAGTTTTCTGTAAATAGCTAACTAGCTATACTGTTTACCTGTTCATAACTTGAACTAGTAAACAGTTAATAAATAAATAAATATTTCACAACAATCACACCAATTCTCTAGTCCCAAAGTAAGCTACGAGGCTTGTGTTATGGGTACTAGACAACGGATAAACATACTTAAATACTTTTTTTTTTGTAAATAAATACATATTATACATAGAAAACACCCAGACCAGTACAAACACACATGTTCATGCACACTTATGCTTGTACTGTGCGGGGATCGAACCCGCACAGTAAGGAAATGTACATAAGAAAACTTTGTAAAGATCTGGGAAAACAGATCTTGCGTTCTTGTTAGGCTGGTAGTGTCGTCTGCCCCTATCACTGATGTTAATGACGGTAGCACATTATTTCACTATCAATATTTATTACAATAAATGATTTATTTGCTTAACAAAGAAAATACTTTACTTATTTGAACTATACAACACATATACACAAAAAAATAAGAGACCCACCTACAAAGCGTTCTTACATAAATGGCTTTCTTAGGGCCGCTTTCACGTGTGGGCCGGCCGCGTCGAAAGCGCTCAAAAATCGGCCTACCTACAAATAAACCCACACACTATACCAACTTCGAAGAAAAGTAGGAGCTATCGACGGATGAAGTTATCGGACCGCTTTGTCACATCATTCAGACGGAGCGCGCGGTGAATAGAGTAGGTATACCTACCATTCATTATCTACTCCGCTACGGCATTCCAAATCCAGTGTCATGCTTGCTTTCGGACAAACGGGGGCGTGCCTCTGCGCAGCGTCCAAATAAAAAAAATATTTTACACATTTTATAAAAGAAACATGCATTTAATTATCTGTCCGGTCTAATAATTTAGTTGTGTTAGTGCCGTTTCAAACTTATTTTTATGGGTTTTTTCTTAAAAAGGGAACAAAAAAAACATTGTTGAAATATCGTACGACTAGAACGGACTGCGCTCTTTTGAACTTCGCTTTACAGGTCAGTACAATTAAAGCTTGTGAATACCTACTTAAATAAAATGATTTTTTTTCAAAGCAAATCTACCTGTAAGTAGTCTCATATTGAACTGAAATAACCAATGGTGCGAATCGTAAATGTTTTAAAATAACGCGTTTAAGCAAAAGTTTAACCAAATAAGGATGCCGTCAAATATCTTACTATATTAATTATACTTAAATAGAGACAAATTATTAAACATAAAATGTCCGGGGCATACTAGACAATCTACATATTCCACATATACATTTATTTATTTGACGCACCGCCCACTAATCATTTCTGCTTAGCCCAAAGGTATGACTGGTAGAGAATGCCCTACGGCGTTTAGTCCACCTTTTGTACATAGTTTTGTTGTGCAATAAAGCTTAAATTAATAAATAAATAATGCGAAAACCCTCTTTGTCCATCCAATCCTTTCGTAGGAGATATTCCCATACACTTCTTAATATATTATGACATAACTGCCCTTAATAATTATCTACCTAATAATTCACTATATTTGTCTATCTTTGGGTTTCTTGCCAAACTCCTACAAAAACAGTTTTATCGATACTCACCACTTAGTAATGCCTTACCACTTTACGTAGGTATTAATGTTATACCTTATTAACGCTTATAAAAATAAGGGATTAAAAACGCAAAAAAAAACTTTACAAATAAAACAGTCATAGAAACTCATTAAATAATACTTGTAGGCTTTTTCCGTACAGTATGTTTATTGTATATTTTAGTTTTTTTTTGCGGATACAATGTACCTATGTAAGTAATGCGTTAGTTGCCGACTAAATATATATTTTTTTTTAAATAGAAGAATCCTGCCTTGTTCAGTTTTGTTTATCTACTTTGCATGAAATGATAATCAGCCTGTGTTTAAAGTTAAAAGTCTTTCTCTTATGTAATCCTTAAATTATCGAAATTTTAATTTATTTACATGGGCTTAAAAGTGAAGGATTTTTTTTTGTGTTCAAGCCATTTTTCCTTTTTATAAAGACACCTACCCTATTTGTGTTTAAAAAATTATATGATATTTCTTTAAGTTGCTATAGTAATACTTATCTTTTATTAATAATTTTCTAGAGATAAAGCTGATTGATGCATAAAATAATACCTTTACAAAGCGTCATAATCTTATGTTTAACTTTAAATACTTAATTTTGTTAAAACATAATAAACTTTATCATATCATTTGAATGACTGAGTTGCTAAGTAGGTACTTACCTAACTTAAGGAAATAAATTAAAACTGTAAGCCGGGATAGACATTCAAACTAATACATAAATAAAAGAAGAAATGCTTTAGTCTCGCTCGAGCCTGGGACTTATTAGCGGGGTTGCCAATCTGTGGGGAATATATGGAAAAAAATATAAAAGATAAACAATAAATATTATTTAAGTGATTGATTTTAGTTTAATTTTATAAAAAACTTTTTTAAATTTTTTTTATAAAAAAGTTTTTTGAGGATAAAATCAGCGGATTTTTATCCCCAAATTCGGGGAATTCGATCAGGATTTTTGGGGATTTGGATGAATTAGCTTTGGCAACCCTGCTTTTAGGCTGTTCTTTTTCGGCATCCCAAGGAAAACGTGCACAAAACCAACCCCGACAAAAACAGCTGGTAAACTCAACGGCTGGATGGATTTTGCCAGCCATTGCTAAGAACCACTGTGATTAAATTATCTTTCGGATAAAAAACCGCATTAAAATCATCCGATCGGGAGCTACGATGCCACAGACACACCCACACATACAGGAAAGAGGTCGAACTTATAGAACGTCGCTTTTCGTTTCTCGTTGGGGGTTAAAAATTAGCTTCAGTTCTCTTTACTGTTATCATGTTCAATTATGCAATATGCGTTTGCAACAGCTGGCTATTGGTTAGATTGGGCTGTCAAAACCCAATAATACTTACAATTGCGCAATACCAAAGTAATCACCTGGCGTCTTAGTCTAATCAACCGCCCTGGAAGAGGCAAATTAATCTGATCTAATCGACCTGACTTATTTTTTATTTCACTTGGTCTCCTTCGGCGATCTCTATTTGGACGAAGTAGGGGATAATGTAGAACGTTCCTTACAATTTTACAAACACTTTCATGACCGCTGCGTGTTCGGTTAGGTTATCACTCGTATTCGTGTGCGTATCAAACAAATCACGTGTGCGGAAAGTGGGAGATGATCGATAAATAATTATTCAGTAGCAAATCACGACAGAGAATCTGTTAGGTTCTGAATCTGATCACAGTTTAGTCAGATGCTCTGTCGTGATATTATGATACCTATTGAATACAGGTAGGACTATGTCTGAATAAGGGTTGCCAACTTTTTTTAGAAGGAATAGCGTATATCTGATTTAAAGGAGGTAAATAAAGAGTAAAGACTTACAAAAAAATAGTATCATTTATTTTGTACTTTTAAAAAGGAATTTTCTGTACTTTTAGCATCACATTTTCATTGTTTTTTAAAGGAATTGCACGAGTCCAAACATTTTAACTCGTAAAATACATATCAAGAGCTCATTTTTGATAAATTTAAATGAAGATTTGATTCTCTCTTCTCGCCACTTTACATTCATGACCGAAAATATTCTTTCAGTAAATGCTAAAGTGGCGGGGACAAAGAGTATATTTTAGCTTATATTTATATTAAACAATAGTCTAATTAGGTACATATGAATTTTTGCATATTATTACAGACTGGCACTAGTTAAGTAAACATTGTTTTAAAAAAGTATTTAAGCGTACTCTATTAGTGATATAGATCTTAGAGTACGCCTACATGATTTAAAGGAAAATACTCTATTTAAGGGTACGGTTGGCAACCCTAGTCTGAATGTAAGTTTAATCATTAGACTTGCCATTTCCAAACTCAAAGCATAATGATCATCCTGTGTGATCTGATCATCATCCATTTAACAACTAGGTACAAGGTATCTCATTTCAAAGGAACATTTGAGTTATGTATTGTTAAGCTGACTGCAAGGTCTACCTACTTTTTTTCTATTTTAATTGAAAAATCCAAGGTATGGTAAAATGAATAGCTTAAGATACGACGTGCAAAAATCATTATGTACATTTCAGAGTGTAAATTAACAGGGGTATTACCTAATATTTGATACTTAAAATGCTATTCATTAAAGTATTGCAAAGGTACAATGGTTAATGGTTATGTTTCAGTTATACCTAATTAGCATACTTTTTTGCATATTTTTACGGCTAATTGTAGGTAAGTATCTATATTTACCTAATATTTTACGTAAAAATATGCAAATCAATTCCCTACTAATACTGGTTTAATAAACCGACTTCCGACAGTCTTTTTGTTTACGGCTGGTCTACTTATAAATACCTATTTTTCCACTAAAGGAAAGAAAATACTCAAACGTTATATTTTTTTACATCACAAAATCACGTAACCCAGAAGGCTAAAAGTATAGAAATAATGGGCAATTGAGGATAATTTGTCATTATAATAAATCATCTAAGGCCCATTGTTCTCGTTGTTGTTGCGAGTTTAAACAATTACCCGAGTAAACGTACCATTTGTTTTTTTCATAATGCTTTAGTCAGGTGGTAAAAAATGGAAGGTGCTTGGGGCGCAGTTGGTGCACCCCTTTGGTAGTGATACTAAAGTTTAGCAACCTTAGGCGCGGTGTTGTTTGGGATGGGTGACCATTCCAACCATTTAAGTTACGTCTATTTACAAGCATCTTTGTGCTTTGGAAGGCACGATAAGATGTTGATCGGGTCGGAGGCCCTCGGGCAACTTAATAAAATCTTACAGTAAGGTTGGTCACTTACCCAACACCCAACTCCTCCTAATCCGCACTGAGCGAGTATAGCTCGTACCACCTCATAGATGAGGTGAGGCTTGTGTGTGCTTAGAAATCACTTTTAGTGTTTCAGAAAGACTCTGTCTGTCTCTGTCCTGAATTGAAAACCAAACCTTGGAGGAAGTTTTCTCAATAGGAAACAAAACTATCTCGGGTTCCACAATGTAACGAATATAAAAATAAATTATGAAAGCATATCAACTGTTCAGCCTTCAGTCCTTCATTGGTCACACTTATCCTATTGGATAATATTGGCACTGTGTGCGAACAAGGACGGTTCACGTTACTGGAAGACGATGGACCAATGACCATTTTATCTCGATTCACATCACTCTTTATCACAATTCGTAATTCGCACTGATACAGGATGCGCCAAACTAAACTATCCTTAACGTGCCATGGTCTGATTGATTAACGTATTGAATAGGATCAATTGAGTTTCGTAAAGAAAAAAAATGAAACATCTACTAGGTTTTGTTAAGAACTTTAGAATTGTCTTAACTCTAGATTACAATCTAATTAATGTCGCATTCATAAGATATTTCGACACTGATAAAAATGCTGAGATCAAGTTTCCGTAATCATAATATCTAATGTTAATGTGTATATTACTATTATTCCAAGTTCAATAAAGTTTACGGACAACATGTAAACCCATATCGATGTTAGATAAATACGCAAATTCTTGTTTATATTTTTCAACATTTTTAATTTGTTTCAGATATTTATGTAGCAAGCACACAAAATGTCGTCACTTAACTCCGTCAACGTTGTGTTTGGGTGTGTAATGGCACTGCTCATAATATTGTTTACCATCAGCTCTATCGCAAGATATTACATAAAGGTATGTTTCTATATAGGTATCTACTTACCTAAGGTAGACTATTGATTGACACTTATATATGCTCTCTACACCTTACCTCACTGCCATAGAAGATGTGGGTAATATTTTAAGAAAGTTAATTTTAAGAAAGTGGGTAATATTTTAAGAAAAGAACAAAATCTAGTTAGTACCACCAATCACCATATACCAAAAACTAATTTCGTCGCTTAGTTGTTTCTTAATAGGTTGTCTTAATGCATAAAAAATACTTACGTGTCTTAAATATTTTTTAAACTTTTTTTTTCTTTTCAGTTTACGCTATTCATAGTTCTATCGTTGATATTCGCGACGGCACCACTGCCTTTGATGTTGCTAAAGCCATTTGACCCAAAGAATGCATTGTAAGTATTTTAATTTATGAAACAATTAAATTGAAACACAGCAAATAAATTGTAAGGGAGTCTATAGGTATACTTGGAATAAGACTCAGTATATTTTCTCTGACGTACTGGTTTACAGTTTCTAATCTTGACTTAGTTGGTTTGAACTTTGATGAACTAGTTTATTGGTTTAATAAATAAATACAATGATACAATTGCTTATAAGCTTGTGCCTTACCTATGAATTTAAAATGCCGACAACTTAAAGGTGGTGTAGGTACCTACCTACTTATTTGATCAGATGTCAGGTGTTTTGGCGGCCCGAGGGCCTCTGACTAGGCTTAAAGACAAATATCTATCGATATTAACGGAGACCAACAGCTTAACGTACCTTCCGAAGCACGGAGATGATTGTAAATAGACGTCGCTTAAATGGTCAGATTGGTCACCCATCCCAAACATGACCGCGCTTTAGGTTGCTTAACTCTTGGTATCATCACTACCAAAGCACGACCAAAGCGCCGCAACCACTGCGCTACAAGCACCATACTTATACTTTTTATTTGTTTATTTTACAGAATCCCAGCGGCCTTCCTGCGAATAACAGCAAAAATGCTTGGGATTCGTTGGACTGTTCGCGGATTGGAAAATGTGGACAACTCGCGGGGGGCTGTCATACTCCTCAATCATCAGAGTGGTCTTGATCTCTATGGTATGTTTAGTGATTACTTACAATCAGTTTTCACAGAATACAGCCCTTTAACGGGCGATTGCCAAATGCCAAAACTGCCATTTATTAGAGGAGGTAAAATCTAACCTACTCAGGTAAACTAATATAAGTAGATAAGTTAGCGTGGATTAGACAAAATAATTTCGAGTCGAACAAAAATAACTTTTGTTTTGACATAAAAAAACGATAGGGAGATTTCTTGTCCTCCTTAATATACGTTACGATCATTCTTGAACAATTAAGTAGCTGATTAAAACTGACTAGCGGCCCGCCTGTGACTTCGTCCGCTTAACTTATTTAAGTTCGAACAAATGTTAGAGTATTGGCCCAGTGTACTCGTCGATTTCTTTAAGACGGTACCTGAATCATATTTTGACACAGGCTGTTGGGAAAGGAACGCTCTTACTCAAATACCATATGGAGATAAAGATTCCTACTACTTTGTCAACTAGGTAATTAATTATTTGTCAACAAATGCAATTACTTAAATGGGAATGGTTCCAGGATAAGATAAGAAACACACACAGTTAATTAATTATCTGAAAAATCATTATTATGGATAACAGTAGGTAAACTATTTTTTTTCTGATGTGTTTGATTTGGTTGAGTTAAGGGAGTTGCAAACTAAACTAACATAGATAAGAACGTAGTTTAGTTTATTTGGCTTATCTTTGGTTAAGCTTAGTTCGCATAGCTGACGCAGTTGTATCATTCACTTGTTCTTTTTCCCAACTTATCCGGCATCAGCACAGTATTTTTTTTTTCTTCCATTCCATCCTATATTTCGTCATTGAATCATCCATTCCTTTCACACTGATATCTGGCTTCACACAGTCTATCCATCTCTTCCTAGGTCGGCCTCTCCCCCTCCATCCTTTTTCATCCCTCCTCACATACCCAAACTAAGCCAAACGACCTTCAATCATCGTCCAGTTTTGTCATACTACTCTTCTTTAATTTGCGGTTTGTAAGCAAATACGGAAAACTGCATAGGTATTCGAACCAAGCTACAACTAAACCGAGTTAGCTTAGTTTTCGGTTTGCAACTCGCTTAAGTGTACGAGAAGAATTTTATCGGCTACATATCAGGAACAATGGCATAGTCGCGGCTCTTTGAGATCATCGCTGAGCAAATGTAATAAAACATTTGAGGAGTTTTCCGTTCGTACGGTTTCTATTGTGCAAACATTACTCACTCTGTAGGTACCTAACTTAGTCGACACTCGACGACACTGACTAAAAACGTAGATTAGAAGAACGAAGCCAGCAAAATTATTGATAAACTATGATTAAAATAAGAAGATAGCGTAATACACCGATGATGCAAACTTTAATCAGTAAGGCCACATGGGATTAAAATTTCATAGCAGGTGACTGATGATAACATAAAATTTGGTGCAGTTCTCGTAGTTTATCGTGGGATGCCTGGAATGTTATGAAAATCTGAATAATCGGTTGGTCAACAGAAGATATTGATTGAAAACATCGATAGCGTTATCCGTGACCCGGATCCAATAGCCCAGCTAATAAATATTTATTTATTATCAGCCAGCCTGCACGTGTATGGTCTCTATTCATTCCTAGTGGACTTTTATTAAACAAAGGATGATCGGAAGCTCCATCCATGAAATAAACTCTTTTGCAAAAAAAACGGGCACTTTAGATTTTTTCCTCTACTTTAATGAAGAAGAACAAGAAATAGGTTTTATTAATTTGACGATGTATTGGCATTTTATTTGAAGCATCCTGGCATGATTCTTTACGTTCCAAATTTAAAATTTGAAATTAATAAAAGAAAAATAATGATTATTGTGGATTATTCTAAAATTGCTTTACTAATGGCGCGAATTGCTGAAACGATTTTTAACTGATTACGATATTTTAAAACTTTTTGGACATTTTCTGCAAATTAAACAATTTAATCTTTATTTTTACATTAAATACCACTTTTTGATATGAGTGATAAAGCGATAAGGGCCGGTAAAATTATAGCCCTACTTGAAGAAGGTTGTTCGCAAACTTACGTGTCTCAGCGGCTAAATGTGAGTCGTTCAACTGTCCAGAGGACTTGGCAACGGTATCAAGAGACCGGTTCGGTCAAAAGAAGACCCGGTTCGGGAAGAAAACGATGCACAGAACCAAGAGATGACCGCTTTTTGGTGAGTCAGGCGTTGCGGAATCGTAAGGCGTCAAGTGTGGACCTGAAGAAGAGCCTTGAAGAAGTAAGAGGAGTAGAAGTTAGCTTGTGGACGGTCAGGAGGAGGCTTTTGGCTGCCAATATCAGGAGTTACCGCCCAGCTCGGGGCCCTAAATTACTCCGTGAGCACCGTGTTGCTCGACTTCAGTTTGCTCGGAACTGTGCTTCATGGACTCTGGAGGACTGGAATAAAGTATTGTTTTCTGATGAAGCTAGAATCTCTTTGTGTGGAGAGGACCGACGCCGGCGAGTGCTGCGAAGACCACGGGAACGCTATGCGGAAGTGTGTTTCGAAGAAATCACTCCTTATGGCGGAGGCTCCGTTATGTTTTGGGCAGCAATTAATTCGACGGAGCGTACGGAGTTAGTTTTCATAGAAAATGGAACATTAAATGCACATCGGTACATAATGGAAGTCCTAATTCCATATGCACAACCCACATTGACTGCACTTGGGGAAGATTCCATTTTTATGGACGACAATGCTCGCTCGCACCGTTCTGGCGACGTGGAAGCGTACATGCAAGAAGTTGGGATCCGTCGTTTAGATTGGCCAGCTCGAAGTCCTGACCTCAATCCAATTGAGCATGTCTGGGATGTTCTAAAGAGACGTGTAAGATCAGTGCAACCTGCTCCACAAAACATCAGGGAGCTAAAAAGAGTCATTGCAGAAGAGTGGGAACGAATTCCTCAAAACGTTATTAAAAACATCGTGGAAAGCATGCCCAGAAGGATTCAAGCTGTGATTTTGGCAAGAGGACGTCACATTCGGTATTAGGTTTTTACATTTGTAACTTTATTTAATTAAAAAAAGTAAAAAAAAATCTTATCTTTATTGCCGACCACTTCTTATTGTTTGGGCGTGTACATCGGTTTTAAAGAATCCATCGTTTTTTTTTTCTTTTAGTTGCCCGAACTCACTTCACGCGCATTAATTTACACGATTATAAGTATACAGACTACGTCAAAGAAATAAATTTCATTTAATTAACTCAAATCGACCTTAGAACGTAAATTTCCTTAGGTGCCCGTTTTTTTTGCAAAAGAGTGTATATTGCTTTAAACTAACTACTTACCATGTACATGTACATCGTATAAATCCCGTATATCATAACTACTCTTTCCTTGTAGTCTGAGGATTGCCAGGAAACTACCTAAGGCTGATTTTTCCAGTTGTATTTTAAGATGCGCAGCGAGAAATATGTAACGTGCTGCACGAAATAAATTATGCGTAAGTCGAACGAGGAATGTTCATTGCAGTTATTTAACTTATAATATCTTTACTTCATAACAAATGACATAATTTTGTCTGCATTTTTTAATTTATCTTTGGTTACTGTAACTTCCATGTGTCCGTAACGCAACGTAATTGAATAAGAGGAGGAAAAATACATTTTTCATCCCACCATCTCGGAAAGAGTCATTTTGCTCTTCAATATCTGAGTGGAAAAGCCGTTTTTATTCACTAGAGGTTAAAGTAAATTTGAATTTAGAACATCGTGTGCACCAGGTTTGTGAATTAAAAAAATCATTAAAACTATTTATTGCTACCTCTATGGTGCCAAATATATCATACAATTTTTTTTATTTGTTAAAAACTCAAACTCGGAACCTTCTTGGTGTTCTTTTTTCAATTTGCTTTGTTGACGCTTTTTTTCACGTCATTGTTAAACCTTATATTAAAAACAAGAAACTTGAAAACAAGTGAAAAAACTAAAATGAGTGATTCTAGCGACGAGGAAGTTTGTTTGACGCCAACAGAATTGACTGAAACTGTTAATAATGCGCAAATGATCTTTCTCCCTCAACAATCACGCGAGAAGTATTTAAAACAGTACGTTATGTTCAACACGTGGCGACTAGCAAAAGGAGCCAAAACTTTCTCAGAAAACGTTTTGCTGGCATATTTTATAGAATTATCCGAGAACAAGAAAGCAAGCACTCGAAAAACAGTACACAAGTGACTAACACCAATATTACATTACCCAACAAAAATATTACACTCAATTTAAATAACTGTAGCAACGTTACTTTCAATTTTTATTAATTATACCTAAGTATTATTTTGTTATAATTTAAAGATTATTCTGTAATACTTACCTGTCATAATGTAGTAGTTAATACCTAAACTGAAATAAAAGTAGCTATCTTGTGATTGTCAACGGTTTCATTTGCATTTAGTCATTTCCTCGTTGAGGTGGAATGAAAAGTTACGTGTTGCACTCAAGTGCAAAGAGTTTTCACCTCGTGCTCTTTTGATTCCCTCGCTAACGCTCAGGATTCTAATTTTGAATCACTCGCTGCGCTCGTGATTCAATTTTAGAATCCTTCGCTTGCTCGGTCATCAAAATTGAACACGCGGTTAAAAAGCAACTTTGCACTCTTGTATAACAAATAACTATTACGGTGGTAAAATGCCTGTCACAAGTGCATCTGCAACTAGCACTTCTTATACCAAAAGCTCTGGTTCTCTGGCTGGTAGGATCCACTGACTAAAATCTTGTATCCTAATATTACAGTGCTGGCCGTGTTATGGCCGTTGCTGGAGCGGTGCACAGTGGTCTCCAAGCGCTCCCTGCAGTACCTTGTGCCCTTCGGAACAGCAGCCTGGATGTGGGGCACAGTGTTCATAGACCGGGGCGCCCAGTCAGCCCGAAACGCGCTCAACAAACAAGCAGACGCGATAAAAACACACAAGGTTGGCTATATTAACATTTTCCTCCGCGTAATTTGATTAGCAAAGTTACGCGATACATGCATTTATTGTTAGGTAGATAAATAATGTTGAACGAACCATTGTGTCGAATTACGTCAAAGTTTCACTTTGAACTATGCCTGATGAGTAAATGCAATTCAACGGTTTATTTATGTCGCATTATAGTGTTAAGTCCGGTATGTTTTGAGTCAGAAGCTTAATATAAATTTTTGTATTCATACGAGTATACTAAGCACATATCTAAATCTTACTTGCGTCATAGACACAAATTCACACTTTCGATTTTTTTTCTTTCGATCACAAGAATTAACGAGACCCGCGGTATCGCGCCAAGCCAAGTTAAAAACAAAACAAATACCTACAATAAGGATCTACGATCAGAACCTGTACCCTCTTGTATTTTAGTACACTTAGGTTTTTACTAATATTGTACTACACTACCAGTACTACACTTGCCAATATTTTACTTTTTTGTTTACAATGTTCTTAATTCCCTTGTTGTGACAACGAGGAGAGGCATAAAAAATATCTATGTCTATATTTTTTGGTATGAGCAAGTTAGACCTTTCGCGACGTGTAGAATTGTTAGTTAAATATTGAACCTTCGTTTATTGAACTTTGTTTCTGTTTTTTACTTTCGATTTCGTGAAGTTTTATTTAGTATTCCATTCATGATCTGGATGTGGATGCAGTTCGTTTGGCAATCCAATGGCCTTTGTTGCTTGTCCTTCTGACCTTGTTTGTAACATAATGTCATCAGACCAGACCTTCTTCGGATAAGGCTGAGTAACCGTAGATCTAGGCGTTGGGCGAACTATTGGCCGAAAAACCTATCATCCAATGAGTGGACTTGGAAAAAATCGTTGACCTCAACGTTGGTTGGTGCTTTTGTTAGTTATTCTGATGGTCAATAACGTTAGTTTTCGGGCCAATTGTTCGCCTAACGTGTGAAGCCGACTTAGGACGTTTTCCTGCTTTGCTTTCGCTCAGCAAGTGCTGACAACCACAAACCACAACTAAGTAGTTGACTAAGTGTAGGTCGGTACAAAAGACAGCACATCGGGCTACTCTTTTTATTCCAAAATCGCTCTTATCACAACGGCATAACATACCGCAGTGTCTACCTTGATGTCCTGTCGAGTGCGCCTTTTAGTAAGACCACAGATTACTAAATAGTTACTAAGACTACAAGCAGGAACACAATTTTAGCAGCTAAGTTAGTGACCATCCTATTCCGGTGATTCTACTAAATCACTATCAATCTAGATCCATTTACATGGAACTCATGTCTTTTATGTTACTTAAGGTCGCAAGCGCGTGAGAACAACAAAACATTTTTTCCTTATTTTTCATTTCTATTAGATAATTATTTGCATGCATTAAAGGTATAAATCATTTTACTTTACAAAATGTATTATCAATAGTAGGACTTATGGTATTAATGCAGAATTTAGATAATTCCTAACGTCGTACTCTTTGATAATATGTACTTAGAATAATAATAAATAATGTTCTTATTAATGTGACTTAGGTAATTAGTATTAGGGGAGAAGGGGGCACCTTTAAGCCTTTGAGTTTACGGAGCTATTTTAGAAGGTAATTTTGTGGTGATTTCTTTGGGTAGAGGCAACAGAAACCTGCTACTGACGTTTGAAAGCCTGTCGTTGAGTTACGAGGAGTTTTCAATTTCGAGGGCAAATGATAAGCTTTTTCAAATAAGCGTGTAAGGATCTTGGTCATCCCATTCAAGGTATATGGAGTGTTTTTTCCCTCTATTAGTTAGAATGTTTCATATTTCATGCAATGGACTACAGATCAATACCATTTTTAAACTTATACTTGGAAATAAATCGTTTTTCACTTTTCAGATACCACTGGGGCAGCTTTGAATACTCTTTTCATTTTCTGCCATAACTTCATATTTTCTAGTTCTGAACCTTTTTACTGTTTTACAATGTTTATTTTAAGCATTAGCTAGCATTTATTTAGCATTAACTAAATTTTTATCATGATTCCTTGAGACTTAGGTACCTACTGCTTCTTAGAGAATAGAAAATGTTTTTTTCGGTACACCGTACACCGTCGTACCTGCATATGTAATATTTGAGCATAAGTGTCACCTCTTCAAGACCTTATATGTATATGTTAAATACTCGTATCGATGAACACAGCTTTGACACGCAGCTGTGCAGACTGCCATGTAGCAGTAAAAAACAATAGGTTATATAACCTACCTACGTACGTATACCTAAGAGTAGTGGCAAGTTAATACACATCTTGCGAACTTTACTATAATCAAAGTACCTACTTGGCAAAGACACTTTATGGTTGCAAACGACCCTCGAAATCCAGACGACAGCGGAGACGTATAAATGGAATGGAACCCTGATAGTCCTAGGGTTATAGAAATTTTTTTGGGGTTATAGAAATAGTCGTAGAAAACTTAGTAGAGTCCTAAGGATTTATAATCCAAAAAATATTAGTTTGATATATTAAAATCGGTCGCCTCTTGTTTCCAGCGTAAGCTGCTCCTGTTCCCAGAAGGGACCCGCCACTCGGGCGACCGTCTGCTCCCGTTCAGGAAGGGCGCTTTCCACGTAGCGGTTGCGGCGCGCGCGCCGATCCAGCCCGTCGTCGTGTCTAAATACCACTTTCTTGACGGCAAGAGACGACGATTTGGCTCAGGTAATAGTTGTCTGTACTTGCAGCACCCTAGAGTACCTAGGTATTTCGCCACGTAAAAAACAGGCTAAAATAAGACAACACTATAAAACCACAACAAAATCAAGTTTTTAAAAATTGAAAATTTTGATCTTTTTGCCTGGCTTACCTACTCGATATTTTATTTGACTATATGTATTACTTACTAGCAAACTCCGCAGACGTTGATCTGACCGCTATTTTTTTTTCTTCGTAACAACCACCTTAAAGAATATTATAAAAAAAGAATTGGCTAAATTGGTCCAGGCGTTCTTGAGTTATGCGCTTACCAACACATTTTGCGTTTTTTTAAAGATATGCATGAAGTACATGGGTAAATCTGATCTCTGGGGCCTAATCGCGATGTTAGGAACGCTGCTTATTCACACACACTTGATTGAGTTCTTGGGCGTGACTTGAGAGTATGGTCTCTCTTTCAATTGCACATGATTAACTCCAATGAATGTATTTATCAGGCGAGATCATAATCACCATAATGCCGCTGATCGAGACTGAGGGCGTAGACAAGGACGACATATCCGCCCTCGTGGACAAAACCCAGAGCAGCATGCAAGAGGAGTTTGCCAGGACCTCGGCGGAGACCCTCGCGCGCCGCAACAAATTCGCTAAGGCTGATTGAGGTACATATCTTCTCGGATACGAACATTACCAAAAAATATCAATAACTTAAGACATTCGGCCGATAACATAATGTCACTGTAGCTGAATTGGTGGTTGTGGGTTGGCAATCGGAACTTTCCTTTGAGTGTTTGAATTTCACGGTATCATTTTTTTACAAGTGAGTTGTCCGCGAAATTTGGCGTTTGTTTTTTTAAAGTACAGCCGTAACGCTCTCTTACTGGCCAGTAACTTTTTTCGTTCAGGCGTTAACGATGTTAAATTGGAACTGCAATCTGCTGCACTTCAGAAAAAATAATTTGCTCGTAGGTACAACATACCAATGGCCGTTCCATGTTTTGTTGTTAGACGTTAGTATCGCTGAATGACAATGAATACTTAATTTTTACTCAAAAGTGGCTACGTACGTCACAAAGCCATTAAAGTAAAAAAAACGATAAATAACATTAGTGAATTATAAGATGCAAGATGTTAATCAGCAGTTTGGCCTGTGGCTGTGCGATAAAAATAATACTTACATTACATGGACATCTAGAAACGACGTTAAAAATTTAGGTAAACTAGTTTCATGAAAAATTATAAAATTATTTCCATTCAAAACGAAAAAAATAGTGTTATCATCATAACAGTACAAAGTCTAATTCTAAAATTGTTATTTTCAGGTAAAAATTAAACCGATTCCGAAAAGAGCTGTGATAGTCATACCTACATATAAAAGTTTATTATTGTTGGTGATTCCATACTTTATTATTGTACAAGTTTTGTAAATACTATACAAAAACGGTACTGTATTAAAAAGGTTGTTTTTTTTTAAAATAAAATACGGGGGCCCTGTGTGTTGCTTTTTATTAAAAGACTGCACATATGAAAATATGGAAAAATAGTTCGCATTCCATTGTTTTTGTCTTAAATAAAATACACAAGTAAAAATTTAGGACTAAAATCACAATACTAGAAGATACATTTTTGGTGGTTAAATACAGGGTTCAATAGCTACATCACTCTATGACGTGTAATAAAGACTATCTATCGATTACAATACTTAAGTTTATGAGCGATTTAAGATGCTTAACGATAAGAATTAGCGCTTTTTGTGCATGTTACATTAATAACTACCTAGGTACCTATTCGTTTAATACAGTAGCTGGGGTTAGCACTGTTAAGGTAGCATTCCGATCAACGCGACCGCAAGACCGCGACTCGTGACGTCACGTCATGGTGGAAACCTTCAAAAGTGAGTCATGTGTCGTCACCTGTCGCGGTCTTGCAGTCGTGTTGATCCGAATGCTAGCTTTATCATGGCGAGTAGGAAAGCCGCGAATACGAAGCGGATCGAAAAGTCTCCTCGAAGAACATCTTTGTCAAAAATAATCAAAATACTGGTATGGGTCACTTTACTCCATTAAATTTAGAGGGTCTCGTTTACTGAACAACACAATCGGTTCATTAGCGAATAATGATTACCTATAATAAAAGAGTGGGTATAGTATTTTACACTTATGGTTGAATTTGGTTATCGACAGTTTAAAACAATATAATACTGCAGTTACGAATACTAATAATACATATTCACTAACATAAATAGGAACATTTATTTATGGAGATGCTAAAAGATAGGAAATTAGATTCGTAGTCTAAAAAGGTGGTTGCATATGATGGCAATATTTAACCATTATGTATGAGAATCCTACTACTATTATAAAGGCGAAATTTTGTAAGTATGGATGTATGGATGTATGGATGTTTGTTACTCTTTCACGTAAAAACTACTGAATGGATTTGAATGAAACTTTACCACAATATAGCTTATACATCAGAATAACATATAGGCTACAATTCATAAAGAATTTTTAAGATAAAGGCTTTCCACGCGGACGAAGTCGCGGGCGGCCACTAGTATCAAATAATTGATGGAATGAGGCGTTACTTTGCGGAAATCTATGACTAAAGCTGAAAAAAGAATTATTTTGCTTTAAATTTCCACTAAACGAAATTTAAATCCAAATAAGTATCTTTTTCAGCTTTAGTATACAAATAATATTGTCATACCGACAATTTGATGTATGTATATCAAAATACGTTACATTTATAGGTTCGAAAATTAAATACGAGTAATGATGTCAGATTACACACAGAAGATCAAATCAGTCAATTGATTTAACCTAGTTAGACTGCGAGTTGTAAGCCAATGTGAATATTATGGAACAAGCAAATATAAGCGGTCCAGCATTGTTCTTTATTTTCTTTATACCACAGTACAAAAAACAGAATTATGTTATTTGAATTTGCAAAATTATTAAGCTGTAAGAAATAACAGCCCAGATTTGCGTTACGTTTAAGTAAAACCGCCTTTTTACCGTATCTAAGTATAACAAACATTTTGCAGGTTTTTCTTGTAAAGTGCGTTTTTATATGCTTTTGGAATATGTTGTGCTAAACTTATCTAGACATAGCTAGGAGTATCTTTGACCGTAAAATTCTGTACATGTAAACACATTATATCTATACCGAGAGATAACTACACGACCCTTAGGTTTTTCACGATAAAAAATGACTGGGTAATATTCGGTGTATGGACTGCAAAGTTATAAGTACAGCTCAGAAACTATGAATTAAGGAAAAAACGACTAGACAAGTGAGAACCCTCATTTTGATTTACTCAAAATATAGTCAAAAATATTTTTTCTTAATTGATGTAAAAAAAAACTATTCCACAATATGTTTAAACCTAAATTAATTTACAGGAACCCTAAATTAATTCAATTTTAAAGGATTCTGGTCCCTCCCTTCATCTTTGGATCAAATTATGAGATACTTACATTAAAAATTTAAATGGCACAATTTTATTCGAGAACGAATTATCTTAGTCTTAAGAAATACTGTAGAATTAATTGAGATTGAATTTATGATTAATATATCTAAAATATAATTAAAGAAGCTAAAAATAGCATGCAATAACATACATATGTAGTAAACTACAAAAAAGTCACGTGTATAAAAGCATTGGTAGTACAGATATTAAAAATTAAAGTTTAAATAAACTGTTCAGTCATTTCAAGGGACTAAAATACATAGGCAAATAATAATTACCTATCACAATACATAAAAGTGGGTAAGTAATGAATGACTTATTTGTGTGTAAAATCACAAAACAAAATGATTAATACACTTTCAGAATTTAAGATTAAAATTGGTTGGATGTATAAAATCGAGTACCAACTTATTGACAACATACCTAAAACGCAAACAGCATACATTTTAATGATGTATGTAAGAGTGGTTTATTGAAATGTACGGGACATTTGACATTTTTTTAATAGGCACGATGACACCGATCGCAAATATTTTCAAGACCATGGTGTTTTAAAAACATAATCACTATGAAGCTAGTAAAACCGATTTATTTCCAAAAAGCTGTAGAAACCAATTTTTATTTACAATTAAATGAATATTCAGTCAATTGACTTCGATTTTTGATACTATATTATGACGTCAAATTATAGTATTCCCATAAAAAAAAAATATGGAGGCAGAACGTTTTGACAGATGATAAAGAGTATTTTAACGATTGGTGGTGTCATCTAGCCTATTGAAATTCATTGATAGTTCTATGAAAATTATGCAATTTAGGTCAGCTGTACTATGATTAACGAGTCACCACTCATATTGTATTCAGGGTGGAAACTGTACACAAGACAGTTTCGTAACGCAGTTACGCTATGCATGCACTTTGGCTGCAATAACTGTAATTAGTACTAGCATACAATAGCGTTTTCTGCTTCGAGTGTCCGAAACGTAAACAAGAAACTATCTCTGAATAGCTTGAGGGCGATTCACTCTTTGATAAACCAGTATCAAGTTCAACAAATATGTTCCTGTTTATACAATTTATCGTAGCCTCAATTGAATACACAAATATTCGTAAAGTAACAATAACAATCAATATTAATCACAGTCTCAAACAGAATGTTTTTTTGAATATCGCACCCACCTTATACTGAATGTCGCAATGTTAAGTCTAGCATTATTATTCTATAATAATGTAGACCTTTACAATCAGTTAATACTATTCGAACATTAAATCTTACCCATTGTTTTCATCAATCTGTAGTGGCCAGTGGGTAGTTAGATGGTAATGCAGCAAGAACTTCCTTAGATAATTCTTTGTACACTGCATCCATCATATTACGGACACGAACAATAAGCTCGGGTACATCTTCCATAGTCAAACCTTTGGTTGATACAGGCTCCAAGCATTGTATGATGACATGCCCTGAAAACATTAAATTTTACATTTTAAAATCATATTAAAAGTTCAAAGTTGTGACTTCTTATGTATAATTTTTTATTTACCTTTGTTAAAAATATTTTTATTCCTATTAATGAAATAATATGGTGAAAACACAACAGGTATAATGGGTACTTGTGCTGCAACTGCTATGTTGAAAGCACCTTTTTTGAAAGGTAGCAATTTTGTGAAGTCTTTGTTTCTAGTTCCTTCAGGGAACAACCATATCTTAGTCTGAAAAGTAGAACAAAAAAACATTGAGACAGAACTCATGTGCAACATGTTATCTGGTATTATATTGAAATGATCAGTATCGACTATGGCTTAAGTGCCTATTTTGTACTTGCATAATGATTTCACCAGTTAGTAAACTCCTGGGTAGTCATGCATGTATTTTACAACACTGCAACTTATGTCAGACCTATTGGAAACAAAATGAATGCATGTGGCTTTTGTTACCTTATTTTTAATCATTACTTCTGATGTGATCTTCAGTTGTTTGTAAGCATCTTTTGAATTGTTCCTGTCAATGAACACAACACCTGCTAGGTATGCGGCAAGTCCAAACGGCCACACATAGAATATTTCTTTTCTAGCTATAGCTGCTACTTTGTCAGCTACATGCCATATGTTGAACATGCCTGGAATATGTCAAGCACATAGATCTGTTAATGATAACCTTATTATTTATGCGATTGATAAGAACAAACGCCAAGTATTTCCAACTTATGCTACATTTGCTCAATAATTATATTTCCAACCTAGTCCCTTGTAGCAAGCATTATTATTAAAATAACAGTGATACATACAAATGAATTTACCATTTATATATATATTACACAAAAACTTTTAAATTCACGTAGAATAGGCAATAGTTTAAAAAGGTAATCTTTTAGCTCCGGATATCACAATCTTTTAGGCAATAATGTGTAGGTATACCATCTATTCTCACACAATACTGAACTATATAATATTTTTTTTTAAATAAAAAGTGACGGATACGCACCTAGAATGTCAATTGATGACTGGTGATTGGACACCACAACTGCTCCTCGATCTTCGGTGAGGACTCTGCCATTCCTTAGATGCCATTTAACTTCAATTATTTTAGTAACATGCTTCACTATTTGAGATCCGAATCTAAGGAAAAAATATATATAGTATTAAGCATATAAGGTTCAAGTTGTCTGAAGTTATAAAAGGTATCATCCATTAGTATTAAATATTCAAGGAGTATTAAATCAATAACTGGTGGGGATGAGTGGAGGACTTGTGGAATCCAGAGATTTTAACAATTTTTTGAGTCTAGTGGTCTGAGGTCCAGACTACAAAACAGCCTGTGGCAGGTTTGAATCCTGCTAAGGGCAAATGTTTGTGTGATGAGCATGAGCATTGTACTTGAGTTGTGGGTGTTTATAAATGTATTTAAGTATTTCTATTTGTTAACCTACTCACCATAGCACAAGCTAACCCTTAGTTTGGGGCTAGGTAAATGGTGTCCATTGAAATAATTTATTTATTTTGTAATCTTTAATGTTAGTTAAGCTAGTATAGCAAGTATTGTTATATTTGAAAAGATGTTGGGTGGCTAAAAAATATGGTTTGTGCTTTTAATGATTGACTTACTTAACAATAGCATTTCAAGATACTTACAAGGAATTCTTCACATTCTTCGGGTTGAATACAAAGAATGGTAACAAAAAAACTGCAGTCAATGATGCCCAAATATAAAATATTAGGAATTTTGACTTAAACTTTACAAAATTAGGTGTCTCCGAAAACAGTTGCTTGAATATATATGTTACTAATATTATAATGAAGATGTAGATTAATTTATCCCACATCTTAAAGTTTTATTTTATGAAATAAAAATAGGTAGGTGAAATAACACTTTATCGCGATAAAAAAACACTTGTTGCTTTACACTGAAAAATCCACATACAAACACATTTACTAGTAACGTTAAACAACGATTTTAATAGATTTACCGTTCTCATAGAAATAAACTTACGAAAGGTGTAAAATTTGTGAATTTCATTAAAATATTTGTTTATTTTTTGTTCATGACGATTGATTGATTTGTTGTGGTAAATGACAGATAGGCAGGGAGAACTGTAGAGGGGGGGAACAACTGCGGGGAAAGTGGAGGGGAAATGCGTTCCAATTTACGGTAGCAGTGCTCACACTGTTCACATCATATTTAAGTAAGGGAGAGGGAGGGGGGTACCTTTGAATACATTTTACCCTTCGTGTAATATCTATGGATTCTCTACTTCTGGATAGGGACACGGTATCGAATAGAAAGTATCGATACTGTACTCATGAGTAGTATCGAAAGAAAAGTATCGTACTCGTAAAAGTATCGATACCTCAAAGAATCGAGTACTTTTCCTAATCACTCGGGTGAAATCGCGGGCAATAGTAATAATAATAAAAAATATCTTTAATTAAAACTTTATAAAAAAAGGATAGGCACAAAACAATCTTTAGGCAAACATGAACACATCAAAGTTCCCATTCCTCCTCCGTACAATCACTTAAAAATAAAAGTTTTTCGAGCCGTTTTGGCGATAGGCGGTTTCTGATTTTTGTTATGGTACTTCCTGCTTTTGAAAATAAACGTTCCGATGGCACTGACCTCGCTGGAATTGATAAATATTCTCGTGCCAACTTGTATAATTTTGGAAAAACAAGTTTCATATCTTCCCACTGTGTCAAAGGATCTAAGGATAGTGGTGAAACCTGTGCAGATAAGTAATAGCTTAGTTCATCCTTTATTTCGGGCTGCAATGAAGATGAAGAACTTTTCTTTTTGTTTTGTTTTTTCGTATGAGCTAACTTCTTATGATGACTCCAGAAATCGTATGTTGTTTCTAAAGAAGAATCGCTATCAGGTTCACTACCAACATTACTAGGTGTGGTAGTAATAAATCGCCTCAGAACAGAAATTGCCTTTGCACAGGCTCTCGCATCCTGGAAATAGATATTTTTAAATCTAGGATCCAGTAGACATGATATTGCAATCAAATGATTGTCTTCAATATGTCCGAACCTGCGTTCAATCTGTTTTATTATTTCTTTTTTTACTGCATTTATTACAACACCACCATCGTTATTGTCACCACAGTCTACATCTACAGCCACATGTATACCATTAATCTGCGCCTTTAAACAATTCACTATCGGTATTATTTTTCTTATGTTCACATATTGTTCACCCGATAGCTCTAAAGGGCTAGATCGGGCTCGGAGTGAGTTATTGGTTTGATCACGACACGATTGAACATAAGATCGCAAGTTTTAAAAAGTACAAGTTGAAAAGTACTTAATGAGTAAAAGTATCGAATGCAAAGTATAGAGTACAAAAGTATCGGTATCGAAAGGTAAAATACTCGATACCACAAGGTATCGATACTTTTCTCGTGTCCCTACTTCTGGGCCCGAATCGCGGTAATAAAAGACATGAATAAAAGTCTACGTTTCGTTTGCGTTCCAGCTGTACCCGCGTTCCAGGTGAGTTCCAGTTAATTCGAAATACGGTATCGCGGTAAAGTTCACGCGCAAGTTTAGACAAAACGCAAATGGAACGTAGCTGGAACACAGAGGTAATAAAATTTAGAGATGTAACCCTAGTATTCGCACAGTTAATCGCTTTAAAAATACAATTGAATGTCGAATTTTGAGCTTTTTTGTCGCCGCACTGGCTTTGACAGCTGTTTTGGGAGCGCGATGATGACTGACATAAGTAATTGAAAGTTTGATTTGTTTATGTGGATTGTTTATAAGTTTCAAGTGGTTTCGAAGTTACGATAGAAAAAGTATTCTCAGAATGTGTGATTCCGATGGAATTTTAAAAACCCATGCCAGTCGTGGTTCAGCTATTGAAAGTGCAGCTTTGGTAAGTTGTTTACACTACTCCTTTGTTAGAAATTGAAAACGGTTTTACCTTTATATATAATCATGTAACCCAATGTTTTTTAGATATATAATGGAAGGCCGCCGCAGGCACAACACAGTGCGCCAGCTCGAGGTGATGATAGAGTTCATGGAAGCTAATAGAGATCTCGCCCTTGGTCGGTTAAGATCCAAAGAAGCAAGAGCAGTTGCAGTTGAATCTCTTAATCCTTTGGGACCGGCAAGGAGTGGTCAAAGGTACGATATTTTAGGCCATTATGCAATATATGTTAGTGTGTATACTCTGCACTCTAAAAGTTACATAATTGATTAATAATGCACCAAAGATATTTCCACCCATTGTTGTCCACCAAGAGAATTAAAAACAAAACAAGCATTGCTTAAACAGTCTTTACAATCTTTGTAAATCACCATTACACAAATGCATCTTCTATTCAAACTTTACAATATAGGTAACAGAGGTTAAATTAAAATAAATTAGGTATCCAATTCTTTTATAAAATCTTCCAGGTGTGGAATGACCAAAAAACAAAAGCAAGAGCAAAGTTTTAGACTTCTATAACTCCATAATCTTTCTCTCCATAGATGTCAAGAAATAAAATAAAAAAATATTAATAATTATTATTTACAAATTTCTTGATAATTTTTCAGCTAATACTAGAACATCATTGGAAGAGTCAAGCTACGGTGCTGCGCATAGAAGAGATAAGAGTGTAAGCTGCCCTTCAAAATTCACAAGCCTTTAATACATTATCAGAAGCTTCCAAACTAATTGCCGATAGTGCAGACCGGCTGAGTCAACAGGTATTTTTTTTACATCAATACTGATGTAATCAGTTATAAATGTGATAATGATGATAATTGAGAGAAAATTAATGAAACACCAACTGAATTTGCAAATGAAATATACTTGTCACTAAAACAGTACTTATTGAAATCACTTTGGATATTTACAACATAATTAAGTCACAACATTTAGTAGTTAATCAATAAATTAAACAGCAGTTGATTCATGAATGATTGCAATATTAATTTAACACATAAAATTATCTTTTGTTTCAGTACAGTGCAGCACAAACAAGTTCTTAGGTCTTAACAATAATTATAATTATGTATGTTAGCTAGATATTACATAGTTACTATTCTTGTAGACGACACTATTCAATAAATTTTTGTTAAAATAATATACTTAATTTAATTTTGTACTGCCCTATCAGCCCACAATCGCTGCACTCTAGGGCCTGCCGGCTTGCGGCCCATTATGTTAATGTTCTACTGACATTTAAAACATTCAGTGAATGGTATCATTTTCTGTTAATAAAGCGTTCTTCATGATCCTGGGGGCACACTATTGCCACATGGGTACCATCCATACAAGCCAACAATCCCGGCATCTTATATTTCCTGTAAAACCTTAACATAACATTGAGATAAATAAAATAGAATGAAATACATAATGTGATTTTACATTTTATTTAAATTTAAACTTACTCTCTGTTTACTAGTTCCCTTTTACTTTGTTGGAATGGGAAGGAAACATATTTATTGAGTATTGATGGCCTGTTTAAGGCCATTGTAACTTGCCGGATTACTTTAGAGACACTGGATTGTGACACACAGTGCCTTTGGTTGTCTCCTACACTAGTCTGGCTGGCAATGCCCAGAAGCATATAACGACAATGCAATTAATACCTAGAACAAAAAGACATTGACTTGAGTTATCATGTGTTGTTAGTAGGTAGTTAGTAATTTCAAGTTCAACAATAGTCAGTCAAGTGAAGGGCTCTACTTTTCTTACCTTCGTTTCCGCATCCAGAGCATCAGAACGCAATGTAGGTGGAAGGACGAGTTAATTCCACAACCTGGTTTTTGATAGCCTATATCTATACACAAACATCCTCTCATTTAGCTTAAAAGCAGACAGACTTTGTCTCGACATTAAATTCAATTGCCGACTTTCCGAGCGAACCACTGCTAAATCGTGTGCGTACGCACATTCTAACAACTCCAAGTACATCATATTTATAGGTTTAACAATAAAATTTTCCAACAAAACACCAAAAATCCACTAACATTCGTACAACGTTTGAGAAAAAGTAGCGTCCTCCCGTAATGTAGCATAAACGTAACCTTGACCGCACTTGTGTTCCAGCTGCGTTCGCAGTTCATTTCAACCATCTGTCAAATCAACACCGCGATACGAAAACATCGAAAACTTGCGTTTCGTTCGTGTTCCATTTACGCTTCATTTCAAATTATTTACCGCGATCGGCCCCCTGGACAAATTAAATGTTTTCCAATGCTTTGAAATGATTTTAGTTTTGAGTTTTGCTTCATCACTATTTCTGTTTTTTTTGCGATAAACGCGGTTTTTTAACACGTTTCGTCTAGCTAAAGTTTCCAGAGAGAGGGAGGGAGAAAATAAAAAACTAATTAATTAAATTAAATAATGTAATTAATTATACTCAAGAAACCTCACATAAACTGACAAGGTGTTATTACTATGATCTCATGACTTTTCAATTATGACCTTCCAGGTAGGCTGGAAAATTAATAAGTCAGTTAGACGGGTCACGGGTTGGATTGGACCTACTTTACCTACTTATAACACTTACTATCTAACTTGGTAAACATAACATAAAAGTAAACTTTGGGCAATTTTATAAGTTACAAATAATAATTTATAGTCTTTAAGTGCAGTTTCTTAACTTGCTGAATTTCGAGGGCGCGTCGTGTAAGACTTCTTTTCTTAGCTGCTGGAAGGCGATGGTCATCTTACTCCGCACGGTGTCCATAAGAGCGGGCACGTCGTCCTGCGTCATACCTGCTGTAGGCACTTCTTCCAAACATTGTATTATCATGCGACCTGAAAGAATTCGATGGTGTGGTTATCACTGCGTAAAATGGCTACCAACGGTTAAAATCACGATAATCTTGCAAACTAAAGCCTATAGGAATGTTAGGGGCTTTGCCACACAACAAGCGGAACGGTGGAAATGATAGCGTAGTGTGTTATAATAATGAAATGAGAAAGTCACGACTTGCTACCGCAGGCACATGAAGCATACATTGAAAATTAATCTTCAACCCAATTGAGATGCTTGTGCAGTGGTGGCAACGCGTTCTTTTACCAAAAGGTAAGCAACCTAAGGCGCGGTAGTTTGGGATGGGTGACCATTAAAGCACGTTAAGCTGTTTGTCTCGGTTTATATCGATAGATATTAGTCGTTAAACCTAGTCAGGGGTCCTCAGGCGGCTTAACACGTCTGACAGTAAGGTTGGTCACTTACCTTACATATATACTCCTCTCCACCGCACCGCACTGAGCTTGCGTGGTGGAGTATGGCTCGTACCACCTCATAGTTGAGGTGAGGCCTGTGCCCAGCAGTGGGACGTATATAGGCAGATGAGATAAGGGCAATTTTTTAATTACCATCGTCAAAGGTTTTCTTTTCAACATCCAGGAAGTGGTACGGTGAATAGACAACGGGAATGATGGGCACCTGCGCCGCGACGGCTATGGTGAACGCACCTTTCTTGAACGGCAAGAACTCCGGGTTCATGTTCCTCGTTCCTTCGGGGAACATCCAGATTTTCGTCTGAAATAGGGATAAAAGTCTTGCTAATTACTACTTATAATACATACGAATTCGAATGAGTCAAACAAAAAAATGAAAATATATATACGAGTAATACAACATCACATACTTTTATCTGACTCCGTGGTAAGTACCTTAAGCACTTGTGTTACAGATATCAGAATCACAATATTACAAATAAAATTAAATAAATACATATAACACCCAGACCAGTACAAACAGACACGTTAATGCACACAAATGTTTGTACAGTGCGGGGATCGAACCCGCGACATCTTGGTTAATAGTCAACTTCTTGACCATTACACCACAGTGCAGTGCGTCAAATGAATAAAAAAAGAAATTTTGGAAGATAGGTGACAATGTTGCACCCCTTTGATTGTTGGCCTTAAATATTGTACGAGTAGGTTGGTTTATTTATTTATTTAAAAAGGAACACCAACAGTATACATATATATACATTGCTCATCTTAAATTTAAACCTTAGTATTTACATCTTATATGTATACCTATTATAGGCGAACACAACATTTGTGACAAACAATAACAGTAAATATTATGTTAAATACATATTAATAAAAAAGAGATAAATAATATATATTCAGCTGAAACACTGTACAGACAAGTAATTCTAATAAGCTTTGAAAAGGCTATACCCAATTTTGAGTGGCGAGTATGCTAACTTTTGAAAAAAAAACGCGTGTAAAATTCCCGCCTTAGGCATTTGTTTTTATTTTGCAATATAACATTGAAAGTAGTCACCGTAACTTACCTTGTCGCGAGTCATAACTTCAGACGTTTTGAACAACATTTTGTAGGCTTCTCTTGCTTTACGTCTATCTATAAACACAACTCCTGTGAGGTAAGCGGACAGACCGAAAGGCCACAGATAAAACAGTTCTTTCTTTGCGATGCATGTCATTTTGTCGGCTATTTCCCAAGCATGAAGTTGGCCTGGAAGAATTAAAACAATCTCATATGTTTTGTTTGGGTAAGTAGGCCTACTGTTTAAATACCTCCTACTCTCGCTTTGAATTACTTACGCGCTATCAAGTACCAATGAACAATTAAAATTTGACGCTCGCTTATAAATAGGACCTCTTTAAAAATTCTCAAATTACGGATCAATTCACGTAACATGACAAAAAGTAGGGAAAACTCTGATTAGCCAGGATCAAAAATAATGGATTAGATCATGGGCCTGATCCTGATTGGCCCAGTTACTGAGCAGGCACCCTTTTGCGGGAATTACGCGTAGCTAGGTATTTCACGTCTTTCACGCTTTTGGGATACGTCGATTTAGATAGAAACACATACGAATGTGGATAAATACTTACCTAAAACTAATTTATGTTAGCGGGTCTAAACGCGATATATTTAAATGAGTATTAGATACTTACTGCTAGACCAAGAGGCATTTAGTGTTACAATACAGCGCGAAAGTTTAAAAATATATACCAAAATAATACTATTATTCTTACCTATAAGATCGAGTGAGGATTGATGATTGCTGACAATGACAGCACCGCGTTCTTTTGATAGTACCTCTCCATTCCGAATTTCCCAACTTAGGTTTAAGGCCCATGAAATTAGTCTTGCTATTGGTATAAGTAATCTGTAAAGTTTGGTAATTTAAAATCATTTAAACTAACAAAAGTTAACTAGGTCCCATCAAATGAAATTAACATTTACAGACGGGATAGTGCAGTTCGCTCACTCCAGAAGGCGCGCCAATATTTAATTACTGTATATATTTTCCGGTAATTTGTCCTAAACTACTAAGTAAATAAATAGTGGTAGTTAGGTAAGTACTCACTTTGCGTTTTGAACATTTCTGGGCTTAAACAAAAATAAGGGCCAACTCAGCCCAGTGGTGAGAACAACCACAGAATAGTAGATGAAAAACTTGTAATAGAACAGCAACGATGTTCTTTCACTCTGAAACGATCTCTTGTAGAAGTAAATAAGCACACACGCAAAAAATATAGCGACCTTGTTCCACATAATATTAGACGTTCTTTGATTTTGGATAAAAAGCTACCGCACTCTTCATTGACCCGGTATGGACTGATTAAGACGCAAGCAAAGTTTGTTACTTTAAAGCACAAATAACAGAAGCTGGTAATGCTAATTCGAAGGCGTTGAATTGGCATTGGCAAGACGGTTGAGGTTGAAAAGTTAAGCGTTCTTATTTGTTTGCTGTTTGACAATGATCTTTAGATGACTAAAGAGTGATTTATGATTTTGATACAACGATCAGGTAGGTAAATACGTAAATAAGTAAGTTTACATAGTACCAAAACACACATACCTACACATAGAATTGGACATGTCTAGTGAAAAAAAAAACATCAAAATCAGGTTGACGCGATGGAGTTCATTAATGATCTTGGGAATAGTCTAAATATCGATAGTTTACGACTTGGCTCAATATAGAGGACGAGGTGGTTTGTGGAGTAAGCAGTTTACATGGAAAGCTGCAGAAACTGTTGATCCTGTAATGTGGTGAAGAGGCATTTGTAGGTCTACTGCTCTGAGTAAAATAGCTGTTTGTATACTTAGTGCACCCTGTACATCAGCTGCTACAGAACGATCGTTCAGTACCCATAGCTTCGTTCATAGTGCGAAGAGGAACCGTCTTACTACAGAAAGAGCCGCCAAAATTTCATTTCTGGTATATAATTGGAATTTATTATTGTACAGAGACAGTTTCTTGGATGATCGTTTAACTTCGGACGATGAAGATTTTTATGTAGAGAATGCATCAGATGACGAAACTGACGTAGACACGACGAATGAAACAGCTTTAAACGAACTGCAAGCATCAACATCTACATCCAGAACTTCTGAATTTGTCGCAATTGATCCTCTTTTCATTATGATAGTGATAGTGATTAGCAGGTACGAATCTCTATTACCATGTACGGTAAAATGTTGATTTAAATAATACCGACTGTGGTTTTAATTGATAATTGTAACATGGGAATCAGTTAGTTTTAGTTTTTTTTATTGTTGTTTAGTTTTACTCGGTAAAAAATAAATCTGTAAAAAATAAAGGGTCCCACGGACGGTTGATCCATATAAACGTAGATCGTAGATCCAATACAAACGTAGTTTAGTTTTCATTTTTAAACTGTAGAACCAAACTTCACAAAACTTTATACACATATCTTATGCACCAAATCTATGCATATAATTAGATTTTGTCAGAAAATATTAACCAAGAACAAAATAAGAGCGAATTTTCAATTTCAGTTATTTCTTTGGCTAAATACGTATTATTTGCAGGCACTTAAAAATACGTAATATTTTGTAACAGAGTTTGGTTAAATTTGGATGTAGGTACCGTTTAAAAATGAAAGCGAAACTGTGTTTTTATGGAAAAAATCCCATAAAAACACAGTTTCGCTGTCCATTGGCTTTTTATGATTCTCCTTTGTGGTAATTACCATTGTTTCTAATATAATTCTTGTATAATTAGGTAAATCTTACCATTACTTAACAAAAAAGTTTTAATAACTTGGAATTTAACCAATTATAGTTTCCGCCCTGTTTTTGGGCATTTAAAAGGACTTTAATTAGTTTTTTGCCTATTTGTCCAGTTTATGCCGTTTTTGTCCAGCTGGGTTTAAACCCTCTGCCCATCTCTAATCCCAGTGCATTACAAGACTATGGTTCATTAAACGTAAGTGCCAAACATTTTGGA
This sequence comes from Pyrausta despicata, assembly GCA_963921415.1. Classification (NCBI taxonomy): domain Eukaryota; kingdom Metazoa; phylum Arthropoda; class Insecta; order Lepidoptera; family Crambidae; genus Pyrausta; species Pyrausta despicata. The sequence goes on along the minus strand of OY992846.1, from coordinate 12,240,636 downwards.
GTTGATTTGAAGATCGCGTCTATTCGTAAATACTTACTTAATTCGTGTGGAAATCCTATTTTTTGGATTTCGTACTCATATGATGACATAGATGAAAACTGGACCCCATTATTAAGACTGCCCATCTGTACCTATGTCTGTCACCACTTCATCAGGCTATATGCTTACTTAATAGTTATCTTATGAATCGTGATAGCTAGTCAAATGTTTTTTTTACCCACTTCGTATTTTACCTAGATTCCCAGAAGACGCTCGTGTCCTCACGCTTGTACAGTGGCCTACAGAGAAAACACGTAGGCAGCAACTAAACTGAACTTTTAAGCTGCTCTGGGTTACCGAATATCGAACCAATCAACCTCTCGACGAGCTCATCCTGAATCACATGCTTATAATAACCCAGGTAGTTACTAATTATTTTTTCGAAGTCCTAAGAAGTCTCTTAGGCTGGGCATTGACGATAAGTTTTTCCCGTCAATCCAGACGTAAAACTGTGGCGCTAGATTTCAAGCAATAACCATTTAACATTGTGGATTAAATTCTTAAGGACTGACGCCGCAGTTTTACGTCTGGACTGACGGGAAAAACTTATCGTCAATGCCCAGCTTTAGTATAAAAAGCACCGCCGTGCAATGCAATGTAGAGACATGTAGGTATTACGCGCTGCGCTACCTACCGTCATGAACCCTGACTATACATATTCATTCAGGAGATCTAGTTTTTTCGGATTTATTCTTTGACGCTGGTTCATAAACATCATCAAACGCAAGTAAAAATACTTAGGTACTGACGTCATCTAACAAGGTTATGTTCTACTAACCTCGAGTTTATTCACCAATCGACCAATAACAGTACCTATTTACAAATTCGCGGTCAGTACTGCGACCTTAAAAAAAGCCGGTTCCCATTTCATATGTTATATAATCCAACTAATGCATAACTTTAGTGTTTGTTTAACCTCGGCATTTTAACGATGCATATAAAAATAGCCAAAAAAAATAATGTCGCGAATAACTTCCTTATTTGCTACGATTTATAGGTAATTACAATTATCGGAATTATGTAAGTCTTTTAAGTACCTATAGGAGGTTGTTATTGATTAAACTTAAACTTGAGAAGCCCATTTTGTTTCCATAGTGTGGTCAAAGATAATGGAAGGCATTACCTTTGGTGTGGGTATAATGAGTTACCTAACTTATGAGTAAGAAGAGATGTTTGCAGGGCAAGCATCCCTTCTTAGTCATTAGTATGGTAACTCATAATACAGGATGTGTTTCCGTAAGCTGCAAGCGGCCACTTGGATTGGACGACTAATTCTGAAGGTGGTATAAGTTATCAGACATTTGTTAAAAAAACAACAACAAACCTTCGAGTACCTAACATAAAATACCTACTCAGGAATTAGGGTTTAAAACCATTCATTATGTTTTGTCTGAAATCAATTCATTCGAAACATACAGAAAAAACATGGGCGTACCCAGGTTCTGGGCTAGGGAAGATCAAATCAATTTTTTTAAGCCAGGTCCCGCGCGCTTGTTTTGCTTTACACACCACACGAAGACACCTACAATATATATAAGGAAAACACCCACAAGTTATCCTGCAAATGCTTTAAAGAAACCAAGTCAAATAAATAAATGGGCGCGCCGCGCGGTTTTCAAAAGTTAATGCATATAAATATATTGTACTTCTTTATCCTAGCCTTTTCCCGTTTCTCAGTCGGGGTCGGCTATTTAACCTAAGGGAATTGACGACAATAAGTACTGTTTTTTTTTTCAAAATAATCTCTATATATATAAAATTCTCGTGTCACAATGTTTGTTCCCTTACTCCTCCGAAACGGCTTGACCGATTCTCATGAAATTTTGTGAGCATATTGAGTAGGTCTGAGAATCGGCCAACATCTATTTTTCATACCCCTTAGTGATAAGGGTTGTCCACCCTTAACATTTATATGGAAAAACAACGTTTGCCGGGACAGCTAGTGTAAATATATTGTACTGCAAAATATTTTTTTTAATCAATAACAATAGAGAGTAGAGAGGTATACGATATCCAGGGGGGGGGGGGGGCAATGCAGCTGCCCTCCCCTGCCCCCCCCCCCCCTGGGTACGCCCATGAGAATGAATGACTGTAGAGTCTGTATTTTGTCTACTAAGGTCACAATAGCATTTATAAAATCTTTACCTTGTTGGTTTCGCGAAATATCTTTATTAAATTATTACTTCCTATATCAGTGATTAACAGTGAAACTACGATGAGTCAATGTTTGTCTCTTGGGTGCTGAACAGCACATTAAAGTACTATATATCTTAGCATCTTGTTCGCACTAAGTTTGCGTGGTGGAGTAAGAGCTCATATTTCATTAGGTGAGGCCTGTGCCCAGCAGTGAGACGTATAGATCCTGATATTTATGATCCTGATAAATTAATTACTAACAATATCTGAACTGACGGGAAAAACTGATCGTCAATGCCCAGCTTTAGTATAAAAAGCGTCGCCGCGCCTTGCCAGCCGTGCAATGCAATGTAGAGAGATGTATTACCACAAATGTTTTATTCGTTTAATTGTCTTCAAGGATAATTTCTATTAATGAGTTACCTACACCGCGTAAAAAACTTTCAAAGAAGGGAACGTTCCTTTCTACGTTTATTCTTAGCTTCAAACCAATTCAATTTATGACTAGAGAACAGTAAAATATATATGTAAATTGTAATTAATAACTAAATATTTTATAAAATACCTACACGTAATAACATTAACAATAAAATAACAAAGTTTAATCCACATACAACGATTTCGGCCTAATATTTAAATAAAATCGTATAGCAAGCCAACAAAATTCGTTTAAAATATCGTACAAAAGTACCTAGTAAACGATGATTACACTCATATATACTTCATATTTAACGAGGTATACATTTGTTAAGTAGATATCATATAATGTAACTTTTATTTTGTTTTTTGTTGTAAATAATATTATTTAATTAGCATTACTTTAGAAAATCTTGCTCGTTATAGTCTGAAGCACAGGTTAATCCTAGCTCAGACAAAGAGAATACTGTCTAGCCTAAGATTTTTTTCCTTTTCGTATCTAATTGAATTTCCTTTATTCACAAATAAATGATCATTATTATTATATTATACATAAATTAGAATGTTAATTATCATTTTTCCTACGCATGAGATCTTATTATGATAACTTACATCAACAATAACACTTACCCACCTATTTACATACTTAATACTTAATTAGAATATCATCCTAACAATTATATTCATCCTTTTATAGAAAAGGGATAATTCGAGGGTAACGTGTCAAGTACTTCTTTGGAAATTTCTTTGTATGCCTCTGACATTTTTGCGTGTACGCGAGCGATGAGGTCCGGAATGTCATGGTTGGTTAGGCCTTTGGTGCTTACAGGCTCCAAACACTGGATAATCACGTGACCTGAAATAATTAAAGAAGGATCTAATATGACCTCAATAAAAATATAAATTCGGCCATCTTTCACACAAAATCGCGTGTCCATTTGGGTAGAGGAGGATCGGCGTGTGTTAATATTATACAATGGTCAAGTTTGTATGAGTTTTTTTTTTAAATTGTATCTATCAATTAATCGTGGGATTCTGAAGTGATTGGTTTTATGCGTTGTACGTAGGAGACCAATTATTTTAGAAGTCCCTACTTGCTTAAGGTACTTGTTTAAGGTGCAAAATTTGTAATACGCTTTTCACCACGCCAGTTAGCTCGAATATTTGTGATTTAGAATAATTTGTAACTTAACTTAAGATATTGTACTCATGTAACACATGTTTTGGTTTTCAGTTTAGTACTTAATTTTAATTTTTAAGAAATTTCACAACTCCACAACTGTAAACTGTTTTGTGTTAATAAATAAAAAAAAAAAAAATTAATCTCTAGATGTACTCAAAGGATTTTCTAATAAAATTCTGCCACTAATAGTAGTACAAGGTTGTCAATGAGAATGCACTAGGCAATTTTGATAAAAGGTAGGATACAGGATCAAAAGGTTACCACTCAATATGACGTTTTCCTAAGAATAGCAGTGTAAAAAAAACATAGGTACCTTTATCAAAAATGTTTTTTTTGTGGTTAATAAAGTAGTATGGCGAATAGACCACAGGAATTATGGGAACTTGTCCTGCTACCGCCATTGCAAAGGCTCCCTTTTTGAAAGGTAGGAGTTTGGAGTAGTGCTTGTTCCTGGTGCCTTCAGGGAACACCCAGATCTTTGTCTGAAAGTAAATAATCGTGTAAATAAATATATAGAAATATATTATCACAAAAATAAAAACAGGCGTGTTGTCATCCATGTAACAAGGGATGGGAGAGAATTCAAAAGTGTGTTTTTGACTACTAGCACACTTACAAAATACCAAGTTAGTTTTATAAATCTGGGTTCTAGAATAAAATAAGTTATTAAAGTTTCTTCGTCTATCATTTACTAATAACAGTTTTGCCATCATACCGCTATTGTGGCTCCGATTTTAAGGCTACACTCTGGCTAAGAAACAAGTAGGGTTTAGTAAACTCTACATTTTATTAATAGGTCGGTAAATCTTCACAGTAACTACCATCTGCTCACAAACCGACGAAACTTTACCGCTACTGTACGGTAGGTAAATGCCTTTTGCACGGGAAATACGCGGTTCTAGAAATAATCAGCCTCTTGTTCAATAGATGGCGTTGTGCGAATTTTGTTGCGAGGAACAAGGCTGATTTATTCTTAAACCTTGTCCCACCGACAGCCTCGTTCTGAGCTGGAGCCTACTAATAATAAAATTGAGCTGAATGCGCCACTAGTCGTCAAATTCAGTTTTCGTCACAAATGCCACACTGTGACGAAAACTGCATCACAACCGAACCGGCTTACCGTCAGTTAAAAAAAATTATAAAAGATTTGGGTACTAGCTGCCCAAACCGAAGGCGGTGCAAAAAGAAACGCTACCTTAAGATGATGCACATCTCGGGTCAGAGTGATGAGCCTCAGTGCCCGCAGTCTGCTTCAAGTCGAAGCTAGTTGGTTGGCTAGGTATCGATACGCGATTTGGAAGACAACAAAGAAGGCAGGCTGGAAGGCTACTTGCAAGTAGCTTGTACGCCATGCATTTGTCAGCCGCAGTTATATCAAAGATGTATAGTGGTTGCAGCGTTTCAGAAATGAATTTAAATACTGCCCTGCAACTATACCAACGCTACGCAACAGTCTACATCTTTACCTATTCAAAAAAGGTAATTCCCTTTTTCTTTTTTCAACGTCAGGGAAATGATTTTACGCATACCCACCAGCCGCGGGGGCAGCTGGGGGTTATGTGGGACTCCAGGCCTCAGAGAGAGAACCCGCCAACCCACTAAAAACTTGACTGTGCCCTCCGGTGCCATGTGAGTCAGGGACGTGGCGGGTTCACCGTTGGCTGAGAGGCCACAGGCATTCACCGCAATAGGTAATTCCCTCCACCAATCCGCACTGAGCCCGTATGGCTCGTAATACCTCATAGATGAGGTGAGGCATGGCCCAGAAGTAGGACGTATATATGCTGATCAATTAGATGAGAGAGGTAATACATACATATAGTAATAATAATACATTATTTATACGGTAATTATGAATACGGTGATACATACATTACTTCGTACATTTGCACAACCGACTTTCTCTCCAAAGTATCTGCACTTCTGCAGATATAATCTCAACACAAATAAGTACATACATCAATAAAAACTTACTTTACGATCTTTTGTGATTTATCGTCAACGTTCAATAACCTGTCAACGTTTGTCACGGTAACACAAGAAAAATAAGGTCACACACTTGACACAATTTTAATTACCTTTTCTTCGACCATGACCTTCGATGTCTGTTGTAGCTGTTTGTAGGCGTTCTTGGCGTTGGACCGGTTTATGAATACGACTCCTGCTAGGTACGCCGATAGGCCAAATGGCCACACGTAGAATACCTCCTTCTTCGCTATCGCCGTCATCTTGTACGCCACATGCCAAATGTTGAACATACCTGATTGCAAATATGACGTTATCGTGCAATTGTTTTATACATTGAGTAAATAACGGGTATGTATACGCGTAAGTACTGTTTCTAACTCTAGACCACAGTATTGTAGCAGAGTTTACAGTTGTTTTAGCAAATAAGTAAATACCTACTATAATACTAGAGGAGGGTAAAATCGTATAGCTAAGAACAAATGCCTTTTGAATTGACCTAGAGACTTGTGATTATAATTGTTTATTTAAGATTCTCATTAGTTTGACAAATCAACAACAAAATATTTATTAAATTCAACAAAGATACTAATTTTTTCTCAACAACAATTCCTTTACGAATCCCGATTTTGCTCCGGGTACTGGGCAAAATCGTACACGTGTTCGAAACGCTTCAAACGATCAAAATAAAGGTTTGAAACGCCCTTATCCTTTGCCTGTGAAAAAATGTATGTCACCAGTAGCCCTGAAGTTTTAAAGACGTTCCTGCAAAGTTGATTTTGGGACACCGTATGTAACAGGTGCTTTTAGGTATACCATGCCTTTTTCAATAACACTGCTCGCGTCTATTAGTTATAATTTCACGTCATATTAGAAAAAACTGTGACAGAAAATAACTTAAACAGTTTTGGGTTAGACCTGTTATTGAACGACTTTACCCCATGTACATGACATGTCACATGACACGATTGATAGGCATTGATGAAAACCTTTATGGTATTACGAAGAAACTTTTAGTAGGAAGTGTCTTTAATAACGTTGGTTAATAGTAAACATACGTTCTATAGGCTCATCTACTATGTTAATGTCATTTTTAAATATTGATAAGTTTAATCGTTACATCAAAGATTAAATATGACGTAAAACAACATTAATTTCTGGTTCTCTACGTACACAACGCTAACACACATATACCATTTCATGTATCTACAGTTTAATCGATCTAGGACGTAAGCAATTAATCTGGGTATTAATTTATTTTGTTCCTACTATCAATCAATATTATCAAAAGGCCTACAACGTAAATTCACACCCACTAGAATTAGATAATAGAGATATGAAGTACCTACTTAATTTTTCTTTGTTTTTTATATCCCTTATTCAAAAGTAATGCTTCGAGGGTTGTAATTTTCGAATACTGGCATTGTGAGACAGCTTATTACGGCAGAGTGGTAATAAGTAAGTTCAATAACTCCAACAAATAGTTAATGAGCGAGATAGAGTCAAGCAGACATAATAAGCTCCCAGTTTTCGAGATAATAAGTAAGTGCTTTAAGTGTGTACCTAAAATATCAAAACTAGATTGATGATTCGAGACTATGACGGCTCCTCGTTCCTCAGCCAAGACCTTTTCGTTGCGCAGGACCCATTCGATCTCGTACAGTTTCGATATTGGTTTGATGAGCCATGCACCAAATCTGTAAAGAGATATCACAATATATCTACTATCACGAAGTGATCGCAATTTATAAACAACTAATTATGTAACTATATGTATCTTCTAAAAGAAGCCTATTTACTCTGATCTGAAAAAATACCAGACCTATTTAAAGAAAAATAAAAAAAAAACACTTTTATGAATTTATCTTAAGAAAAATGGAATGAAAAGGGAAGTTTAGTTAGTCAGCATTGGTTAAAAAGTAACGCCTGATTCCATCAACTAAAAGTTATGTAATTTTTTGGACTTGACTACTTATTTTTTTTTTAGATTTGGGACTTAAAAATGTTTGTTATCATCACATCTCTATCATGTCTACGTCGCAATAGTGGCTGTATCGATCAATTTATAAACTACCCTCCATTTTTAAGTGAATACGGAAAGTTTTCGCGGTAAGCACAGCTTGACACATCCCATTATTGTACAGCTGTATGCAGTAAATCATGTCTGGGCATTTTCATACACAGCTGCCGTGTATTTCTTGTTAGATACGACAAGACGTAGGTAAACCTTGCGGCATCATCTGCTCTTGTTTTACGAGTTATTTGTCAACATAAATAACAATATAATATAATAATAACGGTAGCTCAATTGGGAGAGCAATATCCCGGCTTGCGAGAGGTGCAGGTTCGAGTCCCGCCTGCGGTAGTCCATTTTTCTTTAAGTGTGTTTTAATTTCACATTACAATGGGTAGCCTGATATAGTGCTGAGGTATGTACGTACCTAGCAACTACTACTACTATAGAAATACGATAAAACTAACTTTCCAGTTAAAAAACCCCTGAATGAGCCAGGAGAACAGCTGTTGAGCTTCAACGGCCAGACGGATTTTGATCAGCCATAGCTTAGAACAACCGTGATTAAATTACTTTTCGAATAAAAAAAACCGCTTCGAAATTGGCCCATCCGTTCGGGAGCTACGATGCCACAAACACACACAAAAACACAGCAACACAAATACACCAATAAGAGGCAAACTTATATCACCGCTCTTTTAGTTAAAATGTGTATCCAGATGTAAAAAAAAAAATTGGTTGCCTGTAAAGTCGGTATACGGGCGAAAGTTTTACGTGACAACGACTTTGAGTGGTAGAATAATTTTATGTGAATAGTCATTCGTATAACATGAACCGGTGTGTATGCCTATCTCTCTCACTCTCTCTCTCTCTCGCTCTGTCTCTCTCGCTCTTAGGCGGGCTAACTGTGCTCGAGTGGAAGGGACGCGTGCCTTTCACTTTTTATGTCTGTCTCACTCGCTCTTAGGCGGGCTAACCATGCCCGAGTCGAAGGGACGCGTGCCTCTCACTCGCTCTCATTGTGAGCGCATAACGTGAGCGGAGCGTAACGCAGTTTCTTTAAGTGTCACCCGGCAAACCAATTTATAAGACGTTGTCACGTCAAAATGAAAAAACAGATGTGAAAACCCCCGAATGAGCCAGGAGAACAGCTGTTGAGTTTCAACGGCTGGACGGATTTTGAGCAGTCATAGCTTAGAACCACTGTGATTGAATTTATCTTTCGAATAAAAAATCCGCTTTAAAATCGTTCTATCCATTCGGGAGCTACGATGCCACAGGCACACGCAAAATCACAGCTACACAAACAGACATAGGGGTCAAACCTAAAACACCGCAATTATAGTTGGGGGTTTAAATGTGTTGCCAGATGTAGCGCCGAGGTGTGCGCGTACCTAGATATAGCAATACGAAAACAGACCGCAGCGGGTACGTAAATACGGTATAACGGTATCACAAAATTCGCAACCACGTGAATGTGGCAGCACGGGTAACATACCCCCAATTCATGTAAATCACTCCTCTGTGCTATTTTGCGAGGCTCAATAAACACATTTGGATCAAAAGCTATTCATTAGCATATTACATATTTTAGTCCACTACTAAGTACTTACATATTCACTTTGATTCATACACGTAGAACGATCAAGGCTGACTAGAATAATATTACTGTGTTCTCTTGATACGAGTATCAACAATTACTGTTTTTCTTATTGCTTGCAATAAATTACCCATCAAGTTAGATTTCAATTTGTTTTATAGAGAATCTAGTCAATTCCAATTGACCTCGTAATTTGCACACTAACATCGTTTGTATCGACACAAATGTTTGCATGTTGCATAAAGGTGATTAGTTAGACGTTTATTCAAACCACATGAAAAAAACAATGTTTTTTATCTAGTAGGTCAAAGGGTGTGTTGCATAATATTACCATATTTGACGGTAGTATAAAAAAACTATTCTCAAGTGTTTTATATATTCCTCTCATTGTAAATTGATAGCAGAACACAACTCTGGAGCAGGAGTTTAGAAGACACATTTGTAATGTTCTTACGATTCTAATTTAGATTACGATATAGGCAAACTAATGTGAGGTTCATAGATAAAAATTATCATCGTCATCAGCTGATTATAATAATCAGCTACAGCAATCGTATAATCATATCAATAGATGACAAGAACACCACGCCGTAAATATCTCTCTAAGCCTATCCGAACAGAAGCGTGGTAGAGGCCGCTTGCCCTTGACTTGGTGGTCTGTGAATGTAACAGACCTCGAAAAAAGCCCAATTTCCTGAAATGACAACCCAGAACATACTGTCTTGGCTCAGAAAAGTGAGGAGACCCGACCCCAACTGAAATGGGATCAAGGAAATAAGAAGAAGAAGATCAGTATCATAATAACCCATACGGTTTTGACTGTACGAGTTAAATTGCTGAATGAAGGCCACTTCCAAAGATTTCCAGGTCAATGGGATATAAGCTGCTTCATATGGTGTGGTCCCGCCCTCTTAATAAGGTCGTCGGTTCAATTTGCCCATGGGCGAATGGTCTACAATCTAGACCCTTTCTTCCCCAACGGCTATCAGTTGCGTGGGAGTCGGTGGGAGACAAGGACGATTCATGATTATCCTTGACAAACCCTAGACAAACAACATCCCAAACACAGTCAATCAACACATACATTTTATTTCGCCAGGAAAAATCCCAGTCTCCAAACAAAAGAGCGATGGAATTACTTATTTTGATTGAAATAGTTTCATCATTGAATACTTAATTAAATGAATTTTAAGAGCTCTTGTTTCAATTGACTTGTATAAAATAGGTCAATGGCTGAATCGCTTAGTCGTCTATTTAATGAATACATAATAATATAAGTAGTCAGTTTACATTTTTATCAATTATTTTTAACAAAATTCGGGGGTAATTGAACCCCAGAACTTTGAATGAATATTTTGCGATAGGAATCTATCTTAATTCGGCAGATAATTATTAAGTTATTATGATACCTATTTAAACGGATTTTTTTTTGGGATGGAATTGAATAAAATTAATTTTAAGTAAAGCAAAAGGTACAAGTATTCTGTCAAGAAATGGCTGTATATAATTGATTTTTATAATAAAATAATTGATTTTTATGAATATGTATATAATATCAATTGATATATATCGTGATATATATCCCTCGATATAATATATCTTCGAACCCTTGTTTTTCACTTGAAGCTGTAAGTGCTGTAACGGCAAAAATATGTTGTCATTTTTGCAATTAGCTAAGTATATTTTAATTCTTTTAGAGAGAGGTCTAATTGGTTGAGTACCAAACTAAATCTATACATACATATAATAAGACTGTAAAAGATCGATTTCTGTACATTGAAGATTTTTATGAAAAATTGTTACAGGGGGTCTTAATTACCGTAATAGAAGCCAAAACAACAATTCTTAAAATTTTTGTCTGTCTGTCTGTCTGTCTGTTTGTCCGGGCTAATCTCAGAATCTACTGGACCGATTTTGACGGGACTTTTTTTATTTGACTCAGTATCACCTGGAGAGTAAACTGGGATATAAATAATCACGCCGATGAACTTAGGGGGCAGGCAGGAAATTGAATCTCAGAATCTACTAAACCATCCTTGAGTTGCGTACGCTGCGAAAACGGTTCAAGATACCAAAAATATAAATATGAAAGAATTATTCCTCTTGAAATGATCTAAAAAACTGTCTGCGACAGTACATGTCTATGCCCAAAATTACAACTCCACGCGGACGAAGTCGCGGGCACAGCTAGTGTTTTATAATAATACTCATACCGATAAAATATTAAACTAGATTTTAGTTTAATATTTTATAGATATGATGAGTATTTACTTCCTACGCCTGCTACGCACTAAAAAGTATTAAATATTAAGAGTCTACAAAAATGTAGACAATGCTTAGACCTTGTAAATTAGTAGGTACGAGTATGTAGCCGTACCTTCTTTCTTAGTAAAACGAATGTTAATTCAAGGAAATAAATATTTCCTTGAATCGACATTCGTTTTACTTCAGAACTTACTTAAGATTTTTTTTCCAAGCTTAACACTCTAAGTCCGATGTACTCACCTAGCATTGTGAACGCTCTTCGGATTGAACAAAAAGAATGGCCACACGAAGAAAGCACAAACCGAAGAATAGAAGTAGAATAAAAAGAATTTCGCATAGAATTTTTGTTTGCTGTGTTCTTTCTGTGTTATTTTCCGCAATAGGAAGAACACAACCGACAGGAATAGCATAAACAATTTGTCCCACATGATCGTTGTTATGTATTTGTTAAGACACAATCGTTTCACAAACTGTTTGCGTCTACACTGACGTCTAGTGTCGAGCCTATCCCTACATATCAGATTAGGATTCTGTGTGTCTGATTATTAAACTGTGTAAGTTCTTAATTAATGGCTTCCAATTCGAATGACATGTATCGACAAAGGCTCGAACACCAAGTCTAGGCTCAATGCAGGTGCAAAATCCTGCATTCATAAATTTTTGGGCAATTGATTTATGTTTAGTCCCACTGAAACTGGTAGGTATTGAGTTGTGTTTCAATCAGATTGAAATTTCTCTACTAGCAGTGAAGCATTGTATTAAAGCCAAGAATGGCATACGAATATTCGATCGGGGGGGCCGACCCCATATAGGTAAAGGGAGAAGGCAAGGAGAGAAGAAGAAGAAGGCAATAAAGTATTGTTATTATTCTAAACAGGTAATTTTCTGTGAACAAGGGTCTGCCTACCCACTTATAACATTGCAGGAAAACAGCAGCAGTCATGGAAGTTAAGGTCACCTTAAACCTTTTTTAAAGATCTAGCAATAAATTAAGTCAAATGGTTTACATTTAATCGTGCGTTCTAGAAATTTCTACGGAACTTGTGAGGAAAAACACAAGCCGTACGGTAGTATGTAAATCAACGCAGATTGGGTGACCCTCTATCGAGCGTAATACTAAATCACTTCGCATTGTGTCGATATCGACTGATAACGTTCAAGCCGCATAAATTATCACAACTAACGAGCCTACACTTATCTTACAAAAATTCACTTAACACTATAAATTAGATTGCCCTTACAATATCTGTTTACAGAACTTATCCTCAAAGACACGATATCTGAGAAGTTTAGGTATGTAAGTATGTGACAATAAGCCTGCGTATTTTGTTTTGATCAAAGTATGAAATACAAAGGAATATTTTTCCTGATATAACAGCCCAGCTAATATAAGGTTTTACCTACATAGCTATGATAAGTACCTTCATTGTGCTTATGACACCAGCACGGCTGTAATTTATATTTATTTATTTGCAAATATACCTACAGTAGATATACATAAGCAACACTACATGTACCGGTGGATGTAGTTTTGCTTATGTATATATATGGATACACACCCAGCAGGGTGAAACAATAGTAATAGTACCTGCTAGAAGGGTACTTTTCTAAAGTGTAATAACTTACATTATGGTTACAACATGTTTAATTACTATATTAGATGCTTATCTCGCCGTTTTTTATGTTCACTGCAATCAAATGAAAAAAGTAGTGGCAAAGGGCATCTTTTAATGAAAAGTTAAAAGCCGTATTTATCCAGAGGCTAATAAAGTTATTTATATTTCCTAAGAACTTCCATTACAAATTTTCTTTGAAGCAAGCGGAAGTGAAGCTCCTATATAACGATGATTATACTTATATATTGCTTTAACAAAATTTTGTTGGTAGGTTGCTAATAAACTTGATGTTATACCTATCTTATTTTAAAACCTAATCTGTATGTAAGCACCTTAAAAATCCAATCTTCTCTGAGCTGATTCTATTTTTTTTTAAAGTTGCTGCTGGTCTAAAACCTGGTTTTAATTTTCTAAGAAATTTCTGGACAACCTCAGTTTCCGTAAGAAACTGACCTCGTCTATTATCTGTGTCTTGTAGTAATCATAAATAAAGGTTAGCGTCCACAGACTCGAATCGGACGCATCGCACGTACTCATACAACAGCGTCCACTGATCCGCAGTTTTGATACAAAGCGAACTTAAATGTGTAACGTGCGATGCGTCCGGTCTAGGCCTTTGGACGCTTACCATAAAGCACGTACCTACGTAGTGCGTGTTTGTGGACCAACAACGCCTAGTTTACGGCAACGACAAAGTTTCTAGGCTGATGTCACTGAAATAAAAGTTTTACGAGTCGCTTTGCCTTCGTCGTAAACTGGCCGAACGTCAACGTGAACTTATCTAATTTTGGCGCTAGCTCTACGCGGTTTGTGGCGCATCATAACATTCCTAATATTTCTAATGCATGTTTTGGGGAGATACGAAACAACTCTGACTGCTAACTCACTTCTTTTTTTAAGACGGGAAATTGTGTTTCATTTGAAATATTGTTTAAACCAACATTCTTTCGCCCTAAGTGCCTGTCCACACAGGAACGCGCGGGTGCGGGCGCGAGCTCGCTACTTAGAACACACGTGCGTTTCGTATGTAAATACTTGGATATCACTTAATATGTTTGATATTTTGCGACTGCGCCCGCCACCGCGCCCGCGATTCCATGTGAACAAGCACTTAGTATATGTATATTGGCCTTGTTACTTGTCACCTTCACCAAAAGTTATGTTTTTGTCATTCAAAACCTTAATACCTTAAACATAAAGCTGCCAATATTCAGACCCCCGCCCGATTGATTACTTTCACGGTAGACAACTCATTGGCTCGACCCGGGATGCGAATCCCAGGTCGAATTGACCACTGAAAAAAGCAGAGTGACAGTACTCGGAAAATAAAATTAAGCCGTTGGGTGCCTAAATTACAATTACATTTTCGGTTATAGATTTAACAGTAATTTTCTACTGATTGACAAACACAAACAGTTGTAATTAATCGATTAATTACACCTTACATCGCTCAATACGTTATGCCTTGCACACGCTAACGGTTTATGTTCCTAACTTGTATGTTTGCCGTGCGATAAAATTGCTACGCTATAATGTTCAAGAAAATAGTTTTGTTTTTTCTTGTTTGTTTCCTGTTTTTGTGCAAAGGCGTACAGAGAAATGGCGATGTAACAAAATATCCACAGTCTTATAAGGATTATGTTTATACTAATCTGACTGAGAGCGGGAAGGCGGTGTTTTTTCCAGTCAACATACGTGCGTGAGCTCACATTAAATTGTTCGTAAATAATTAACGAATAACGCGCATAGAAAATGTATGAGGAAGTTTTATTTTTGCAGATCCTTTGTGCTCTCAGAAGAAGGGTGAATGCATGCAGCGGGGTAGGTGCGTGGGCAAGAAAGTGCTTTATATATCACGTGCTTGCTACAGACGGGACTTGGTTTGTTGCTATGATGACACTGTCTACCAGCCTGAGGTAGGGCGTGAACATGAGCATTCCTACACCCCCACTACTCCTAAATTGAGTCCTTTAATGTTCATGAAAAAAATGCTTTTAAGGCATTTTTAGTAATGAATAATAAAGTTTGTATATTCTGTATCAGCTGTATATTTGCTATAAATAAATAAATTAAAACGATGTGTGGTTTCGTAAAACATGCTGCATCTCTGGCCAGAAATATCCATGAAATCAGAACTTTATGGTATTTTAAAACAAACAAAGTAGCTTTTGTAACAAGACACAGAACAAAATAATTTTTTTCTGCGTAAGAAGAAGCTAAAGAAGGTTATAAGGAATACGAGTAATTTTCTTCCGCTTCTTCTTATCCTTCCGTTCAGTGGTACGTAACAGTGTTAGCGTACTAACACTCGTAGTTTTATCGCCTCCCGTGCATGTTAGCTACAGGCCTCGAAAGTTTTAGGATTCAAAACATCGTGTTCAAAAGAACACGATGAAGTAATAGTTATCATAATTATTTATGAACATATTTTTGTTTCTTCGGATTACGCGAACAGTAGACACTTTTTTTACGGATTATTTCGAGATTTATTTACATTTTATTTTAACCTAAGGGTCCGTGGTCTCAGGTACACTAAAGTGTTAGTTGTAATGACAACTATGTAATCATAGTTTAAAAAAAAATGTTAACTACCATCACCAAAAATTTTAAGTTACGTTCCCATCTACACAAAATGAGCTAACAGTATCTTGAGGTTTTGCAGTGCGGGATCTAGCTTGAGTCTTGGCTACAACAGGATCCCAAGCTGGTGGAATTTTCCAACCATCTTCTCAGAAAATTAGGGTGGCTTCTTATTTCAATGGCCTCACGGAGCATACGAGGAAGAAAACGACGTTCTCTTGCGAGGACTTTCGGTTGGTCAAACCAACCATTTCATACGCTTTGTATGTACGTAAAAAGTGTATCATTTCAATGTAAGAATTTTTCTTACAATTACTTTCTTGTGTACTACTAGGGCGGTTTGATAAGTCCATGACTTTGAAAAGAAAAACATATATTTTGTGTACAAAAACATTTTATTTTTCTACATACTCTCCTTTCAACTCTACACTCTTTTTCCAGCGATGCTCCAATCTCTTCAACCCATCCAAAAAATACTTTTTGTCAAAGCCTGCAAAATAGGCCTCGGTTGCAGCTATCACCTCTTCATTGGATGAAAATCTTTGCCCAGCAAGCCATTTCTTCATGTTTGGGAAGAGAAAGAAGTCACAGGGGGCTAAATCTGGTGAATATGGAGGGTGCGGCAATAATTCGTATCCTAATTCGACAAGTTTTGAAGTCGCGACTGCAGACTAGTGGGCCGGAGCATTATCCTGATGAAATAGAACTTTTTTCTTTGCTAGATGCGGTCGTTTCTTCATCAACTCTTCATTAAATCTTTCCAGCAATGCAGCATAGTAAGCACCGGTTATTGTCTTGCCTTTCTCCAAGAAATCGATGAAAATAACCCCTTGACTGTCCCAAAATACTGTTGCCATCACTTTACCAGACGAACATACCGTTTTTGCCTTCTTTGGTGCACGTTCGCCGGTAGAAGTCCACTGCTTTGACTGTTGTTTAGTCTCTGGCGTATAATGGTGGACCCACGTTTCATCCACGGTTACGTACCGACGCAAAAATTCACTTGGATTGCGATTATACATAGCCAGACATGCCTCAGAAGTAGTCACGCGTTTTCGCTTTTGGTCGACTGTCGTAAGCGCGGCACCCATCTTGCAGAAAGTTTTTTCATTCCCAAAATATCGTGCAAAATATGAAAAACTCGTTCAGTTGAGATGTGCAAAAACAATATCGTGGATTTTGTTAACAATGTCCTCAGTGGTTACCTCAATCGGCCTTCCTGGGCGCTCGGCATCATTGGTTGTAATACGTCCACAACGAAACTCAGTAAACCATTTATGTACCATTCCATGAGACGGCGCTGAATCCCCGTAATATTTTTTCAACTTGTCTTCGGTCTGCTTAATGGTTTTCCCGCGTAAAAATAGTGTTTAATCAAGACTCGAAACTCGGATTTCTCCATTTTCGAAGAACACCTTCACAGCCGCCAAACTTCTTTTGTTATTAAATATTTTTTTCGCGCCATATTTGAAAATAGAATTATTTTAGGTTCGCAAAAATATTACTTTTAAGAAAATATCATTAAAAATAAAAAAAGTTTCTATTCAGCCTGAAAGTCATGGAGTTATCAAAACGCCCTCGTATGACCCCCGAGTTGGTCGCCGCTGTTCAAAATGTATGGATATGCCTGTATGGTTTCAAACAGAGCCAGAAAAGCATATTAAATTTTTTTTCCGTCCCTAAACGTATCTCGGAGTAAGAAAAGTGTTTATGTTTTTTCTAGCGTAATAATAAACCCTTTCCGAACATAAGTATACAGTCTTATTTGAAGTTGGGTAGAAAGATCGGACAATTAGTGGAAATGAGCGGCTGATGCGGCGAAAGTTCAATTCGAAAAGTTTTTCCAATCAGACTTGAGTCCGGTGTTTATTCTATCTCCGTCATCAATGGATTCGCGTGGATAGGATGAACTTAAGTAGGTGAATTACGTGTTCCTACTTAAGATTTCTGTGTTAGGTGTAAAATTATTAGTTTCTTCAGCTGTTAAGCCTCACTCCTTTTGTTTCGTTTCGACTTTTGATGCTGCCGATAAAAAGGGTTTCTTTTCCCTTTTTATCGGCAGCATCAAAAGTAAAGCAACTCTTTGCTACATTTATGTTATTGTTTTTTTTTGTTATTTAAGTTTCTACTACGGGCTGGTAACTTTAGTTATTACGATAGGTACTTCCTAAGTATACGATTTTGCACTGCATTGCATTTCTTCTTTTAGGTTATTTTATATGTGTATAAGTACGACTTTCACTTTGAACATAATAACGCACACAATTGTGACAAATAACTACCAATGTTGCTTGAAAAAGATGAAATAATAGCAGCACTTAATGGAATAGTATTAAGAATAAGTTTGTGGAGTTTGTCATTGGAACTATCATATGGAATTGCAAAAATTAGGTAAATAGGCTAAGTCTGTCACAAAAGCTTTAAGGGAAAAAGTGGAAAAAAAACTTCGAGCTCACTCATAAAACAAATTGTAGTTTTCAGACAGTACTTTAATGGAGGCGGTCTACCGCGCGATCTGCAGGATAACATTATGTTGACTTTAAGGGCATAACAAAATGGAAAATGCACTTAAATTATTCATTATCGGTAGGTAAGCTATTTAACCAAATTTGCAAGCTTAACCTCATTTAAGTATTAAAATATTGTGTAGATAAAGTCTCGCAAAGCGGCCCGTTCGTCTAGACATCGATATCGTCCCATAAAGCGATAACGTCACAATATTAGATCCGTACCTCTGTCACAGTTGTAAATGAGTTAGGAGAAAGCGTAACGCGAAAACTTTCCGGTGAATATGAAAAGAGGGTGCCAACAAACACTGTCCGATCCCATCAAGCTCGAAATCGCAAGCTGAAACTGTAAAACAGTCGTAACTAGTGTAAACAACGACCGGATAATATTTATGGTGTTGTTTTGACAGCGACTGTGATGCGATATTTTTCTTTCGCGCCTAAATTTTGGTCACGTGCTGTTCGGGAAGCGGGAATTGATTACTTCGGCCCTTTTTCGGCCCGTTCCGGCTCTACCCGTTGTTTATGATAAGAAAGGATTCAGCGAAGTGTGTTCCGCTGCGGGGAATATTAAAAGCAATATTTTTTATTAGACAAAACTCCAAGTACGCTACCTATCGGAACAAAAACGTGTAGGTTAAAAGTATATGACCTACTGAATTAATACTCTGACAGCTAAAAAGAGAGTGTCCTTCATTACCTTTCAACGTACGAATATGAAACCACTATACCATTATTCCGCACTAACGAGCTCAAGTGTAATTTAATTCCTGAACGAAATTCCACTACCATAGCACATTAAATTTGCACACTGTGCTGATGAGACGAGTGCCAGGAGCGTTTTGACTTACATCTCATTGTGTCTTGAGTTGAGACTGCACCCAGTGTACACACGATACAATATTAATAAGCCAGTGAGTACAAAGTAGCATCAACGAAACTAGCTTCAGACCTTAAGCTTTACTTCATGAAAGTAATATTGTGTCTGGTATGAACAATGGATAAGTTTTCCTCGGGTGAAAAATTACATTCTAAACCACCAAACATACTAGCTATGATAAGTTTCCGGGAATCAATATTCTGATGTAGTGGCTTCGGTGACCATGGGACATTAATATGTTGAGCGGATATATATTTGTACTTTGTTTATCAATAAGCGGCAAAAATCCTACGAAGTTTATTCAAAAAACAATGACAAAGGCCACACGTACGTATATATATATAATCAAGATTCAAACGTTAAATGCTTTGTCCTACTGGCAGATCTACATATATGTATGTATACGACGTTTACCAATAGGCATAGGTTTATGTTCTAAAACCCATGTGACTATTAATTGCAAGTCCATCTGTTTTATTTATTTATCTATTTCACACTCCACCAATTCTGTGTAGTTCATCGTATTTTTTGAGAGAATTTATCTTCGTTCTATTTTATTTTATTTCAGGTTCCCCTGTTCCTATATCACTATCACAATAAATTCATGATAGGTGTCCCACAAAAACGTATTGCCTGTACGAATATTGGGTTTTCGTGTTTCAGAAATAAAGGTGAACAGGGGTGGGGATAGAGGGGTTAGATGAATTTTAGCACGTACACCGTTTCAGTGTTTGCTTTGGTTGACTTGCCCCTCTGTAGAGCTCCGATCGCCATTAGGTTTAGTAACTTGTGTGGAACTAGAAACTCGCTGCTTGTGTTGCGGTGAAGGAATATTTAACACATTGTGGCATAAACGTTAGAAGAGTCGGAAACGTTTTTTTTTTAAATTTTAACAATTTAATGCCCATGGGGCGCGTTGTGCTTTAAATGAGAGTCTCGTTTCTAAATAGGCCTTACCTCAACTTTATACCATACTCCACCACGCGGGCTCAGTCCGCGCCTTAGATTGCTTAACTTTTGATATTACTACCGAAACTTCGATTACTACGCCACAAGCACCTTAAACCAAAGTATGATGACAAAATGATTACTTATAAAAATAGCATAGCGTCAAATTATTTCCTGTCTTGTCACACTCTTAGAGTTAGCGCCTTGCAATTACCCTTTGGTCTCGCTACGTATTCCCGAGAATCAGGATCCTCTGGGATTGGCTTTACATATTGCACGCCGCTATTATACAACGCTATAGAGTTTAATTACAAATAATTTATTATTATTGAAGCACAGTCATAATTGGAACACATAGAAGGTTGTTAGAATTTCATTACAACACCCAGTGTGCTTTAATATGCTAATATCTGTTTATCTATTCGAGCAATTAACGTTGCGCCGGCAAAACTCGATCGGAAAGTTATCGTTATTTTATTAAGGTAAGATTACTGAATATATTTGTGTCGGCATTAAATTATTTCGAAAGAGATTTTCAGTTTGAGGCGGAATTACATATTTGGCTTTACTGTTTACGATTCCACACACGTAGGTACATTTGGTGGGGTAATTACTTATTCGAATCTTATGTAATCTACCTACAGGTCTTCATATCATTACAAGAAATGGATAATATTAGAACAGTACGCAGACACTCTGAAAATGAAGTGCCAACTTTGCTCCTGTAATATATCAGGGGAAATCAGTGGTTTTCACACCGCAAGATTTACAGTGAAATAAGATTTTCCTTCAGTCCTGTTTGCGGTTGCTTTCCACCAGGAGCCTTGTTTCCAACGAATGGATTTTTTTCTCGTTAGGAACAGTGCACCTTGTTAGAGTAAATGACTGTCGCCGGGGAAAAAACTAGGATTTCCATTTGTATTTTCAATTAAATTAGACCATTTCAGAGAGGTAATTGTTTACTTAGTGCTACGTTCACTGATTTGCTTATGGCATCATATTTTAATTGTAAGACTTTCTTTTGAGAGACATCAAGTTTAATCCCAAAGATTTTTGAGGGTAAGTATTTAACTGTTACAGTTTCAAATCCCAAATTGCAGCTGAAAATCGTTCGGTTCATTAACATTCATTAATCTTCGGGTCTGGTCAAGTCAATTTCGATCGCTTTTCCTGTTACGTTCAAGCCAAAACGGTTTGATTTCTAATTTGATAGTCCACATCATTTGAATACTGGTGGCTTGCTTCGGTCTATTCATGGTATAATGTGTATTTTTAAGCAACTACCTAAGCATACTTTTCTCATAGTTGATGAATTTTGGACAAGATATTAATTATTTTTCAGTAAATAGGGCCCATAAAATTCTTAGTGAGTTAGCAAAGTGCTACTTTGTATTTTAAATTTATTTACTTTTTCAGTTACCGTCAGCACCTTACACGGCAGAATATCTTTTTTGAGGCTTTTTTCTAACATAGGTATATTTGGCTTTGTTCTAAGTGAGCAACGCAACGCTACAAGTGCGACGCAATATACTATTTCTATGGCGACGCAACGCGATGCCACCAATACTTTAAATGCCTTTTGTCAATGTCAGTCGCCTCTCGTCTTTTTGTCGCGTTTGTTTTATGACAACAGGTTGGGATCAGACGCTTATTGATCAGTGCACGTCCCATACACATTCAACATCAATCTGTTTTAATTATATGTATTTTCTACGGTACAAATAGTCCAATCAATGACTTCAGTTACAGCACTTTTTCTATTAGCTCTCTTCAGTTGCAGAAGATTTTATGTTTTCCGCGTCGCTCCGCAATCACACTAGATTGACGCTTGATCGTTCCCGAACGGCCGCGATTCTGTACTCATTGAATTGAGTTTACAGTTTACTAGCGAAAATGTTTTTCCCCCTCTTCATTATCGAGGCGATTCAATATTTGAGCATCAGACGTACGTATTTGATGATATGATCCAATTGCCTAGTTTTCTCGATCAACCTACTTTTTTCTTATCTACTTGTACATGTCATTTAATACGGCAGACGAACACCGTCCAATCTAATTGTCAAAGCTTGCAAAACTGATTTTTATTGTTAATATCGATTTTGATGGTAATTTTATACAATTATTTAAGGCACAGCATTAAGCTAGTATCAGAAATTCAGAAGATAGATACCATCACAGACGCCATCCACAGACTTATAACAAATGAACAGTTATATCAACCCCGACACCGATTTTCCCAACTCATACGTTCGCTAGGATATCCGAGTATCAAAAAGTAGTGTAACCTAAACCAAAAAGTGCAAGATCTGGTGCAACAAGGATCGTTGCCGTTCCAAGTGCACAAAAGAGATCGTCGACTGCGGTGCGACACTCGTAGTGTATATTTACTCGGCGCTTACGTATTTTTAGTGAACAACTAACTTTACAGTTAAAAACCCGCGATAGAGCTAGGCAAACAGCTGGTCAGTTTTAACGGCTCGACAGATTTCGATCAGTCATAGTTAATTTATTTTTCGAATAAATAAAGCGCTTTGAAATCGGTTCATCCGTTCGGAGCTACGATGCTACAGACAAACACACACAAAAACTAAACAACACAAACATACAAACAGACATAGTGGTCAAACTGAAAACACCCCTCTTCTTCGTCAGGGGTTACAAAGTGGTTATTCTTAACAAAAAAGTGTAAGATCTGGTGCAACATGGATCGTACTAAAAAAGATCGCGTACTGCGGCTCTACACTCGTAGTGTACGGCGCTTACGTATTCAGTGGACGTGATTCGAACTTCAATCGCGTCTGTCTGGGCTGCAACCAATTGATTTTATGTGCCAGTCACAAAGGCTTTTCTAGAAGAAATAAGTTTCATTTTCAGTGTTGGTTTTTGGTTGGCGTAATTACTTATAATCCATTTATCTTTTGAGTTAAAGCACTGTTCGGTTTTAATAGTGTATATTACGGGTATTTAAGGGTGACATTATCTAGTACAGTTAGCGTCAAAATATAGCGGCACTTTAGTACCATGTCAAAAAAATAAGGAATTCTTCTTGTCAATCTCGGTTGAATCTGTCAAGGTTATTTTGAAACGGTTCCTTAATTGCGACTTTATTTTTGACGTTTAAGTTTAATAGAAATCTTTACAACACATCTTACAAATCCATCAAGACTACTGCGGAAAAAGGGACGAAGACCCTTATCTTGCTTGAAGCCTTATCAAACTGTCAAAACCACATGAGGTCAAACCTACAACATTGTGTGTCGCTATGAAAATGTCGACGGCGAAAAGGTCCACTGTCTGTATGAAGCTAGGGTACTTATCTTTGTCGAACCATAGTCTTGCCGCGACTGGATAACTCGGCACAAAGTTATCCCGCGGAGACCGCAAACTTTGCATCGTTGTTACCGTCCTCAAGTTAGTTCCGATGCATTTGCACCGGAGGAATACTAAACAACGCAAATTTTCTTAAATTGCTAAGCGTTATAAAATTGTCGACAAAACGTTCACCGAAAAAGTGATTAAGTATTTTAATGAGATTAACGTCTCCCTTTGTGCTTGAAATTAGTGAGTATTTTACGTCTTCCTTTGAGCCGACAGGCTTTTAAATAATTTAGACTTAATGAACTTCTGGCTTGATGCACAAACAAGTACATAAATGCAAATTATTAATTAATTATTATTTATTTATTTATTAAGCAAACAACGTTTTAAACTAAAATGTCAATAGTCCCACAAAACTATTTACATAGTTTGTCTGTGGGATCACGAGTCTCTAACATATTCAATCAAATCATACTAAATCAAATCTAAAATACAAAGTTAAGTTAGATAGAAAATACTTTTTAAGTTTTCGTCGTATATCCCCGGGCAAACTATTCAATAGGTATGGCAACCGTTTCTTTATTGTTCTATCACCAAAGTAGTTATTTACTTTAGGTACTTCAAATTTGCCCGTAGACACTGACCGGGTGCAATGACTATGATTGACCAATGTTAGGCTATCCTTCTGACTTTCATTGTTCTTCGTTAATTAGGTATTTATGTTTTAAACTGACCGGGAGAATTCTACAAATCTTAAATAATTTATGATAGTTACCTTTGCAATGATCTAACTCTACCTTAGAGTAACCTGAAATTTATCTAATCTATAACGTGCAACGGTATAGGCACGCAAAATGCTACTTAGAAACGAAATCACTACTACTAAAATATGTTATCCACTGAATCAGTAGTTAATTGCAATCCGGGCACCGCTCCCTAACGGAATTATGGCGGCGTATGACACGTTATTGCGTTATTTTCGGGCCGTGCCCAGCTGCCGACTGTTTGGATCTAGTTACTGACATTATGGAGAGTTTGCCTAAATATGGTCTTATTTTCGTATTAAGATCGCTGCAAACGTAACCGGGTTTTTATCGGACGGAAAGATTTGAAGACTTAGTCATTTAACGCAAAATATTTTTCTTGTCCATGCTTCGCTCCGTCCGCGTTTTTCAAAACATTTAGTAAGACATGACATTTCCAAAACTTCCCGTGCCCTCCTGGGCAAGTTGCCCGTCAAATATGCAACGGCCTTTAAATTAATCAACAGGGCGACCAAGCTTTGGTCGGGTTAAAAATGTGAAAATGATTTTTCTTAATAAAACTCGACCTTTTTCGCAAATGTGTCCAATATTCGCAGAAAGTAAACAGTACTAAAATTCGCGGTTAAATTGTGGGTAAAGTTAATCTTTCCTCTTACGTGTGTAATTCATTGCCGCTAAAGTGCACGCAGAGCGCAGGTTCAATCTTTTATCTAGAATGTTGCCTAGCGTCCGGGTAGCGCAGTTTCAAAACCCAATGGCGGGGGAACATAAAACATTTTGCACTTAAGAAATGAAACTTTTGCACATGATAAAGCTTAGTCGAAAAGAATGCGATAAGGTAAGTAGATTTTTCTGGGATGTGAAGGATAACTTGTGTGATATTATTCTTGATGGCAATTTTTTTTTAATTATTACGAATGCTTAAAAAGTTCTTAACAATAAAGATATCAAAAGTTAGGTAATATGAAAAATAAATAAGGTAAATGAAAAACAAATTAATTGACCCTCCAAATAAAATTCTACACGTGTCATTTTTCTCCGGCATGTCAATTTCTAACATTTTGATCGCTACTGAAATTCGTCATAAAAACCGAATTCGAACTTTGTCTAGGATCCTATAGACTTTGTAAAAATGAGAATCTCTGATAGCTGGCGCCTATCGGAAGCGAGCACTTTGCGTACCGGCTCGATACCCATCTGTCTCGTGTCCGGGCGCCTGTGTGATGCCAGACAGCCTCTTCGTACTTCGAGATACACAAGTAACTACTGAATATGCAGCCTGTCAATGCAGCCCTGGTGCACAAGACAAAGTTACAATTGCATACATTGCTGTCGAAATTACCAGACAACGCATTCGTTGTCATGGTAATTTCAGTTAACATAGCGTAGGTAAATGTAATTACCATACATTTTAAGTGCGAAGCGTTCAACCCACAGATGAGACTGAATGTTCAGTCAATTCTTCACCGAAATATGCAATAGTAACTTTGTGATGCACAAGGAACTACTGGATATGCAGCCTAAATGTACTTCTTAGGTGGGTCTACGCTGGACGAACCGAGCACGAGCGAAGCACGAGCGGAGCCGTTCTCGGCTTCGTCGTTCGCGGCGTCAACTGTGGACGTATCGACGTCTGTCACTAAACACGTCCACGAGCGCACTGCGAGCGCGAAGCAAATCCTTTGTGTTCGTCAAAAAATCGATAACCGGCGGAACGAAACGCTCGCAGCGCGCTCGTTCGAGGCTTGTAGGTCGGTCCACATTAGACGAATTGTGTTCAGCTCGTGATCGGCTCGTGCTCGGCTCGCTTAGCGTAAACGCACCTTTAGACTTTGCAGATATGCGTGGCCGTGATAGCTGGCGCTTATCGGAAGCGAGCACTTTGCGTACCGGCTCGATACCCATCTGTCTTGTGTCCGGCCGTCTGTGTGATTCCAGACAGCCTCTTCGTACTTCAAGATACACGAGTACCTTCTGCCAATGCAGATAGGAATCCGCAAAATCTTTTGTTTGTGGTTGAAAGCGATTAAGCGCGTTGTATTTGTAGTATTTTCCCGAAGCACTATTGGGAGGATGTCACTCTAAAAATGTAAAAAAAATCTCAATTTCGTATGCATAACTGTTCGTAAGTGACATTATCACGATGCAAGTTTATTTATCTGCTACAATAAATATAATGTCCCTACGGAATCACATAAGCAAATCACAGTAATTAACATGAATGATTGTCGTTTACCAAAACGTTGAATCTGTGTAAAGGATGCTAACAATTTAAATTTCGAAAACTGCACTTACCTACTTAAGCTGCTCATACCGTTTGCATGTGAAAGTAACGCATTTACAACGCCGAGCGAACATACCTATAAGAGTAACTCGCCAAAAGTACTTCTCAATTTACTCAAAATAAGCAAAAATTTAAACAGCTGATGGATTCAAATTCAAAATGGAAATGCAATAAGTACGGACCGCAATCGAGGCTACATCTTTTGCTAGCAGTTGAAAAGATTGTAGCGTTTAGAAGCACTCATGCATGAAAATATTTGCTCCGTCTCCGGCTATCATTTAAGTTATCAAGACTCGTGTTCGAAGCTTTTAAAAGTGGGTCCCCCTAGGTAACCTGAAGTCTGAACGCTATTTGACGACACACGGCGTGATTGTATTGCACAGAAAATATTTGTACTCTTTCCCACACGAGGATTCACTTGTGGCGTATTGGAAAGTAATTTTCTTTTGTGTTTGCTTCATTTTTAGAGATCCGCCTGTATGCATTCCTATGAAAAGAGATAGAGAGAGATGCCTCTAATGATGACTAGGCAATTCGTAAATCTGTCACGGCATGTCTCCTGAAGGGAGGTAGGGATATCTTACTCTATTCCCTTATATTTGTAAGAAAACAAACATAAAAGAAAAAATCAGGACATGTCCTTGATGTCTTTGGGAGTGCGTTCACCTAAACTGTGTGAATGAATCATGTCTTAGGCAGTAAAAAACAACATAATCTAACCCATCTCTGTGCACGTTTAGGTAAATAGCATGGCGCTGTACTATCCTACATAGATTTCGTAAGGAACCCGTGATGCGTAAACCCGACTCACACTGGGCGATTTTTTTTTCTTCTCACAATTACAGCACAGCTACAAACGATGTTTTGCTTACATCCTTCAAGGGTATTTCCTAAGGGACGATAGCTGACTCGCTACGAGTTACCTATTACGTTGATTCTCGCCGAGGTCGGGTGTTGTAACGAAAAGTTATACTGAAGAATGCGTCATCAGAGTTACTCCTGACGAAAAAAATCTATATAATATGTGTGTTATATATTCAAAGCTTTGTTCAGCGAAGATTGAGGTTGACTTGTTGCTGGAGAAAAAATTTTCGCCAACCTCGATATTTTTAAAAATGAGTATTTTTCAATGTGAAATTAAAACACACTTGAAGAAAAGATTTTCAGTTGAACTAAGTATAGTGACGACACAGTTACTACAAAATCAAAGATACCGATTTAGCAGATAGACCAAAGTTATCCAGCGACTAGTGGTGCTTATTGGTGGTGGTAGTAGGTAGAGTTACCTACAGAAATGCTAACACCAGCACCACCAATCGCTGGAGATTGTTGATATAGACTGATAATACGCAATTCGATAATACGCACAAGCACTGCATGTGGCTATAAATTAGTGAAATTAGAGTCGTGTTACCAATGTGGTGTTTGGGAACGCACAAAGGCCAAGCAATTGAGGTTGCAACCTAGTGTTACAACAAATTACAACTCACATAGGTAGTTGACACATTTGGTTGGTTGGTGTTCGAAGATGAACCAGATCAAATAGGTTTCTTAATTTCAAGTCATTCATAAATCATTAGAGGTACTATGTACTAAAAAAAAGACACAAAAGAGAGTTTAATAAAACAATTTGCATTAAAAGAACCTATAAAGGCTAAGTATCTACCTTAATAGGCCTCCTGCTCAGTTAATCTGATATCATCAGTCTATGGACGGTAGGGTTCATCCCCGTCCTTTTGTACTGAGCTTATCTGAAAATTATTTTAATCCATGACCTGACAAAGAACAATGGTGAGGGCGTATGAGTACATAACTACGCTTGTATCTGTAACAAAATATAGCGCACCTTTTCTTGGGCTTCTATAGTTTATTATTTCAGTTTCAAATGAAGCATTGTTAGCCTCTGTTTTTAAAACTCTTGTATGTTCACAGAACTTTTGAAAAACTGCGCAAAAGTTGCACAACACAAAACGCTCAGAATATCATTTCGGCCGAAACCTCTCGACGTCAACTTTTCGAATAAAACCGCAACTATATGGCCGTGTAACTATGTGTAATAAGCATTTTGTAAACACGTTCTCTGCTGAAAATCTACATGGCCATACATTTATTATGGAGTGAGTTCCATAAAAACGAGCAGCGGTGGCATTTGAGTGGTGTACGTGCCTCAGCCGCCTCCACTTTAAATATTTTACATGCTCCGACTGGACACTAAATAACTGACTCAGGGTCGGTGTTTGAAATTCCCGCGCTTTTGACCTCAGATTGAAAACTTCCATCGCTTTTTTTCGCCCCGTGTGATGTTTATTGAACGAATCCATTTCGGTTCACAGTCGAGTAACTAGCACGATACGAACCGGAGAAGAGCACTTTTTGTTCATGCAAATATATCCAATAAGGTCTGCTGAAGCGTCGTGTGTTTTACAGTCTTGACAGAAGGCTGCTTTAAGTAGGTAAGTGGCTTACAGTGTAAGTGTTACACCTCCTGTGGGGGGCATCGAAGTAATATGTCAGTAAAAACTTACTGGCACAAGCCTTAATCAATTGACATTCACTATAAATTGATCATCATCTGATCTGATTGCCTGTGCGATGTTTGATTTGCCCACAAAAATTACTAAGTGGGTAATAATTACATTACTAAGTGTGTATTTAAAATGTTTCTTTTTTGTATGAAAATGTGGTAATTTGTATGAAAGTTACAGAAGCCGCTCGTACCGCTTTCTCGTCCCGAAAATAGATGAATAGTCAACTCTAGACATTACAATTAATTTATGTATTCTCACATGATACGGTACGATCTGAATAGCTTTATTAAAGTTACTATGAAATCTGATGTTTTGTTTCTGTAAACTGTACCTATTCTTAAGTAAATACACTGCTCAACAAAGTCTAGGGAACAGGAGGTTTTTAGGGAATATTTTTATTTTTATATATTTTTGTTTTAAAGTTTATATACCAATCGATGCGCAATTTAATGCTTAATTAGTTGCGTATATAAATAAAGGATTCAGTTTTTGAATTACGAGGTAATTTTAATGAAAAACAAAGAAAGTGTATTACAGAACTAAACAAAGAAATTTAATTTAATAAAATTTCTTAAAAATTAAAACATTACAGTTAAGAACAAATATGCGGGGACTTTTTTAATAATCAGTTGGACCCCCTAAGGCATTAACAGCAGCTTGACATCGTCGTGGCATACTGATTATGAGACTATCGATTGTCTCTTGTGGAAGAAGACTCCATTCTCTGGAGAGATGTGAAAAAAGTTCATCTGCTGTGTTCAAATTTTGAGGGAGATTTCTAAAAGCCCTTCTCTTTAGTAAATCCCACGCGTGTTCAATGGGATTGAGGTCCGCGGACAGAGCAGGCCACTCCAGCACTTCGATGTTGTACTCGCGGAACACATCCATCACCTGACTCGCAGTATGTGGTCGTGCATTATCTTGCATAAAAATAAAATCTGCGCCCAGATTTTGTCGGTGCGGGATAACCACGGATTGGACTACCTGTTCGCAGTATTGCTCTGCATTTAAATTTCCCCTGATCAAAACGAGATCCGTCCGTCCACCCAGGCGGATTCCAGCCCACACCATGATTGTACCACCTTGGTAGGGATGCACCTCCTGTGGGTTTTGAAGCCGACTCTGCCGACCAGGAATCCGCCAAACACGCACTCTTCTTGAATCTGGATGAAATCCAAAGCGAGATTCATCGGAGAACAGTACATGTGCCCACTGATCTACGGTCCAAATGTTCACGTGCCCACAATAATCGACGTCCTCGATTTCCATGACGCAGCGCGGGCACTCTTAGTGGTCTGCGAGCACGAAGATTAGCTTCATGGAGTCTCCTCCGAGCAGTCTGGTCACTGATAGCAAATTGGTGCTGCGACTGGAGGTCTTCTACCAACTGACGAGCCGTAATGGTGGGTTGCCTCCTTGCGACATTTTGCAAAAAACGGTCTTGCCTTTCCGTAGTAACCCTATACCTGCCTCTGTGCCTTTCGGCTACATCGCCAGTAAGTCTGTAACGTGCCCACAGTCTGCAGATAACGCTCGCGTGAGAATTCAGAGCAGCTGCAACTTCGCGTTGGGGTAGCCCAGCTTCCAACATTCCTACAGCTCAAATCATTTCTTCCCGCGTTAAATGACGTCGTGACATAATGGCCGTAGTCGCAAAAGTGACGAATAACAACAGTTAATATTGTTTTTCAATAAAATCATAAAACAATAAAACAAATTTTTATCTTTAAAATTCTCATACAGTATCACTACACAGCAATCAAAGTGAAAGATTCCCGCCTTTTACGAAAATTCTTTTGTTTCTAATTTTTTTTTTAAATTCGAACAACGTTTGATAAACATTCAGCCTACCTGTTTACCTCAAAGAGATCAGTACTTTTTTAAAGAAGATTTTACAAATAAAGTCATATAGTTGGCTTGTTCCCTAGACTTTGTTGAGCAGTGTATAAATTAGAAACGTTAATTAACTTTCGCAATTGGATATGATATTTCAAAGCGATCAATGGATAGCATTATTCGACAGTTAATCAAACTGCTTATAATACGGCGCGTACATAACCTATCTCATTTAAATATTGTAATTTGTTACTTTAATTCTCCGCAAATTTTCCGATTGCTTTCAAATTTGTTTAGGCTGCCTGTGAGTGGCCGATAAAGGCGTAAGTAAAGCTGTTGCCAGACGACTAACGGTCCCGAGTTTATTCAATGGCTTACAGCCTGCCTCCTCATCCTACAGTTTAAGGGTTACCGAGCGAGAATTTTTCGCTTTTTAATTGCATCAGGGTCCCGTCTACCTCGCTTATCTCAGTGAGTCCCTTCCAACCCTTTTCAAAATTTAGTTGGCTTAACATTCACTGAGACTTTGTTACATATCGTTTTATTAAAAAAATGGTGGTTTACTTACTGATTTCAAATTGGTTACGAACTCTTCCATAACCTTCTCGAAAACGTAGTTTGGCGAAGTTTGTTCGTTGTTTGCGAAGCGTCTACAAAATTCAAACAGCTGAGCAAAGTTCAGGAAGTTATTGGACTCTAAGGAAATACTAAAACTCAACGATTTTCTAGTTTATTAATTAATTTTGCAATACACACTATTCACGTAATGAACCGGAGAGCTAGCACGGAGTAAAAATAGGTTTTACATGGTGACTTTGTTATAAATGATATAAATTAAAATGTATGTATGTTCTTAGCGGGAAAGATCATACTTTCACGTAATATTGCATGCGATAAAATCAACTTTATTTTCATGATAAAGCTTATGGTAGGTTCTTACGAGTCAGGTGACCGTACTTAAGTAAAGTCAACATTTTATTCGAAGTGGTGGAAGTTAATACCGATGGTGGACTTACTACAAGCCCATTACTTTAAATTGGTGGTTACTAGGCTTTGCTAATGAAACTTTCAAACTTTGCAGGTTAAGTTTAAGGCGCTTATGAAACCAACTTGCCTGTTATAATCAACGCTCTCCGTTCGTATTTTGTTTAAAATTGCGAGGAATTTTGGAATCTAAAAATTAAAGTGATCATCATTCTGAACGAACCACCAGAAACTCGCCACTGATCGCGGCTGTTTGAATTCATTAAACAAGCCGTACGATTTACATAATAAATTGCAGCGCTTTAATGACATCAAGTTTTACTCCCTTTTTGTTGTTTTAGATCTTAATGTCATTAGCGGCATATTTTTGCATAATGTCCCCGGTTTTCTGCAAGGGTTGATAGTATAAACGGCCGGATTTTAATAACTTTAGCGCTGCCTGCTTACTTTCGTATTATAGGAAGATAGTCAAATTAAAGTCATTTAAATATCCTCATTTTTGCTGTTGAAAATGCTGCTTACTAATTACGTTAGAGTTATTTGCTAACATATTTTTGTACGTCACTAGGTACACTTTATGTCTCAACTAATACTTCTAATAACTGCTGAAAAAAGAAAACGTAGTAGTATTACTTACTAATTCTTATAATCTAAACTATCTTCAAATTACGATACAATATTCATAATATAATACTTAGGTAAGGTGACACGGAGGCTAGTGACGAATTGGAGATGAAAATGAGATGAGTCACTCATCTCGTATAATTTTTTGTGCGCGCCACGAATTTCGCCACGTCTGATGTAAATGCTATTCGCCCTTAACTGTAACAAAGGCACTGTCATCTTCCCAGCGCATTGCGGTTACTATCATGAATAAATATGAAGATTCATGAATTTTTCTTTTCGGGGAATGTAGATAAAAGTATTACTGGGGATTGGGGACCTCGTTACGTCGGCACAAGATCATGACCAAAATTATATGAGCACCGTCCCCACCTACCAACAGATATCAAAATAATATCGATGTGACCGTTAGTATCCCATTACTTGACTAATTTTTTTTTTCAATTTAATTGATGGGGTTATTCAGAAAAATCGAATTTTTTTTTTCTAATTAATTCCATACGAATAAGTTTTAGTACAAACGATTAAAACATTACGAGTATAACAAGAAATAATATTTTTATTTCGGTAATTTCACAAAATTCAGTCTTACAAAGTTTTCCTAATACTAGTTTATTCATCAAGTAGGTTTAAATATGGATTTGGCATGAGCGCCGCGCCGCGATCATCAGTCATTTTATTTTACAGGTCATTTTTTTAACATTTTGCAAAAAAAAACATTGAATATCATGGAAACCCCATCGATTTGCAGGATTTCGTCATAATATAAAATTATTTACATACTACTCGTATATGACATGTACCATTTAAATACTATTTTATTTCTGTTGGTAGGTGGGGGCAAAAACGGTTATGGTCCTTTATAATTAAACACGTTTGCAAGCCGGATTTTCGCTGCGTACTCGTATTTGTGAACAAATAGGCAATGTTGTATTTTAGTCATGATTAGTTCATTAGTCGAATTACGAGTACCGTACCTAGTTTCATACGAGAAGCACTCACCAAATCATGACTAGGACGTATCAAAGGACCTACCCTTTGATACTTCCTAGTCATTGTAATAAAATGGTTTAGATCCATAAATGAATTTATTTATTTATTTAATGTTTTTAAAAGCCAAGATTCAAGAGCATCGGAGAACCATTCGGTCCACATTGTTTTTGTGGTAGCTAACATCGGATTAAAAGCGTCCCATATTTCCTACATCTACAACTAACAATGATAACGAAAACAATTTATTTTATTGCGTTCCGTTCCCCGCTAACGATCGTAATGTGTCACAAGTTGGTATTGGTAATACGTCGCAGTCAGTTGGGCGGGGGCAACGTCAAACAACTTAATATAACATTTTTGCTTGCATCCTGCTTTCGCTTTCTTGTTTGACGTCTCCCCCATTCCCAGCATCTGTCCGATGCTGGGTCTGGCGAATGGTTTAGGGAGGAGCGCAGGTCGCTAAGATCCCCTAAACAAGGCCAGTGGACTATCCTTCTCGAGGTTGCCGCCTGTTATTGGCCAATTACCCTAAGTAATTGGCATAACCGAAACCTCTGGCCGACCCCCCATTATTTCCCCCCCTATAACCCATCCTTCTCCCAGTCCAATCCCGCATAGCCGAACCTGTGGCGGCGCCTATCCACACTCCAGGCTCACACAGCCTTGGGGAATTAAATACCCCCAAAAATGTTGTACCACACTCACCATGGGCAGGTAGTGTGCGTCCTCTTCGCCCAACCAAATAAAAAATGTCAGCACAACAAAAGAAAGATATACCCCAGGAGGGTACCACGCACAGTGGAGAATCCCTCACCGAGTCTAACTCGGTCTGTCCCACGTATTCTGGGGGGGACAACTTGTGCTCAACACCAGGCCCAAGCCTGGATTTATCAGGCCTAGCAGAGGCCATAACACTGATACCGTCAACCTCGACTACCGACACCTCCAGAGTGTCAGAGTGGACGGTAGTAGCCCACCACAAGCGCCCCTCTAAAGGGGCCGCTAAACCCACCCCAAACAACCATGGACCGGTAGGACACTCAGAACGCAGTCGCCCCACGGCGCGCGAGACGAGGGAGTCCCAGCGGTCCGAAGCACCAACCACAACAAACCAAAGGTTGCCAAGCCGACCAGAACGCAGTCGCCCCACGGGGCGCGCGAGAAGGGAAGCTCAACAACCTGTAAAAACAGGAGTGACACCGACCGCAGCAGCGGAAACGCAGCGCGAACCTGTGCCATCTACCTCCACGGGGGTGACCTCCGCAGGAGTGGCTCGGCACAGAACGGAGTCACCGCCATCACTCCACGGACCACCGAATCAGCTGAAGAGGAGACGGAAACCGAGAGGCGGCCGAGGTCGACGTATCGAGGCGGTGGCTTCCATTGCTCCCGCAGGGGAGCAAACTGGGGCCGGGAATGGCCCGGACGAGCGTGCTTCCTCGAAGCGAGCTCGGCCGGACGAAACCCAGACTCCCAGGGGAGAAGCCAAGCGCCCGAGAACCGACACGAGGCAGAGGCGGACGGTGAGCTACGCAGACGCGAGCCAGTCGCATCTGAGAGTAGCGGTTATCACTGTCCCCCCACGCGACCTCTCGCAGGAGCAGGCAGACCAGCTCAGGGAAACTATCGATGATAGAATCCTGCAAGCGGTACTGTCCCCGCCGTCTCCGAGCGCGCAAGCTCCATCTTTCCGGGGGCGCCCCTTCCTCATGGATGGGGTGCTCGCGATGTGGTGTGAGAACGCGAACGCTCTGACTTGGCTCGAGAGGGAAGTCCAGAACATCGAGTCACCAATACCCGAAACCACTCTGGCTGTCATCAGACAGTCAGACTTAAAAAAGAGGCTCAGAGCAGGCCTCCTGATACATACCCGCATCACCGACTCCGCGATACTGCAGAAAGTCCTTTGTGCCCAGAACCCCTGGTACAAAGTCGACTCCTGGCAGTGTTACGACATGTCGGTGAGTGACCAAACTGGCGAGGCTGGCTCCAAGGAGAAGGTGGTTCACCTTGTCCTGGGAATCCCCGAAGACCAGAAGCAAACCATCCTGGACAGAGACCGCCGGGTAGCCCACATGACGGGAAGTGGGTACATTCGCTTCTTCCCTTCAGTAGAGGCAACCACGGCCGAAACAAACCAAGCGACAGGGCAAGACGACACGACGCCAACTCCAGGGCCTTCCACCTCCGCTCCCCAACCGGGTCCGAGCAAGATGGAGGCGAGCTCGCCGCTGATAAGCGCGGGGGTAACTAGCGACGAAGATGACGTGCTACGTAGCCCCAGCCCTTAGCTCCCTCACCGTCATCCAAACCAACCTCCAGCACAAACAAATTGCGGCGGTCACTCTACGCAGAGTGCTGGAGGAAGACAAACAAACCGTCGCACTGATCCAGGAACCCTGGATCAGAAACAACAAAATACTCGGTTTGAACAACATCAGTGGTAAGTCACTACTATACACACCAGCAGAAAAACCAAGAACGTGTATTGTCATACCCAAAACCATGAATGCCACCTTAATTAACCCTTTCTGTTCTAGAGACCTTACAGCTGTTAAAATCAACCCTACAGAGGACCAAACAACCCTAGTGCTTGCTTCGGTGTATATGCCAGGCGAAGGCGAAATTCCCTCAAAGGAACTAGTCGAGCTGGTACAACACTGCGAAGCCAGTAACTGGGACATCATCATTGCAGCAGACTGCAACGCACATCACACTCTGTGGGGAAGTAAGGATACAAACAAAAGGGGTGAGCAACTAACTGAATATCTATTCCAAACCAATCTGAACATTATAAACAGAGGCACAGAGCCCACCTTTGTAACGTCCAGATGCCAAACCACTATCGACATCACTCTGGCAACACACTTGGCGGCAGATCTCATCGAAAGATGGCAAGTATCCAACGAGCCGTCCTTCGCAGACCACAGACGCATCTGCTTCCAAATAAACATAAAACCACCAAACCCCACCCCATATCGTAACCCCCGTAAGACAGATACAACAAAATACACAAGCACACTAACCAAAAAACTAAACGACTTCGAACCCTCTGACGTGACACTCAGCACAGACAACATAGAAACCAATGTACAGTTCCTGACCGCTGCCTTAACGAGCAGTTATGAAGAAGCCTGTCCCGCCGTCATACCTATCGACTCGGATAAAAATCGATGGTGGGGGCCAGAGCTTGAACGGCTCAGGAAGACACTCAGGACACTGTTCAATCAGGCAAAAAATACCAGGACCACTGAAGCCTGGGACAAATACAAAACAGCACAGAAACACTACAAAAAACGCATCCGATTCAGGAGGACGGAAGCCTGGCACAAATTCTGTAGCAGCATAAACTCAACAAACCAAGCCGCGAGAGTCAAGAAAATACTGTCCAAAGGGGACACTAATCTCCTGGGCTCTCTCAAAAGAGAAAACGGCACTTACACAAATACAGACCACGAAACCTGCAAACTACTCCTAGAGACCCACTTTCCCGGAAGTCAGATTGTATCAGACTCCGAATGGCAAGATGAACACAAAAAAGCACCAACTATCCAAGAATGGGAAACTGCAAGTAGAATCGTAACCACGGATAAAATTGGCTGGGCCCTGAGAAGCTTCCAACCATTTAAATCCGCTGGACTGGACGGCATATTCCCAGCGCTTCTACAATGGCACTCGAACCAAATCACTCATCACCTATTACAAATTTATAGAGCCTGCATAGCTTTCAAATACGTACCGAAGCAATGGAGGGAAGCAAAAATAGTCTTCCTGCCTAAACCAGGCAAAGAAGACTACACCCTAGCCAAATCCTTCAGGCCTATCAGCCTAACCTCATTTCTCCTGAAAACACTAGAAAAACTAGTAGATAGACACCTAAGAGACGATGTGTTAAAGACCAGATCTCTTCACCCACAGCAACACGCCTACAGGAAAGGCAGATCAACAGAGTCAGCACTACACATGGTAGTGCATAAAATAGAATCGGCCATTAACAACAAAGCATCAACACTTGCCGCTTTTATTGACATAGAAGGGGCATTTGACAAAACAATGCACAACAGCATCAACCACGCCCTACAAAAACTGAAAGTAGAACCAGTCATAACGGAATGGATAAATGAGCTGGTCAGTAAAAGGGCGGTCCAAATTGCGGTAAAAACGATCACCCGTGCAAGGGTGGTCAGGGGGTGCCCCCAAGGGGGCATTCTGTCACCACTCCTATGGAACATAGTAGTAGACAGCCTCTTGAGGGCATTGAACGAAAGAGGCTACACTACCATTGGTTATGCAGACGACCTAGCAATTCTGATAAATGGGAACGCAGAGAACATCCTCTGTGATGTAATGCGTGCTGCTCTTCAGATTGTAGAAAAATGGTGTGAGGAACACCAGCTGTCAGTCAACCCCAAAAAAACAGAGCTCATCCTTTTCACTAACAAAAGGAAGCTACCAAATCTAAAACTACCAAAATTATTTAACACCGAATTAACCCTATCAACTCAAGTAAAATATCTGGGCATCACTCTCGATAGCAAGTTGAACTGGGGAATTCACATTGACAACAAAATTAAAAAGGCCTGTATAGCATTCTATCAGTGTAAAAGACTCCTTGGCAGAAAATGGGGTCTTAATCCAAAAATCACACTTTGGCTATACACGTCAGTTATCAGACCCTCCTTAACCTACGGATCAGTTGTGTGGTGGCCCAGAACGCAACTGTCCACTATCAAATCCAAACTACAAAGCTTGCAGCGCCTAGCGAGCGTGGCAGCTACAGGATGTAT
The DNA here is from genome assembly GCA_963921415.1 of Pyrausta despicata. Lineage (NCBI taxonomy): Eukaryota > Metazoa > Arthropoda > Insecta > Lepidoptera > Crambidae > Pyrausta > Pyrausta despicata. Next base: position 12,202,368 of record OY992846.1, on the reverse strand, counting down.
GAGAACCACTCCATCAGCCGCCCTAGAGTTCCTATTGAACCTCAGACCTCTTCATCTGGTCATACAGGAAGAAGCAAAGGCAGCTGCCTTAAGACTAAGAGCAAATGGGCTATGGAAACAAAACACTATGACAACGCACTCCAAAATCATGGAGGACATCACGAAGGAAAGACCCCTTCTAGATGCACCCATGGACAGGATACCATGCCACTACATCTTTGATCGAGAATACATTATCCAACTTACCGAAGAACGGAAAGACAACTCTGGCGTCAGAGAAGTTAGGATATACACAGACGGCTCCAAAACCTCACTAGGAACTGGAGCCGGAGTATTCTCGTACGACTTAAACATTAACATATCAACCACCCTGGACAAACTAAACACAATTTTCCAAGCAGAATGTATCGGAATTATCAGAGCAGCACAGGCGGTTGCAGCCAGAGACGTCGGAGACCTCAGCATCAAAATTGTCTCGGACAGTGCATCCGTGCTTCAAGCTCTACAAAACAACACCATAACCTCTGCCCTCATATTGGAATGCCACAACGCACTCCAACACATTGCAAGGAAAAATAAGATAACCTTGCAGTGGATCAAGGGACACAGTAACTCTCTCGGCAACGACGCAGCCGATGAACTCGCGAAAAAGGGATCCGCGACAACAGTGTTTGGCCCAGAACCGCTACTACCTATACCGCAGGCCCAAATAAAAACATGGCTGCGAGAAGACACCGCAAAAAACCATCTGCTAGAATGGACAAACAGTGAAGGCTGCAGGCAAACTAAAAATGCAGTTCAGATGCCATCTAAAAAGCTTGCCCGCAACCTCGCCAAACTAAAGCGCGACAATCTACGCAGAGTTATAGGGATAATAACAGGCCATTGTCCCCTAAACAAGCACCTATTTAACATAGGTGTAACAAACAGCCCTCGATGCAGAGGATGCCTCGAGGAAGAGGAAACGCCACAGCATGTACTCATGGAGTGCACAAGTGTGGAAAAACAGCGAGCAGACATTCTAAAAAACCCAACATCATTCCCAGAAATCTTTAGTAGCCTAGGCAGGCTGCTAGCCTTCTGGGAGGACTTGGGCTGGTTGGAATAGAGGCAAACACGCACAATGGCCCAATCGTGAGGCTAAGTGCGGAAAAAGCCCTGCAAAACTAACTAACTAACTAACTACGTCGCAGTCGGCAGCCGAAGCGATCGCGCAGCGGTCCGGAACGGTCGGCCGCCCAGCCGTGATATGAACGCCGTAATAGAACCTCCACTTTGTAAGAAAATTGTCGTATTTCAACTCTACTTCTCCCTGTCGCACTTCCCAACATGATACTGCGAGCAAACGTGATGCATACATATGATTGTAAAGGTGCAAGCTCTAGTGGTAGGGTTTAAGAAGCGCCCTAGCCGGGAATTTCATTTCCTTGTAGACATCGCGAGATTTTTAGAGATCACGAGAGCTCAGATGATAGGTGTGAAATTCACATCTATTGTCGGTTATTCTGCTTCATAAGGATAACTCCAGCATTTGAGAGAACGTAACCACTCAATTCACATGGTGTTTTATTAAAGTGCCCTTTTATTTGCACCAAAAAGAAACGTCTTAATTCAATTGTTACAGACACAGAATGTTTTCCTTTAGTACCCGTCTATTCATTTTGAGTAGGTAACTTAAATTTCAGTATCTATCTCCCGTAACAACAATGTCTCGCATTATATGAAGCATCGTAGTACTTACATAGAAAACACATTAATATGCACAAAATTTATCTAGGTATAGATGTAAAAGATTTATCATAACGTTGTTTGATATTATCGCAATAAAATAAAACATATTTTTTCTTCCAGGCTTCATTTTTCTTGTCGACCTATCTTTTCATCACGTAATTGTTTTAACGAAGAGGAAAATAGTCTTGAAACATTGAACGCACCTTTTTCGAGCCAAAAAAATACTTCTGAGCAAGTTTACCTCAAGAGATTTCGCTGTCGTGGCTAATGTAATTTTGGGGGCCGCTGAAATGGTCAATATTTGCTTAGTAGTTACCGAGAGCCGTTGAACCGTGCAACTTCACATGTCGTTGTTAGGCTTGACCCAAATAAACATGGCGAAAACTCGTGTCCATCATTGTGGGAGTTATACTTTCCAAATTGAATTCCGTGCTAGGACTCTGTTTATCGTTTAGGACGAGGGCATGTGCCAAATATCTTTGCCTGTCTTATTACGCGCGTTCGACCCGCAACACACGTCACGATTTTTGGGAAATATTTTTGCTTCCTTTTCCTTCACGATAGCATTATTCGACGAATAGTAATACCTCACAATAGTAGCCACTTAATCTTTGGATATTAAAACACGTCAGTCAAAATCGATTGATAATTATACTTCCCGTTACGATATCTACGCCTGAGGTAGCAAAAGCACCTTATTTAGCAGCGAATTTATTACCAACTTTGACATTTCTTTGCGCTTTTGCTGCAATTTGGCGTTAGGGCTTAACACTAGAGTTCACGCGCCTATAAAAGGTTCACGAGTACTCGCGCGGGCTACCCTTGTAGCCCATTTAATTTTCGAATTAAACTGAAATAGTATCGTATTCTTTTTGATTAAAAACATTGATTGTCATGACTGGCAATTATTAAGAAAACGGATTTAAAAAAATGTTTTCTTCTTTTTAAAATTTAAGAATATTAACAAAACTACTTCTTAAAGAATCACAAGATTTTTACTTATTTCAGATCAATCAATTTGTGTCTCAATGTAAACATTATTTTTTTGTGATTCTTATTTTATTTTCCCTTCACAAAGGACAAATTTAAATTTGATGATGATTACATATAGCTGCTGTAGCATTTTGGGCAAGTTTGTCTTGTGCTGCGGTCGCGCACTCTGCTACCAAACGCACGGCATGTGACCCCCACGAATTGGTACATTTTCTTGTTTAGGAGATTCTGGTATATTCAACAATAATAATAACTTAAATTTTCTTTTTCTGTGAAACCCTCTTCTTGTTATTTGCTTTCAATCGCGTTATCCAAATCCATCTCCTCTTCTAGGTCTCATCTATACGTTTTCTTCTATTCTGCGATCTATATTTAGCAATATTTAAATGAAACATCAACAAATAGTAAGTAAACAGTATATAGATATAATATAGGATACAAAAATTAACAAGAAATATTTAAGTTTTAGTTTATTTATACAAAAGTGGAGGTGCGCCGATATTGATTTCTTGGGACTAGAATCGGACTCATTCACGTACGTAAGTGATACTCATCATACTAAAAGTTGGCTGGATCATTGCGTTGTATCTGAGGCTGGGAGAAAGGCGATAATGAACATTGAAATAAATCATAATGTTTATTGGTCTGACCACTTTCCGCTATCGATAGAATGTAACTTGGATTTGTTTAGTCATAAATATATATGTGATAAAAGTGATTTTAACTACGTTACGTGGGGAGAGAGGAACGCCCTTGAGATAAAATTATACAGCGAACTATGTAATGAGGCTCTAAGAGATATCGATTTTCCATGTGAGTTTAGAGAATGTTGTAATAAAATTTGTCAAAACTTGGACCATAAAATAGTTATTAATAAAATGTATAATAATATTGTAAATATTTTACGCAGCGCTGCTGAACATAGCCGCGAGAAAAAATTCACAAAACGAAAGAAACATGTAATTGGCTGGAATAAGCACGTAAGGCAAGCTCACGGGGAAGCTCGTTTAGCTTTTCATGAGTGGGTGCTCTGTGGGAAACCTAGGGCGGGCCGGGCGTTTGACAAAATGGTGAGTACTAAAAAAGTATTTAAGGCGAGGCTTAGGTGGTGCCAGAATAATGCTGAGCAAATAAAACTTGACATAATAGCGACTCATCATTCTGGCAAACAGTTTGGTAGGTTCTGGAAAGAGACCAGTAAACTCAGCCCCAGATCGAGCTTGCCGGTAAGCGTTGAGGGTGTTAGTGACCCTAAAGATATTGCTGAGCTGTTTAGGAGTCACTTTGAGGTTAAGTCGTCTCAGGTAGCGGCGGAAGAATCGTCGTCTGTGAGGGTATCAGCACCAGATTTTCTAGTTAGATTTTCAGCAAAGGAAGTGAGAGGGGTGATAAAGAGCATGACTCGTGGAAAATCACCTGGTCACGACTCGCTTAGTATCGAGCACTTACAACACGCAGGTGTCCACATTTCCAGAGTACTGGCCATGTTCTTCAATTTCTGTGTCAATCACGCCTACTTACCCGAGCAGATGATGAGGACTCTGGTTGTCCCTATAATTAAAAACCGTACAGGTGATGCTTCAGTTAGAAATAACTACAGACCTATATCACTTGCCACAATTGTAGCCAAGGTGATGGACAGTATGCTTGACAATCAGCTTGCCAGGCATGTTGCTCTCTATGATGCACAGTTCGGTTTCAGGACGGGACTGTCTACAGAGACGGCAATACTGTGTCTCAAGCATACTGTTCGTTATTACACGGACAGAAAAACACCGGTCTACGCTTGCTTTTTAGACCTATCAAAGGCATTTGATCTGGTGTCATACAGCAAACTGTGGGAAAAACTGTATAGGGAGACGACAATGCCAGCAGAGCTCATAGAACTGCTCAAGTACTGGTACAGCCACCAGAGTAATATGGTAAGGTGGGCAGGGTCACTATCCGATTCGTATAGGTTGCAGTGCGGGGTGAGGCAGGGGGGGCTATCCTCGCCCAGGCTCTTCAGCCTGTACGTTAATCGGCTGATTGAGGAACTCAGCAGCACCATGGTAGGCTGTTCTATAGATGGCACTTTTGTTAACAACATTAGCTACGCTGATGATATGGTGCTGCTGAGTCCGTCGGTTAGCGCCCTCAGACAGCTTCTGCGTGTTTGTGAAGGCTATGCGGACACTCACGGTCTCAGGTATAACGTCAGTAAAAGTGAGCTGTTAGTGTTCAGGGCAGGTAAAAAACACTATCCCACAATACCTCCTGTTACTTTATGTGGTACGCCACTCAAACTAGTGGCAGAGTTCAAATACCTGGGACACTGGGTCACTGCCGGCCAGCACGACGACATGGACGTGGAGAGGGAACGTAGGGCGCTGGCGGTCAGAAGCAATATGCTGATCCGCAGGTTTGCCAAATGTACTAAAGAAGTGAAAGTGACGCTATTCAGAGCCTTCTGCCAGTCATTCTATACATGCAGCCTGTGGGTCGAGTATACAAAAAAGGCCTACAGCGTCCTACGAGTCCAGTATAATAATGCCTTTAGAGCGCTGATGGGGTTGCCGCGCCACTGCAGTGCGTCTGGAATGTTCGCAGAAGCAAGCACAGATGACTTTTACGCACTGATGCGCAAACGAGTGGCATATCTATGGCGACGGGTGCGCGCCAGCCCCAACAGCATCTTACGAACTGTTGCGGATAGGTATGATGGGCCGTTCGTGAGACACTGGATGGCAGTTCACATTAGGCCGTCAAACCTAGCTGCAAAGTAAATAGAATGTGATTATTATTATGGAATTATTATTAGTATTTAATTATTATTATTATTTAATTGTTACTAACATAATTTTAAGTAAAAATTGTTACTAACAACGATATGGAAATGTAATTTTAATTTAAATGATTATTTTCCGAAATAAATGAATTATTATTATTATTATTATTAAACTTACTTCAACTAACATAAATATTTCGCTACTGAAAAGTTCCGCCAGTGCACGCGCGGGCTACATACGTAGCCCAAAAACTTTAAATGGTTATTTTGCGCATCTGCACCATTGTCAACCCCTCATGCCACACTGAATGTATCAAAAACATCGAATTGGAGCTTAGCTAGAGACTTAAAGTTAAATCACTAGATTTGACGACGTTATTAACAAAACAAATACCCTGGGCTACATATGTAGCCCGCGCGTGTACTCTCGTGTTAAATAACTAATCAATATTGATATTGCTAAATCCGTCCAGTGTGTCACGTACTTTCGGTTGACTGTGGTAGTCGATTCAGTTATCATGTTCGCTTATTTCGTGTCCGCCTGATTTTCTTTTTATGTAGCCCCGGGGCGATTCGTCGAGTCAACTGTCTCGCAAATATAAATAAAAACGAAATTGATATCAATATTATACTTCGATGAACCGAGCAAGATTGCGTTTCTGTATTTAATCAACATTTTCTTTTCAATCTGCGCGCTCAGTTTGTTTTCTAGGAAGGAGTTTCGGTATCGACAAGATTTTTCATGGAATTGAGTATAGTTCAAACTTCAAGGTTTCGTTCACACGGCATTGTCCTATACGTTTTTTTGCAGTGTACGTCATAACGTCACTGTCAACGTAACGTCACATTCAGACGTCACATGCCATGTGAACGGCCCTTTAGTCGGACACTCTTGACAGTGTCAATGTAGGCTCGTATTATTTTTACAAGCTCTAATTTCACCTGTCCCGATGTTTAGTTGTTTGTTTGCTTGCTTATTTGTTTGTTTGTAATCAAGTCTTGCATGTAGGCTGAATTTTATCCCCTTCTCAATGTTTGATTGAGCTGAGATGACAAATTTTTTTTTTGTTTGTTTGTTATTTGCTTTTTTTACTTGATGTTGTTTATAAGGACGTAGTTACCTACGTCTAGTACGAGTAGTAGTTGTCTACGTAGTATTCGGTAAATATAAATGATATAAATATTTTTTTTTAATCAGCTCGCCAAGTGCACAGCTGCTTGTCATTAATTTATACTTACAACTTTCCCTTCCTAAGCCGACCTGAACGCAAGATCGTTATCAAGTGGATGGCTAATTTTATTTAAATGCTTTGCTATCTTAAACTTCAGGTTAAATTGTAATGAACGTAATTTAAATTGTATAAGTAACGGTTACAGCGTGAGTTTATTATTTCTAGCATGTAAGAGACATGAAATCATAGAAGTAATTTATTTCCGCATATAAACAGACCCACAGGAGGCACTTTAACACCTTGCATAACCCTATGTCAGCTTTGTGGACAGTTTGTGGTAACCAACCAGCCTTCATCAGGCGAAGTAGAGGCTGCGCAAGAAAATCAGTCACCGTTGTCAATACCTCTACCTAAAAAAAATATAACTTTTTAAAAGCACGGATGTTGCAAGTAAAGCTGATTAACGAATGATAATTTCTATGTACTTACGTTACAATTTACTTTAGGTACGTGTGGCACTGGTTTGGAACTCTATATATTTGATACGAAACCTTGAAATATATAAGAGGTTATGGCGCGAACGCAATGAAACACCCAATTCACATGAAAGCTCGTTTATTACTGGTTGTGCAGAGGGCGTTGCGGCGCGCGGCTAACAGTCGCGCGTTCGAATACACTACAACTCCCTCCACCACTATTTACAACCTACTCTGGGAACCTGTATAACAAACAATGTTCAGTTATCCAAGTATCCTATGTATCCTATTTACAATACTAAAAGAACTTCTTATAATCTATGACTTTTCTAGGTCGCAAGGAGCGACCTGATGAATCTAAGCCATCGGTGGGAGTTTGACAGTTTTTATCTAGCGTTGCATCGACAGATTCTTGGGCTTCCGTTACAATGTGTGGCTCAGCCGTTACTTCTGCCACTGTTTCCTCTCCCTCTCCCTCCCCATGCGGAGGTGAAGGTGAAGGCTGCGGATAGGCCGCGATGGGCGAGTACGGTTGTTCCTCTGATTCCTTCTGAGTGTTCCTCATGTCAGATTGTGGGACCGATGGTACGTCATTTACAATGGAATCACTCTGACAATCGTGCTCGCCCTTATTCCTCATGATCTGATCGATGTGACGCTTACAAGAAACCTTATAGGTATCAAAATAAATTTCATACAGTCTATTGCCAATACTTCTCCTCACCGTACCAGACTCCCATCGACTTTTTCGGCCAACGAATAACGCCCGCGTGCGCAAGCACCGCGCCGAGGCCGGCGGGCCCCGCGTCTACGCTCAGCACGAGCGGCGCGCGTGGATCAAAGTGCGCCAGAACTCGTTCTGATGCGAGTTCTCGCTTCGCTCGGTCGAAAGCCTCCTGTTGACGTGGCCCCCATTCAAATCGCGAGTCACTGCGTAGTAATTCGTAAAGTGGACTGAAAAGTGTTGATGCGTTTGGAATAAAACTACGGTAATAATTAATTACGCCTAGAAAACGTTGAACTCCTAGCACGTCAGTTGGTTCCGGGGAGTTAAGTATAGCTCTGACTTTACTTGGACAAGTATGAATTCCATGTTTATCGATCACGTACCCTAAATATGTTACGCTGTTTTGGAACAAGGCACACTTATTTTTCTGTAATCTCAGCCCGGCTCCTTGCAATCTACTCAGGACTTCCCTCAATCTTGTTAAATGTGTTGAATCATCAGGGGCTGTGACACAAATGTCATCTAACCAGACCGTCACACCTTCGACTCCCGCCAATAGCGTTTCCAGCGCTCGCTGAAATATAGCCGGGGCGTTCGCTAAACCGTACACCAAACGCGAATATTTAAACAGCCCTTTCGGAGTATTAATTGTTGTTAACGCCTGGGACGATTCACTTAGTACAAATTGATTATACGCGTTACTCAAATCTATTTTAGAGTAACGCTCGCCTCCTCCTAGTTTAGCTAAAACTTCTTCAATCCGCGGCATTGGGTATTTGTCAATGATTAAATCTTTATTTAGAGTGCATTTGTAATCGCCAGCAATTTTTACTTTACCGTTGTCCTTTAATACCGGTACTATTGGTGTGGCGTAGTCGGAATTTGTGACAGGAATTAAAATACCTAACTCCATTAGTCTATCTATTTCTGCTCCTATTTTATCCTTTAAAGCAAGGGGTAATGGTCTGGATTTAAAAAATTTTGGAACAGAATTTTCTTTTAGACGAAGTTCCACTTCAAACTTGGTGAACCTACCTAATTCATCTTTCCATAAAGCAGAAAATTCATCTAATAAGTGTTGAAGGTTATTGTTATGTTCGCTATCACCAATGTTATTAATTTCCGATGTTAACGTCAACCTAAACTTTGCCATGAAGTCACGCCCCAACAAGGGTGGGCCCCCGTTTTTCACTACATAAAATTTGAGCAATTCCTTTCTATTTAAGTATTTTACTTCACAATCCAAATAACCTAGGGGCGTAATTTTGTGGCCGTTGTATAGACACATATTTAGATTTGTTACATTTAATTTTAACTTGGAAAAACATTGCAAATAAAGACTATCTGATATAACACAAGTTCCCGAACCAGAATCTAATTCCATCAATAAATCCATTCCGTTAACCTGTACATTTAATTTTATAGGATTATAGTTCACATACCTATTGTTGAACAGCGAACATTCATTACAGTTTTCGCATTCCGAATCCAAATGATTCACTCGAGATTCCTTTGATTGACCAATTTTTTTGGAGCACACTTTTTTTAGGTGACCTTTCACGCCACAAACTTGACACGTGTAATTTTTATAACGGCACACATTCGCACTATGATTTTTGAGACCGCACACTGAGCATCGATGCACCTGGTTGGGGCGGGCGTTGCCGCCGCCGCCGCCGCCTTGCTGCCGCATCCGGTACACGGGCTCCTCCTTGACCTGGCCGGACACCGCCGTTGCCGTCTGGTCGGGCAAGCTACTCCGCGCCTGTCGCGCGCAAGCCGCCTGCGCCGCTATCTCCACGGCACTTGCCAACGTCAGCTTTTTCGCGTCCTGCTCGAACAATCTATCTCGTTCCGGTCCGGCGCTTAGACCCAGTATGAATTTATCTCGTAGGAGAACATCCAGTTCCTCGCCGAACTCGCAGTAGACAGCCAGCCCTCTTAGCCGAGCAACCCACTCTTCAATTGTTTCAGTGTCAGCTCTAGTCGCCGCGTAAAATTTCGCCCTGTCCGCGAACGTTGACCTTTTCGGCGAGAAGTGTTGGTTGAGCAAATGGACGAGTTTTTCATATGTTACCTTTTCTAAATCCTCAGGATGAGCTAGGTTCTTGGCCAAACGATATGAATCATCGGATAAATGCGTTAATAATAACGCGCACTTGTTATCGGCTTCGATTTTGTTAAGCTTTATAAATTGCGTCAATCTCGCATAGAAAAACTGCCATTCTTGTGATTTATAATCGAACACTGTTAAATTTCCGATAAAACTCATGATTGGGTTCGATTCGTCGCCAGATGAAATATATAAGAGGTTATGGCGCGAACGCAATGAAACACCCAATTCACATGAAAGCTCGTTTATTACTGGTTGTGCAGAGGGCGTTGCGGCGCGCGGCTAACAGTCGCGCGTTCGAATACACTACAAACCTACATTAAATTACATGACATGATACAGCTATTTTCACAAAAAGAATAAACGGTTCGTATATTTTATGTAATAATGTTTTTTCATATCAAAATGCTTTTATCTAGAGGTACCTACTTAGCTAGCTATTATTCGCAACGAAAATTCCATCACCAAACACCTCCGAATCTTGCAATCCCCTGCGTCCTTAAACAGTTTGCTAAAGACAACTCTGTGTCATACATTACACAATCCGTTTTAGATTAATATTGCAACTAACCTTGTCATAATGTAGCGGTTATCTCTTTCGACTAATTACTACTCAGAGACAAAGATAATGTATATCTTTGATCAGGGACGACGATTAAATAATTTTGAATGAATTGTAATGAATGGTATTCTTGATTTAAGACACGCGTGACAAAAACAGTAGGTAAAAGCTTGCAAAAAAAACTGATGTAATAAAACTAGTTAGTATTTTTAGTGTCTCCATTCCCTGTAGGTTTTAAAGTGATAATACGAAGTAACATAATTTGAAATACCCGTTATCAACGAGTCACAAACTGCACGAAACAATACAAAGTAGGTAATAGAAATGTAGCATCGATTGGATCAAGTTGTCTGTATTTGAAGCGCAAATGTATGAGATACATTACAATTCTTTTAACGGTGTGTCGGTTAGAAAAACAAGACCCTTATTTGCGCGAGCACCTGTGACAGCAAGTACTTGTGAAATACATATTTGTTGGAATCCGTCTTTTTTATTCCATTTGAAAGACACTTGACTGTAACGAAAAATTCCACATTACATTTCTTATATAAAACATTGTACAAACGAACACCTACAAGCTCAAATAGAGAAGATAAAAGGACGTTTATTCAGACATGCTGAAACTATAAGGGAAGATCCCTTATACCTTTGACTCTAAAAATTTTAGAAGGATATTTCGTGGTTATTTATTTGGGAAGAGGCAACACAAACCCACACAACTGTTACTGGTCACTACTGACGTTTGACAGCCTGTCGTTGAGTTATGAGGAGTTTTCATTTTCGGGTGCAAATATAAACTTTTTTCAAAAGCGTGTAAGGATCTCAGTCACCCTATCCAAAAGATGTGGAGTGTTTGTTCCATCTATTAGTCAGAATCAATACAATAATAGTAATGAATAACTACTATGTTTACATTATGTAAAAAGTCTACAAAACCCGTCATACTTATAACGGTAATTTATTGTGGTATTTAAGGGTAAAATTATTTAAGTTTATTTGTAATACCACCGTTGATCCTCATATCTGTAACACAAGTGCTAAATCTACTCGTCCTCACCACGGAGCCAGATCAATGTACGAGGGCGGTTTGATAAGTCCATGACTTTGAAAAGAAAAACATATATTTTGTGTACAAAAACATTTTATTTTTCTACATACTCTCCTTTCAACTCTACACTCTTTTTCCAGCGATGCTCCAATCTCTTCAACCCATCCAAAAAATACTTTTTGTCAAAGCCTGCAAAATAGGCCTCGGTTGCAGCTATCACCTCTTCATTGGATGAAAATCTTTGCCCAGCAAGACATTTCTTCATGTTTGGGAAGAGAAAGAAGTCACAGGGGGCTAAATCTGGTGAATATGGAGGGTGCGGCAATAATTCGTATCCTAATTCGACAAGTTTTGAAGTCGCGACTGCAGACGAGTGGGCCGGAGCATTATCCTGATGAAATAGAACTTTTTTCTTTGCTAGATGCGGTCGTTTCTTCATCAACTCTTCATTAAATCTTTCCAGCAATGCAGCATAGTAAGCACCGGTTATTGTCTTGCCTTTCTCCAAGAAATCGATGAAAATAACCCCTTGACTGTCCCAAAATACTGTTGCCATCACTTTACCAGCCGAACATACCGTTTTTGCCTTCTTTGGTGCACGTTCGCCGGTAGAAGTCCACTGCTTTGACTATTGTTTAGTCTCTGGCGTATAATGGTGGACCCACGTTTCATCCACGGTTACGTACCGACGCAAAAATTCACTTGGATTGCGATTATACATAGCCAGACATGCCTCAGAAGTAGTCACGCGTTTTCGCTTTTGGTCGACTGTCAGTAAGCGCGGCACCCATCTTGCAGAAAGTTTTTTCATTCCCAAAATATCGTGCAAAATATGAAAAACTCGTTCAGTTGAGATGTGCACAGCCTCAGCTAACTCGCGTATCTTTACTCGACGGTCAGCCAAAACAATATCGTGGATTTTGTTAACAATGTCCTCAGTGGTTACCTCAATCGGCCTTCCTGGGCGCTCGGCATCATTGGTTGTAATACGTCCACAACGAAACTCAGTAAACCATTTATGTACCATTCCATGAGACGGCGCTGAATCCCCGTAATATTTTTTCAACTTGTCTTCGGTCTGCTTAATGGTTTTCCCGCGTAAAAAATAGTGTTTAATCAAGACTCGAAACTCGGATTTCTCCATTTTCGAAGAACACCTTCACAGCCGCCAAACTTCTTTTGTTATTAAATATTGTTTTCGCGCCATATTTGAAAATAGAATTATTTTAGGTTCGCAAAAATATTACTTTTAAGAAAATATCATTAAAAATAAAAAAGTTTCTATTCAGCCTGAAAGTCTTGGAGTTATCAAAACGCCCTAGTATGTGAAGTTGTTGTATATTCTTGTGGTCTTTATCTTTATTATCAAGGCCGAGGTATTTCATATTCATATTTTATTATTATCTGCTCTTTGAATTTTCAAAGTATGTAAGGAAAGTATACATGTAATAACCATACTTTTTCTTGGCCCTCGTAAAAACATCACACCGAAAATTTCGCTACGGCTAAATTTCGTTGAAGAAAACATAAAGCATCCTCAAAGTGCTTTTTACGTATTAAAAACACAGAAAAAGGACACAGCTGGTAGAAATCCAACACATATTTTATTTAAAAAAAGTTTATCGTAAATAATCTTTGATATTCGATACCCAACTAGTGATGGACTCTTCGACCATCGCAAGTTTCTTCCGCGACATCTGAGAAGTGTTAATATTATTCCGTTCGATATTTTCCTCAAAAGTACTATATTTGCCGCCAGTAAATAATAAGGTCTTGGATGTTCGAGGTTGCGAAGTTTTGCCTCTCGCAATGTCCTATGGGAATCGAGTTGGATTCAGTAGCGTATCTCAAGTATTCTTTACCTACCTACCGCCTAACAGTGGAATATTAGCGTTAAATGATTTTGTCACAAGCGTGAAATATGAGGGCTTCACAAACGCTGACAAATGATTAATGACTTTCGAAGCATTTACAATGCATTTTTTTTCGTAATGAGAAATTATGTAATTGAAAAATTCGATTTGCCACAGACGGGACTTCTCGCAAGCCGGCCGTTTGCTCTGGTTTCAGAATTCAGACTCAGACTCTGGTTTCAGAATTTCTGAGGCAATCGATTTTGCAGCTTTGCACAGGGCAGTCCGAGAGAACTTGCTCCGCTGGCTTCATTTAGGCAAAGCCTTTAACTGTAAGTGTCATTTACATTTAAATTGTGATGAATATCTTTACTGCAATTTCACTGTTCTGCCTCATCCCGATGATAATGGAGAAAGGTTGTCTGCAAGCTTTCAACTTAGCACTAAAATAAATGTAGGCCTAAGACCTGTAATCAGGTCTAAAACATACGAGTATGTGATCATGTATTACTTACAGGATGTAAAATAATCTATGAAAGTGAGACTTGAAGTAAAATTGTGTGTTTGAGGGTTACGGACAGAAAACGTTAGTTTTTCTTAGAACAAAATTAGAGCCCGGAGCATAAAGCTTTGTGGTACAGGCAACGTAGTGATTACAAACTCTGGACACAGGTATATACTACCTACAATATATGTTAGGAAGTTAAGAAAATTCACAGTTCATACTCTCTGTTGTAAAGCATTTTCTTGGAAATCGATTGGAATATTAGTTAGAAACTAATTTATAATACTAGATAAGAAATACCCCACCCCACGGTTCTATAATGTAATGACAGCAAATGAAAAGACAGCAAAACAATGTGCTTTTTGGATCTCATTACGAATTCTGTTGTCTATTTTTTATTCTCGCGTATTCTTACAATTTTGCGATTTTTGAGAGGTTTTATCCAAACTGTTCCATGGAGCTGAACGCGGCATAAGCGCGGCACGCGCGACGTTTCTTTTGCGTGAAAGGCTCGCCACCACCAACACAGTGCTTAGCCATCTACAACCGATTACAAAGACTTTTTTCGCCAAGGGCACGCCGCTCGCTGTTTGACAACGACTTAAGCGTTTCAGTTGAAAAATCTAAAAGCGCCAGTGTGGAGGCAGCCTTGTGTGACCGGATTTGTGATTCAAATCTCCGAGGGAGTGTGTATCACATGCTTGTTGCCGATGTGAAGGTGGGCTTTTTTCGCCAGTTACGCCGGTCCTTCTTCTATTACAAAAAATAATATTTAACACGGAAAATCTGATATTTCGAGATTACCCTTTAATACATTCTTCTTAATTATTACTACTTAAACCGTTTAGTTTTCAATGTGTAATTTGACAGCTAACATAAATCAATCAATACGCCAGAACCACGCCAAAGGTGAGAGTTAGGTACGTGTCAAAGCAAGTTATTAAAAGTTAGCGAGATTCTTGGTCTCGTCAAAACAACTTGGTTATTGTTTTGAATCACTCAAGATTGCAAATTGAATTTCTAAAGCGTTGTTTTCGTTTGGGAAACGTTAAAGTTTTCCTCGTGCTTATATTTTAAAAAAGATCTTGTAGAATCAAGCATGTACTAGAACCAGGAAGGCCGTGAGAATTCATTGGGAATAATCGCAAATATAAGGGGTTGTATTTTTTAATATAATATTTACTGTGATATTTGATTTGAATATCACAGATGAATTCAATGATTTTATCACATCAATAACAAAATTAACTGATTATATTTGGATTTTTCGAAATTCACGCAATGTTCTGAAAACGGCGAAAAGTTTTGCAATGCGACAAGCTTTAAGAGGTTGACCGCCGAAATAAAAGGATAAAAGGCAACCTCATTCTGTCATCTTACCCTTTTATTCGGTCACCAATTTTTTTTGCGTGTGTATTGTCCGTTTGTTAACATGGCGGTTTCAAGCATATCTAGTGCTTGTCAATATCACGTGTACTTTTGTGTAATGATATAAAGTTAAATATTAGTATTGTTAAATTTTAAACCTTGTTCTATCCTAATTGAAAATCTTATTCTTCGTCGTGGCCCCATGGCTCAGGGTCGTGACCACCATAGTCAGCGTCACGTATCAAGGCTCTCCAGGCATTTCTATTGCGGTCCAGATGTATTGCTCCCTGGGTATTGCAGCGCAACGCCTCTAGAATGGCGTCCGTCCATCGAGTAGGTAGATGCTCTGCTTCTGCTCCTTCTTACCTCCACTTGTCCCACTAGTATGAGCTTTTCGAGATTTCCTGGCGTCCAGCGAGCTACATGCCCGAAAAAGGTGAGTGACCTTTGGAGACATACTGTGGACAGGCGCTTCTGGAATTTAAGATCTTGGAGAATATATGCGTTAGTGCGGCGAGCAGTCCAAGGTATTACCAACATCTTGCACCAGCATCACATCTCGAACGCATCTGTTCTTGATCTTATACGTGCTTTTAATGTCCATGTCTCAGACGCATAGATAAAAATTGAGAAAACTAAGAAACGCATGAGTTGTAATCTCTGACATCCACATCTACGTCTGAGTGCACACAGTATAGTTCTTCATCTAGGTTCTCCATCTTTGTAGTATAAGGTTTTTATCGACTAATGGTTTACCCTTGTCATCATCAAACATCCATGACTTTGGTTTGTGCTCCCTGGTCAGGAGTTTTACCTTCTGGAACAAATCCTTGGAGTGGCAGATTCGTGAAATACCTTCTATGTCGCTGCAGATGGAGTTGATGTACGCATTCTTGTCGTGACTGCAGAGGCGTTGTAGGTACTTGACAGTTTAGCTTTGAATACAGTTGTTGCCTGAGAGCTGAATCGATACCACCTTCCTTCACGAGTTATCTCTTTTTACAGCTTCCCAAGTGTGTCATCCAGGTAGCTCCCAGGTAGCTAATTGAAAGAAGGCTGAAAGTTTCAGAATCAGTTTCCTGCGCAAATATGAGGCTTTAACGTAAATATTATCATACTAAAAGACTGTTTCCATTTCGTCTGATTATTTATGTTACAAGTTTTACTCGAATAGGGAGATGTCTGAGTGTTTATGTAAGGATATCTCATTCGAACTTACTTCTAAAGCGATGATAGGGCAAACGTACATCGCGCAGGGTTGCTGCGCCTTCATGATCAAGCTCCTACCTTAAGTACACTGAAATCAACCTCTATGTTACAAAACAACTTTACTTTTTTAAACTACTTTTATATGAAAACGGTTTTTTTTCTTCAGTTTGTATTACTCGTAGAAGAATAGTTCTGTGAAGGGCATGAAACCAGTGCAGGTTAATTTTAATAAAATGTAAACAAATAATCGTTTGGATAGCAGAATATAGCAGTAGATAGCATACAAAAAAGCAAGCAAGTCGTTTGTATCGTAAGCAAATGTGTCACTGTCATTTGGCTTCGGTCACACTGCATTGTCCCGCACGTTTTTTGCAGCATATGTTTTAACATATTAATAAATAGATCTGTGCACACGTCGATTGCACTGCAAAAAAAGTGCAGGACAATGCCGTGTGAACGAAGCCTTTTCCTTGTCGATGGTGACGTGCTTAAGACATATTCTCTAGAGTAGTGGAAAAACACTTTGATGTTGGGCCAGCCCTACACTCACCGGCTCTAAGAATCTATGCCATTTGCGCAAATCGTAATTGGATTATTATCTGAGTCACGTCCATTAAGAGGATGAAACGAGATTGAATTGCAAAATGTTGCGAATTCAACATTGTACATTAGGCTCCTATGTAAGCGCTAATCTTTTGATATTGATGCTAAGTAATCCAATCGTTTCATATACTAACCTATTACGACCTGAAGAAACCACTTTGCTGGATACTTGGTAGCAGTACATAAGTTAGGGACTCCTTGCTTATTTACGTGGCGGCTTAATACGTGGAATTTAGACGACGTTTCTAGTCTAGTTACGAGTAAGAAGATAAAGCCATGCCCAGAAGATAGTATATAGCATCAATTAAATTAATCCTTAACTAAAGTGTTTTACTTAAATCAACAGTTAAGCCACTTAACGAAGTTCTGATGTTGTTTCCTCGTATCTATTTAAATTATGCACAAGAATATGTCAAAATAGATAATATTCAAACCTTCGGTGAATCATTAATTTTAATTTAATATTTTGCTTTATCCATAACTTTGGAACTTTATTAAATCTATTGTTATATTTTTGGCTCAAATGTCGATAAGTTGACAAGTTTATTACCCATTATGTTGGTAATGGAAGCTTTGCCCAGCTATGGCCGATTATAAGTCATCAAAAGACAGTTATTCATGATCTTGTAGATTCGTCTTCTGGCGTTGTGCCATTCTGATTAAAGTAGCAAATATTGCTAGGGTTAAAACAACATTTTATATATACAGTAACAACAACAACAAAGCTGCCTGTTAACATCTGATTGAAGCCACAGCGGAAATAAATATCAATATGAACGAGAAAAAAAAACAGGTTGCCTTGCAAGCGGGCAAGTCCCAGAGGAAATCCCTTTAAGTCTGCGTATATTGGGCGGGTTGATTTATACGAGTATGCTCCTTTCAAGCGAATGTTATTTATTTTAAAGACGAAAAATATTATTTAGTCACCCTGAAAAGGGGTTCCAAAGGGTTGAAGTTACCCCTTTACTTTCAGAGACGCTTAATTATACTTAAATCGTAAAATTAAAAGTGTCAGACAGAAAATATAAACAGAGAAAGGCAAGCGTTGCTTTGGATGACAAAACAATTTAACTACTGTCGGCAATTTTTCATCCGTTTCAAAAAAAGTTGGCGACTTTTTTGGGAAAAATTCAAACTTATAACAGCGAGGAATTTAGAGGAGCAATGGTTTCGGAATTCTTAAGTACATTTTTTTTCTCTCGGTGTATATAATTTCATCAAGGATATTCTCGACGGACAAAATCTAATAAGGCTGATGGAAACTTTTGGAAACTCTCGTTCTTGTTTTCATTGTTGTTTAATCATGGTTTTGAGGAAAAATACTTGAATGTACTGAGGCTAGCCCGTTTGTGTACTTATTCAACATGGTTTGGTTTTGCTCGCTTAATTAAGTTGTTATATGATTATAGTTACACTGTCAACTCCCTATACTATGGGCATAGTCGTCAGCAGTCTACCTATACTAGGTATACCTGTAAGGTAATTAGGAAACAAAATCACGAATCTAATTAACCCTAAATTTAATCTAGTTGTTGTTAAGCGGGCACGTTTCTTTTTAATTAGTTTGTGGGTTCAGTAGAAGGTTTCAAGTGTCAAAAATATTTCAGCCTGTTAGTCCAAAGTACAGTCAAGTTACTACGTTTACATTTATATTGATAAACTAAAGGCTCTTAAGTAGGTAGTTACAGATTAAGTAAAGTGTTCGTTTTCAAACTTAGAAATGAACTACAATGTAAGAATATGTCTTTTGTCTATGTCACCTTATAAAGAAATTGCTTAAAACTACTGAGGAGGTTTGACTGACTGTCAGATTGTTTTGAGACACTGAAGACTTAGTATTTTATCGTCAATCCTCGATGTAGAGGCCCTTCTAGCAACTGAGAGGTGATATATCACGGGTCGACTGTACAGTCAGAGCTCCTCTAATTGGTATGCCGGGCTCGGCCGCGGTCAACGTTCCTTCAGGCTTGAGGCTCCAGCTGTATTGGGGCATCTGCGTTTTAGCGTTTATTAGACCAAAAATCTCTCTCTTGGATACTTGAGTTGGATCTAGTTACGCCTTGGATTTTTACGACCAGTTTATTTAAATACGACTACTGTTAAAACTGCTACTGAGTGGTACTAGGTAGGCAAGCGATGCTTACTTAATTGTCAATAAGTAAATGGGGATTAATTGATAAAGATTTTACTGCTTATTTTATGTTGAAAAAATATATAAATATACAACTACATCACATACATTGAACTGTCTCCGTGGTAAGTAGCTAAGCACTTGTGTTACAGAAATCAGAATCAACAGTGGTATTACAAAAAAACCTTAATACAGTGTTTAAAAAAAACCTTAACGAAGCAGTCAACCACGCGTTCAGTACATCAAACCAAATCGTATAAAAAATAAATTTTGGCTGGGAAACAACTTTTATTTTTTGACATCAAAAAGAATAATTTAATTCTAACCCGCAATGTACAGCGCGCACGCGGAATAGTCGCCGCGGGGCGTGTTGCTTTACGCCGCCGCGACGCGGTTCGGTTCGAGTGTGCGCTGTTCATTGCGGAGTGTGCCATTTAGAGGCTTTTTATGAAAGAACTAGTGAAAATTTGTATCATGTTTCTTTGGAAAAAAGTTCAGTTATAACGAACAGAAGACGTTTCTGTAAAAATCTCTATTTTTTTTTCAAACTTTAACCATTAATATCTCCGTAACCGTTCACTTCCCAGGTATGGTGTAAAGGAAAAAAATGATTGTAACAATTGGTAGAATATATGGTATTCGGCTTCGTTAAGGTTTTTTTACATCCTGTATATACATATTACTTCCAGACCAGTACAAACAGACATATTCATGCACACAAATGTTTGTACAGTGCGGGGATCGAACCCACCAAAGTGGTCGTCAAAACAGACAGCATCTTAAATTGTAGAGGACTCCTACTAGACTGAATGAGACAGCAAGACACATACAATGCTACCTTCTGCATAACATACTATATGTACTTAATTTTTAATGTACCAATGTACATAGTAATTACCATTGTAATTTGAATCCTTTACCATCGTGTATGTAATTCGGTTGCGAAGTAAATATACTTGCAGTATATCAGTTTAATGCAGGCTTCCGCAGAAATATTAAACCACTGAATTATTAATCGTTTGAATATAGATTTTAAGAGCACAAAGCTCGTTAATCATCTGACCCGGCCTCTGATCGAGTTAATGGCCCCCATATTTGTGAAATTCATTGTATCCGTTATTAGGTTTCAATACTTTTATGCGGCGTCATACATTGTGAAAGGTAAGACAAAAGATTGGTGATACAGGCGTGACGAGACGCCAGATAGATATTGTGTTGTGGTATGACGCATCCGTAGCAAGTGAAAATGTTTGCATTTGTCTGAAACGTCTTTCACTAATCTGGCGTATACTAGCTGGATGTGAAACACGTCGCGCTAACGTCACGCTCTTTTGACAAATAAGTATGAGATAAGGTAATTAAAATTGTTGTTGCAAAAAAGTGGATTGTTGTCCGTTACACGTATCCATGAAGGTTTTACATTTGAGAAAAAACATGTATCGAAGTTTTTAGTTTGTCTACGTATTGGTCACTAGATCATGATATAAAAATACCTGTAGATAAAGACCGCGACACTATCTCATTGTTATCGTCGTAAGTTCGCAACTCCTGTAGTTAACGTTTTGAAGTCCTAAAGCACTTCTGTCCAGTGTTTTGCCTTACCTTTTGTTCCTAGTTCCTTTGTATCGGCGGAGAAAGCCTGTTGTCGACACATGGCAAACCATTATTCAAGCGGCATGACTACGGGGTCTCTCACGACGCTTCTGTGTGAACGTTTAATCTTTGGCTTAGGATCGGGGATAGTGCCAAATGGAATACATATATGGAGTTGTTTGTTGTTTGGTTGTACCTTTGTTATAGATACTATATATAAAAACTATAAATAATCCCAAATTAAGCTACGAGGCTTGTGTTATGGGTACTAGACAACGGATAAACATACTTAAATACTCCTTTTTTGTAAATGTAAATAAATACATATTATATATAGAAAACACCCAGACTAGTACAAACACACATGTTCATGTACACATATGCTTGTACTGAGCGGGGATCGAACCCGCAACCCTTGGTTTTAGAAGTCCGACAGAAGACCACTGCACCAATCAGTCGTCAAACCGTGTTAATTGAATATCAAAAGACAACCTAAAATGAGAACGCGTTTGATAGTGTGCTCAAAGATCAGGCTTACTGTGTAAGCATAGAGAAAATAAGTACCTAACTGAAAACTGGCTAAAAATAATTATAAAAATTGGGGTCTTGTTGATTAATTCTTACGTTTGTCTAAACGTCTATATTTGTAGGATTTTGGACTAGACCCACTGTGACTTTGATTTAGTATACAATTCGCTGGCGTATATCCAAGAAAGTTTGATGTTTCTGGCTTTTTCTTTCTTTTGATTTCTTAGAAACACGTAGGAGTCAGGAAGTTAGCGGTGAAAAACTCCTGTGGCCTCGGAGAGCACGCTGGGACCAAGTTGAAACCAAAGTCATGTCGGATTATCGTCATACAGAACTCTGAGAATAAGGTAACAGAGACTACTCCTGTATATTGCAAACAAATTTGCACTCGTATGGCCCAATTATCACTAATCGCTGTTGAGATTGGCAGCCGTGGTTGAATAATATATCAGATTTAACTAATATTTAATTGTTACCAGTTTACTGACGAAGGTCGATACAGACGCACTATAACAAGTTATCATAGACCTGTCAAATGAAGAGCGCTCAATCCTGTTTTCGATTATCAATAGTTAGCTTACAAAAAAACCGTTCGCGTAATATATTATTTATTACTCATACATTGCTTCGATTTTTTTACCATCGTTTTGTCTTTGTACTGTTGATGTGGATAATGAGGGAGGGTATTATTTATTCTGATATACATTTTATTGATTCGTAGATATTTGTTACGAAGACTTTTTTGTGAATGGATTGGTTTGCACAGAAGTGAGGAATGAAACACACGAATACATTCAGATCATTCGATGACTTTTTATTTACACAATGATGACACGGTGAGATGTACAGTCAACCAAACTTACAGATCACAGGGAAGTAACGGATCGTTATGAAGCTTATGACAATTTGACAAACCTACCAACATTCTATTTAAACTAAGCAAACGAACCAATCTTTCCAATGAAAACAGCAGATATCTCATACCTATACAGAACATCAGCTTTCATTAAATAGATAACAAAAATCATTTTCTCCAAAATGTAATAAAATTTAGAATGTCAACGATTTTCTATATTTTTTTATTTTAAGGAACAATATGTACAATGTACGACGTACTCTGTCAATTTCAAATTATAATCTAGCTGCCATAGAATCGTCAGCGAAGAATTTTAGAACAACACTAGTTAAGAATAAAAGTACTTTAGTAACAACATTTGGGCTGTGACTTCTCACATTAAGGCTCCGTGGCATCAGCTTACTTACCTTAAGAAACGTCACAAAATCTGTTTAACTCCATGCAATTTGATGTTTTTTTGGTATTGGAAAGTAACTTGGTGCAGCGGAGCCCAAGTTTAAGTTTAAAATTGACAGTAGTTTCTCGTCTTAAGACAACAATAATGGTGATATTGTGACGTAATTCTATGCAGTCAAATCTTTGACCAAGGCCAAAAAGTATTTCACTAACAGTGAAAATATGAGTAAATAGCTGTGACTTACAGAGGATATGTTTTAGATTTACAAATTCTCCTAAACTCTGCTTAATCTGTATGTTCTGTATCATAATAGCTTTATGTTATAATGAATTTGAGAATAAAATTTGTCTTTATGTTTAAATTGTATTACCAATAGATCTAAGTACCATGCACTGGTTCAAAATATGCTGAAATTGTCGATTGCGAGAGAGGTAATTTCGACATATCATAAATGAGTAAAAACATTATAATTCATATTTTGTAGGTAGCTTATTCAATATTCAAAGCTTTAAAAAAAACTTCGCAGTGATTTGAACACACGCTAAGAAAAGATTCGGAAGCAGCTATTATTGTAAGTGAAAATACAGACGTTCATTGTGTTTAAAACGCGGCAATGTATAAAAAGAAACTTGTAATGGCGTCTTACAATCTGAATTATCTCTCTTCTTCTTAACTACTTATAGAAAATGCCAACCGGGTCGGGTCACGAGTTACTGCCTCCATTTACAGTAAGTAGTGTAGCTTAGTGCGTTAAGGTTTTGTGAAATAAACAGCGACAAGTTCTTGGCGTTTAAATGCTTTGACCCAACCGGCGTTAAGGGGTGCGACACTTTCATTGCACTAAATGTATGTGAGCTGTCAACATTAGAGAAGCACGCCTCGACATAACACTAAGAAAAATTCATTTTGGTGCCGGTGTGTAACAAACCCTTACTCTGCGGCAGACTGTATGGGGCGTGTTTTCATTTTCATGCAATACGCTACGTTACCGTCAAATCATCGTCCTGCTAGCTTTATGAAAAAGCCTTCAAATAATAAAAAAGTATTCCACATACTTTTTACGTAGGATGGTGATTAGGTGTGGGTATATCCGTTTAAATATTGATACGATAAAGCCTAAATATTTTTCAGTGAAATGTAAGCTCTAAAGGGGTTGTTTACAAAATTACTGCAAAATTATGTCGACGAATCAATATTAACTTACAAGGTTTAATTTAAAAAAAAAGTAAATCATAAGGCAAAACCAATAATTAAAAACTATTTCTATACATCTAGAACTAGACTTGTCACTTAACACATTTTTTCTACTTAATGATTGTTTAATTGGCAGTGCTGTAATTAATTACCTGGTATACTTATTATAGTAAGTCCTTCATGTATTCTGAATAATTTTCGAACGGAATAACTACATAGAATGGTGATAAATGTTAAGATAAATAAAAATCAGATGAATTGAGTTTTGCTATTAGAATATTTACATTAAGTTTGGCATCAAATATCACTAGATTGAGCCATTCATATTTTTTTTATTACACTCATGGTATGTTTTGTTATATTTTATCGTATTTAGTGGTTTAACTGATTGTTTGAACATCCTTCATTCTTATTTTCATAATAATTATCCTTTTTTAGAATAAAGAATAATCTTACAAAAAATAACAAACCAGCGTATCTACTTGGTACCTACATACCACTGTTGATTACCAATTCCATTAGTGTTGACAAAAGGAAGAAACAATTATAAAAGCTCTTTTGATAGGACTTGTAAAATGTAGATACATGTACAAAGTACTAACAATAATCATGGATTACCGATAAAAACACAGTTAAACAAAATGGAAAATGGTACGTGTTTCGATGAAGAATTTTTAACATTTTTCTAAGTATTTTAGGTATTTAAACATCTACATTAAAGTAATACATAGTCTTTCAAGTGTTTCATAATAATTTTATACACCTATTACATACATTAACATTAAAATTTTGACTTCATCATAACACAACGTAACTTATACATTTTAAAATGTAACAACGAAAAGATTTTTAATAACTACCGAATTAACATTTTACACTGGAGTTTCTTGTCGTTTCTGTAAAAGTTCATCAAAATTAAGAGTAAAATAGCTTCTAACTATGGCGTCTTCCTCGGCGGCTACTGGACAAACATCTGGAACTAATGCTTCTATGTCTTCGCACTTTTAATTCTTAAATAAAAATTCTTAAGGTCATATTATCGTCTAACTATATAAGAACACTTTATTTTCTTATTATTACGAAGAACGAATTTGTCTACAGCGTTCGTTTGATTTCTATAGATAAATTGAAATAATATCGCTATGCTTATTTAAGCTAACATTGAAGAGTCCCTTGCGGACGATCAGATGTGTTCGTCTTGTACATCTGCGAGAGAGAAAAAGAACATTAATTGTTTCATTAGGCATAATAATTAACACTTCTCAAACATATATGATTATTGGCTGGAATAACTGAAATAAAAAATAATTGAATGCAAAAGTAAAGGTAAGCTTATTTACATTCTGCCTTATTTTTTCTAAACTAAAAAGAAGCAGAATATTTCAACACCCACCATGCGTTCGGATTTGAGTTACGAAATTTATATTGTTTGAAAATATATTTTTCCTATTTATTACTCATAACCACAAGGCATAATAGGTGCAAGAAAGACAAAACGTTTTATTCAATAACATTTAACGAGCAAACTGTTTTTTTTATACGGCATTTTATTTATGTAAAATATACATCAAAACCGCGTACCTACAAAATAAATGAAGCTATAATACAAATGAAGTTTTCAGTTTAATAACAACATTCATGCAAGGAAATCTCGTTACTTGGCATTTTACGTTTTCCTTTGCGAGTGTTAACATACTAGTGGCAACATTTTTTTCTGTGTTTATTTACTAGTGCGGGCTTACGACCCGTATACTGCGACAATTTGGCGTCAAGAGTCTTATGTTGACAATAAAATAGTGTCGTAAATGTGTCATAAATGACTCGAGCAGTGATATTGGTTCTGGTTTATATTAAAGCCACTGTGTCGACGACAATTCGTGATTTCGTAAAGCGTTGCGGAGTGCTCGAGGGAAGTCAGTGGCTATATCCGAGTGCAGTGTGTCGGGGTGATCATGCATCGAGTTTAGAGAAACACTGAGCTGTACAACCAATGGTAAGTTATTGACGATACTACTTAAAAATATTTATTTTGTAGAGCTACATACTAGAACTTTCAATGTATGTATGTAGCATAGCTAAAAATAGCTTCAGTATTGATTTATGCAAAAACACGATTGGTCTTCGCTCGTATTTCATGTCCTTGTACAGACATTACCATCAAGCTATGAACACGCGAAGTCAAATGAAATTTACATGCAATATATCATCACTGCAGACAGGGTAGTAAAATCAAGTACTGTAAAATTTTATCAAAATCAAAATGGGGTGGGTAGATCCTCAGTTTTCTCTGAACTCTGGTAGACAAACACAAACAAGTTGGAGGTAGTTACAGGACTCATACAGACGACACGTGGGTTCTGGGTAGGGTCTACGTGGGGCGGACAACACCATCTACTTACTGCGTGCTACCACGGTCCTGTGTAGGCATAACCTAATGCTCAAATAATACTTGAACAATAACTCTAACACCACACAACAAAAACTGTAAAACTCACAATGATCTTTTTCTCCCCGTTTCATCGTTATGAAGAATGAAGAAAACAAAAATTTGTTTTGTATCAGTGTATTTGCTGTGTCATAAACACAATTTAAATTCAACATTATTATGAGTAAGGTAACAGCGTCATAACGAGATTTGACTGCATGAATTCTATTCTAATTAGCAAAATGCTATGCGACTAAGACTAATGCAAATGTAAGTTATTATTTGCTGAAAAAGATTTGGACGAGTTAACATTCTAGTAAAACAACATTTTGATTAAAAATCATCTGTCAACGACAACTTTAGCCTATAAACTATTATTATTACTTATTTCGTGCGAATAAAATATATAAAAGTGTTAATTTGAAGACATTTGTGTATTTTATTAATTTATTAAAATGCATAGGTAAAGATCAATCGTTGTAGTGACACTTATGCTAGGCCTGAAGGTTCAGACTGAGATTATAGCTAGCTACCCTAAGAACTGAGAGTACAGCTAAGTTTAATTTACAATCGAACAGGTAGAAACTTGAGTAGATCATATTCTAAAAGTATCACTAATTCAGTCTAGAAGGAATTTTAGGTAGGACATTGTGCGGCGAGACAGTCCGTGTGCGTTGTGGCTTAGGGCTTTGCCAAACAGCTAGTGTGACATTTCCTTCGCGCCATGTGAGTATAAACGTACTTATGTGAGCTATTAAACTAAGCCGGGCGCGATTTTGACGGCAGTGGCATTTTTACATATACCTACAATGTAAGTTAACACAACAACTAAGAAAACATGACAGTGGCTGTGACAACGCTTGATCAAACTCTCTGTTTGACAAAGCCTTTAGTAGCAAGGAATTGTGTCATTAGTGACGGGATACAAGTACCAAATTGTGGATGTATCCACAATTGTGTTTTAAAAATTCGAAATATATTTCGGTATTTAGATAGATACCAAGAATTATGAAAATCTGTGTATTTCAGTTAATGAAATTAGGAAGTTAATAAATTACGTCCTGGATATAAAACCATATTGAAAACAAATGTATAACACCAACATATTCCTTTTAAAGGATTTGGGCTTGTGGAAGTGGAACGAACCGGACACAAAAGGGGATTTGTGCAATTGGTTGAATTTTCCCTAAATTTATAGTATTTCCAAGGTATATCCAGTTCAACCTTACAATATATTTTGATTTACTGCTACATAATATAACGTTTATTGATAAATTTTTAGTTATAAATTACTTTTAAGCGTTCCGAAGAGTTGTTTGAAGTGGGGATGAATTCGATCTAACTTTATCAATTCTTCGTAACAGGGTAATTATGTTAACAGAAATGAGGTTTCATTTATGTTTGTAAATGATTTCATAATCACGTAAAAAAAGGTAAAGTGTGGATACGGATTAATAAAAATGAAAGTTTTAACAGAACAATAACATTCTTTATAGCGTAGAACTTTACTAATACTATCTGTTTATTTAAATATGCTTATTTAAGTAAAATATAGGAACTAGGCATATGAGAAAAGAAAAGGCTTTCCATGACACAAAATCTGTCGCTATTGGAGCAGATAGGTTCAACTAAAATCAAATAAAAAAGTAGTTAAGTAAATAGGTTGCAGTTGATCAATAAATTGGGCTATCAGATGTCTTGATACATTCATTATAGGAACAATCTGGCAAGTAGGTTTTAGGTCAGGGGTGTAATTTAAGAACGTCAATAACGCGAGACGAGACTGAATATATCTGTCCGTGCAACTAGAGAATGTAGGCCATCATACACCACTTATTTTTCTTTATGAAATATAAAGCTGAAATAAGTTCAAAACACATCAGGCCTGTAACTAACTACAATTAAATTAGGCAACTATCGCTTCTATAATATTTAAGGGCTTGCTCTCCGAGTAAGACATTCTTTTGGAACGACGTAA
Organism: Pyrausta despicata; assembly: GCA_963921415.1. Taxonomy (NCBI): domain Eukaryota; kingdom Metazoa; phylum Arthropoda; class Insecta; order Lepidoptera; family Crambidae; genus Pyrausta; species Pyrausta despicata. Next base: position 12,174,139 of record OY992846.1, on the reverse strand, counting down.
AAGTTTACTAAAATTGATTTGTAACTGAAAAATAAACGGAGTGCTCCTTTTAAATGAGGTTGTTAAACATAGCAAACTGTTAATTTACATTGTAATCTCAATTCGAACCACTGTGGTTGAGCCATAGATTAGAATGAAATGTTATTATGCTCAGAGATTAATAAAGCGGTTGTCAACTTTTTTCAAGTTGAAACAAAAAAATTTCAACCCTGGATTGTGCAAGTTGACTAAGTGTAATTTCTCGCATTAGTTTTAATCTATCTCGAAAAGTCCGTATAAACAAGTCTCACGTTATTGTCAGGATGTATAATTTAGAGGTAGCTTTCCGAAAAGTCAAGGTCAGACACTGAGGCGCGTGAGGAGCGCGTGTAGTTGGTGGAGGTGCCATAGTCCGAGGTGGCGGTGGCAAGATCCGCCAGCACGCCGCCGCCCGTACCTTGCGTCACGCCATCCGCCGCTGCCGCTTCCCGCTCCGCCAACTTCTGTTTCAACACTCGAATCCGCTCCTCCTTCTGTGAAGATGCTCCAATTTAAGTTACATGGTAAATTAAGCTTGTAATGAGTTTGGTATGCGATCAAACGCCTCGATGGTTAAGGGTTAAGTCACGCCCCGATAACTGGTTAGGTTCGGGGGAACTTTCCAAACGTAAAGCGGTTTTTGGTATGATTGCTGTGCCCTTGCGTTGGGAGGCCTACGATCGTAATTGGTGACACGATAAATTTAATAGGCAATGCTAATCCTAGCGTAGATACTACGAGTACATGTATTTTTTCTCAAAAAAAAAAACATGACTAGCACACACACATCATTTTGTTGTACATTTATCTAGAAGTGTGCTTGTTCATACAGGAATACACGGGCGCGAGCTCGCTACTAAGACCGCACATGCGTTTTGTGTGTAAACACTTTCATATCACTTCATATGATTGAAAGCTCACGCTCGCGCCCGCGCATCCAAAATGAACAAGCGCTAAATGGTTTTGTTAATTAAAGGTGTGAAGCTGCTACTACCGATTCTTTAAATAAACAACCGAAACTGGAAGTTTGTGCACAGCCTTAAAACAGGAGTTGTTTTCCCCGAACTCACCGCAATTGTTATATTCCCATTTTTTCCATTAACATCAGTCCGAAAAATGCATGGTTCAAAGGAAACAGACTAATGCAGTTTAACAAAGAGCACTCTTTTCAATCAGCGGAATGAAATAACATTATTTTGAAATGTGTTAATAAATGTTAGTGTTGGTGTGTTTATTCCTTGAGCGATGTGACGTGCGCCCTTATCCAAGCTCGAAAAATGTTTCGGTTGTATTTTCCACTACTTTCGCCAAATCGAACTTTACGGTAACGGCTTATTCGGTGAAAGTATTGCGGGATTTTTAGTGGCTATAAAATTTGATGAATTTATTTTATACAGCTGAGGAAGTGGTCGGAGAATTTTTCAGTGTTAAAATGTGTTGGATGGTTACGGTAAAATAAAATTGGCTTGACATAAAACTATCACTTATCTTAGTACAATAATATTAATAAGATATGGTATTAATCAGCCTACTAGTTATTTTTTAGTATTGTGGGCGAGTTCTGTCTCAAACTGTTATGTTGCGTAATCCTCAAAATCAAGAAAGTGTGTTAAACCTTAAATTCCACTTATAATCTTTTTTTTCCAAAGTGAAAATAATATAGAGTGTAAAGTCATTCGATTTAAATGAAAAAAAGGTAGTAATTATTTTCCAAAATGAAACTAATGTTGAATGTAAAGTAAGCAGATATTCGTTTTTACTGATAATAGGTAGCATCCAATATCCCACGTAGTTATGGTCGTATTAATATTATAAATGGAACGCGCCCCGCTGCATGTTTGTATCGGCCTGCGTTTAGTTTATGGTAATGCTGCTTAATCCATTACGTGAGAGCAGTAGTCATTTTCTAGAATGGATTGAAAGAGCGGCGAAACGAAAAATAGCCCAACATTACGCCGATATACGATCACTTTCAGTAGCCTTTGGTATTGGGATGCCATGCCACGTTGATGGTAATGACTGTTGTGTGTAAGGTTTGGGTATGGCAATGTCTGTACTTAAATTCTTTTTATGGCAAGCACAATTTTTCACTTTGGACAAAATCAATTTTTGGCATGTTGACGGCGTGATGAAAAGGCCTAGTAAAGCCACTTATTACCTACAGGCACGTCTTGAAAATAAGCTGAGATCATGACACGCGTCCGGAGTTCTATTTGACAAATCCTTTAGCCTAAAATAAAAGTTATTATTTGGAGCTGTTTTACATTTATTCAGAAATATCCATTATATGTCTGTTGCCAATAATACCTAAACCAAACTCGCTGCGGAGAAACGAAAAAAATACAGTTAGGCACTTCTAACGTATAAAAATGCACATAAAAATAACGATGCTAAACGTTCCCGAATAAAATATAAAAGTGATGTCGTTTGAAGCGTTAATTTATTTTATGGCCGTGTAACCGACGAGTGCTTGAAAGCTTTTCATTAGAGTAAAAACACTGAACTAGGCGCTCAGGCGGGTAAAAAGTAATGAAGATAATACTTGTAGCGGGGACAGCCACGTTTACCGTTGGAAAATACAATTATTTTTCATTCCACAAGAATTCTTTTTAACATCATTTTTAATTTAAATTGCGACGACTGTTTAGTTTTTTTTATAAAAGCAATTAATTGACATTAATTAAGATGCTTAACGAATGATAATAATGACGTCGGTTTATTATTTTATACATATGGAATACAAAAGCATATTTTTGAATCGTCAAACGTGATGATTGAACGTTGCGTAACAATATTGTTGTACTGCTGCAACCTACATACAAACATACCTAACTATGTGCTCGTATAGGTTCGAATTGGACGTAGCAAATTGGTCCAATCTAATATGTGTAAGTGTTTATTGAATCAATATCGACAGACCCACCTCAACGTTGGTTCAGGTCGTATCATGCATGCATGACTGCCGGACGGTGACTTGTGTCTCGATATTCATGTCAATTATTGGCTTCATACGCCACATTAATCGTTTAGCTTCTGTGGCTGTACTAGAAACGGACATGCGACTAACTAATTGCTACTGCAGAAAACAGAAGGCTTTGGTTACTTCAGATGCCAACTATCAATTTGTGTATCCTAAGGAACGTCCAGATAAATATTTACTTGTCAGACAGTAATGGAAAATAACAATTTCGTGTTTCAATTGTAACCAGCCTAGAATTTAAATCTGACATCGCAGGACCCAGGACCAGATATTGAGTAAGTTATATGATTTTAAACTTTCGCGATGCATTTTAACACTAACTGTTGGTTATCGGGTCTAAACGCGAACTATTTAATGAGTATTTAGGTACTCACTGCTCGACGTTTCGGCTGGATTGCACACAGCCGTGGTCACGAGCTGACGTCGAGCAGTGAGTACCTAAATACTCATTAAATAGTCCGCGTTTAGACCCGATAACCAACAGTTAGTATTGAGTAAGTTATCGGTAAAAAGGCAGTGCGGCGCTATTCTTTTATTTTTCTCGTTGTTATTAATTTTGTGTTACTGACAAATATCATCGAATACGAAATAAAGGTCAGCCATATCAGTTATTGTGCCATAAGGAGTAGTAGTTAGGACCGAGAGACCTCGAAATATATACAAAAATCAGATTCGCTGTGTTCCTAGGCCTAAATTCAACTTCTCATGTACTAGGTATCTAAGTACACGTAGTAATGTTATCGTCGTTTTAGCGGCCGGATTAAGGTTGCATCACTTGAGAAAAAAAGGCAAATTCCACAATTACCTGCGCGATAAGTTTCTGCAGTTCCTCATTCTCCTTCACCAGCTCCCGGTAGCGCTCCTCGTCGGCCGGGGCGGAGCCCGAGCCGGAGCCGCGGCCGCTCTCCGCGCGCTCCGTGGGGTGCCGGATCACCTCGATCACCTGCGCCACCGTTTGGCGAAATATACATATTTAGTAGCTGCATTCGGAGGGTTGGTACAGTTCTTTTTGCAGAGAATATGGGTGTCAGGGCACGTTCACATATAACGTCCGTTTTACTAGTCCGTTTAAACGAGTATGTTATAAGCGTATGTAGTTGTATGAGCGAGTGCCTCAGATAATACAGTATTCCCGATTCAGTACAACATACCGATCCGTTTTACAAGTCCGTTTAAACTATAAGCGTATGTAGTTGTATGAGCGAGTGCCTCAGATAATACAGTATTCCCGATTCAGTACAACATACCGATCCGTTTTACAGGTCCGTTTAAGCGTATGTGTTGGCGCACGTGGCTCATGCCAGTTCACACAATACAGTATTTCAGATCCAAGTCAATTTTAATTTCGTTTAATTACTAAAATGGCCATACAATACCATTTTCATATGGCACTAATGTCAAATGTCAAGAGTACAAAACGTCCAAATTTCAATGCCGATCCATTGAAATTAAAATTAGACTCAAGAGTAAGCCTACAATATGTACTGTGCTGGGTAAATACCTACTATCTTCAGTAGCTACGTATCCATTAAAAAGGATCCTGTAGGAACGGTCGTTATATTTTGTGAACGCGCCCGTATTAGCGCTAGCCTATTTAACAATCCTAACAAGCAACGGTATAAGTACCTAGTTACTTTTTCCTTATTTTGTTTTAGCAATAATTAAGGATTTTGCCCTTTTCAAATTTCAATAGGTATAGCACATTCGAAATTGCTGTTATTAGGTACATTCGACAGCACATCAAGGTAAACATCACCGCATCTTATGCATTTTTATTGAGGGCGATTTGGCATAAAAAATGTAGCCTGATCCCTGATGTGCTGTTTTCTATACAAATGGATTATTTTAGTAGTGAGTGAGTAAAACTGGGTGATTTGTGTTGCGAAAACACTGTCTAGCTAGGCAATAAACAACAGCTTTTTCATTTCGCTACGCAATTCATCCAAATGACACGAAGTGGATTCCGATGACCAAGGTAAAGCCTATTGAAATTTATTAGGTAATTTTTTATGTGAATTGCCCATATCCACCCTAAGGAATAGATCGAAATGAGGGGCTGACATTTTGTAAGAAATAAACCATTCTTATCTTTTTAAACCACTGACTCCGAAAACCGTTAATTGTGGGGAATCAAGCGTAAACAACTTATATCTTCTATGGCAGGAACATTAATCCTTAAAATACCGAAAACTTTTGCTGCTTAATGTCGCATTTCCAGAGACTTTAAATTAATTTTATGTTGCCTCACAGGTACTTTGGTGATATAATGCTTTCATTTCATTAAAATTTGTTTCTTGATATCTATTGATTATCTTTTTTTGTCAGAAAATTCAGTTTTATGTATCATGAAAGTACGAATATTCATGTGATGATTATATTTCATCTGATTTACAGGCACTGAGCGTTAAGGCACCGAGTTCGTATTTAATTAAAGTGAGCCGATATATTCAATAAAGCAACAAAACAAAGTGCAATATTTAAAATAATTGGCCTTTTGGATGAGTTGCTAAAACGGCCCCAGTAAATTTTATCAATCATCTAGTTCCACACGATGATAATATACTTACATAAAATCGAACAAAAGTACGTTTAGTACGAAACATTTTATAATCTCTTTCATCTCTACGAAATTCGCACATTCTCTTATCCATATTGTAAACACATACTTAAATAACGTTAGTTAGTGTCGTTCGCAGAACTTTGTTGATACTAACCTTCGGTATAAAGATCAAGGCCATGCTGAGGAAGCAACAAAACACGATCGCCAACGAGACGAACGCGAACGCGGCGTCCTGCTGGCTCGCGATCACCAACGTCACCGGAGCCGTGATCAGGCACAGCACCACCACGTTATAAATACTCATCCCCACGTATCGGGAGTCATTGATCTGCCGCACCTTCACCGACCGCGTCTCGTATGCCAGGAACAATCCGAACACCAACACCAAACCCTTGTAGCCATACATCACCCCTAAAACAAAACAAATTAACGTCAAACGACATAATGAAGCCGGCAGCTGTTATTAACGACTTCGAAAACTTTTAAATTTCGCTCACCAAGTTTACGGTCGCAAATGAGTCGGTGGACTTGCAAGACGGAGATTTATAAAGTAATTTATTGTTTACTGGACTTTGAATTACCTCATATTAGAGCTCATCTCTCATAATTATAGCTGAAGGCCGTTTTTAGAGGATTTAAGGAGCAATTAAGGTTGCCTGCGTCTTATGAAAATGTTTCCATTTAATAATTTCGCGAGTCATAAAAGAATCAGGACATTTAACTAGCGATTAAGTGAATTATATTATATTGTTACGTCCTTTCATATTTGTTAGTTATTAACTCTTACCACTTAGAATTCATTAGTTCAACAAAGTATGCTCAGAATAAAACATTCGCGTGAACTTGGTTCGAAAGGTCATCATACTCCGCTTTAAATGAAAATTATTACATTTCTTCTTATCACTTTTCTACTAGCTTATCATAACAGGAACAGAAATACCCACAATGGCCCAATTAAGAAATAGCCCAGCTAAACTACAGTAAGCTAACCAGAGGAACTTACCCAACCACACAGCATTATGTTCGCTCTCACAGTGTTCCAGCTCGGGCCTAATGTGGACGTCGTCGTCGTGATGCCGGGGGGCTTCGAGGGGAAATATCTCCACCCTCCTTTGCAGAGGGTCCCTCAGCTGCCAGGCCGTGAGGAGTGCCGCGTCAACCACCAGGAGCCCGCCCACCATGGTGTAGAGCTTCCAGCCGTGCATTCGTTTCTGTTAGAATAAAGATTACATTGACATTTTCGTTATAAAGCCCGGTTTCCTCCTAACGAGCAGAGAGGAGACGAGAGGAGATGTGTTTTTAATAACCAATCAGATGGATTTCCTTTTCGCTTGATGCTTTTCCACCGAAGCTAAGCGGAGAGGAGATGAGGGAATAATGAAATCTGATTGGTTATTCGAATCGCTTCTGCTCTTGTCTCCTCTCCTCTGCGCTTTGGTGAAAACTGGGCTTACTGTTACCATAACTGATTAAAAACAATTTTTATACTGTCGATGCTCGAGGTGAGTAAAGAGTACCTAAGAAAGAAAAATGTCAAACGCTTTAAAAAATTACTAAATATCTAGTCGACAGTGTTTCTTATCAAATGACCATGAGAAACTGATACTTTAGCACTTACTCTTTGATGTTTAACTAAAACTATAATCTAGCCAGGGAAGAAATTTCTCACTTAGTTTAGTATAGAATTCGAGACTTTAGACTAATATCCAGTGAACCTCAAAAAATACAGTCACAAAGACAGATTGGATTACGACTCTCCAGCTAACATAGATTATTAAAAACTTTATTACATCACACGAAAAAGGGCACAAATAAAAAGAAGTATCAAGAAAACGAATAAAAATGTTTCGAGAACCTTCCAGATTTTATGTGACTTGTTTTTCGGTACGCTGTTTGTTTACGTTGGGATGGGTTATCATTCATATTGTTACTTTAAAAAGCAAAAAAATATTCTCCCTCAAGACTCTCTAAGTTTTGTACCTAATGTTTACTAAAAGAATGTGCAGACTGCATGACAGACGATTAAAAAAGCAATTGCTTTAAACTTTGGCTTACTATCTAAAAGAGTGAATTTTATGAAACTTTAACTAGACGTGTGTCTTGGTATTATGTTTGGCTTTCTGCCATCACCTAAGACATGTTCCATACTGCTACATTAAAAAAAGCTTAGGTACATATCAACTGCTGTTCTGCTCTGTTTAAAATGAGTTTATTCGCTTAAAACAGGGAATACGCATTGCAGATTGTGGTTATTGACTACCTGTTTCTTTAATAACAGTTTAGAAACAAAATGCCTAGACATTTTTATATTTGGCTATAGCTTGCTAAATTCGGAAGGTTTTTTTCTTCCAGTGGGCTCGACTCAACCTACTTTATTTAAATTTCCACGGCTTATCTACTTACTTGTGATGAAATACTATCCATATTCCTAAAACACTTTGAAAGAGTTAGGTAGATTGTTAAGGAGCCGTTTATTTTTACTTCGGAATTCTGTCAGTATTATCAAAAACACATTGGAAAATTTAGTACCTACCTTAGTTTCTGGTTTAGGCTTGGTATTTTGCCAATGACACGCCATAGCTTGGTGAACATCGACCTATACTCGCCGCGCAAAGGCCTGAAAAGTGCTGCGACTGCACCCATCGCCCGTCCACGCCCAGTCCAGTGCCCCAGTCGCGCCGAGGCAGATGCAGCACCCACACAGCATGACGGTTTAACATACAACATGCGGGAAACACATCTTAAAAGGATGTTTACCAAGGTGTGTCGATGCACCCGCCACATCTTGGTGAACATCGCCCCATATGTCATAGAGAAGCCGGTGGCCAGCAGCCAGGCCCTCGCCGCGCAGAGGCCTGCAAAGTGCTGCGGCTGCACCCATCGACCATCAACGTCAAGGCCACAGCTGCGCCGAGGCAGATGCAGCACACGTACAGCATCACGATATCGCACGCGGGAAACTCATCTTAATAGGAACACAAGTACATTGAAAACGGCAAGTACAATAGTCCCCGGCTTAGTCTTAGTAGTGTGCCGATGCATCCGCCGCACCTTGGTGAACATCGCTCCATAAGCCATCGAGAAGCCGGTAGCCAGCAGCCAGGTTCTCGCCGCGCATAGGCCTGCAAAGTGCTGCGGCTGCACCCATCGACCATCAACGTCAATGCCACAGCTGCGCCAAGGCAGATGCAGCACACGTACAGCATCACGATGTCGCACGCGGGAAACTCATCTTAATAGGAACACAAGTACATTGAAAACGGCAAGTACCTTAGTCTCCGGCTTAGGCTTGGTAGTGTGCCGATGCACCCGCCACACCTTGGTGAACATCGCTCCATAAGCCATCGAGAAGCCGGTGGCCAGCAGCCAGGCCCTCGCCGCGCAGAGGCCTGCAAAGTGCTGCGGCTGCACCCATCGACCGTCCACGCCCAGTGCCACGGCTGCACCGAGGCAGATGCAGCACCCGCACAGCATGACTGTGTTGCACGCGGGGTGCGACCATTGGATTACCCTGTTGAAGACAATTGATATTTAAAAAAATGGTTTCCTAAAAAACTTACCTTCCTTTATCTGTTCTGATCTAATGAAAAATCAATCATTTGAGAGGATAGATTCATCATTCACTTTAGTTCAGTAAAATGCAGCACCCGAAAGTTACCCTAAGTTGTACCATGATGTAATCATGGTACAACTTAAGGGGTGTAACCCTTGCGGTCAGACTAAGTAGGTATGTAAGTATGACTTAACCAAACCTAATCATAATACGCCATTTTGGTATATATTGGGATTGTTTTTAATGAGAAAGACGGATATCGTCTTATCATTTATTTTACGTCTTGGACTCTCATAACGAATTTATAATACCTTTATAATAACTACTTATAAATTACAAAGGAATTATTAAGCAAATCTATTCCGAATCCGATTGAAGTCAAAGATAATTGCTTTTGTTTACGAGTACGAGTAATATAATGGATAAAGAGAACAACTTGTAATTACGGATAAGTTCAATGAGGCATAGAAATCCCATAAGTGAGGACAAAATCCTCACAAAGTAGGTACTGTATACCATATAGCAGTATTAGTACCTACAAATAATTCTAATTGATTAATTGTGCGTGCAATACGATTTCCGCAGGAAATAAGTATTCTACCTACGTGAACTGAGAACTTCATAAAGCCTTTTGTTTGTAAAGTTAAGAATACTTTCACACATACATTTTATGATAGCAATAATCAAAGGCACTCCAAACTCCCAAAATAAAAATAAAAATTGTTATTCGCAAGCAAACATTTGATTTATTTGCCGCGAGTCAAAACTGTTACTTAGCACATAAGTTCTGGTGCGAAACTATGCTTTAAGAGCGCAGTGCATAAAGAATATTACGAATAATCTAGATCGCCGGAGTCAATTTTATTTTCAAATGCGTTTAGTGTCCCCGTTGAATAGAAATTAACCTCTTCAGAGATTGAGGCGGCCTGAGTGACTTTCTTGGCTCCGATCGCTTTACACTCAATTGCTTTAAGGTGGCAGTAAGTGCCTTAGTAGCTACTACACTATAAGTAGGTATACCTACTTTGAATTTATGCAGCTTGATAATCGCTTAACATTGCTCAGAATAAGCAATTAAACTATGCTACGTAATTGCTATTGCAAATTCTATGCGAGTAATCCATTGTATGGAATGTGTTAAGCTAATGAATTATATTTTATGAAATTTTAATACATACTCGTACATAGTATTAAACTAACAGATACTCGTAGTAGTCAGATAGTGTCGCAGCTTAATTGTCAAATAATCTAGAACTCCATTTTATCTTTTTGGTTTAAATTTTTGTACAAACAAAATACAAAATTTAGGTGTATGCTCTCCTCTAATCACCGTTTGTATACAAAACCTTCAATTAAAATTAGAAAACAAACGCCCATCTGGGGAAACAAAATCAATTAACATGAGCTGTGTACAAAATATTGAGAAGGGAATTAACTCGATTAGTGACGGGACCCCCGTCAAATGATCGAGTACGCGCCTGGCCATCGGACGTTGATGAAGGTCTCGATAAAACGATCAAATTCCGACGTCTTACAGTGCCTCGTCGACAGAGATGTAACATTAGAATAATGAACCACAACAAAGCCGATTTCATAATAAACGGACCTTTACAACCTTGTAGAGTCATTTGTGACTTACCGCATAACCGTTTTCTTTAGGTATTCCTTGAAAACCGTGTTTTCTTTGTTTTACAATATGCCTAGCTTTAAAGAGGTTAAAGGCTGTCGAGTTTGGTTACGCTATTCCCTTAACACTTATTCTGGTTCTGGCCAGTGCGTCACTGCGACATGTGGTGTTTTTTTGGATTTTCCAGTTATGTTCCAACTTTGCAGATGTGTTCTGTGTTGATTCCATTATAAGATATTATTATTATAGTATAAATCACAATACACAACATACGACATATGTTCTTATCGCGTCTAGATTTCTTAGAAGTATATATTTATCTGAGTCAAGAATATGATCCACTCGTATACATTTGTTTTGACAAATAGTTTCTGGAATACGAATATTCATGAATATGGCGGAGATATATTAGGTCCACAAGTAACCGAAACAAATAAGTCAGAAAAATAAGCGAAATAGAATTCCACTCGGAACACTGACTAAGGAATCGAGTTTACGTCATACTTTACTCGCTCGTAAGTATTTTTATGCGTTGTTTGTAAGTAAATTGGCAGTATTTATTAGATTTACAATAGGTGCGCTGCGCAGAAAACTGGGTTACGTTATTGCTAATGGATTTTCAATATGGGTAAGGTTGATAAACAGCGGGAAGAAAATGAGCTCGTAAGTGAAATTCCGTATAGGCAAGGCAGGCTTTATGAGCGGAAATTGATGCCATATCAAAGCGACGGGGCACTTACCTTCGATGCCGGTGCAAGATATTGAAGACTATTAGCCCAATGGCGGCCAGGATCCCCGCGATGCATAGAGCTGTCATGCACGCGAACAGCGGCAATGAGACCGTTCGCAGCTCGTTCACCACCACGGTCCGATCGGGCGGCACTTTCCCACCTGCAAAAAAGAAACCTATTTCATACCCCAATAAACATCTTCGTCGTAAAAGCATCGTAAAATAACTATAAGATTAAATGTCCCGCTATTTACAGAATAAGAACGACGTCCGACCGTAAAATGTATCAGGTTGGAGACGCCTAGCTAAAGCCAATATTTCGACGGCTGAAGCACGCGATAGAAATAAAAATCTATCGCTCAATACAATCAATCATCGGTATTGAAAGTGGATACTTAAGCGAAACCATTTTGCTGTAAATAGCTCAGGTTTATACAGAAACTGAGCTTTCGATATAAGTTATAGAAAAATTCTAAGGGCCTTTGAAAATATTATTCTGAGAAACTTTTGAATTCAGATGGTTAGTTTAATATACAAATCTAGAATATTGCAAAAAATTTGTAGAGATATACTGATTACGTAAGACGAAACATTTTTTTTTGCAAAATTATGATAACTTTGATCCTCTGAAGGAGTATACATTTGTTTTTATTTAATTTTATATATGTACCTTAATCAAGTACCTTTATCGCACCGCCTATATTTCATTTCTGCTGGGCCCAAAGGTATGACTGGTAGAGAATGTTACTGTTGATTGCTCCGGGAGAACCCCTGTTCCTCAACTCCGTCTTGCCTTCACTAACCGGCTGGAGTGAACACTGACGAGGAACAGGATCTCCCACCTCTTGCTTGCCTTCATTGGCTGGCCTGAGTTGAGCGCTCGCGTTCGCGGAGGGAGGATGTATAGTCCAGTAAGATGCTTGTAGGAATCTTGACCGACTTACTTGATTGTCCTGAGAGCCGTGATATACCTTTCCATTCTTCCAGCGCCTCGAACTATGTTGCCTCTCTGTTGCTACGTCACTTTGTGCGAGCGACCATTTCGAGAGACCCATTAATTAAGAGCGCGAGTCACCCCCTGCCATTGTATCCGTGTGAAACACATAGGTTGGCAGGGGCTATCCATTTGTTGGGGGTTACCCATTTCATGGAGCACCCAAACCCATAACACATACTCTTTTTTTGCTACCATATCCTGCAATAGTCCTACACTAACCGGAGGTTGTCCTTAGGTGCACTTTCATAGTGCATACAGGAATAATCGCCGGTTGGTGTCACATTTCTTTTAGATTAAAGTGTCCAACAGAGGCTCTCTGCCCCATGTACGCCTAGCAAAAGTCGACCCGAGAATGGAAAAGAAAGACATACATAATAATTATGATAATAGCCATTTTTTCAGAGAGAGAGAGAGAGATTTGAAACACTCATCTCATCTCATCAGCCTATATACGTCCCACAGCTGGGCACATGCCTCGCCTCAACTATGAGGTGGTCCGAGCCATACTCCACCACGCGGGCTTAGTGCGGATTGGTGGAGGGGTGTGTGTAAGGTAAGTGACCAACCTTACTGTCAGCTGTTATTAAGCCGCCCGAGGGCCTCTGACTAGGCTTAACGACTAATATCTATCGATATTATCCGGGACTAACCGCTTAACGTGCCTTCCGAAGCACGGAGATGCTTGTAAATAGACGTCACTTGAATGGTCAGAATGGTCACCCATCCCAAACATGACCGCGCCATAAGTTGCTGAACTTTTGGTATCAATACCACAGCGCTGCAACCACTGCGCCACAAGCACCTCATTAAAACACATTCCGAGTAAATAAAATTTTGTGTTATAAGATGTCCCTCATCTCGGTGAGCCTTCTGGCATAGGCCTCCTCCAACGATTTCCACTGTTTTCTGTCAGCTGCCATCCGGGTCCAATGTGAGGCGGATATCATCCTCACATCTGCTCAGTGGACGTTCTCGCTTTCTGATCCCGTCTCTTGGACACCAGATGGTGACCTTGGATACCAGCGCAAGCGCAGCATGTGGCCTGTCCGGCCCCATTTCAAGTGGTCTATGCGGGTAAAAATATCGGTGACCTTGGTTTTGACTCTTATTTCCGTGTTCCTTAGTTTGTCGGAAGTTTTAGAAAAACTAAGGACTAAGACATTACTCTGATGTAATTCATGTAAACGAGTTGGAAGAGTATTTACAATAGTAGATTGTATCATGAGGAAGCAAAATAATATTTTTACGGCGAGGGATTCAAAGTACGTCGCCCGAGCCAAAAATATATTTGCGTCCAAATATACACACAGATACACTCTACTTTTCATCACCCTCTATGAGAAAATAAAAAGCGGCTCAGTTTTAATAAAATTTAATTATTGAATAATAATATAGAGTACCTGACGACTAAATTGAAATCAAAAAGTGAATAAAACACGCGGGCCGTAGTTCGTGCGTTTTTTTTTTTTACTCAGTTGCCAGCGGCGGCGGCGGGGCGATGGTCGACGGACGTGCCGTCTAACCAGCCAGTCTCTTGCGTTCGGCGGGAAACTCTAAGATGTTCCAAATTCAATTAGTGCGAGCAAAAGAATTTTTGGTCGCACTTATTTCAATAAAGAGGACCAAAATCTCATTTCTGCCCGCTGGACAGTCTGTGGCAAAGAGTAGAGTAATAGTACCTATGTCGCTTAGAAGCATCACCTTTGGGCGCACTTAAAGGCGACCAAAATCGTCTTTTTCGAATAGATGGGATGAAAAAAAAATACCTTACTTTAGTAACGACGGCATCGTAGGTTCGAGTTCAGATTTTAGCGATCTTCTCGATTTACTCGTTGAATGCTGAAAGCTAATCACGAATTTTTGACGCCGACTTTATGGCAGGAGCTTTTGTGAAAATGAATTTATTATTCTGAGTGAAATCACTTGGAGTCGACAGACGAAATAAATCAAGTGAGATCTTTTTACACCCTTAACGTAGAGCGTGGCATTTTGAATTTAATTAACGAAAGAACGTATAGAAACACTTTCTTCTTTCGAATTATGAAAAATATCTTGTTCGTGTGTTGTAAATTAGAAATTTAAACTTTACGATTTCTTTTTCTTGTTTACATAAAAGGTTAATTCAGAATTCTACGTAAGTGCATCATAAAATCGTGTCTTTGTGCGGCGGGTACTTCGTATGCGCTAAGGTAGTTCTTTTGTCGGGAAGCGCAAATGGCGCTGCCTGGAGTAATGCCTCCCCAGAACGTTGTTTTTCGCAAAAAGTGACATTGTTCTTTGGCTGGGTGTAATCCTGCCCCCATTTCGAGTCCCACCTGTAACATAAGGTGCTCTTTGCAAAATGTTTTCTCTCATTTATTCACGTTACGGTAGTTAGTCGAGAGTTATAGCCGATTTAAAGTGTTTAGAGTTCCTGCACGGCGTGATTTCACAGGCAACGATTTTCTAGTAAAGTATTTGAATTTTCAATAAAATCAAGTTTTCTTTTCAATACTTTTATAAGAACGGGATTTAATTTAATGATATATGAGCCAGCGTTTAACAAATGTGTAGCTACGAATTATCGTAGCATTTTCGTAGCGGTCCGTAGCTATACCAACTCGCGCGGTTGACTTCATAAAATACATAAGACGAACCTATTTAACACAGAACCGTAAAGTTAAATAATTTTCATTACTCTAGTTCTATTCAACTTTAGTTTTGGATATAATATTAAGTTTGATCCTAACAGTTTCGTACGAAAGTTTGGGTCAAGATTACTTAGCAAACTTTAGGTAATTACAAAAGTTTCTACAAATAACGATGTGAGCAGCATGTATTGTTTTGTAAGTATCTCAGCTTTTAAGGTATTGTAACACAGCAAACGGGACGGTAGCTTGATGTCAGTAGCATGTTTATTTATATCAAAATATGGCGTCTTTTGACACGCCAAGATAACTTATGTATACTGCATGTAAAGTCTTTATACTGCATAAAAAATATAAGCCTGTTTATTCCCTTGACAACTTGTCGCATTTTAAGTACTTCATAATTGTTGTCATGTAAACATATCGCGTACTTTAAACCCTCTATTTTAAGTTGAGCCTACTCCAGTTCTTGTGCCGAAGCAGTAGTAGGATTTCTTGAGGTGCGAGTAGGTACCTAAGGGCTTCTTGTTGGTTTTATCAAATATCTTTTTAATTCTCGAGAAAAAGAAGTTTTTACCTATACCTATTGCTGGTAAAATCCTTCCAGCCGTTGAAGCTCATCAGGTGTTTTCCAGGCTTATTTGGAGGTTGTTTAACTGGAAATTTATAGTTTATAATAAGTGCCGTTACTCACCAACCCATCGTTCCCTCTCCAGCCAAGTGAGGTTGTCAGCCTGCGTGTCGTAGTAGCCCAGCTTGACGTAGTGGTTGTCGGTGAGCTGCTCGATCTGCGTCAGCGCGATCCGGTCGCCTTGCGACGAGAACGCGACCAGACCCTAATAATAAATAAATAATAATATTTCACAACAATCACACCACTTCTGTAGTCCCAAATTAAGCTACGAGGCTTATGTAATGGGTACTAGACAACGGATAAACATACTAAAATACATATTTTTTTGTAAATAAATACATATTATACATAGAAAACACTCAGACTATTACAAACACAGATGTTCATATGCACACTTATGCTTGTACTGTGCGGGGATCGAACCCGCAGCCCTTGGTTTTAGAAGTCTGACCTTTGGACCACGCACCAAGCGTTCGTCATAATGTAACGTTGAATATAAGACAAGTTGTTCTCCTACGAAACTACGTTATTATCATAGTTCTTTTTCCGTTTCTCTTTAGCCGTCTGAATAAATTATTAGCGAGAAGGAACAACAGAAGACGTCCACACTATCGCCCGATACAAAGTCAACAACGGTACAAAACGATGTTTTAATAAGCTATTTACCCTTCAGTATCTATTATCGTAAAAACTAAGTTCTTCGGTCTCTTTCATGAAACACCGTCTTACTAATTAACGGACGACTTACTTACCGACCAGGATATAAAATTGCAACTTTATTTCCGACGTACCTACTTTATTACATTTCTGTCATAAAACTACGTGCAGTTAGTGCTTTCTTATCTGCGATTTAGGAACTTCGGAACTTACGTACAAACAAAGCAAACTAGGCTGTAAAATTTGCTGTAACTTAGTTAATAGATTTCATAACTACTAAAACCTTAAGCCTTGAGTTTCAGTTTTATCGTTATGTGATCGATAAACGATATTTATTCGGTTATGGATTTCTGTTGTTGCCAAAAAGAATTCAACTGTGATTTTTTTGGTTGATACTAAGGAAATGCTTCAGAGCACAATGCAATCACATTTATAGAAATTCAAATAACAATTAGAAACTAAAGTTGCAAAATAAGTTTATGGTGATTTTAGGTAGGTATTTGT
The DNA here is from genome assembly GCA_963921415.1 of Pyrausta despicata. Taxonomy (NCBI): domain Eukaryota; kingdom Metazoa; phylum Arthropoda; class Insecta; order Lepidoptera; family Crambidae; genus Pyrausta; species Pyrausta despicata. The sequence goes on along the minus strand of OY992846.1, from coordinate 12,157,252 downwards.
GGTAATTTCTCAATTAAAAGTATATCAATCTATTCTAAGCACCAGCATTAGTTGCTTGGATGCTTAGTACACAAAGTATGAATTTTTAAACAGACTTTAAATCGCTATCTCTCTTGCCTTTGATTGAATTGGTGGGATATAAACTTGCTATCTCACTACCTTATTATTTTAGGCAGGTGATTTAGTAAATTGTCGGAAACAGCGGGGGTTATTGTGACTCACTGGGCACAGACACACGAATGATCTCACTCACCGGCAAAAGTATCTTCATGAATCATTCATACCTGACTTGAGTAGTAAGTGAGACCTTCTACAAAAACGCGCTTATGAATTTTGTATTGTGATACATATACAAGGCGTTTCCATAGAGTTTAAATATTTTAAAAAAGTATTAAGAACAAAACTTTATACGAATTACTTAAGGATGTTTATATAGGTAAGTAACAACTCCTCGTATAAATTCTATTAATTCCGTAATTATTGGTTTACTTAAGTTATTGAAAATGCTATTTCCTAAGCTTACACTAAAATTCTTAAGCTCCTTCCACTAAAATTCGCTACGTTATAATACATATACGTCGATGCCAAGTACTCATTTTACGAGAAAGTTTATAGTTTGCACCAAAATCCTTATTAGTTCATCAGGAGTTGGTAAGTGTTTGAAATCTTAATAAAGTATTAGTTTGAATATTCAAAAGACCCACGACTCCAAGTTGCCCGTCACTTGCCAGAACTAGACAGGAATGCGTAAATAGTTTTCCATTTTTAAGAATTCACTTTGTCACTACATTAATCAGCCTAAATTAAATTAGACAGTTTGAACTGATAATAGATAAGGTTTTCTTGTAACCTTACAACGTTTATTTCAAAATGCAAAATCGTCTTGTAATATCCGTCCAAATTATCTTAGCAGCCTATACATAACGTCCCACTGCTGAATAATGACCTCACTCTAACTATGAGGTGGTACGAGCGATACTTAATTACGCGGGCTCAGTGCGTCCAATTCCAATAAATAATAACAGAAATTCTCAATAAATTTAAACCTTTTTTTAGATAGAAAACGCCGTATATATTTCTAAACAAACATAGATACATTTAACATGATGCGTTAAAAAACTTGCTTTTACGCAAACTAGTATTTTAACGTCAATAAATAACGCGACCTTATCATTCATCACGACAATAAAACACAATGCAATGTTTAAACGCGATGTATAACAAATAACGTCACTCTACGCGTGGAGTTATGAGCACACAAGGAATACGTGGCGTAGCGCCGGCAGAGACTTCTTATCGTGGCCGGCGTTTGAATACATTTGCAATTTAATTTGGCGAGCGGTTTACAAAACAAAAAGCGTCGGAATCGTGAAAAGTTACCCCCGGCTCGGCGAGTGCGGAGCAATGTAACTTTGAACAATGAAGAACTTTAATGCTAACCACTTATAGCCAAGAAACGCAAAGTGCTGCCACTTACCGATACACCGAGGAACGATGTAGAATTTATAGCCTCGTAGATGTCGTCCGCAATCTTCTTGTTGGTGTACGTAAAATTTTTCAAACTCAATCCACTTTTTTCTAACTTCTCCATTGTTTTGTTGAACGCTATGGACGAAAATTATTCATGCGTTAAAACCCAATGGGCGATCTTAATCTAATAACAAGTTCCAGGCTTTAATTTAGTTTAGTGTCCTTTAACAAAGGAATTAATCGAATAGATTGTGTAATGTGCAAAGTTAAATTGTTGAAGTTAACTGGGCGTTTTATAAGGGCTGGAAGTTAGAGGTTACTCTAAGTGTAGTTGAGTCTGAAATCCAAGGAAATTGAAAACTCAGGAATGTGGCCCTTTATGATGTGGATTCGCTACGTGTCGCCACGGGCGGTATAATTAAATTTTCGGGTTTGGATCAATAACGTTTCAAGATAGTGTGTACTGCTTACAAACTTAGTTACGTCTCTAAAATAATATTATGTTCTATCTAACATTGAGGTTTACAATTCCAAATATTTTTTTTATAATTTTTTGATATTTTTAGGTCAGAATTTAATTCAATAAAAAACTAACACTCGACTACTTAAAAACACGCTCTAAAAAGTACGAAACAAGAAAACACTCTCCAATGAAATTACTTAGTATGTACAAACTATTAAATATTTACCGTTATTAAATAAACTAACTTACACATATTATTATATTTTAATATATTTTCAATTTATAATATTGATAGAGAAATGTTTTGAGGATAAAGCCGTGGTCGTATACCACTTTTTTTAATTTATTATTCTTATGGCATACGACCACGGCTTTATCCTTAAAACATTTCTCTATCAATATTATAAATTGAAAATATATTAAAATATAATAATATGTGTAAGTTAGTTTATTTAATAACGGTAAATATTTAATAGTTTGTACATACTAAGTAATTTCATTGGAGAGTGTTTTCTTGTTTCGTACTTTTTAGAGCGTGTTTTTAAGTAGTCGGGTGTTAGTTTTTAAACTTTATTTTTATTTAACATATTTTGGAGTTCTAAATAGGTTAATCTTGGGTTCATTGATTTCTCAATCTTTCCAACTCCTCGAACGATCTTTGGTCATGTGGATTCTTTAGTAATTTGCTAGATTCCAGTGAACTAATCCATAATCCATCTATGGATCTTACTCTGCTAAGAGCCACATATATAGTCGGGTAAAAAAGATGTGAATTATATACAATCAGCCCATGAATACAGGTAAAGTCACAAGCAAATGCTAGTAATATATATATATTCAAAATGTACAAGTAAAGCGCTTTCAAATGATACCAAACACGGCATATTTATCTTAACTTTATTTTTTTACTTCGTATGTTTTGTCCGCCAGAGGGCGCCACATTAGATTTTGTGAAATCCCATATAGCCTATAACCAGCGGACAATTAAGACGCTTCTAATGATATGTCATTTGTCGAATTCTGATAAGTAGTTTAGAAGTTACGAGGGAACAGATGAACATCCATACCCACATACATACATACATACATACAGGTCAAAATCATAACCCTCCTTTTGCTTCGCCGTAGTCGGGTAAAAATCAACCAAATAATCAAAATGCTAAATGTCATATACTATAAAAAGATCAAAATTTTATACGTCTTAATATGCACAGAAGCGTTATTAACACGTGTGTTAGCGGTACAGCATTTTTGTCGTCTCTGGGATTCTACTTTACTCTGTGATCTATGATTGCTATATGTACTTTATTTGGCAAGTAACAGGCAAAAAGGCTAAAGTGTATAAACGTACCCAGAGCGACGGCCCACACCGCGTCGTAGGCCAGCGGCGCCTCTTGGTACCCCTCAGGATACCGCCCTCCGTCAATGTCGAAGCCAGCCTCTCGCAGAGCCTCGTTCAGCCGTGATCTGTTTGTATAAAAATAATGATCAACATCTCAGCAAAACATTCTTACGAAAGGGTTCATTTTGATAGTTCGACCACTTCGCAAACGAGTATGACATCATTAACTAAAATGTATAATAAGTTATGGACTTATGGATAAGGACGACAAAAATTAAAAAAAAATATATATCATTATTCCACAAAAGGTAATGGTAACGAAATAAATAATTAAAAGCTTGTTTCATTGTCACCCTATGTACGTCCCACTGCTGAGCACGGCCCTCACCTCATCTTTGAGGTGGTCCGAGCCATACTATACTACGCGGGCTCAGTGCGGATGGTGGAGGGATGTTTGTAAGGTAAGTGACCAACTTTACTCTCAGATGTTATTAAGCCGCCCGAAGGCCTTTGACTAGGCTTAACGACATATATCTAGCGATATTAACCAGGACCAACAGCTTAACGTGCCTTCCGAAGCACAGAGATGCTTGTAAATAGACGTCACTTAAATGGTCAGAATGGTCACTCATTCCCAAACATGACCCCGCCTTAGGTTGCGTACTTTTCGTATCACTACAAGTAGCTTAGTTACACCCGTATATTACATGGCAACTAACGTTGTTCAGGGAGTTGAGATTCACAATGCTATAGTCAGATATCATTTCCAGTAACAATCGCTATTATTAGCGAGAAGTAAGGGGAAACAATGGACTCTCAATTAGATATTCCAATTCAAATAGCTTTGAAATGTAAGCACGGGACATAAAGCTCCGAAACCAGAGGCAAACGTACACTTGACTGGTTTCATTAATGTTCTATTTTATACGCGACCCACCAAAGACCAACCCATTTTGTTTGTGGTGTAATTTTTGCGCTGAGCATTCTATAGATCTCGAGGCCGCTAATGGCCGCGTTTCATGTTTCCCATTAAAAAGGAAGCGCTCTCGTTAGAACTTTGATTAGTAGTACAAATAAAACATTCCCGATGTTTTATGGAGCATCGAGCAAGTAACTGCGATGTACCGACCAACGTCATGCCTGGGTATATTGTCCGCTGGGAGAGACGATGGAAATTGCCGGGAATAAGCTTTCCTGGCCCTCAGGGAATCTACTTCAATCTTCGCTTTGTTAAAATTATGCGAGTACGTAAGGTCTTGTTAAATCGACTGTGATGTAGGTAAGCGCGGTGTGTTTTTATGCGTATTTACTCTTTAAAATTAGGAGATAAAGAACTAAAAAATACATGTTGTCTATTACAATAAAAAACGTTAACCCACGCTCATGTTCTGGCACATACGAGTAAAATAAATAAATATATCACAACAATCACACCAATTCTCTAGTCCCGAAGTAAGCTACGAGGCTTGTGTTATGAGTACTAGATAACGGATAAACATACTTAAATACTTTTATTTTTGTAAATAAATACATATTATACATAGAAAACACCCAGACCAGTACAAACACATGTTCACGCACACTTATGCTTGTACTGTGTGGGTATCAAACCCGCGACCCTTGGTTTTAGAAGTCCGACATGTGGATCACTGCACCAAGCGGTCGTCATTCAATGGTGTCAATATGGTGTTTGATTAGCCGGCGACGTTCGTTTATACATAAGAAAAGCTTGAGGTTTTGAATTAGCAAGTTAGCGATGTTTTGTGTGATCTTGTTGTACAAAATTGAGATCTACGTAAATGATATAAGCAGTAGTCCAATTATATGACCCAATTCTTTTGAAGTCGGTTAATTACTAAGAGAATTCACCATATAAACCAAAAAATAGTGTTTTATTTTAAAAAATATTGTTCAAAAGATTGGTAATCGAACGATCGAATCTTCTGCTCCTTTAAGCTACCGCTCTAAAAAAATAAAACCGTTTCAGATTTTATCAAGCTATACTGTCAGAAAAGGTCCATTTACTTTTCTTGGCATGGCGTGGCGTGGATAGCTTAACTATTCTTCGTATATCTGATTACGTATTCCATTCAGGACCGTCAACGAGGAAAATCCCATAAAAAACTAATCGTTCGTGGCGAAAAGAAATAGGATAACGCGGAATATTATCTTGTGTACTTTCGGGGATACAAATTTTTAGTTTATTCAAATCACTGCCTGGCTTATTATTATTTATTTGGGAGATTCACAGATTCAATAGACACTATGATAATATGATAGCGTAGTGGTTACTCAATAATATTTTTTTCTATTTAAGATATTATGTATAATGTGTCATGTGTTACTGTTTGTTATTCCCCTTGGAAATAAAATAAAATAAAAATCAAAATGAGTAAGTAACCGAAAGCAATAGATCAATGCTAATAACAAATCTTCACATATGAGTAGTCAGATAACTAACATGAAGTCTTATGTTTGCCATTAGCCACACATTTCCACGCCAACGATCATCTAGACTTAGGTCCACTGCCAAATAATAATGCCAAAAGCTTTGGACTATTTCGGCGAGAGCAGTAGATGTTTTAGTAGATCGCTTCAGCTTCGCCGTTTGATGTAACGAATTTATTAAATCAAATGCAGATTTGGAATAGCAGAGTTCATTCCTAATAATATCAGAGATTGTAAGCCAATTTTGAAGCAGACAATTTTATTTTAAAATATTCATTATTCAAACGAAAATGTTATGACTACGCTTTTATGAGAGTACCTATAAAAATAGACGATATGGAAGTAAAAGGTCGCATTTAAATAAAGGCGCAGCTTAACATTCGATAAGTAGCAAAAGATCGAATTATTCATTCGAAAAGTTACATGCGATTTACGGTGACATTGCCGGAACGTGTATTGGTTTACAGAACAATAATTAGGAAAGTTAGTAAGAGAGTCTCAATGGCATTGTTTCAGGAGCCTTGTTAACAACGCACTCGCATTTCCAGGATTACTTTGTCAATATTCTCTTACACATTTTCATTATAAGTGGCGTACAAAGGATACCCAAAATTCTCCAAAGCCTGTAAAGACAATAAAGTCCCGCCATGAAAAGCGATAACGCGCATTTCAGCCATTTTCAACTCCCGCACGTCTCGCGAATAGAACACTTATTATACTACTATGCGTAAAAGTTGTGACAAGCGGCTTGCACCTCATAAATGTCCCTCTCCCTGTTTTTAACTTACAAAAGAAATGATTGTCACGCAGGATTCTGAAGGGTGTAATAACGATACTTTTCGAGGCAATGTTGGATTAGGGCTTCTTGTAAAAGTTTTTCGCTGCCTGGCTTATTGATTTTGGATTCCCAGCGGTCTGATCTTAACTCGTCGGGCCACGTTGAATGAGATAAATTAGATATTCTAGTGTTGCGGTGCTGGTATCGTCTTTGAAGGTTTTAACGGGCTAAAGATCAGGTCGAAGACTAAACGCATGCCCTAAACTAGATTGTTAAGATTTTGACAGACTTTTTTTGTTCTACTTTTTATGATGAAGTTAATAAGGTATAGGATGAAACCTAATCATCATATACGAAATAATACTGACCTAAAATCCTCAGACGTCATCCCGGAGATCGTCGTCTGGTTAGCATTCTGGTTCCACATGAGGGCCTCGGTGGTCAGATGACCCTCAGCTGCCTCCCGCATTTGCTCCACAGTGCAGTCTATGCCTTCGCGCTCGAGATTCGTTTCGAACCAGTTGTCCTCGTACCAACCTGTAACAATATACATTGATCAGATTTTTCTGTTTTTAAAGCTGAAAAAGAGGATTATTTTGCTTTAAATTTTACTAAACGACGCCAGCGCTGGAACCCCGACACATCCAACTGTAACCACCTAAAACAACTAGAGCTGGAAGTCGCAGGACTTACAATCCAACTCACAACGTGACACAGAAGATGCACCTGGAATCACAACACTGACACCAACAAAACACTCTATCTTTGTTAGTTTACTACATTCCAATACTGGCGCAAAGTGCAGATTAAATTCCTTTTGCTGGGCTTTAGCCCAGGACGTCACTGAAAATGCCATATTGTTAAACGTAATAACTAGATAGGTATTAAACACATATAATATAAAGAGCATGATATGTCCTCTTTGTAATAGTCGCACTGTGTGTGTTAAGGTTTTCGCAATACCTACTTCTTTTTGAGAATTGTCTAACAGTAGATGATGATGATGGTGAAGTCTAGGTGGGGCACACAAGTGCAATTACAACTAACGGAATTCACACAGTTCCGAAAAAGTGTCGAGCTTTAAAAAAACAAGTCAAAGTTCTTAGACTTGTTAAATTAGACTTGGCACTTGGCAGTGCAGCTTGCACGCGACCTATTCAAGCGCCTCAATGAAACTGTAAACTTGTGAAACACGCTACGTCACTGTGTTCATTTGCCTAGCCTGATGAATCGTGCAATGCCAAGAACAGAGTGTGGGATTAGTCCATAAGTCTTTACATGCCAACGCCGTTGGCGCCACCAATCGTCAACTCCACGTGGAATTATTCACGTTTCTGTTTTGCGAAAGTGATCCCCTCTATCCGCCGATTCGTTCCTCGCACTCGCCCATTATTTATCCTGCTTCTATCCATTTCCTTTGTCCTGTTTGTTGTGAGAACCTGAGGCCGACAAATGTGCGTTTGCCGTGTCTCCGTTTTGCTTGCGGCTGTGAATTTTCGTTAAAGTTGAGAGCAATGTTTCCTAAGTGGCAATGTAACTTTCTTATAATTTTTCTGACAGTTTGAATTGGAACATTTGTCGTGCTTGTGCCTTTGTTGGAAAATTTAAAGTTGAAATAGTTTTGAAATTAGTTTGCTTACAAAGTAGACAGAACACGTGCAATAGGAATACTATAAAGCTCCTTGTATATGATGGTGAAACCATTTATAAAGTAACAGTAGGCAGGCAGACGTACAGAGGTCAGTACATTTCGTGAAAACTTTACAAATTGTAATAGTCTGTTCACTATTCAATTATGTAATAAATGTCCTAGTACTTAGTTAATTGTTATTTAACAAAACCCAGCGAGGAATGTTGTTTAGTTCGGCAAATTACTGGGCTGTGAGTGTAGGCAGGGTAAACTTTTTCTGACGTGTCTAATTTGCTGAAAGCGCTTACAGAATGTTGTTCCTCCCTTAATTCTACTTATCCCTTTGAAACATTTAGAGAATGCTGTTGATCTTTTCCCTGAGCGACAGCAACGAGTGGCTAACGTTGTGAACAATGCTAATGGTTAACAAAGTTATTTTGAAAAACACACAATATTTTTTTCACTTCTTTACAGTGTAAAGCCATTTAATACGTACTTATAGATAAACGGATAATATATCATAAAAAAGGAAAGCGTAAGCGTGAATGGATTTTAAAATCTTTTTTGTCATAAAAATTGCTTTAACTAATATATTTGCCAAACGCTAAATAGGAGTGAAATTATAAAATTTTCTTCGAATTACAGGACCAAAACAATCTAACCTGATAAAATAAATCTCAGTACATACATGTTTTTCTACGCCATATAAGAGTAGTGCTACAAAATTGACAAACAAGGCTATGGTTAGGGGCTGCTAACCGGCAAGGTAGTATTTACAAACGTTAACCGTACATTAGCGTCACGGATTAGTTTGGAATTGTGTGCGTGTGTTTTTGCTACCTAATCACCAAGTAACAGCGAACAAAGTTAGTTTCGTTATTTATTTTCCAAGGTTCTTATCACGCGTACGGATTTCGCCGTGGAATTGGCTAGACGACACCACCAATCGTTGACATACTTTTTATTATCTGTCAAAACGGTCTGCCTCCATAGATTTCGTATGGTAATAAATGATTGTGACGTCACGGTCATGTGTCAGAAATCGGAGTCAATTGACCGAATATTTATTGCGTTTTGTGTGTTTAAAAATTGGTTTCTACAGCTTTTTTTAAATATATTGGTTGTATTAACTTCATAGGGGCTATGTTTTTTAAACACCATGTACTTGACAATATTTAAGATAGGTGTCATCATCTCAATTGTGGCCGTACAATGAGTCTCAGGACTGTAACTTTTCAATCTTTATGTACAGTTTTACCTCTACTGGCTATATCCCTTGGGCTTTCCTCGCACAAAGATGAATTGCATTATTTTTCTAAATTCTAGATGTATCTAGCTAGCTAAATCACCTAAATGATTTTGGTCTTTGGGCAAAAATCATACATGATTTAAAAGTTGGATTCCGCTTAACCTAATTATGTTATTTCCTAAAAATGGTATTACTACCAAGCCACGCAAAAGCCGAAACGATTCGCTTTAGCGCGCGGTGGACCATTCAGAATGTATGAAATTACGAGTAGGTTCATCTATTTGGTTTTCAAGTGCCAGCTCAGCGGATTTAATTTGTATATATGCATACAATAGTTTTTTTTAGTTAGGGTATATTTATTTAAACTTTATTACACAGACAGTGTACAATTAGCGGAAATAGGTAACGTCTTTAGGCATTCTCTACTAGTCAATCGAGTGCTAGGAATTGGAATGCATAAATAAATATTTACCTATTTTATAAGATCTTATTGTGCCCGGCAAGTTGAAATAAAAAATAAAAAACAAAAATAAAATATACTGTACTATATTACTGTCTCTTATGTGGAGTAGTCACTTATATTCCTAGGTTTTATTTTTATTTTCTCCAAAAACACATTTTTTCGTTTATTTCAAGCCATTTCCATGTAAATAGTGGGTTATGAGGTAATATCTCGCAATGTTGCGCGTTCGTTTGCGAACTGACAATATTTCACGGTAACTACGGAAGACGCCGTAATAACCCCGCATCTGCGTATCTAAAATGGTTATCCACTGCTCAGGAGAACACAATGTGGATAATGAAACGTCCCGAGCCGAACGAAAATACTTATATCATCTTTATAACCGCGTTTTATTGCGCAGAATGCCGCTACCATAAAAAAATGCAAACGTATTTTTTGGGCCTATAGGCAAACGTATAGGCAAACGTGTCGATTATTTTTATATGAAGTGATATCTTTAGTAGCCAATTTTGTTGGTCGTAATAAAGTTTTATTGCGGAAGAAAAGATTCCAGGGTTCCATATTAAGGTCAAACGGACGTTGATAACCTGCCGAACTTGGTATGACGTACTCCTGGCAAGCCGCCAGGCGCTGGGCCCAAGAGCGTATACACTTATCTACCGAATTAAGGCACGAGATGCCTACCTTGAACTTATTTCATGCAAACTATTCAGGAAATCTATTTATAAAACTTTTTGACGAAATAAGGACCGGGGTACGATTCTCATGTATTCGTACTTTTTTCCGCGCGGTAATTGGTATGTAGCCAAATAAACCTAGGTGTGTAACTTCAAATTACCGATGACAGGTGCATTTCATAACAGCTACAAGATATTTCGTATACGAATTTAAAACTTCGACTCGTCAACACTACACGTTGCGTTCAAGTGGTAATCGACCGAGCTTTTTACGAATGTGAACTTTTTTTGATTGAACGAGAATTGCCCCTTCGATCTTCAAAAGCTACCGAATCAAATGGGTGGAATCAAATATTTTGAGAGGCTCTGGCATTAATAATAGCTTAGAAATTCATAATCCTTGAATGTATTTTCGAAACACCCAACACACAGCAACAGCAAAAGCCTACGTTCAGTTGAGCTAAGCCTGCGATATTAAACAACTAAGTGTGATATAGGTAAGCCAAAGCCGGGCTATGGCTCGTAAATAAGCGCGGTGCCCAAGTAAACAGTAAACACCTACGTATGGGATTTCGGTCGCATAGGGTTTTTGTTTGCGATGGCTAAAGTTACGGCGCGATAGAACGGGGGAGGGAAGTGCGTTCGACGCAATCCTTCTTCACTTAACGTCTTGGGTGCGTCCTGAAAAAGACCGATAGGCGGACGCCTTGTAACAGACATTTTGGGCCCAACAGCTTTACTTATTCTGCGAGCTTGACGTCTTATCTATGTTCCGATAGGAATGCTTGACTGAATGTCGATTACAATTTACAACGATTCAGTGCTGATGTTATTTTTAAAGCTGGGTGTAATTTTGAGTTTTGTCCGTAATACAAAAAAATAAAAATGGTATTTTTTTAGAGAAACATATTTGTTGTGCCAAATAAATTAACTCCCTAGCCATGTTACATTTTCTCACATAATAATGTGCGACTTCAGTGCGCAATGTGTGTAGTACCAAGATGATACCCAATTGCAAAGGCACTGTAACTTAGTCAAAAATATCAATATAATTTACGCAAGAAGAATAATATACACAAAAAACGTTACATAACTCTGCCGCAAAATAAGCCACACATTGGTGTTTTTCCCTCAAGGCATCGAGATAATAAACAGTCACAACCCCGTGACTTTCTGTTTCAGAAAGTTAGTGTCAAGCCCCCGAGACAGCGGCATACATAATTTGAATGAAACACATAAATTGACCAGAATCCGGGGGTATTTTGAACAAAGTTGTGAGCTCACTCCGAAATAAGTTGAGTCGACATGTCAAAGCACCTTCGGGTGGCAATATTTTGGGACGTGTCTGACAGTGGCTCACAGTTCACGGGATAATTAGGGAAATCAAAGAGACCAGGGTTGACTAATGAGTTGAGGGTTAGTGCGGAGGTTATCACGAGTGCGCTTCAAAACGAGCCGCACTTTATGTACGTATTACGTAATTGTAGGTAGAAACGAGTACGCACAGTTGCGTTCAGCTACTTAGCCCGACCGCTTCGCCGCATCGCAATAAGCGTGCTTGCCCGATGTTTGATTGAACATGCTCTTTCAAAGGAGAGTTTATTGGATACAAGTCTTGAATAAGTATGTACAAGGTTGCCATACTTTCATATCCTGTATAATTTTCATGTGAAAAAGTGTAAATATAAAGCTTAACCTATCACATTGCAAATTCACTGCCTGAGTTGCGGAAGTTTAACAAAAAAGCTATTTACAATAGGTAATATAACTTTAGGTTTAACTGCAAACTTTTGACGTCATTTCAACGTACACAATACAATATCGCTTTCTTTCACTATTCAAACTATGAATGAGAAAGTTGTTCTCAGAATCGTTTTCCTGAGATACTAAGTAAAGTAGAGGTAAAGTTGGGGCGTAAAGGATATGGAGTAGGCATTGTCCTACAGGTGAGGTGTGTGCTATTTGTATGTTTAGGTACTGTTAGGGTGCTTTTCCACCGAAGATGTATGCAGCTCAGCTACGAAGCTATGAGACCGTTTTAATTGTGTCTTTTGCCACTCTATGGTGCATGACTATTGGCTACATTGCATTCGATCAATCCATAGCACGCATCCATAGATCGATCGCACGTTTCTTTAGAACGCATCAATTGACGCATCTTCATCACAGTACCTACCTATAGCATGCATACATAAAAAAAATCAGCTTAATGAAATCCGTTTTCAATCGCATCTAAAGCAACGCAGCGGGTACAGCACATATCTGGTGGAAAAGCACTCTTAGGTCTAACATCCACTTGATTTGTGAACCCACACCTTGTGTACACAGCTAAGTCTTTCATTAGTTCCGAAAGTACTAAGGGCCTTTTAAGGTTTCATGATCGTATGCTTCTTTACGTAGTGAAAACCTACACCGCGATAGTTGGTGGTAGACTTGTGTTTGATTTGTTAGCAGAAACCGCAACACTTTATCAAAGTTACAATGTAAGTGTATGACGACATGGCATATACAACTACAGAAAAACACATAAATAAAGAAGTTGTTTTTGTTATTAACTGTTCATGTAAAGAGATATTACGTTTATTACAATCTCGTTGTAAATAAGTTCAGGATAGAACGTTTGAAGTGTTGTTCATTCTGAGTGTAGATAATATGCTGTAATATAGCTTCGATCAGTTAAATTAGTTCGACTTTACATTTTGAATAACCTTATCTGGAATTGAAGTTAGATTCGGCTCATTGTATCAGAATTCAAATGTGCTATTCAGCTGGATTTCTGCGGCGCGAAATCACTTTGAGTCACGTTCCATTCCGTGTTATTACTGTGAAGTTCGATAGATTAATATTAATATTTGAAGTGACTATCACTTAGCTGTAAAATACTTTATATAAAAAAAACCGGTCAAGTGCGAGTTGGACTCGCGCACCGAGGGTTCCGTACTAACCTGTAGATAAGGAGTAGTAACTTTGAAATTTTCAAAATTGACAAAAATATTCTTCAAAAAAATTTTTTTTATGATGAAACTTAAAATTTACGGTTTTCGTAAATTTTCCTATATCTGTACTATAAGACGTGACTTCGTACTAAATTTCAAGATTCTAAGTTTACGGGAAGTACCCTGTAGGTTTTGATTCCCGTGCGAGTTTTGAAAATTTGCGGAAATTTGCGGCCTAAATGGCTGTATCTTTTGATTGCGTTGGCTTAGAAGGTTGATTTTTCTACAGTTTCCAGGGACAGTAGACCTAAGTATCATATGGAAATACCTCCACGCGTTCCTGAGAAAAACGGTCTTGACAGACGGACGGAAGGACGGACAACAAAGTGATCTTATAAGGGTTCCGTTTTTTTCTTTTGAGGTACGGAACCCTAAAAACATGAGCCAGGAAAAAAGCTGGTGTGCTTCATCGGCTAGACGTATTTTGACCGTGATTAAATTATGTTTCGAAAAAAAAACACAGTGAAATTTGTCCATGCGTTTGGGTGCTACGACGCGCCAGTAGGACACACATTCAAACAGAATAGGGGTCAATCTTATAGCACCCCACTTTTTCGTCAGGGATTGAAAACGCTGGTCTGTTAAATTTCACAGAGCTTTAAAAATATGGATTCATTATCGGATTTCCATTAACTACGGGCTTTATATCACCAACAAACGATACAGACTAACCAAAGTAAATTAATTGATAATACACGGGCACGCACTATTAGTATGTACGGTGAGCATTGTCTCTAAATCCACTGACAGAAACTCGCTTAACTAAGTATTATGTGGATTTCATAGTAAAATGTTAAGTGAAATATTATATTTTTTATACTTTACGCATTTTTACTTCTCAAAGCACCGATTTAATGTGACTGTTATAATTAGCATTTATTCAATTATGTAATTAGTCGGAAAGAATAGAGTTGTCACTGTCGTCTTATTTATGGAAGAACGCGCTCTTACACGATATTAAAGTATCTATTGTGCTAATATAACAAAGTCGCAAACTATTGTTTCCATTTACGTGCACTTAATATAGCGCACCTCCATAATATTTTCCACGGGATAAAAGGTTGTCGAACGGAAAGTTATGGCATGCGACACTCGCCTCCATTTTCAGGTTTAGTGCACACCAGTGTATCGTTACCTCAGCCTACAATCTTCCACTTTGTTCAAGCATTTTTTCTCACTCCCATTACTGTCGCGCACCTTGCTTATTCTCAGTGGAATCATTCGGGAAGTTAATTAATATATTTTTCCTTCCAGCGAGAGCTATTCAGAAAAGTAGTCCGTAAATTATAGTACAGATGGTACTCGAAGAAATATGTTTAAAAACAGGAAAAAGTAACACGGAAACGGAGAAATGCGCAGAAAATATGATGTGCCTTTTAAAACGTACTGTTAAAAATAGTCCAAGAGACCAGGTTGTGTAAGATTTGTTTTGTGACCCTAAACATTTATATATATCGTTTTGTAATACATAAGTACTATTAAGAACGAAACACCAATTTTCGAAATAAATGTGTAATCCTTAGTAAATTAGAGTTATAAACATAAAAAACACGGGTTGCACTCCGGGAGTGCCGGCAGAAGTGAAAACTTAACAACCGTCTTACGGTTTTTCGATCAGCATCACGTGACCTGACGCGAGTTTCACAGTTTCTACCCATGCCACAAAAGTGCTCAACGCCGCTAAAGAAGTTTTCACTTCAATAATTGAAAAAAAACGCGCGATATCGTCTTTGCGTTTCTTGCGTTCTTTCAATAGACTATCGAGAGTTCCAACTGTCAACGTCATGCTAGAGAAGCCCGTAGCTCGGTAGTGCTGTAAAGAGACGACTCCTTTTCAATTCGCTTACAATCTTTTCAATTAACGTAGCAACTGCTTGAAACACCAAGAAAAAATAAGTACTTCTAAAATTGAGAGTTTCATTTAAATACATCATCTTGCAAATGCGTTCATAGTAGAGGTACTCAGCGGAGGAGCTTCCACGACACTAATTAATTAAGTAATTTGCACCAATCTGGCCCCCGCACTAACGCGCAAACGAGCCCAACCGCATTGCGCGTCACATCTTCCCCGTATTTCTTGAATTATTCGTCCACACTTCGCTCACATATAAAACATTGCTACATAAAATATATCAGCCAGTATTTTATTATTTTAATTATATACCGATGATGATTTATTAGGAAAGAATTGTTTTTTTTTTCATTTATATTACTTCATCTCTTCATGATTTTCTATTTGCACCACTGCAAAATAATATAATTAAAAAGCTCATATTAAATACGCTAGGAGCACTTTTTGGATTAGAATCTAGTTCAGCTAGTTCATAATATTGTTTTTTTAATAAGGATTGTGCTCTGTTTGTGTTCTATTAATAAATAATAATAATAAGATGTTTATTGTCATTCCAGCACTGAAGCTATAGATAGAAGTATGACCCGTGAAGGTAGATATGATTTCTGCGTAAGCTAGCTTAATACACATGTCGCGTACTAAGTAATCAAAATCATTTCATTTGTTGGTGCATGTAGGGCTTATTGTATGAGCTAGTTTCTTGCAAAACTCAAAAATCCGGGATAGTTAAAAAAGCGTTAATTTTCATGATACGAGATTAATGGGTTCCTACAGATGATGCCAAAAGCAATAAGTTATTATATATTTTTAGCATTAACAATGCATATCACTTAACAATGTAAAATTAAAACACATTTTATTAAAAATTCGGACTCGCCTGTGTCAGTCCGATTTTTTCATAATGCCATAAGCATTCACTGGGTTTCCAGTTACATGGACTTTCTGCTTTTCACAGACTGCGCATAAACTCTTTTATTGCTAAGCTGTCGCTCATTTTAATGATATGTTGTTTAAAATTTTCTCATACGATCCCCACGATATGGGCGGAGTTAATAAACGGAATCATATTTCACCCGGCTCATAAACGACGCGATTTCAGCCTGTTTATAATGCTTCTATGTTGATCGTGTTTTTGTCACTTCTAAATTGTACAGTGACAACTGCCATTGCGGAGGCTCAACACTTTTTTGTAATGTCGTGTTATGTAAGTTGAAATAGGTTCTTTTTCACTACGTAAAGTGCCACAAAATATTGTCACACGCGTTTAGAACATTTTTTTGCGTTGTGTCAGTTGTGTCAAGAACGTACTCTGGGGATCTTTTTACTTTTCTCGTTACAGCCACGAGCGTTTTTGCTAGGACACGCACCCTCTTTGGGATAAAAAAGTGGTTTCTACGTCATCAGACTCCCAAGTTCCTGGCGAAATTACTTAGACATGTTGAATAACTTTTTGTTGTGTGTTATGTTAGGTCTGTTGTTTACTCACCTATGAAAAACCAGACGTAAGATTTCCCGTACAGGCGATGCTTGTAGACTTCACAGAGGACCCTTCTCGCGGCTACCACGTAGAACAGGCCCACAATAACCCTTGCGTCTTGACGACGAAGGTTCCGTACCGCATCAGCTGGGTCGGAGAGAAACGACTGACGTGTGACGATCTCTATGCTCGCTTTCTTACAGTGCGCCTCTAGGTCTTCTACGGTCTGTGGAAAATGATACTAAGTTAGTAAAATATTAAAAGCTTTTTTTACCTATTGAAGGATCAAAATCAGATTGTTTAGTTGTTGACTGATTCATTAAACAATTAAGTCCAGTGGAATTTAAGAGGACGGTCTGCGCACGTTGAACCTTCCATTTGATACAACATTTTTTATGATTATTGCACCATTATGAGTACACGGCCTGAATTGGTCTTATCTACCTATGCCTAAAAATGAAAGTGTATTACATAGCAAACACATACCTACAAGTTGCATTAATCTTCTTGCATTAATCCTGAGGATTGTTTTGATCTCCCTTTGGCTGCCATCTCACATAAAAGCTGACTTTAAACAATCGGCAAAAAAGTTAAGCGATGGGGTAAAGTTAAGCTGACAGTAAAATATTTATTCGGCTACCCACGACATGCCACAATCCTCTTACATTTGGATTAACGAAGCCAAATGTGCGCCGTTGGGGCGAGAAGATTTTCATTTCCATCGATGCTCGTTCCGTCGTTATCATGAGAGCGTACTGCGTCTTTATTTTCGTCAGCAGTTGTTTCCGCGTGAACTTTCGCGAAAAATATTTCGCGAGCGGCGTTGAAAGCAAAACAGCGGGCGGGGAAAGAACGCTTGAAACCCACTTATGCAGAAAAAACCGGAGGCCGCACTAATTACATTGAATCCAGCGTGAAAGGCCGGGCCCATTCATAGCGGGCTACTGTGCCTACAGTCTACACCCCTCGTTATGCCCGCTTGCGCTCCATAAATACGTGTTATACGATTACTCGTATAACACGTATTTATGGAGCGCAAGCTCAACTAAATTTTTTTAACGTTTACAAAATTTAAGTTGAGTGCATATTCTGACGGTGCGCTAGTTACATTATTTGCCATAAAATAAGATTAAGCTTCCAGGGCGCACAATTTTGGGGCTCGAATTTTGTCTGCGCATTGCGTACTAAATTAAATGATCAATTCAAAAATTGCCAGTTAGAAAGAAGAAAAAAACTTGAAAATTAAAACGCTTTCTTCATTCATTCTACTGTAATCATCAAGCGTAAAAACGAATCATGCTTAAAAAATACTAATAAAAGGAGGGTCTTTTCAAGAGCCCTGCTTAATGTAACGTCTTAAATAAACATCTTTTCTCATGACAAAACATTGTCTCTGACACAGCACTGCTTCTTGTATCACTGCACAATTTGAATAAATACAGTCATTTCCATAGACGCTGAAAGGGGACGATAGGGGCAATTGGATTCAGTAAGCGCTGCTCTAAGAGGGCCTTAAATTTCCGACCTTTGAATAATATGGCTTGGATTAAATCGATCGAAAGTCATGACTTTTTCATGATCGACCCAGGAAAAGATTTTGGCGCATCTTGTTTATAAGCAACTTACGTGAGTTACACTGACTTGTTTCTAAAATTTTATGGATATTAAACAAATTATTATTTTTAATATAGTGTATACTTATCACTTCTAATCTGTGGTTATCGTAGTTGATGTCACAATAACTACATCTTATGTATAACTTTCACCTAGTGTTATATTGTTTGATGACCCAAATAAATGAAAAAAAAGAAGAAAAAAAACAGTTTTAGTATCGTACTTAGTTCAGATGGAATCCATTCGTAGTTTCATACAGAAAACTTCTCTGAAAAAACTCTACAGAAAAAAACACGTATTTGTCATAAGCTATATCTTCATTTTGTGACTTTAGATCCAAAAAGTTTTCAAATTTATAGTGGATGTAAAAACCAAGTGTGATCAACTATGTAGCTTCTAACATCGAACGCAAAGCTTCGTAAAAAGAAGCGCTTTAAGTATGATATAAATGTAGCAAATTTGTTGACAGTATAACAGAGACGAATAAACGAGACGTGTTCAAATCCCCTCACATATTACATTATAATAAAAAGTTAGGAAAACAGCAAAATCCTCTTATATAAATAACGTCGTACACATATTAATAACGGGGGTGTCCAATCTTCCTGAACCCACTACAGGCTTAGTGGCTGTATGCGGATTTAGCGGAGCGGGGGAAAAAATAAAGTTCAGTTACATACATTTGTCATGCGAGAAGCTGCGGCTGGCTCCCGCGACGACGACCATTCCCATTTTATAGTCATTGTTGCTGCACTCGTACATGTTACTCGTATGTAACCAAACCTGGGTTTCATGTAGTTTAATAATTACACTTTAATGTCTAAATTCATTTATTTTATTTAAACTCAATTGCACCGGTAGGGATACAATTGGCGACTATAATGCCAAAAAGCATTCTCTATCAGTTCACCAACAAGTCAATTTTCCTTCTATCGGTTATTGTAATTTTTTTGATATCTTTTCAGTCCGACACGTCCAACACGTCGCGCTATAATTTCGTTATAGAAATCTTTTTTAGTACTCCAGTATTTTCAGTAATTTAGTTGGGACCTTAGATTTACAAATGTCTTGCTGGTTTAATAAAATTTACAAAAAATAACATTGTATAAGTGATGTCTGAATAAGATGCCGGCAATTTCAGTATACAGTTAGCAATAGCACTGGTGGTGATATACATTTAAGTTAACATGTTCTTTCTGCTCTTAATGTAATTGATTTTCTGATTCTGGTATGATTAAAAATGCAAAGCTTTCAGCAACAATCAAAACAAGATAGGGCACGACGTTAAAATAAAACAGAGGTAACTTCGAGCAAATACCATGGAATAACATAGCAACAAAATGTCGAGAGGACTTTCCGTCTATGGTTAAATCAACCTCTTTCAAGCTAAAACAATATTGCAGATGCCACAGTTTACATTGGAGCTGAGTTATTTATTTTATACTCTCGTGTTGCGAAATGAAATAGAATTCGACTACCATAACATTTTGCATGCATAAAATGAGGTCTATTGGTATTTTAGAAATGTTTGGGTTGCAAATATCTGTTTGCGTTTTGCGGTCTAGTTTAATTTCAGATAGAGATCCATATGAACTTTTAGTTCACTATTTACTTAAATTGAATATATTTAATTGCCTACGATACAGGTTTTACCTAGTGTAGGCGGTTATCGATTCATGTACTAACGCTGTTATGTTTTGTGCTAAATAAACATATTTTGTTTGTTTTGTTCGTTGTTTGATTTACTGAAATAATTTAAGCTACATTTTCATGATTTCTTTTGAAAAGCATAGTCACACAGTTACATATTTTTACGTTCACTGAATACAGATGAAAGCTTTAAGACAATAAATCTAAACTGATGTATCGCAACATCGTACATTTTCTGACATTATCTGACTTGTAAAATACACAGACTTGTGAGGATCCGATAATACGCTCGACTGATTCCCAATACAGGGAAATCGAAAATCGCCCATTCACTGAAGGCCAATCACGGGAGCCGTTTGTCAATGTACAGACAAAGCCTAGCGTGTCATACTCCGCTCCACGTCGATATGACCAAGTATCCGACTGCCTATCGAACGGTTTCAGTCACGCGAGTCGGCATATGTACCCTCTTTGTAATCGCACCAGTCGATATCACCCGTATTATCTCTACTCGATACTCCACAGGTTGAATTATCTGGGACTAATGTATCGTAATGATACCATGTGGAATAAAAGGGTAACGTCGCCGTATCGAGTAACAGCGACTCAATTGTGTTTTCCATCTATCTATAGCTAGACATAACGAGTTTCATGGCCGTGGAAAGCTTATATCATGACGGCAGACAGAGCGACTGAATAATAAATTCGAATTTGACTATAAAATGGGAAGGTTTTATCGGTCGGAGACGAGGCGGACTTCAGCCTTGCCACAATTACTTTTATTTCTTGTGTAAACTGTGGAACGATCTGTGCACCTTGTTTGCTTGGGTGCTGCGGTGCCGCGGTGCTGGCGCGATGCGGGGTGAAATTACACGCGCTGATAAAAAAATATCACTTTTGTTTCAGCTTTTTAGAACAAAGAATGAATTTCAATGATAATGCGGGTAACAGGTTGTAATGTTCAAACAAAATAATATTGTTTTTGTTTTCATTAGAATTTTATTTTCATTCTGTGCCAGTACCTTTTTCGTTTTATCCCGCGAAGCAAAAGTGGGGTGTTATAAGTTGTTTGTAAGAAAGAATACGTTTTACGTACTTGGCGTACTTTGCTAAAAAATAACTTACAAAATATCAATAACTCGATCCTGGCATAACTATTATACGGTAAAAAATTAACGGTTACCACCATAGCATAATAATAGGTCGGATAATAAAAATGTCTGTGCAAATCTTATTGGTTTCTTAATATTACATAAACACCTCCTCGTTCTGCTGTAGGATAGAGATGCGCGACCAGCCGATCTTCTGCATCAGCTTGATGCGCGACGGGTTGTGCACCGTGGCCGACGGGTGCTAATTCTAGAGAAGATGCATAACTTACAGAGATTAACACTTCCTCGGCCTGCTGCAGAATGGCGATGCGCGACTAGCCGAACTTCTGCATGAGCTTGATGGGCGACGGGTTGTACACCGTGGCCGACAGGTGCTATTATACTCTAAAGCACATTTCTAGGGGTGACGTATAACTTACAGAGATAAACCCGTCCTTGGCCTGCTGCAGGATATCGATGCACGACCAGCCGAACTTCTGCATGAGCTTGATGCGCGACGGGTTGTGCACCGTGGCCGACGGGTGCATTAATACTCTAAAGCACAATTTTAAATATGCTGCATAACTTACAGAGATAAACACTTCCTCGGCCTGCTGCAGGATGGCGATGCGCGACCAGCCGAACTTCTGCATCAGCTTGATGCGCGTCGGATTGTGCACCGTGGCCGACGGGTGCGTCCGGAACAGAGTCGGGAACCGTGCTCTGTCCGACAGCGCAGGTGATGACGCTCCGTAGCATAGCTGTGGGAAGGAGAAACAATTTTAGAACGAAACTCCTAAAAGTCGGCCAATATCGACAAATGCTAGCCATTTCACGAGAGCTATTATAGAACACAAAGTAAGTATGAAATATTTGGAAAAGTTTTAAATGTGACGGTTAATTCGGTATCTAGTTAATAAAATAATACCAAGTCCATATAAAAATGCATTTTTAACAGAAAAGAAATGACACTTAAAAAAATCTTTTCGAAATTAAAAATAGCGTTGTGAACGCAAAAAATACTTAGCAAATGAAAATTTTAAAGGACTTCAAAACTAATTTTAAAATGTTTTTTTTTCGTCCGATACGCTGAACTACGAGTAATCTTGTATCGTGATTACCTCTTTTCAAACTTACCTACAATCTTGTTTATATTTAGAAAAACAAATAAGTAAGCGCAGATATAATTAGGTAAAATAAATTAAAAGAAATGTCCTCATTGATATTTTGCGCGCTTAAAAGACAAAAACGCATCGGTCTGTGACCGCACTTTATTTTTCTTTTTTTCTTTTTGTCTTGATGGCCAGCACCAGCGCACCAATGAGATTTGGTTTTGAGTTTTCTGTTGTGTGTATTCACTTGTAATGTTTGTACGTATATAACCTGTTGCATCATTATAATAAAGCAGTATTTACCCAGCTATCGTGTTGTCAATATCCCAACCTCATATGGCGACCCTGCCAGAGGCCCGCGGCCGGTGTTTACAAATTCCTTAATCCATAAAAGGATACGCGCTTCACAATGCATCTAATACAGTGCATTCGACCTTTGTACTCGGCGAGATTGACTTGTTCAAATATTGAGACAAATATTCAAGATGGGTTCAACTCAAACTAAGGAAGAGCTGGTGGTGGCCCAAACAGCATCTGGAGGCAGCAATGATTCCGGAGTAGAGCAGCTCAAGGTGCACGCAAGTACAACAAATATTATCCTACTACTCATTTTGACGCTACTGTTCCTGGGTCTAGTTTACCTCTCATACAGAATATATAAGAATTGCCATACTAAATGGATGACTAATGAAATAAATCGTCACGCATTACGAAGATCGATTGCGTATTTCCGACGAGACCCAAGACTTGAAAACAAAGCTGAAGAAGTTTGAAGGTTTCATATGACGTAAAAGTCCAGACAAATTACTACACGATACTAGAAACCTATCTTATTTTATTAAAAGTATCCTAAAATACCTACTTATCGAGACAAGCTGAGATTGCATATGATTGCCCACTTCGATAATGAAAATATGAATAATGACGCATCGGTTCTCTTGGAAAAAGGAAAATCATCATAGGGAAGTGTCAATTTAGTGAAAAAAAAAATTGTTGTGTTGTGAGTTAAGTAGGGCAGTGGAAAAAGTATCGAGTGTCAAATTCCAATCCAGTGACATTTCTACCAACTTATGAGCTTGGGACATTACTTAAATATTTTTTTTTTTTATCTAAGTTGTGTAACTCAGTGTTAATTGCATAAATAATAATGCTAATGGTTTATAATTTAAAATAATCGTTAATGTAATTATGCATACCTTTTGTTGAATATTTTAAATAGGAATATTTTATGGATCATAATAAGTTAACAACCATTTATCAAAAGTTAAAGAACGTAAGAACTTATTTAATTAAAATAGGTCCTAGTAGACGTAGTGGTCCTATCGCGGAGGTTAAATTGAGAGAGGCTGTCAATATTAAAAATGAATATATTTTTTTCCTAGGAAAATTAACGAGTGACGTGACATTAAAGGCGATGAGTATATTTTCATAGAACAAACTTGCGAGAAATTCGATAAATTATACAAGGAAATAATATCTTTATGTTCAGTAAAGTCTGAACAAGATAAAAAAAATGGCGCAGTTTGACTTAAAGGTTGCGTTAAGTTTATTTCCAGCTCCATCAGACGACGAATCCAGTATCAAACAGCTTATCGACAGCATCGAATACTACAGCTCGGAACTCAACGAAGACTCAAAGACAAGGTTAGTAAATTTTGTTCTAAAAAATAGAATAACACAAGCCGCCAAACTTAAACTTCGTTCTAGCTATACAACTGTTGGTGCACTTATAACAGATATTAAATTACAATTGTTGCCGACAAAATCAGCAACTGCAATCCAACATAAATTGTTTGATTTTAAGCAAAATAATCTTTCTATTGATGACTTTGGTAAGCAAATTTCAGAGATGTTTGTTGACCTGACCATTTCCCAGGCTGGCAGCGATGAGCGAGCTTTTGATGTGCTAAGACCATTAAACGAAAAGCAGGCGATAAAATGTTTCGCCGACGGCTTAAGAAATCGAAGGCTAAGTACTGTGATAACGGCAAGAAACTATGACACACTAAAAGATGCCATTCAAGCGGCTGTCGACGAAGACGTTTCGTCTTCCTCCAGCTCCGCTTCATTGATGTATTACAACCGCTATAACCCTCAAAATAACAATTCCAGGGGCTTCAGTAATCGTCGAGGCCAGAGAACAAGACCGAGAGGTACGTCATACGCAGGTGCAGGTCGCGGTGCACGATGGCAACAGCGCGGCGCTCCCCACGGCGAGCAACGGGGCGCGACTCGCAGCTGGAGAGGCCGGCAAGCTCCAGGTCGTGGGGGTCATCGACCATTCAGAGGTAGATCCAATTATAATTATAACCAACAACCACACATACATACTTTGACAAACGCGAATTCCGATTCTGAAAATCAAAATGTAAGGGAGTCAGAACAAAACAATGAGTTTTTTCGAGACTAGTGAAGTTATTTTTGCATCAAGTAATTCGTATAGCATAAACTTATATGGCCGGAATAGATATTTCTATAGTATGTTAATTGATACCGGCGCATCGATATCGGCCGTCAAATATGCACATGTACTTAAACAGAACATTCCAATCCATAAACAGAACCTTAGTGTCATTGGTATCGGAGGCAAAGTCCAATCCATAGGATATGTTTATCTAAACTTTTATTCTAAAAGCCAAGTACTAACACACAAGTTTTATGTTTTTGAATCATTACCGTGTAATACAAGTGGAATAATTGGACACGATTTCTTGAATAAATATAAATCAGTATTGAATTTTGGGAACAAATCTTTACTACTTTGGAATAACAATGTGAATATCACAATTCCTTTACATCATGCTCAAAAAAGTATAACGATACCAGCTAGGAGCGAATCAATTCACTTTATCAATACGTCAGAAACCGAGGAAAGTGTTATTTGTACGTCAGAATTGAAAGAAGGAATATTTATTGCTAGTGCTTTAGTAAAACCAGTGAATGGGACTATACCAATTCGCATACTTAATACAACCGATAATGATTTGACTTTAGATAAAATTGAGCCACTTATTCAAAAAGCAAACAACATATGTTTATTCGAAAAGACAAATAATAACGCGAAGCGAGTAAAATCCTTGTTTTCGGCTCTAAAATTAAATCACTTACATAAAGATGAACGTGCATCAATTGAAAAAATATGTGCAAAATATTCTGATATATTTTATCTCGACGGGGATAAACTATCCACGACTGAGATTTACTCGCACAAAATTTATTTAAAGCCTAACATTTCACCAGTGTATACAAAGCCTTATAGACTTCCAGTATCACAGAAAATGGAAATAAACAACCAAATTGAAAAGTTACTTGAACAAGGTATTATCGAACCATGTAATAGCGAATGGTCTAGTCCCGTTCTTCTAGTTCCTAAAAAATCGGACTCAAACGGGGAAAGGAAATGGCGGTTAGTCATCGATTATCGAAAACTCAACAATTGTATTCAAGATGATAAGTTTCCTCTGCCTAACATATCTGAAATATTAGACTCCTTATCAGGGTGTGTTTATTTTACTCATTTAGATTTAAACCAAGGTTTTTACAATGTCAATTTACATGAAGACAGTAGAAAATATACAGCATTTAACTCAGGACAATTCCAAATGACTCGTATGCCTATGGGCCTCAAAACAAGTCCGAGTTCATTTTCCCGTATGATGACCATGGCTATGGCTGGCCTGACATACGAAAAATGTCTAGTTTATCTTGATGACTTAATTGTTCTAGGAAACTCACTTATAAATCATAATAAGAATCTAATTGACGTTTTTGATCGCTTACGGAAAGTAAATCTAAAATTAAACCCTTCAAAATGTAATTTTCTAAGAAAAGAAATGTTGTATCTGGGTCATGTTGTTTCTAACAAAGGTGTCTTACCTGATCCAGCAAAAATTGAGGTTATCAAAAATTATCCAATACCAAAAACCGTAGAAGATGTTAAACGATTTGTAGCTTTTTCGAACTATTACCGCAAATTTATTCCTAATTTTGCAGATAAATCTTATCATCTCAATTTGTTATGTAGAAAGAATACTAAATTCGATTGGAATGAAAACTGTCAGAAGTCATTTGATACATTAAAATCAAGCATGATGCAACCGCCAGTTCTCCAATACCCTGATTTGTCAAAGAAAAATAATTTTGTGTTGCAAACTGACGCATCTAATTATGCTATTGGTGCTGTTTTATCTAACACGGATGGACGCCCTGTCGCTTACGCTAGTAGAACCTTAAACAAGGCCGAAAAGAACTACCCTACTATAGAAAAGGAACTTTTGGCTATAGTATGAGCGGTCAAGCACTTCAGGCCTTATCTTTATGGTCGTTGTTTTAAAATCATGACTGACCACAAACCGTTGGTTTACTTATTTAACCTTAAAGATCCATCAAGTAGGTTACTTAAATTCAAACTTGTCCTTGAGGAATATGATTATGAAATTGAGTACGTTAAGGGGACAGATAATGTGGCTGCAGACGCATTATCTCGACTCAAAATTACATCGAAAGAGTTACAGGAAATGCATGAAAACATATGTGTGATGACACGAGCACAGACACAAAAATTGAACCCTGCACCTTCAGTTGACATTGTTCCTACAGACGATTGGCCTGATCAACCAAGAGTCGTAGAAACTGATGTTAAACCCAAGCAAGCAGTGGAATTGAGGTTCATTAATAATATAGAGTTAGAGAACTTGAGAAAAGCCAATACAATTGTCAAAGAAACGAAAACATTAATATATGTTGAAAATAAGAATACTATTTTTATAAATCCAGCTTCTCGATCGCAAATTACTCGAGCAGAATTTGCGAGAGAGCTGAGCAAATTGTGTAGTGAAATAAACGTAGGGGAAATATATTTTATAAAAAATAAAAGTAACCATGTATTCATTGAGAAATTAGCAAGTGAAATAAAACGTTTTAAAGATTGGTCCGGACCGATTTTAATCATTTTAAAGGATGTTATTAGAATAGAAGACAAAGACGACAAAAAAGTGGTACTTAATGATTTTCATCTTCTGCCCACGAGTGGCCACGCGGGCATAAGACGAATGATAAATAATATTCGTAAATACTACTTTTGGCCGGGACTTGACAAAGATGTCAAAAACTACGTAAAGAAGTGTCCTGATTGCCAAAAACAAAAATATACGTATCAGGTCAAAGAGCCCATGGTAATTACTTCAACTGCATACACTGCATTTGAAAAGATATTTTTAGACTTAGTAGGACCCTTAGATAGAGATAATAATAACTTTCAGTATATATTAACGATTCAGTGCGAATTATCAAAGTATGTATGTGCATATCCACTCATTAACAAATCCGCTTCTGAAGTAGCACGCAGCTTTGTCAACAATTTTGTGCTTCATCACGGCGTGCCGAGAGAGATAGCGACGGACAGAGGTACCGCGAGTTCATGGCAGATACTATGAAAGAGGTATGTAATTTGCTAAAAATTCAAAAACTTAATTCTACAGCATATCACCACCAAAGTTTGGGTGCCCTAGAAAATTCTCATAAGAACTTATCAGCATATTTACGTATTCAAACTGAGCAAAATTCTGAATCGTGGAGTACTTGGCTCCCCTTTTGGTGTTTTGCTTACAACACCTCAGTAAATTCGTCTACTAAATTTACCCCCTTTGAATTGGTTTATGGCAAAAAATGTACATTGCCGAGTAATCTGACTAATAATATAGACCCTCTTTATAACCATGGCAGCTATCCTCTCGAACTTAAATATAGACTACAAGTTTCGCAAACAGAGGCGCGAAAGAATTTAATTAATAGTAAATTGATTACAAAACAAAGGTATGGTAGTTATATTAAACCAGTTAAATATAAGCCAAATGATTTATTGTTAATTAAAAGTGAGACAGGAAATAAACTTACAGCTTTGTATTTAGGACCATATAAGGTAATAAAAGACGTTTCGCCAAATGTAGAAGTTATAATAAATGGCAAACCTGAGATAGTTCATAAAAATAGAACTAAGCCTTATTATGTCTAATTTTTTTTGTTAGTTAACGTTGTCTGGACTATTTACATGTCATGTTATTAATCATAATATTTTAACATTTATTATAGAATTAGACAGAAACAAATGTAACCAAAATGAAAGTTCCATGATATAATCATTACTTTATTATGTTATTATCGCATGTACTCAAAGTATTTAAAAAAAAAAACTTAACTATATATACTTAATGTTAATTTTTTTTTTCGATTTTCGGTGGGCGTGTTGTGTGTATTCACTTGTAATGTTTGTACGTATATAACCTGTTGCATCATTATAATAAAGCAGTATTTACCCAGCTATCGTGTTGTCAATATCCCAACCTCATATTCTTATCATCAACCCTGATCCAGCTCTACAATGCCGTATTCGAATTGGCAAGCTTAACTTAAAAATAATAAAAAAATGACTTTGGACTATCTGCTACTATTAGGTCCTTACCTATGAAATTGGCGTTTTGTATGGGAGGAACAAAAAGTCGAAATTTTTTTATATAGCATATTTATTTAATCAAAGTATGAGCCATTGTAATCTATGCACTATTGCCATCTCATAGGTAGTTCATTGATCCCTTTACTAAAAAAAACCATTCGAACGGGAATCAATAAAATCTTTGAAGGCGACTTGGACTGCCCCATCTGAGTTGAACTTTTTCCCTTGCAAGAAGTTATCCAAATTTCGAAAAAAATGGTAATCTGTTGGAGCAAGGTCCGGGGAGTACGGTGGATGCCTTAGAGATTCCAATTGAAGTTCTTCTAATTTGCTAGCCGTCTGTTGTGCAGTGTGTGGTCTAGCGTTGTCGTGAAGCAGCAGTGGCGTAGAGCGATTGACCAGCCTTGGTTGTTTAGCAACTAGCTTTTCCATCATGGTTTGCAATTGCTGACAATAGATATCTGCCGTAATCGTCTGGCCAGATTTGAGAAAACTGTAATGAACGACACCGGCGCTAGTCCACCAAACGCTTACAAGTAACTTTTTATTGGTCAATTTTCGCTTGGAGCAGGCTTTGGCTGGCTTGCCAGGGTCCAGCCATAGCGATGAGCGCTTCCGATTATCGTAGAGAATCCACTTTTCATCACAGGTAATGATTCGATTTAAAATCCCTTCGTTATTGTGCCGGTCAAGTAATGTAACGCAGCAGTTGACGCGCGTTTGCCGGTTTGCTTCACTCAATTCGTGAGGAACCCACCTTTCAAGTTTTTTAATCTTCCCAATTTGCTTCAAGTGGATTAAAACAGTTTTATCACTAACGCCAAAGCCTGCAGCTAACTCGGACGTGGTTTGCGATGGATCCGCTTCCACAATAGCCTTCAATTCTTCATTATCAACTTGGGTCTCCGGCCGTCCACGGGGCTTGTTTTGCAGGTCGAAATTTCCAGAACGAAAACGTTGGAACCAAAAACGCACTGTGTTTTCTTTTGCGACACAACCGCCATACACATCATTAACCCTTCGAGCCGTTTCCGCAGCACTGGTGCCACGGTGGAACTCGTACTCGTAAATAACGCGATATTTCAAATTTTCCATTTTGTAAATTGAGCGATGCAAACAGAAAAAAGATAAGTAAAAAAACAAATGAATGACAGTTTACGAAACACAACTACATGTGGAAATAGCTGTATAAATTTGAATTTCGAATTCCTAACCAAATAGGAAAAATTTGTGATCAAAGTGGCCAGTACGACAAAACGCCAATTTCATATGTAAGGACCAATATTAACAGCAGCTCATAAGAGCGGGACCTGAATATCATTAATACGGCATAAATTACCATGTTATTTAGTGAAGATTCTTATAAAAATTAAGAAATATATATAATACTCGTATATTATATATGTGCTCGATTCGATCAGATAAATATGTAAGTATTATAAAGGCTAAATATTTTGAAGATTTATTGTACATACAACCTAATTGGAATGAAGAGCATTTTTTATCAGTTCATTTATTTTATATCTACATTATCTGTATTCTTATTGAACCCTTACGTATTTACATTTTGACCTCGATTATCCCTTTTTGTTATTATTAATGTTTGGCTTCTGATATGCCGTACACATGATTGGTTTGATGAAAATGCAAGATAGGAAAAACCATAATCATTTTCAATTTACTTGAGTGAATTAAATCTAAATATCTTGAAATTAAGCATTGTTTGGGGAATAAGAGCTACCTAAACGATACTACTTTTGTAGTTCTCATATCTACAACAAATTAAATAAAGTTTAAAATATCTACACCAGTCCACTTTTGAGAGTAAACTTTGACCTAGAAAAATTGGCTACAGATCTAAACTGACTTACCTCGAAACGGAGGACCTCCTGAAGACTTTGTAGTAGATAAATTGTGTAATATTAAAACAAAAGAGTTGCATGCATGCGCATCTCTTTGCTCCCTTCTCCTCAAACACATGCACATACCTACACACTCTCTTTATAAGTCTGGTTACATATGTGTTATATATATAATATGTACCCATATTGCTAAAATTACATGTATACTGTCAAGAACAAATAAAGTTATTATTATTATTATAATCAAATCAACATTTTATCGTTTAATTTTACAATTTGATATAAGTTCCAGTTGTAATGCAGAGATCGGGAGCCAAAACGAGGCAGATGTTTGGTTTAATTCAATTTTACGGTAGAAAGAGGTGAAATCGACTGTGCTTGACCTGCGGGTAACTCAAGGACCCTCGACCACAGCTGGGCACTCGAGATAAGCGATATTTCTCAAAAAATTAAAAATGCTTAGTGTCCCCGACCGTGATAAACGGGCAGTTTCATGCGGCCAAGAAGAAAAAATGTAAATACTTGCTTACTTAGTTTTAAGTTTTTATAATTTAGCTATTTGTAGATTAGAGTTGGTGCCAATATTAATTTTCGTATTCTCCATTTACATTTATGAAATCTGTTATTTATTTCTTTGTAAAAACCTGCATAATCTGTTTCGTTTAAGAACTTCAATCGCACTGAAGTAAAATTAATTAAAAGAGCTCTCAAAACTGTATCTGTCCCAGGCTAGTAGCGTCGATTGTGAATTCTTGTCGGAAAAGGCTTTCAAATATGAGTAGCTAATATAAGGGGATTCTGGCTCACCTAAAAACCAGCGTAAGAAGATCTCTCTTCGTGTGTAAAGTGTGTGTGGCTAGAGTTCAAGTAATGGTGGTTTTGTTGAATTTTCGTAGTGTCAAAACTGGAGTGTTAGGTATATGGGACGTCGATGTTTCCCACGGGGGTAAATACAGCATGGTAGTGATAAAATGAAGAGGTTAATTGGGGGTATTGTGTTTAATGGTTATTTATGTAAGCTGCGCAATGATTAAAAATAGTGGTGAAAGAAAAGCAATGTTTTAATAGCAAAGTAGGCGGCGGATATGATAAAATGATGTTTCCCACGGGTAAATACAGCAGCGGAAATGTGGTCGATATGATAAAATGATGAGGCCAGTTTTTTTGGTCAGTGAAGTTATGATGTGTATTGTTGGTTATTAATCAAACGTTGACCATGTCATTCAGTTGCTCTCCGTCAAGTTTGGAGTTTTTACAAAATGTGTTTGACAAGAGGAATGATTATACGACACTTGCTAAATTACAATCGGTTTTAAGAATGAATTTTTTGGTGTCATTGTTGGAGACTGACGGCGATAGGAATCTATCGATTTTGAAGATGGAGCGACCTGGGATATATGAAGAATTGGAAAAATTGTTTAATATGTTGAACGAGTCTGTGAAGCCGTACATGGCTATATGTGGTGGCTTTGTGGCTTACACAATGGGATACACAAGTGACTACGGCGATGTTGATTGTTTTTTGGTGGATAACGAAGACATGATGCCATATTTGAAACAACATTTTTTTAAATTAGTGGAGGAGTATGACGAAGCAGGTTTTCTCGTGTGGCACCATAGAAAGTTGAAACTGCAGGTAATTGTGTATCCCACGCGGTCCAAAAGTGATTTTTTTAGATATTTCGCACCACCCTACGAGAGCAGTGAGTTGAGATTAATAGAAAGTGAACGAGGATTGAAGACCATGGCTAGATGTTACATGATATGGTCAGTGATTCAACAGTTTGATAGCAGACTGGCAATGAAGGGAGTATTTTGGAATGGAAGATTGACATTTGACGTCACCCATGGAGTGGAAATGTTTAGATCCCGAGAGAGTCACTACAGCAACCAGCCATTCTTCAAGACATGGATGGAGGGTCTTCCGTGTTCGATGTTTAAGGAATTTTCGAGTAGTGAAAGAGTATTTAAATATTTGTTGCGATGGAAGGGAATTTGCCAGCGTAAAGTTCCGTCATTGGAGGTATTATGTTTAATGGCTATTTATAAATGTAAGCTGCGCAATGATTAAAAATAGTGGTGAAAGAAAAACAATGTTTTATTTTGTGTTATTATTTTATTTGGTAATGACCCCAAGATAGAGTATTGACACCATCGTCACAAATGAATCTCTTATCATCGTTGGCGCTTAATACTTTTTTCCTTTTGACTTGTGTGTACACGTCATGCTTATCGCTAATGAATGTACGCATGTTATCGTACATGACGTTTTCCCGGTCGAGGGCATTTCTGTAATTATCGAAATGCAATTTTCGCACGATGGCCGCCGAGGTTCCTTTGTTTTTCTTAACGGTGTGTTGATGATGATCATCTTCGTGCAGGATATACGCATACATTTTAGGTCTTAGCCCGATAAACTCTTTTATGATTTTTCCGTTACTTTCATCTTTCATGAGACCAATAACCTTTTTATTCACCAGTGGTAAATTGTACACGTTCGAAGGGGGCAGGTCGGAGGTGTCAAATTTTTGCTTTAAATCATACCTAATGTCTTCGTAAAAGTTGTCTGTGTTAATTTCATAAATAAATGAATCTGTGTCAGTGTAGAGTAGTGTCACTTGGTTTTTGTATTTAGGCACCATGAATGAATAATGAATTCGTACATGACATAATTTGACAGTTCTAAAACAGCGAATCCCACATAGATTGGTTTATTGTATAGTATTTTTGTTGGTTTCATTTGAATGGCGACAAAGTTTTCAGAGAATATTTTAAAGCTATGAAAGTTTGGTTTGGATATGTAGCGTCTTAAGCCATATTTGAATTTAGTGTTTGTTGTAACATCATCCCAATGATTGCATAATTTAACATTGACTCTTTTCTCCACATTTTCTATGGTTTTGCCAAAGATTGAGTTGTTCATTAGCTTGAAAAAGTCTTTTTCAAACGCATTCGTGGCTGCCATTCGTTTTTTCGTATTTAAATCAATGTATGTCTTAAGCCAAGGTGATTGAGTGAAAGATAAGACTCTGTGTATTTTTTTACAAATCAAACAATGTTGTATGCATTGTTGTAGATTCATGTAGTGTATTATGTAATTCTTTTTATTTTCGAGTGTCAAGAGGAGTTTTTTTGTTTTACCTTGTGGTGGTTTTTTAGTTTCCGCGCAAAATGGGTACTCATTGTGTAGATCGTGTAAACTTTGAGGATATTCGATATCCACTTCTAAAAAGTAACCTGTCTCAGAGTTTGGTTCTTGCGTTAATAAATCTAAATTTAGAATTTCTTCGTTTGTCAGCCATTTAAAATCTCCGATCGGTAAATGTTTTTGCATGGCATCACCGTACAAATTATTTACATCTAAATAAATGATAAATTTGCTATCTTGTGAGGGATCGTACGTGGACATAAACTTGTTATTAGCAGAGGCATGTCTTTTGGACACCTGCACAATTCCACCTCTGATACCATTTTTGATAAATTGTATCATTTCGTAATCAGTCAACAGTTCGAGTTTGACCTTTGTTTCTCTTAAATTCGCATCCCATGAGAGAGCGGGCGCGGTGACGTATTGACACGGGTCCAATTTATAAGCGTTCAAACATATGCTACGAAAATTTTCAAACACTTCAGCCAAAAGTATTACATCAGTTTTAAGATACAAATCGCAGTATTCACCTAAACTTTTTAAATGAAACTTGTGCCATACTAATTTTGCATGTGTATAGTCGTCGTCTGAGATGTGAGTTTGTGTCAATTCATTGTAAAATTTATCTTTAGTTGGAAGTGTTTCGTCGTTGAGTTTATCCCAACAATCGACATATTCATAGGGAAACACTCCTTTGCGCGTAACAAGGCTCACTTGGTCATGGGAGAAAAACTTGGGGAGTATTTGGAATTGATCCATTGTAAGATTTTTGACAAGTTTATCTAAGCTGGAAGACATGAACTTGAACGAATCGATGAAACGAATGGTTATGTCTTTATTAATACCATCCAGTTTGATTGATTTACTGAATGAAATGTATCTTTCCTTGTTTTGTGGAATACATTTGAGCGATGTAGTGCAGTCTTTGGCCAATTCTTTTATGAACAAATGACTGTCGTACCCACTTAAATTATGAAAAAACACAGGTACATATTTTTGGAGCTTATAGTTTAGATTACATGCGTTATGAGCTAAACCCCGTATTTTTCCACTCAGATGACAGTGATCGATAACTGGTACTTCCGTTGAGGGGATTATTTTATCGCATATATGGCAAGTATTCTCTTTTAAGTTTATATTTATGCCATGAGAATTGTGTGGAACGCTTGTTGAGAACAAATGTTTCGATATAAGTTTAACGTCTTCAATTATTTTCTCGACAAATTTTTGAACACAATCCTCCCCGCGATAAGTGACAAGTTTTGATAGAGTGCTATTGTGTCTACAATGAATGTAATAGGCAAAACTACAAGGAATGTGTTTATGAGTGTTATGTGTATTTGAATAAGATTCATTTTGAATGGGACTCAATATTGATTCAAAGTCTGCATAGATGACGAATGGCACTTCGAGTTGATGACTGATATTTTTGAAAAATACATACTTTTCACTGTCACAAGGTAACTGAATCAACTTTTTCTCACACCCCATTCTCACGTGTACGTCTCGCTTTTCTTGATTGTTGAAATGTTGTAAGCATCCATCACAAAAATAATATTGAGTCTTGTGATTGGTCACTTGTGATCTTACGAGTCGCGATAGGTTTTTAATCCAACAGTAATGGGCAATCTTTTTTTTCTCAAAGTACAGTAAGTTTACTTGGCAATCTTTCTTCTGTGTGGATACGTACATTGGAACGATTTTTCTCGATTCGATTCCATAAAAAGATCCACTTATAGCTTGCTTTCGATCATCTTGTAAAATATAGGTAGCAGGATTGGTATTGTTTACCTTAATTATTTGGAAAACCTCTGTACTCCAATTACCCGCGTATCCTTTAGCAAATATAGATTTGTATTTGCTGATACATACATAATCACCAACCTTGAACTTTGAAGGTCCCTTTGTTTTAATATTATTATAAACGCTGCAGCTTATCACTATTTGTATGATTCACGGCTGCAGGCGCCATGCCGATAGTGCGATGAACTTTGTTGTTGTACCGCTCTACAATGTTTTTCAGGAGCAAATGCCATTTGTATGATTCCCTGAAGGCTAAATTGTTGCCACAGCCAGTGTTTTAAGGTTCGAATCAATCTTTCGACTATTGACGCTTTCATCGTGCTATAAGTGGAATAGTGGTTGATATTGTATTTTTTCATAATACTTTTGAAATGGCTATTGAAGAACTCTCGTCCATCGTCGCTTTGAATATTTTTGAGGCATCTTCCACTTGCAGATGACAATATCTTGCACATGGCTCGCGTAGTCTCTGCGGCAGACTTGTTTCTTATAGGTTGCGCCCACGCATACTTGGAATATGTATCGATACATATCAGAATGTACTTTAATCCGTTATTATATCTAGAATACTTTTGCATGTCGATCAAATCAACCTGCCAGGTATCGTCTAGTCCATTCTGTATAAATCGTCTTCGTGGAAAGTCACTTCGGGCATACTTGTGAAGTTCTTGCACCACCTCCCATTTACTCATGGTTTTTACACTTTTTTTCTCGTTGTAGTAACACCACCACTAATGCTTTTGATACTTTCTTCAAGTGCTTCAATTCTTCGTTAAATATCACGATTATTGCTTTTAATTTTCGATAAGCACACGTTAAGTTGTTCGTCCAACTGAGCTTTGGTGACAGCATCGTTCTTCAATAAACCATTGCGCACACGTCTTAACATACGATCATCACAATCAACGCTATGCTTAAGAACTTTGAGATGAAATTTTTGTGATATTATTTTGTCTGGAGCAATCGATAACAATCAAAGGGGTTTTCGTTTTAAAATGAATCGGATTGATTTGAACATTGGAAGTGTTCAGGCCATAGTACGATCTCTTGAAATTAATGAAAGACTCGTACAGAAGAGAGTACAATCCCTTTTCAAAATCGTTTGCGAATCGTCTGAGAATTGAGATACCAACTAGCATTATAAAAGTTGCAGTGATCAAACACGCTCATATCTTTGAGATCCTCATTTTTTCGGTTAGTTTGAAAACCTATGATGACGTATCGAGGCTTTTCCAGATGAGTCGTTGATTTGACAGTCCAGACGTGCTTTTGGGATTTGGGTAGCACTGGATATTCATAGAGATCCCACGTTCGGAAAGCAAACGGGATGGGAATGTTCTTTTCAATCACATTCAGCAGTTTCAGTTTCTCTTTATCAGATACCCTGATAACAGGCATCCGCCATACAACACGGGTCAGTTCAACCTTAATGTGCTTAGTCGCATCCTTGACAACGGCACAGTTCACATTCGAAGAGGACCTGTTTAGTACCAGTTCATGTTTTGCATTCACAATCACTTTTTGTAGTCTTCGGCAAAACCCAACAGGTGGCGCAGAGGAATGGTGAAGGAGAAATCTCCGTCCACTACTTTGGAACTGTGATTCCAACCGCTGTTCTCTAAAGCGTTGCTCTCATCCTTACCGTAGGACACGAAGCCCTTCATCAGTGAGCTGATGCCGCAGTTTTTAGATCTGTCTATCTCTACACCGTTTAGCTCGTAGCGGATGTCTTGAAACAGAAAAGCTGGTGCATTGTTGACAACGGCGCAGTTCGCATTCGAAGAGGACCTGTTTAGTACCAGTTCACCTGATAATTGAGGGTAACAGCACAAAAGACTGCGCCTTTGTCACCACCATGCTGTATTTACCCCCGTGGGAAACATCGACGTCCCATATACCTAACACTCCAGTTTTGACACTACGAAAATTCAACACAACCACCATTACTTGAACTCTAGCCACACACACTTTACACACGAAGAGAGATCTTCTTACGCTGGTTTTTAGGTGAGCCAGAATCCCCTTATATTAGCTACTAATATGAACTGAGGAAAATTCTGAAAATTTACTTTAATTTGTGAGTGAGTCTTTACCAACACGAAAAAAAATACGCTCACGCTACGCATTTTGTTGACATATTTACCTTAAAGTACTTATGTCATGTCATATTGAATCCTTATGATTTTGTAGGAAATTAAATTGTTTATTCATGACATGCACTACTTGTATACTAGTGGGTATAACACCGAACCTGAACTTAATGTTTTGCCGTCAAATGAGATCGTACTGTACATAATTCAACCCCTAAAATTGTGGTGAGAAAGCATTTTGTTAACAACATTACACCACTATTAAGTTTTAAGTGTCCCATTACGAAGATACATTTGATACCACTCAACCAACCTTTCATGTAAAGTAATACGAGTTTAATAGATTATAAATTGCCTTGGAATGGTTACTTTGCTTAACGATTGAAAGTTTTGACAGTTTTCGTTTAAACGTTATAATGGTTCTAATTTTTACCTTACGCTAATTACGCTAGCTACAGCGGGGTCGTGGTAGGGTGTGTGTGTAGGTGCGTCTTAGCCTCAAAGTTGCATTGAATAAGTCTGCTTTCACGGACTGCGAAAATCACCGCTAGTAGGGTTAAATTTCGTTGTTGGTGGTGTATGGACCACCACCAGTATGGTGTCGGATCAACCATGAAGTACTTCGGATTGGTTCTAGACAGCCGATGAAACTTTAAAGCCCATTTCGAATACCTGGCCACTAAACTGGGGGCCGGGGCGCTAAGTCGACTAATACCCAATCTTGGTAGCCCGCATGCTGGATGTCGTCATCTTTTTGCAGAAGTTATCCGGTCAATTGCATTGTACGGCGCTCCTGTGTGGTATAAAGCGCTAAAAAGAAAGAACGTTGAAGTGCTAAAGACGGCCAAGGCAAGACGGCCGCAGCGCGCTCTATCAGGATAGCGTCCGCGTATTGTACAGTCTATGAGGGAGGCTGCTTGGTACAGCTCCATAGGAGCTCGAAGCCTAGGTACTGGCCGAACTGTACCGCCACGTCGCTGCCGCATGACGCAATGGAATTTACCCCCTTAGCCGGGTTAACGAGGTTGAAAAATGATTCATCATCATTTTAAAAATATAAAAGTTTGTTTGGACTATGTGATATTTTTAAAAAGTTACCAAGAAAGCTCGCAAACCTTATTCTAGGCTACATGGCAAAGGTACTTTATACTTTCCCCTAAGTAGGGCATTAAGGTCCCAAATGCTTTTTCCGCAGATCGTTCAGTCGCAGCTGCAGCTGTTATTAATGACGCTTTCACCTAGACCCAGTTTTGCTCACAATGGCGGAAACTAGATATGAATACGTTAAAACTATGACTAACTAGATCCGGACGCATAATAACGACCGTCGGAGTTTAGAGCTTATTTAACTGTAGTAGGAATGAATGAAGCATCAATTGTGAATGATATATGACCCTACTAATGAGACTGACGTTCTTGGCTTTTTGGTAATTAGAATTGAAGGTCTTTAGTTTCAGTCTCACCTACATGCTTTGTAACGTATAAAGTAAAAATTAAACGTCTAGATGGCTTTTCTGATCGGAAGGGAGCTTATACGTAATTATTTACTTTCTATTTAATTGCTGTGTTTTTTTTATGTGGGTGCGTAATTTGCGGGCAAAACTACGTCTTATTTGTCGTTACGTAGGCCCTTTTTTTTGGTAAGTTGAAACCCACATCTTTGAATATCTTTGAAAACATAATATTGTACAGCTTTGTAAACTTAACCCGATATGTATCTCTGTTGCGGTTCGCAAAAGCGCCAATAGCTGAGATCTGGTATCGCAGTCGTGTCTAGTACCAGATGCTGTACTCTGTAACTTTTCGTTCGTATTTACCAGTCTAGACAACGCCTTCGCTCGCACAGTCAAGCTTGTAAGAGTGACAGGGATAGCCACATCCAAAACTTAGATAAACCTAGCTTAGAGGGTAGAGTAGGGTGTCTAGAGCCAGATACGTTTTGGCAAGTCCCCCGACAGTCGCCCAAACCGTTAAGCAACCGGCGTGGCGCATACTGAGATGCTTTGTGCATGGTAATTTTAACAAGCTCTTGACTCGGTGCTGTTCCAGAATACAAGTAGGACATGTTGTACTTTGGCGAACGTCAAAAGTGTTCCTATAACAGCATAATATTTTTTATCTTGCAAACAATGAACGTAATCTTTAAATTTAAATAGATTACGTGCATTTTACCAAACGGCATATCATTGAGAAGACTAAGAGTCTCGTAATGGTTATTTATTAATATACGTTGTAAGTAATTAGTGTTATATGCAACATGTGTTACACGCATGCAACGCAAGAGTTTAAAATCTTATGGTGCATATTCGAACAAAATGAGATTTTTTTTTCAAACGTAAAAATTCAGAGGCTTACTTATTAATTAGTCTTTAATTTGTTAATTACAGAATTTTTAGGTGATAGACTACATGACACAACCAATCATTGACATACTCTTTATTATCTGTCAAAACGGTCTGCCTCCATAGAAATTGTATGTGAATACAAAAACGTGACATGGTAGCATATCAGAAATCGGAGTCAATTGAACGAATATTTATTGAATTATGTGTGTTTAAAATTGATTTTTACAGGTTTTTGGAAATATATACTGGTTGTATTAACTTCATAGGGGCTATGTTTTTAAACGCCAATGTCTTGAAAATATTTAAGATATCATCATGCCAATTGCACCGACTGATTTTGATGTTACTGGCTTCTGAAATAAAAAGTCATGATGCAACCCAACATTGAAAAAAAATCTTAGAAAACCGCCCTTGACCAAAGTCTAGTTGTTGCAAGTATGTATATCAACTATGTTCCTGACATTGTGTAGATATTGAAGAACGAAAAACTACACTTGGTTCCCATTTTGCGTCTAATTAGCCGGATGAATTTTGCGCATTTTCGCTCAGCGGTACAGAAATGTTCCGTCACAGAGTGATAAAAGTTTTTTGTCGGCAGGTGTAACGACTATCCACCTAAAATATTTATGTATCTATTCTTAGAGCAAAATATTAAACTTCAAAGTCATTTTACGCCTAACGGCCTGAACGGATCAAAATCCGTTAATTTGTTAAAACAGATCATTCGCTTAGTTGTACGGCATGCTATTTTAGTTAACTGACTGTAATAAATTCCATCAAAATAGTTTAGGTCATCTTGAAATTAGAAATTTTCATATTTAAAAGTAACAACACTCACGGTAGTGATTTTATTGTAGAATTTGGATATCCGTAAACCGAAATAATAAGCGGATTACTATTTAACCTAGTCCCTCCAAGTTCTACATGCATAGTCTTTTTCATTGAAAAATACTTGTTTTTTTTTCAATCAGGGTCACGGTAAGCATTGTCAACTTGTGACAAATCGAAATTACACTCGCAAGAATCGATTTTATGCTGTCGCATGGAGCGCGCGAACTTCCTTCTTAATGTAGTGGGAGGCAACTTTGCGGTGTGTTACTGAAGGCCAAGTAGTTAATACAACCGAAGATTAGATGTAGGCACAAAAGCTATTTTAAGGTCAGCTGAAGGTAATGAACATTTTACCTGTGCCAAACATTTAATAAAAAAAATTATACCCAAGGAAGTGTTCAGTTGGACTGGTTTAATACATTGTTTGCACGTCTTTGACTATATGTATTAATATAAATAAATAAATAATAAGTATTTCACAACAATCACACCAATTCTCTAGTCCCAAATTAAGCTATGAGACTTGTGTTATGGGTACTAGACAACGGATAAACATACTTAAATACTTTTTTTTGTAAATAAATACATATTATACATAGAAAACACCCAGACCAGTACAAACACAGATGTTCATGCACACATATGCTTGTACTGTGCGGGGATCGAACCCGCGACCCTTGGTTTTAAAGTCCGACATGTAGACCACTGCACCAAACGGTCGTCCTAATATAAGGGCCTAGATATGACGTTAACTTCTTGATAAAAATAGGAAAGAATCAAAACTTCTGGAAAGGACACTAATGATAGTGAGATTTTGACTATAAAAGAATATCATAACTTTTTGTCTTTAGACTTACAAGTATTGAACTTGTAAAGCATCGCTAGCTTCATAAGCACCTGTTCAAATAGATAACAGTTGATATTTATTTAATTTCAACTTTATTTTCAAATTTATTTAAAAATCAATTTTTTAGAGCGCGCATGCTCCTGCACCAAATTAGAGAATTAGCCTGTTAACGACTCAGCGTACGCGTATCATAATTAACTGTTCAATATTTATTACTATAAAAATTTGATACTCACAACCATGAGATTCCACATTTTGGCAGCCTCTGCGACCGTGGTGCAGACCGTCGAGCAGCCAGCCAGTAGAAGCAACTTCTGCGGCGGATTGTACAACAGGTTGTACATGACGCTGGCTCCCAGGCCCGGCTCGCACTGTAAACAAAATTTTAATTAATACTTTATAATATTACCTGAACCTAACCTGAGATACAGGAATCATCTTAGTTCAGGTTTCAGCCCACCACAATCTACTTAGGATATGAAAGTGTATGTTTTTGTGCCATATATTTTTGGTGAGAAATAATTGTTTATTATTATTATTAAGAGTAATAAATAAGAAATTTAAGTTGATAAAGTAAATAGCCCAAACAGTCCAGGACAGGGCAAAGTAGAAGAAGAAAAGCCAGAAAGCAGACTAGATGGGAGGATCGCTAAGAAGAAAAAGAAGAAAGTTTATAGCCAAGCACTCTTGTTATGTGAAGAAGTGCTTTAGTAACAATATGTATAGAAAAATGGTTTTCTCCATTATTTCGTTCAGGAATCGATCCTGGAACCTCACTCGGCCTATGGAGCCTACGGAGATCGCACATTAGTATTAAGCTAAGGAGAACGAGTATAAAATATATCTATATGCGTAGCGGCTTACAGGATTAAGTAAGCGAGATGAGAGTGGTCTTAAGTAAAGTGATGTTGAAATTATTAAACTTTCTTGGTATTTTGCTTACGCGGTTGCGAGAGCGGCAGGATATTACCCATTAGCTTACAGTGAAGATAAGTTGAGTTTCAATAAACTTTAAGTAATTTATGTTGCCTTCGTATGAATAGAGGTTAAATATGATAGTACCTACACTTCAAAAAAGATAACAATGTTACTATTTAATCAAAACGCTTTATAAATTTAAATTATCACGAGTTATAGTTATGAAAGGCTCTGAATAAAGGCAATTTGAACGTTTTAACTAGGTGGTGGTTTAATGAAAATACACTCTCGTTTTCAACATTGGCGCTGCATAAATTAAATTTAGTTCTTCGCATGATGAAGCGGCTGACGGTTAACAGTTTAACACCTCAGTGAAATGCTAAACAGATTACTTTATAAGCTTCGTTTACATGCTCTACTCTAGCCATCCCTTTTGCTTGAGTCAAGCGAGCATCAAGTATGAGAAGGATGGCTTGAAGTATGCTTTAACAAATAAAAAGTACAGATCGGCTTACAGAGTATACTACAGGCTCACTGAATGTAATATGTAACGCCAAGCCTCAGCCACCATAGCCAAACATAGCCAATCCTAGCCAAGCCAGCCAATCCTAGCCAAGCCAGCCAATAGAAAGCCACCGCCAAGCCAGTTGACGCTCCCCACTACAACTTCCGCCAGCCGTGCGCCCTTGGGTGGGAGCAAGCCCTTATAACGGCCAGACAGCTCAGTCTAGCCACTATTGCCCTCTTAGCCACTGAATAGGCCGAAACTCTGCCAATTTGTATTTTGATAGTTGATTATAACCTAATTTAAATAAAATCTGTGTGCTTATCGTTTTGCCTGTTTTTTTATTTATGCCACTCATTACAAATAACAAATTAATATGCAGTAAAATGTCAGTCAACAAGCGAAGCGTGGTAGATTAATCATCGCCCTTTTTCATATATTATGTACATATTTATCAAAAATCAGAAAGTTTTCTCGTAAAACTTTTTTTTGTAATACTGATCTACTGTTTGGCCAGTACTTTTCTCAAAAACATTCAACTCTCGCAGCTTATGTCATCATTTCGTAAATATATTATTATTTCCGAGCTTTCTCTTGAAAAGGACTATGAGAATACGTGATTTGTCACAAAGTCACGTATAAGGACAACAATAAAAACTCGATAAAATCGACTTGGCATACATAAACTGTTTTATATCAGCGTAGAGAGGCTCATTGGTTTTGTGAGAGGCTTTCCATGAAATAGAGTGTATTTTTAACACAGTGTTTACCATCTCTACCTTACTAAAGTTTGTGTTTCTTAGAGTAAGTACTACCATTTCTATTTAACTAAAGTTAAGGATGTGTTGCCGAACTTGACGTGTCTGGTTTGGGCTATTCATTGTCCCATTACATATACATACATACACCGCAGATATAAATTTAAACATGGATAAG
The DNA here is from genome assembly GCA_963921415.1 of Pyrausta despicata. Classification (NCBI taxonomy): domain Eukaryota; kingdom Metazoa; phylum Arthropoda; class Insecta; order Lepidoptera; family Crambidae; genus Pyrausta; species Pyrausta despicata. The sequence continues at coordinate 12,113,204 of OY992846.1, read as the reverse complement.
ATATTAAATTAGGCTTACTGCAAAAAAACGCGTCTTTTGTTTGTCTAAGTCGTTGTCCTACATGAGCGATCAAAAAGTTCAAACCATATTCAACATTTTCAACCAAGTGCAGTATTTTTGCGTCAAGTTATTTTTTTAGCGTAAGACAGCTCTTCAGATATCGCCGTAATAGCCATTCAGATCGCAAGCTGAACCTATTTCACGCACCACCTGAAACGCCTTTTGACCTGACGGTAAAAGTACTTTATATTAACGATCGCCTGCGTGGAAGAGTTTTACTGTATATACGGGATACCAATATACAAAATTTAAAATAGTCCACGTCAAAGGAAAAATAGTACCATTGCGAATAAACCGATTTCAGTGCATTTTTTTATTGAAACGATAATTTAATCACGGTAGTTCTTAGATCCGCGCCACAGACAGACACACAAACAAAAAAGGGGTCCAACTTTTTAGGTCAACCTCTTTTTCGTCGAGGATCCATTTTTAATAGATAATTGTCTTGTACCCATAACACAAGCCTCGTAGCTTAATTTGGGACTAGAGAATTGGTGTGATTGTTGTGAAATATTTATTTATTTATAATTAAGTACCTAACAAAGCTAACCGCGGATGACACACAATATGTATTTACAATACAACATCGAAATCTTCAAAGCTAGAGTGAACAGGCATCTTCTAGGTGAGCTCGCTCCATCGTAGACTCAGTCTTTGCCTCGTTTGGGCTTAGTCTTGGGTCAAGAGCAAACCTATCCCAAATAAAATAAAATAAATATATGTATATTAGAAAAGACTCAACCCTGTATTCTGTGTCAAGGGCAAAACAAAAATAAGCAGCTTTTATATTTAGCAGACGGTTTGGGCTCGATCAATATTTACATTTAGGTGACTCTGACCGCACTTATTAATATTGAATCCGGTCCGACCGCAACAGACATTTTAGCTGTATCGATCGTATCTCGCTCGATGGTTATTAAGTCTTAGCATTGACTATAAATAATTGTTAGGATAGCAGTTTGACTTCGCTAGATAACAAGGTACCATCGCTAACAAGGTAGTTTGTGATCTTACCAGGGAAATATAAAATAAAATAAAAATCAATAAAATCATGTTATTTTGTAAAAAGACAAGGGATACTTTTACACGTCCCAACATATGAATTAACCATACCACCGCTTCGGGACAATTTGGGCTAGTGCTGCGAAGAAACGGCGCAACAAACTCAGTCACCGTTGTCATTGCCTCTTTTCAAAATTGATTTACTATAATTGTTTCCATACAAACATTTCCAGATATGTTATCCAAACGCGTTCAGTCCAGTTCCATGCCCCAGAATTGTTTTGCGCAAAAATCTCTCAATATACGAGGCGAATAATACTTTTTTCACATAATTAAAGGAAGTCGACAAAGTTTTGCGGTTTCACCTTTGAACTGGTGTAGACCCGACCTTTACAATATTCTGTGATGGAAGGCGCTAATTAGGTTTGTTATATTTGTTGCAAAGATACAGCAGGGGCAAAATTAATTAAAACCATGCGTAACTAAACAACAGAAGATTGTATTACGGTATTGAATTTCGGGTACGCGAACCTCTCTTTTTGCCACTTAAAATGTTTTATGTTTTGGTTTTAATTGGAACTCTTGTAAATTATGTTGTGGGTGTAATAAGAGGTATTTGCCTTTTATTTTTTACCAAGAACGTGTATGTATATATCTGAAATAAGAACCCTCAGACTGTTATGGTGTAGCTCTATGTAAAACTTTTAAAAAGTTCACTGAGAACAGAGATTCATATTGGGTTTAAAAGAGGGATTTTACATTCACATCAACATTGGCCAATAAAAAGAACATAACGTGTCTCATAACTACTTGTCCCGAATTTATTATAGTAGGAAGCACTTTTAAAATCTTGGTGTTAATGGAATTTCGCCTAAAATTTTAAAGTCATTATTCAGATTTAAGGTAACGAGTTGAGGCTCCTGTACAAAAGGAACAGAGGAGACAATCACCACTGAGATTTACGTAGAAATTTAAATAAAAAGATACAAGTGTGCTCGAGAAAGAGGAAATTGGGGAAGAGTTACTTTGCGAGAGTATCCGGCTTTGGATGTTTGCATAATGACTTTGTTGAAACAATTTTTAAGCTGATTTAAGACTCAAATGGTTACGTTTAAGTCCAAGCTAGTTAAAGAAAGTTGTAACAAAAAAAACGACATTCAAAAGAAGCTTTCGAACATGGTTTAAGTCTGTAAAAATCTGTATTGTATTAAGTAAAAAAGACGTATACTACATTTCATTTCATTGACAAAGCATTTTCAGCAGTGGTTACTCATCACAATTTCAGCTCTATTATGTCATCAAGACCTTTCAGCATTTCCGTTGGTAATCGGCGCGTTATCAATTTCAAAGAGGATGGAATCGTCAATTTGTCCGTGAATATCCATGAGTATAAATCGATAAAATGGGAAATTACCTTCGACGGTAAAATGGGAAATTCTATCAAATAAAATTTTCTTCCGTGAGCCATTAATAAATTCTCAATAATTCAATCGTACGTCAGGCTCACCCCGGTTGCAATATGATGAGCCTATGATTTTAGTTCACCGGGATTTATTGCTGGCGGCTGATGCTCGGATAACGTCCCTTTTTGTTAATTAGCGGGCCTCAGTCAGCCTGATTTTCAAACTTAATGGATTAGGTGCTTGGCACTCCGGTGAGCGCCGACACGTTATCCACATTACCCTGATTGATATTATAATTGACATTCACCAGCTTATGGGAGGTAAAGTTTTACACAAATGTGATTAGGTAGTACGTGATCCAACTGCCTTAACTTGATTTGGAAACGTTTTGTGTAAGCGTTACAGAAAACGATACTACACCGCAATAATTGCGTTATTTCAACATCAAAATTATTTCCGAAATAAATAAGCAGTTCTATTTAAAAATAATAATCTCAGAAACGAGAACGTGTATTTAAATATCAATTTCCGTACAAAAGACGAGGATTCTCCGTAACAAAACTAATTACTCCAGCGGGAGAAAATAATGGGCGTCAGTAAATTACCTTGCTATCATTGCTGTGCAGCAGTAATTTGAAGCCTGATAATAAATCTGATCGGGCGTTGACGTCAGCGAGAGCGAGCTCGGCGGCGGGCTTGCAGGCCTGCCCGCCCTGCCAGCCGCCCTCGCCCTCCATAGGGAAGATGCCGCCGATATGCAGGTCGTCGTCACGCCGGCCCTCACTGTACGAGCCCAGCCCGCTCAGCCACAGCATCAGCACCAGCAGCGCTCTCGTCCGAATACACCCTCCGCTTCCCCGACGGCCCCGCGACCCGCTCACCACCCACTTGGCAACAACGAATAATTGCACTAACGTTTTCACTAACAACGACTTAACATCACATAACACTGTTCTAGTTCGAAAGCTAAATTTGTTAGCTTTTAATTTAACTAGCGGACGCTTTAAAAAATTTAGGTTCGCGCGCACCCGCGGGACTGAGGCTTCTTGATATAAATGTGATATCACCCGTAGAAATTGTAGAAATAGCCTAATAAGCGTGAAATTTTCTATAAAATATGGCATCGTGGGTGGTTGACGGGCCGCCGCCGCGGCTGCCGCTCGGCCCGTGCCGGCGCGCAGGGTCGTCGCTCGCGGCGGGGACATACTGTCATTGGTCACCTCTCTCATTTTCCATCCTCTCTCCTGAAACAAAGAGAAAATGATTTACACAATAAGCTCATAAGTGTGGCAAGTATGTTTTATAGGCGAGGTAGAAAAAAAAGGATTTTTCGCTTGAATACTTAAAATTTATAGGTAGCTTCCGAAAGTGGGTTCTTATCAGAGCCTCGTTTAAGATGAAGCCTACCCTTCATAGTAACATATTGTTATCGTCTCGACGGCAGCCGGTCGTAAAAGCTGCAAACACGTTTTGCTACATGTTATATATGGTAAGCTGAAGGTAGTTTTCTGCGTTCTTTTCAACTAAAAGTACCAACAACCTAAGCAAATACATTACAAATACTTGGTAACAAATTTCGTCTCGTCAAGGAATTTTTCATTCCTTTAGCGAAAATTGATACCCACATACTCAGCACAAATATCTTTTGACAGTCATAAATACGAGGCAGAGCTTTACCTCAAATGAGCTTGGTCGACTTTTATGCGCACCACCAATACCTTTTCCAATCATTTCAAATCTGATGAGTCCCAAATCTGAAAGCTATCGACTTTTTTGGCTGACATGAGACATCAATTGTATGAAAGGGAACAATTGGTTGCTATCCATCGATATCTATCTACGAATAATACGAGTTTCGCTTTACTATTGGTGCCCAGAGAGGATTCGGAAGCTACAACTCGAAGAGCGCGCTGAGCGTACAATGAATATAAATTCCGACGTAACTTTTCAAAAACTGTTCTTTCATAGCTCAGTCGCGAATGGGTTCTAATAATAATTTCTACTGGTGTCTGCGGATTGGCCGATGATCGTCTTGGAATATGAACTTAATGGTTTGTAGCTTATTCCCATTGTAATGCCGCTGGTAGTTAATCAATCAAAAGTGAAATCGGTGTGAAATTAAACGTGTTCGGGTTACATTTAGCACTATTAGTCAAGGCATGGTATACACTGTCTATATCCATGATGGTGAATTTGGGCATCGCATAAATGAACTTAGAGCTAATGTCACGAAGGTAATTAAATATACATTTTGTACTATTTCTAGCATTCTTCATTGTAAAGATAAGCATAGCATACGAACGACTTTTCACTTTCGGTAACTAAAAAATTGCTATACGCCACTTTTCGCTATTTTTACAGAAAGTACTGAATTATAGAGTATTCCAAATAACTTACTGAGCTCTACGTATACCTACCGTTGTTAAATTGACCGGTTAAGACTGTATCAGCCGTTTTTTGACAGCCGAGACGAATGTCGATTTCATATTCTATTCTAAAAATGAAATTAAACAGCTGCTTTATAATCAAAGCTTTGATATTGTTGAAAGGTATATTCAAAATATCGCAGGCTTAAGCCTCGCTCGGTTTTTACAGATTTTTTATGACTTTGCTGGAAAAATTGTTCTGTTAAATTTCTATTTCATACTCACAAGCGATCAATGTCGCCAGTGTACACTCGGCTGACAACTATTGCAGTATAAAGTGATCCATCAGTTCGGCGAGGAGTATCACACGCGCATGTGTGACGTCGGGCTTATAATTTCGATGTTTACCGCCTGCCTCATTTTCGGGCTTATGATTTATCGTTTTAGACTAGTGATGCGCTGATGTTTTACACTTCAATAAGTTATGTATTTATATTTTACGATAAGGAGCCATAAACTACCAAAAAAAAACAAATTGAACCTAATCCTAATCTCAGTATAAATGTATAATATACTTATGCAATTGCGCTACCAAATATTGAAACATCACAAGAAAATGTGTCATAAAATATGCTTTATTTAATGGTACGTCATACGTATCTGCCGTGCAAACTGTTATTTCAGAATGACCTACTTAATTATGAAATGAAAAGTAACACTTAAACCATCAAACGCCAGCTAATAGATTAGTGTGATGTTTTATTAGCCACATGGCTCACCATTTACGATTAAGGTTTATTTTCTTGATAAAAGGAGTTCGGGGCAGTGAACCAAATAAATGTTCCTCTTAGGGGCAAATTGAAATAATAGAATAAAAAAAAAATAAAAAAAAGTAGCGGTGTCAGGTCGTGTTTTGACATTGCATAGAGTCAACACGCAAAGAACAAGTTGCACTACCTTTTAGCTTGCCATTTGACAAGAGCGTCTCACCCCAAGGTCTTACCCCATATGAAAATCATCACGTTATTCTTAAAAAGAACTAACATTCCAGTTAAAAAACCCTTGAATGAGCCAGGAAAATAGCTGGAAAGCTTCAACTGTTAGACGGATTTTCACCAGCCACGGCCAAAAACTACTGTGTTTAAATGATCTTTTGAATTAAAAAAAAACGCCTTAAAATCGATCCATCCGTTCGGGAGCTACTATGCCACAGACAGACACACACAACACACACAGAGATAGGGGTCAAACTTATAACAACCCTCTTTGTCGTCGGGGTGTAAAAGTTGATAGTAATATCTACAAAGTACAATTTCCGAAACCCATTTCTTACCCAAGAGAATCTTCAATGGTGTCTCGATGTACCCTGTGGCGATCGTCACTTTGCGCTGAGATAGATAAAGCGCTCTATTTGATACCGCGATTTGATATCCCGGCTAGTGTGGTGAGATTTAATTTGATAGTGCATGTGTTGAATTTAAAGTATGACGTTCACAGCTTGATTTTTAAATTTTGCAAGACCTGGAACATGCATCTGAGCTTGTATGTCCGGACATGACATACCGATATTTGAAGGGGCTGTTCTCCAGGTATTTTTATCGACAATTCAACCCCTCTACAGTCCCCTACCTCACCCCCCTCAAAATGGCCGCCATTTTAATCTTTACTTAACAATTCTGATAGTGAATTTATGAAAATTGCAATAACTTCGAAAGTGAGTGTCATAAAATACTAAATTTGATTTTATTTGAACAATAACAAGTTGTTCTAGGGACCACTAAACAAATTTAATTGATAAGAGTGATGAAACATACTTTAAAAAATTCGAAAACCGCAAAAAAACATTAAAAAATCCGAAAAAAAAATACATTTCTGCACATAATTAAAAAACTAGCCCCTTATGATGGTATTTTTTTATTTTATTTCAACGGTTAGTTATGTTAGCTACAAAATGACACCAAATTTGTAAGTAATAAGTAATCCGCTTTAAGAAAAAAAATTCGCCGCCGTTCCACGAAAGACATTATCATAAGAACTGTTAAGTGCTTATTATGTAACGGCGGCCATTTTGAACAGTTTTAATTTAATTTTTAGTTAGTTTAGATAAATAATTTGTTTATGAATGATTTTTAATAAATGATTGTTAATTTTAAATCAAAATTTAAAAATAATGCCATATTACTTTCATTTCGACCTATGTCAGAGTTGTAATAATGTTTTTTTTTCTTAAAGCGGATTACTTATTACTTACAAATTTGGTGTCATTTTGTAGCTAACATAACTAACCGTTGAAATAAAATAAAAAAATACCATCATAAGGGGCTAGTTTTTTAATTATGTGCAGAAATGTAATTTTTTTTCGGAATTTTTTATGTTTTTTTGCGGTTTTCGAATTTTTTAAAGTATGTTTCATCACTCTTATCAATTAAATTTGTTTAGTGGTCCCTAGAACAACTTGTTATTGTTCAAATAAAACCAAATTTAGTATTTTATGACACTCACTTTCGAAGTTATTGCAATTTTCATAAATTCACTATCAGAATTGTTAAGTAAAGATTAAAATGGCGGCCGTTTGGGGGGGGGGGGGGGTGAGGTAGGGGACTGTAGAGGGGTTGAATTGTCGATAAAATACCTGGAGAATAGCCCCTTCAAATATCGGTATGTCATGTCCGGACAGATTGTATTTTATGCAGGTCTACCTAATCATTATCAAATACCCATTTAAAAAAAAGAGCTAAGTTAAGCCTTTAATGTTTTAAACCAAAGTCTAGATATATTTATTTGTCAAGATAATATGTATACTTCTATACTTATTATCTAAGCATGCATAAGAATCTAAGATTATATTTCATCCTTGTATGTACATCACTTCGACAATTTGTTCTCACCAGATCTTTGATTTAAATAAAATACTAATTTAGTAACAGATGTCACGCGAAGCTTGAACTTGGGACTCATGGTCAAAAGTGCCATTTCTTGATAGCGCAATGACTTTCTTCAGTATGGACTGTTCTAATGAACTGGTGAAAACCGGAACATCTGTATTAAAGCAGATTGGACGGAACCAACTACTTTGAATTAAATTAGGTGTTTAAATCATGTCAAGCTGTGGGTGTATAAATTATGTTGTCGCTACAATTTAGTCGAGATAAATGACAGAGAGACGGTACAAACTCTATATTTTGTTGGCAAGCCTGCTTGTCCGCCTGGGCAATCATTTTTCAAATAGCATTTTCAGATCTGTTCCTTTCAGGGCAATATTTCAATTCAGGTCAAAAGCTTTCAATGTATCGTAATAGCTAGTAAGTAGTATAAGACAGCTTTGTTATAGTTTGAGATAAATAAAGATGCAATTTTTCATTTGTAGATGGACACTAAACTCTATATTTACCGTTACGTAGGTACTCGTAATAGACAAATGAAACACTGAGAGAATGACATTATTTCCATTTATTAACTTTCATATCGGAAGTTCAAAAACAGCAATGGTAGTAAAATCTGAAAATCCAATTTTGCATTCATTTATTCGCCGTTATTCTATTAACAGTGTTAAACAAGCGAAAAACCGTCTAATTCCGTAATAATACTTATTACGCCATGTAAATTATCTTGACGAATCAAAGGTGCTTTGTCGGTACAATCCATTAAACCTTCAAGATGGCAGTAAAAAAATCACATTGAGCTTAAAGGCCATTCACTTAGCCCCCTTAGAATGGATCGAAGAGGCTAATGCAATCAGACCCAGCTATTCCGGCAATTTTCACGGAAATCACATAAAAGAGCCACCGCGCCACCCAGACCCTCTCTTGGTGGCAATTGCCTATTTATTTTTAGTGTGAGGTAAAACTGATGCCGTAATTATTAGGAGTTGGCACTGTTGGCACAATATCTGTCACACTGTCTGTCTTTTTAGCTCACGTTGGGAAGTGGGCTCGAGTGAGGAGGACAAAAATCAGAAAGGCAAAAATTAGGCTAGGTATCTACATCGTCAAAAATATTGTTCACCCACAGGTATTCAATCAATCAATAGCAATCGTTTCACTAGGTCAGTCAACAATGAAAACTATTTGAAAAGCCATGTAACATAACTAACTTAACGTTAAAAAAAAAGGTGAAACTTTACGAAGTCGCGAAGACCGCTAATTCAGCGATATCTGCGTATGGCTCTGGCCAAACCCGCGGCATACTATCACCGAAACTCGCCACTGTCAGCGATTGGTTGACGCTGTTCATAAACGTAAGCATAAGCGTATATAGCCCGCCAGACGCTAATTACCAACTTTTTGAAGACACTATGGATAATGTCTTATCAAAAGCATCAAAATCAAAAAAGAATTTAGTAGTATGCGGTGATTTTAATATAGACATATTAAAAAAAAATACACATTTCTATGAGATTTCTTAATCTCTTTGAATCGTATAACCTAAATAATGTTTTTGAAGAACCTACCAGAGTGACTCCAGCAACGGCTACTTGCATAGATAATATTTTTTGTGATGTCAAAATAACAAATAAATCTATTTTACAATGTCTAAGCTCCGAACATACAGGACAAAAGGTCACATTTCCGTCTGGTCCGGCCTTGAGCGTAGTAGATATAGTTTATAGACCAGTCACTGCAAACAGGATAAATAGATATGAGGATAGGATTTTTGATGGTGTGAATACATTAATTCCAAACAGTAGTAGTAACGTAGACAACTTATACGAAGATCTTTTTAACTTAATTAAAAGCGAATTCGCATCAATTTTCACAAAAAAAAGGTTAAGTCTAATCGGCTTACAAGTAAGTTTAATGAATGGGCTACACCAGGTATTTATAAAAGCAGGAACAAGTTATATGATCTGTATAGTATTAGAGAACATTCTCAGGACCCACGTATTATAGAATATGTATGTTAAAAAATATTCAAAAATCTTTAAAAAAGTTTGTGCCCAAGCAAAGACGAATCATCTTCGTAGGATAGTTTCAGGTTCAAAAAATAAAGCCAAAGCTACCTGGAATATCATAAACAAAAAAAACCGGTAAAGATAAAACAAAAGATCGTTCATATTCATTAAAAGACGGAGGTAAACTAGTTAAATCTAATGCAGAAGTAGCTAATATTTTTGAAAAGTTCTTTGCTAATATAGCACCATCTACTACTAAAGAACTTAACTCTTCTGCAGAAGTGTCTGAATCCATTCTCAAATCCAATATTGATGAGTGTGATTCACCACTATACTTTAGATACGTAAGCACCGATGTAATTATGAACGCATTCAATGAAATAAATATGAAAAAAAAACAGACGATCTTTGGGGAATATCCGTATGTATTATTAAAACTATTATTGAATTCATAGCACCTCTTTTAGCGATCATTTTTAACAAATGTATTGATGAAGGAAAATTCCCAAATTTAATGAAATTTAGTAAAATAGTACCGTTATTTAAATCTGGTGACAAAAATAACCCCTCAAATTTTCGACCAATATCAATCTTACCGGTTCTAAGTAAAATTTTTGAAAAGATTTATTCAATCAGCTACTATTTCACTTAACATCAAACAATTTATTGCATAATAAACAATTTGGTTTTACAAAGGGTCGCAGTACTGCTGATGCTGGAGTCGCTCTGTTGAAACATATATTTGATGCCTATGATAGTAAACATGATGCTGTAGGAATTTTTTGTGACCTCTCTAAGGCGTTTGATTGTGTTGACCATGAGACCCTGTTGAGAAAACTAAGCCATTATGGTGTATCAACTAATGCATGTAACTTATTTAATTCATATCTCACTGAGAGAACACAAAAGGTTTCTATCAATGGAGCAGAGTGTCCAGGACACTCTGCTCCATTGATAGAAACCAATTCTCACTATGGGAGTGCCCCAGGGTTCGATATTGGGACCGTTACTGTTTCTGATATATATTAATGACCTTCCATACTTTGTCGACGGTGCTTGTGAGATAGTGTTATTTGCTGATGATACTTCACTACTTTTTAAAACTCCAAGGGGTAAAGAATCGTTTGACGATGTAAATGGTTCTCTCTCGCAAGTACTTCATTGGTTCACCGTTAACAATTTATTGCTTAACTCTACCAAAACTAAATGCATTAAGTTTACAATGCCCAATGTCCGACAAGTTCCAACAAGAGTTGTTGTTAAGGATGAACAACTAGTTACTTCAAATACTGCAACTTTTTTGGGAATTACTTTGGATGATAAGCTCGAGTGGGGTCCTCATTTCGTGACCTTATCAAAGAGACTAAGCTCCGCTGCATACGCTGTAAGAAAGATAAGGTTTCTGACTGATGTTGAAACGGCAAGACTAGTTTATTTTAGTTATTTTCACAGTATCATGTCATACGGCATCTTACTATGGGGCTCAGCTGCAGATATAGAAACAATTTTCGTATTGTAGAAACGAGCCGTGCGGGGCTATTTATAAACTTAAATCAAATGAAACACTTAAAGAATTGTTTAAAGAAGTTAAAATACTTACAGTTTACTCGCAATACATTTACAAAAACCTAATTTACGTTCGAAAAAACTTACACTTATTTCCTAAAAATAGCGATTTGCATAACTTCAACACAAGACAAAAAAATAGGCTTGCCGTTCCACATTTTAGACTTCATAAAGTTGGTCACTCATTTATGGGTAGATGTGTATCATTTTTTATAAATTACCTGAAAATTTAATTTCATTGCCTTTAGATAAATTTAAAACAGTTGTAAAAGATGTAATAATGTCGAAAGGATATTTTGATGGTTATATAAATGACAAAGAGATATTGAAATGTTTAAATGTAAACAATTACAATTATTGTAAATCAATTTTGAAAAGAGGCAATGACAATAGTGACTGAGTTTCTTGCGCCGCTCCTTCTCAGCACTGGCCCATATTGTCCCGAAGCGGTGGTAGGGTTAATTTATATGTTGGGACGTGTAAAAGTGCTAGTTGTTAGCCTACTTACAGAAATAAATGGATTTTATTGGATTTATTGGGTTTTTATTGTTGTCAATCGGGTCGCGGGGACTGAATTTCGCAGGTGTGGATTGAGCTTAACTTATAACTGTGTACGATTCTCCAGCTTCGCCATGACTACACCGAAAGATATAGCGATATAGCTCAATAGCAGTTCTTTCATTGTTGTCGTTATCATTATTACAAATCTGATTCGGGACGAAAGTTCCAATCTGCGTTAATTAAAATTTTCGTGTGTGATATGGTGATATCGCACAATCAGAAAGCGTGATTGAAACTCAGCCCGTATCGGCATGCATATTCAAGAGCTATTGTTTCTCGTATTGGTGCATGGTGGCGTCAAGCGCCGAGGTAAGGACTTTAATAACGGAAGAACTGGAGCGAATCGCAAAGTGAGGCTTCAGTGAATGCATATTCGTACAAAAACGGCACGTTTGGATACATTTACCAACGCAAAGTTTCTTTTTAAATCTTTCACTCGGTACGTAGCGTGTGTCTCTACCAAAATGTAACGTGCGCTTTACATAAAGCTTGAGGTTATTTTGTTTCTCTTTCTGTAACCTAACGTTATTTGAATTTTTAAACGCAATACTTTTTGACTTGTTTTTATTTAAAGTGCTTGAATGTAAAGAAAATGAAGATATTTAAGCAGAGGAATAATAAGGACGTACCTACTTGTAAATACTTAGCACGAATGAATCACTGTGTGTTTGTGCTTTTTCGGAGTAATCCAGTATTCGGCGTAACTAAACGCTTTATTCTGTAAATACGAATTACGAGACAAGACGTCGACAAATACACAAAGTGCCGGTAACCACAACTTCCTTTAAGGGAGAAGGGGGCTCCTCAGAACAGGGGCAGCATTGAAAATTTGAGTTTACGGAGCTATTTTAGAAGGATTTTTGCGGTGATTTTTTTGGGTAGTGGCAACAAAAAACCTGCACAATAGACAGTTTTCACTACTGACGTTTGACAGGCTTTCGTTGAGTTATGAAGAGTTTTCAATTTCAAGTGTAATTTATAAGCTTTTTTAACTATGCGCGTGAGGATCTTGATCATCCAGTTCAAGGTATGTGGAGAGTTTGTTTCCTCTATTAGTCAGAATGTTCCATATATCACGCAATGGAATACAGATCAATACCATTTTAAAAACTTTTACTTGGAAAAAATCGTTTTTATTTTTTTAGCAGCTGGGGCAGCTTTGAACACTTTCCCCATGAAAGGCAGTACTAAAATGGCTGAAAAATCTAAAATCTAAATCAAAAAAGTTATAAAGACTGTAGATATAGATGTATTAACTGTTCAAATGAGGATTGGATCTGATTTTAAACACAAGTTATAGCGCTTTACTTTTTTATTTCATTAAACTAGTACTTTGTAATTTTGAACTTTGTATTTGCTATTCATTTTTTATCAGAACTCAGAACTGCCCCAGGTTTGTTTAAAGCTTCCCCAGGGGTGGGGCGGGGCAGCTTTGAACATATGACTTCTTGTACTAATATGGATATTTCGCCTATAATTAGCATATTATTCGTCATATGATGTATGGCCATTTTATAGCCGAATAGTCAGACTAAGTATTGGGAAAAAACAAATTGGTCCAGAATTAAAGAATCTGAAGATATGACAGAAAGTGTCAAAAGTGTTCAAGGTACCCTCCTCTCCCTTACAATAATGTCTTAATCTTGTTGTTACTCTCATTTCAAAATGTTTGCCTATTCAGTTGGGTGAAGCTGAAATAACAATTAAACATTTATTGAACTAAAATAATACTTAATTAATTAGTGAAGCAATTTTATACTAAAATCATGATTGATTTAACACCGCCTCCAATGATCAATTAATTATTTAAAGATGCAATTATGCAGTATTAAATAGTCATTAATTTAAATTATTTTGTTCTTTTGAGCGTTAAAATTATATTTTCCACTAGCGGCCGCCCGCGACTACGTCCTCGTGGACTTAAGTTTTTTGACACCAAGTGTTAAAATCCGTCCTAAACATAAAGATTAGGTTTAGTGGCACTAGCAAATTATTATGATGCGGTTTATAAAGTAAATTCCCATATTTGGAAACCTAATGTCTCGCTTATTACCCACTGCGGTAGATCTTCTAGGAAAACTTTATTGTGCTTAAAAGGTGAAGCGATGCATTGTGAGATTTAAATGACTAAGCGTTATGGCTTACGCAATGTGCTTAAAGGCTTTGTCACACTGCGAATGGGACGGACGCGAGCTTGACGGTAGCGCGTCGGTTGCTCCGTCCATGCTAATATCAAAACGCACGGTTGTCTCTGTTTACCAGAATAATGACATTGGATTTCGTAAAAATTTGTAAAATTACGCCGTATTTATTAGTTTATTCTGGGCACATGTGTATTAGACCGAACTACGAATTACATAATGTATTATAGTCAGCAATTCACTAAATAGTACTTCCAATGATGATGACCGCTTTGGTGTAAAGGTTAAGAAGTTGACTATTAACCAAGAGGTCGCGGGTTCGATCCCCGCACTGTACAAACATTTGTGTGCATCAACATGTCTGTTTGTACTGGTCTGGGTGTAATATATATTTATTTAAGTTTATTTGTAATACCACTGTTGATTCTGATATCTGTAACACAAGTGCTTAAGCTACTTACCACAGAGTCAGATCAATGTATGTGTGAAAAAAAAATGTCCAGTAGTACGAAATAAAACTCAAAGATACGACTCAAGGTTAGCCGGACCGATACAACGTTACTCGAAACCATTGAATTTAATTCCAGTGTTGCCGCTATCTAAATACCCCATCTAACAATCCGCAGTGCCGGGACCCCTCGTAAAAAGAACGGTTGATGTAGCCAACGACATAACCGTTAATAAACTCAGATTTGCCTCGGGCTGGACTCGGAAATGGGGATCAACTATCTGAATTGTAATATGGAGATAGAAATCATTTGTTTTAGGTTACGACAAAGTTTTTGCCTTCTCAAATAATCTTAGTTTGCGATATGATAGAAACGAAACTTGACGGTTTGTAAAAAGGTACTACCTACTTGCTTAACATTATTTTTACCAAGACGCGAAGCAGCGTAAAAGTGGTGTGACATGACATTTCCCCAGCTTGCAAAAATGCATGGACAATTGTCACGATACCGCATCTTCGTGCTGTGCTTAGTTTAAAGCTGTCATACATTCACACGCTGAGGCTTTGTTTTTCAAACAGCCGGCGGAGGTTGGGCCACCAAGGCTGACAGGAAACGTAGCTAGCTGTTCAAAACTGTGTAATATCCAAGGTTCACTCGCAAGATGCTAACAAAGCTCAGTCATCTCATATAGCTAGGGAGACTTTGGTATTACTACGTACTATACAGCGAATTTCCTGTGTCTGTATCTATGTGTCTATATAATGATGTATGTATGATTAGATCTTTAAAACCACTTAAATTTTAATTTAAAAAAAAAAACAAAAGATAGAGTTTTTCAAGAGGAAGGTTTATATGTATCTACCAGCCGGGCGAAGCCGCTGGCGCGAAGCTAGTTTCAAATAAATAAATAAACTATAGGGCAGTTGTTTAATAATTACAGTTTTTGGTCGTGCCCTAGAGACAAAGGTTCTTATTGCGGGTAGGCGAATAGTTATTTCATCCCTGGACACGGGGCCTGGGCCATGGGACAGTACATTAAATACCTACCACGGACAATTTAACCGCATTGGGCACAGGGCAGGGCAACCCTTTGCGGCTTGTACTACAGACCAGTCCGTTGCAAATCATTTTGGGGCTTTTGCATTTTGAATTTACGTATTTTCCTTTCGTAATGAATAAAAGTTTTTTTAATGTGCTTTTGGTTTATAATATGTATAAACAGTTTTTAAAGAAATAGTACACTAGGTAAACATTTGGATTTCGCCGACGCTTAAAAATTCATGTTATACTTAGGTACTATGTTTTTTTATCACTGAAAATGTTCAAGTTAAATATAAAACTTGTTAACCTTATTTCGACTCTGAGTAGCAAAATTCATACGAACAAACATTTCAGTGTAGTTCATTCTTATTTTTAGGTTTCCTTTAATTAATAGACTCCATAATTCAAATTATGTATTAGCAAAATTACTCCATGCAATAACGTATTCTGAAAACCCTCTTGGCACAAGCCACTCGAGTACTACTTACTCTTCAGCCTGTTCTAAAGTGAACCAATCTAAAGCCGCGCTAATTTTCGAGCTATTCACATATAACGGATGGCGTGAAGGTTATTAAGGTTATCCCACGGGGCGCTAAGTATCCTGTAAACCATTTTAAGCGTAGATAAAGCCAATATTACTTACATTGTAGCAAGAGACACGAGCGATGATGTCGTAAAAATGTTCAATGCACGACCCAGTTTTAAAGTGCTTTTAGAACAATTACTGGTGGTGTCAGTTAGATGTGAAAATACATGGCCATTTCTTTTGAGGCCAACACAGACGAGGGACAGTCAGCGGGTGACTTTTTCGTCCATCAATATAGATCCCTGGAAGAATAAACTCTTGTCGTCCAAAGACTCCTTAACGGGTCCTGTTAAAATATAATATCTATTGTGTTTGTGATCGGCGGGTTCGACGCGTTACATAATGCAAAGAAAGGACTAAAAGTTCCTAGTACTAAAAGCCCCCTGCGTAACCGATGAAGCTGAGAGTTCGGACTGGACAAGTCTATGACAAATACCTACTTAAGTTAAAAAAAAACGTTAGAACTAACGTGACTATGCGCAGTAACACACACCGTCAGACAAACACCGTATTTTAGCATCGAAAGTCCACTCGAAAGTCAAATATGCTGACCCACTGATGATCACAACTCGTGTGCGTTGAGAATATGCCAATTTAAATTCTCAATTGGGACTTTTTTCCAAATAAGTACGACATTTTTTCCTATGTGCACAAGTATAACGTTTGCGCCGGCCTTTACGCGTAGGTATAATGTAATCCTAATGTATCGACTTCGGTCAGATTATCGCAGTAGTCGGAAGGATTCGACGCTCAACGTTCGATATAATTATGAATTAAAGCGAATACTCGTACGTGTTGCACTGGGCGATACTATTTCCACACATTTTAGAGGATTACCGGTGTGTAGGTAACGATTTTACCACCCACCCGTTTTAAATTGAATAAAAAATGTTAAAGCTACATTTTCGTTCCAAAGTTTGACTATATTGAACAATCACTACTCTATGTGGTCATGGAAATACTCAAAATTTTACCAGCTGGTCCAACTACTTACACCTGTAAAGCATCCACAATCTGTCCCATTCGTCAGCTCAATATTCGATACATCCCCCGACACTAGAGGTCGCTAGTCTCCATACATCAAGTTTGCCTACTTATATGTATTTAACAGTAAATTAGTTCTGCTACTAGAAAAGTACTAAGCAATCAGAACTCGGCGATGCGATAAAATTTCAATAATAGTGACATAAACTTCCAAAATACAATTTTAAATTAGAGTTAAATATCACGAAATTTGAAGAAGTTCCAGCTATAAAATTTTCAGTCGTAACTTAAGACTTTGACTTGAATATAAAAACGCATATGTAACAAATAAATATGATAGAAGTTGCCTAAAATGTCTTACCAGGTCATTAAAGAAATAAAATAATATTTTTAATATTTGTCTAACTCTGGTATTCTAACATGACTCCTTATGTAATAAATAACTGCTTATACCACGTTTGATATAAATAAATGATTATACTTATGATGATTATGTCCTGGATTCACACCGAAGGTAGCAAAACAACTTAATCTCGGTTTACAAAAACAAAATTAAATCCAAACAACAAACCGAGTATTAAATAATAAATATAAATACCACATCAATTCTCTAGTCCCAAATTAAGCTAAAAGGCTTGTGTTATGGGTACTAGACAACGGATAAATATACTAAAATACTTTTTTTTGTAAATGATTACATATTATACATAGAAAACACCCAGACCAGTACAAACACACATGTTCATGCACACTTATGCTTGTACTGTGCGGGGATCGAACCCGCGACCCATGGTTTTAGAAGTCCGACTCGAGTCGAATTATTAAGTATTGTTTATGCTTGTCATTTTATAAAGTGTTAAATGTTATTGTTGTGCTAATTATAAAGTGTAAATATTTCCAGCGTTTTGCTGCAAATATTATTTTTGTGTCACATTGTATATGCGGTGTGGGCACCCTCGCCGCAACATTGCGGTCTGTGCCCCGGCTGTAGGAGGGACATAATTAAATTCACCACACCGCAGGTGCACAGAAACTGTTTCTTTGACTATGATTAGAAGCACACTGTTTTTCATACTATTAAGACTTTATCAAACAAAGTGCGGGACTGTAGTTCGGCTTGTTTATGGCAAGCTTGGTTACTACAGCTGTCAAGTCAACGGGATGCGATGCCAGTGGCTATGGGTGTTTTTTTGTATTGAACAAACACTGCGACACTGTCAAGTCCCTGATCGGCTCGTTGTTTGATACAGCTTTAATCAAACGATGTTTGTAACTGTATTGTAAATATTTAGGTAATATTCATTGGACGCGCAGTATGTATTCTTCGCTGGTCGCTATTTTCATTAAATATCGCATTCTTTAAAGAACTGAGTGTAAGCACTTAAGATATTACAAGTGTAGAGAGCTAATGCGGTAAATTTTTTTATAAAAATTTGAACCGCCTTCAAAAAGTCTTCAGCAAGGAATTTTACTACTGGCACCGACTTCAGAATAATTGATTTTAAAGGAGGTTGTTGTTTAATTTTTTGTTAAAAAAATATTTTAAACTTTTTATTAACCACGTATAAATCATTATTGCTATCACCGATTCAAAAAGATTTTTTCAAATCGGACCTCAAATGCCGATGTGCGGTAATATACATAAAAAATCGGGTCAAATTGAGAATCTCCTCTTATTTTCGACGTCGGTTAAAAAGAGGGTAATTTTCGTGTTACCTTTTGAATTTTGAATGTTAAGTATTGACAATTATAAGGTCGGTAGTTCGTTCACAAGGGAGACTACAACTAGAGGTGGGTCACTTATTCTATTGAAAAATCAATTTAACTGTAAAGAACGAAAAGATATTGTATCTCTCTCCATTGAGCGAACTATTGAATTTGCATGTGTTGAACTAGATCAATATTATTGTCATAAGCGTATATAGCCCGCCAGACGCTAATTACCAACTTTTTGAAGACACTATGGATAAAGTCTTATCAAAAGCATCAAAATCCAAAAAGAATTTAGTAGTATGCGGCGATTTTAATATAGACATATAAAAAAAAACACAAATTTCTATGAGATTTCTTAATCTCTTTGAATCGTATAACCTAAATAATGTTTTGAAGAACCTACCAGAGTAACTCCAGCAACGGCTACTTGCATAGATAATATTTTTTGTGATGTCAAAATAACAAATAAATCTATTTTACAATGTCTAAGCTCCGACCATAGAGGACAAAAGGTCACATTTCCGTCTGGTCCGGCCTTGAGCGTAGTAAATATAGTTTATAGACCAGTCACTGCAAACAGGATAAATAGATTTAAGGATAGGATTATTGATGGTGTGAAAACATTAATTCCAAACAGTAGTAGTAACGTAGACAACTTATACGAAGATCTTTTTAACTTAATTAAAAGCGAATTCGCATCAATTTTCACAAAAAAAAAGGTTAAGTCTAATCGGCTTACAAGTAAGTTTAATGAATGGGCTACACCAGGTATTTATAAAAGCAGGAACAAGTTATATGATCTGTATAGTATTAGAGAACATTCTCGGGACCCACATATTATAGAATGTGTTAAAAAATATTCAAAAATCTTTAAAAAAGTTTGTGCCCAAGCAAAGACGAATCACCTTCGTAGGATAGTTTCAGGTTCAAAAAATAAAGCCAAAGCTACCTGGAATATCATAAACAAAGAAACCGGTAAAGATAAAACAAAAGATCGTTCATATTCATTAAAAGACGGAGGTAAACTAGTTAAATCTGATGCAGAAGTAGCTAATATTTTTGAAAAGTTCTTTGCTAATATAGCACCATCTACTACTAAAGAACTTAACTCTTCTGCAGAACTGTCTGAATCCATTCTCAAATCCAATATTGATGAGTGTGATTCACCACTATACTTTAGATACGTAAGCACCGATGTAATTATGAACGCATTCAATGAAATAAATATGAAAAAAAAAAACAGACGATCTTTGGGGAATATCCGTATGTATCATTAAAACTATTATTGAATTCATAGCACCTCTTTTAGCGATCATTTTTAACAAATGTATTGATGAAGGAAAATTCCCAAATTTAATGAAATTTAGTAAAATAGTACCGTTATTTAAATCTGGTGATAAAAATAACCCCTCAAATTTTCGACCAATATCAATCTTACCGGTTCTAAGTAAAATTTTTGAAAAGATTATATTCAATCAGCTACTATTTCACTTCATATCAAACAATTTATTGCATAATAAACAATTTGGTTTTACAAAGGGTCGCAGTACTGCTGACGCTGGAGTCACTCTGTTGAAACATATATTTGATGCCTATGATAGTAAGCATGATGCTGTAGGAATTTTTTGTGACCTCTCTAAAGCGTTTGATTGTGTTGACCATGAGACCCTGTTGAAAAAACTACGCCATTATGGTGTATCAACTGATGCATGTAACTTATTTAATTCATATCTCACTGAGAGAACACAAAAGGTTTCTATCAATGGAGCAGAGTCTCCTGGAGCACCTCTCACTATGCGAGTGCCCCAGGGTTCGATATTGGGACCGTTACTGTTTCTGTTTCTGTGCTCGTGAGATAGTGTTATTTGCTGATGATACTTCACTACTTTTTAAAACTCCAAGGGGTAAAGAATCGTTTGACGATGTAAATGGTACTCTCTCGCGAGTACTTCATTGGTTCACCGTTAACAATTTATTGCTTAACGCGACCAAAACTAAATGCATTAAGTTTACAATGCCCAATGTCCGACAAGTTCCAACAAGAGTTGTTGTTAAGGATGAACAACTAGTTACTTCAAATACTGCAACTTTTTTGGGAATTACTTTGGATGATAAGCTCGAGTGGGGTCCTCATATCATGACCTTATCAAAGAGACTAAGCTCCGCTGCATACGCTGTAAGAAAGATAAGGTTTCTGACTGATGTTGAAACGGCAAGACTAGTTTATTTTAGTTATTTTCACAGTATCATGTCATACGTCATCTTACTATGGGGCTCAGCTGCAGATATAGAGACAATTTTCGTATTGCAGAAACGAGCCGTGCGGGCTATTTATAAACTTAAATCAAATGAAACACTTAGAGAATTGTTTAAAGAAGTTAAAATACTTACAGTTTACTCGCAATACATTTACGAAAACCTAATTTACGTTCGAAAAAACTTACACTTATTTCCTAAAAATAGCGATTTGCACAACTTCAACTCAAGACAAAAAAATAGGCTTGCCGTTCCACATTTTAGGCTTCATAAAGTTGGTCACTCATTTATGGGTAGATGTGTATCATTTTTTAATAAATTACCTGAAAATTTAATTTCATTGCCTTTAGATAAATTTAAAACAGTTGTAAAAGATGTATTAATGTCGAAAGGATATTTTGATGATTATCTGGGGGCACGGTAGTGCCCCCGCCAAGACGAGCCAAGCGAAGCGCACGGGCACTACCTACCTTTTCTCGAAGCGCTTCGTCGTTTTTTTGAACCCTCATAACTTGGGTTTGGATTATGCTAGATCAACAAAATTTTCGGGATATATTGTCAATAGCGGACTTATTGAACATATTAAGTTTTAATTACATTAGCTTTTATACTTCAGATTTTATTTATATCTAAAAAACGCTGATTTCGTCACTGACTCACTGATGATCATCAAAATTATTAAGGTATTTCCTAATGTCCTAGAAAGCTGAAATTTTGTATGTAAGCTAGTATTAGCACACAAACAACATAAAAATTATAAAACTTGTAACTTTCATCCCCCAACCACTTAAACTAGGGGATGGGAGTTTGTATGAGACCTGTAATTTTAAATTAAATTTTGATGACGCTAGAGGTCTAATCTAATAATCTAAAACTTGGTGCACCCAGATATATATATGTATAGGTACTCCAGGTTAAGAAAAAAAAGAAGAAAAAAAAATTACAAACAACTTACAAAAAGAAATGAAATCCCACCAAAAACATTTTCATGTAAAATGTTGCCAAGACGAGCCCATATGACTCGCACTGTCAAAAAGTTATCAGATCTCATGTAGAGCCAAGCTTCTAACACTACACGCCCTAACTCTACAAGGCCTAACTTCACAAACTCTACACCTTAGTCAAAATATGTGGCTTGGCCGTTCGTTACTACAAGAACTATTGTATAACACAAAAGTAATGAACAGTGAATTGATTTTTCACCTTACGCCGATGTGAATGTAGCGAAATGGCCAAGCCACATATTTTGACTAAGGTGTAGAGTTTGTGAAGTTAGGCCTTGTAGAGTTAGGGCGTGTAGTGTTAGAAGCTTGGCTCTACATGAGATCTGATAACTTTTTGACAGTGCGAGTCATATGGGCTCGTCTTGGCAACATTTTACATGAAAATGTTTTTGGTGGGATATAAATGACAAGGATATATGGAAATGTTTAAATGTAAACAATTACAATTATTGTAAATCAATTTTGAAAAGAGGCAATGGCAATAGTGACTGAGTTTTTTGCGCCGCTTCTTCTCAGCACTGGCACAAATTGTCCCGAAGCGGTGGTAGGATTAATTTATATGTTGGGACGTGTAAAAGTGCTAGTTGTTAGCCTACTTACAGAAATAAATGGATTTTATTGGATTTTAATTTTGCAGACTGCATTTTTAATATTTTTATTTTATAGAAAAAAAGATATGAGCTAAATAAAGGTTTATGCCTCGAATATAAATGAAATACCTTTTTTTTAATAAAAAAGTAGCTATTCGGAAAGCATCGTATTTTCATTTCAAAATCGCCAAGTAACTGATATGTTTAATTTATAGTGTTATCGTTTGACTCTGTTCTCTGCGTAATGGATTTATCTCGTAAATAAGCAAAGTGAAAAACTAACAAACGTCCTACTCGAAAGCCATTGGAAGTAAGCGCGTAATCATCCTGTATGGGCCATTTTGTACCGCAGTCCAGTTTATTGCTTTGGCCAAAGATTACCCTGTGCCATTAATCTGAATCTCAAACAATAAGATAGTGAAGTTATATCAACAGCAGCTAGATTGCCCTTCGCTATTGTATACTTTTATTTAAAAAAGAAGCTTATTTAAGCTAAATATTACATATACATTTTTAAGCACTTAGAACAGTTTTTGTGACTGATCCGCGCTTAACACTGTGATGCCCATTCAGAGCAGATTTTGGGAATGTCTCGCGGCTCAAATCACGTACCTTCGTCAAGACAGTTTATGGGACTGACCCGCACCTAACACCATGATGCCCCCTCAAAGTATTTTTTGGGACAATCTCGCAACTCAAATCACATAATTAGCTTCCATAAAGATAGTTTATGGGACTGACCCGCGCTTAACAACATGATACCACTCAAAGTAGTTTTTGAGACTATTTCGCGACTCAAACAACGTTTTTTACACCAAGACAGTTTATGGGACTGACCCGCGCCTAACACTATAATACCACTCAAATTAGTATTTGGGACTATCTCGTGCACAACAAAACAGTTTCAATATCATGGGGTGCTATGCTTAAGGAGGGTGGGTTGTTCGTATTATTATAATAGAATGCCAGATACAGGTAAGTACGTTTAATCATTAAATATTTCATGTTACTAAGCGGTTAAATAGTTCATTGTTGTACGTAGACTTGCTTTGACACTAAATATTGCAGATACTTCGTTGCAATTTTGATGGTGTTGTTCTTGAAGTCACTATTTCTTGACTCAAGGCTACAAGTCTAAACGAGTACTTACTAACCATAAATGCTCATATATTATCTTTCATGCACACAAAAGCATCGTAGGTAATATATATTTCTCACGCAAGTGATATAAATAATGTTACGAACGGGCAACCGTCATCAATATTGATTATTCCCAATCCGTGGATGGATGGTTTTATATCAATAAACGTTAACAGCACTGAGTATGCTAGATACATATGTCAGTTTGTGCTGAACTATTTCTGAACTATAATTATACTTTCACGCTGATCTAGTTTACATAATACGTATTCATGAGCTTACACTTGACGCGGACCGGCTTAATTCCGACCCAATGAGCAGTTTTATTGCAATTATGGAACAAATGGAAGGGCAGCACTGTAGTAAATACCTCTATTCGGCCTGAAAATTATGCGTCAACATTTGAATTTGATTAGGTAGGTAATTGTATAGAAACAAACAATAGGAAACCTTTCCAATTGCTCCAAAGAACTCTTCATTGTATCGAAAACAATATAAAAAGAAATCCATTGGGATAATCCGATAAATTTCTTAATAAACACAATAATCAGGCATTTGAAATTTGTGTTAACATTCCCTCCTGAAAATGCACGAAAGAAATGTGATAAAAATTTGCCAATTTATTCTTATAAAAGTCGGACTCTGAGAAATGGAACGATAATGAGGCTAACGAGGGGATCACGTTATATAAAGGAATTTATTTTTTCTACGTCCCTTTTACGGGATGATTGTTTTCACACCCAATAAGAAAAATGGGACATAATTTATTTACAGTGTCAAACGAAAAAGCTTTTCTTGTGTAGACCTACGTTCCTTACGGGCTAGTTGGCGTGTACGAAATTCTTTTCATTTCACTTTACAGTTTTCTTTGAGACGTACTCGTATCTCCAGCAAAACATTTTGTTCACCCTTAAGAACAAAGCTCCGCTTTTATCAGGAGACTGCCATTCTTGGCAGATTGCTACAAAGGCTTCAGTTTGTAGGCTGGATTGCCCAGATAAACATATTTGTAGTAGTTTATCAACCTATACTTGCAATAAAAATAGCGAATGTCTATGACCCAGGAGACAGAGTGCTTCGTTACTTTTATTACTTCGCAAATAATAAAACGCGAAAGCATGCGGGAAAAGTGCCTTAATTACTTTTTCATTTCGTTGAAAATAAAAGTGAAAACAATTAGAATGAATTTTACTTTTTGTTTTTACATACACTCACCAACTATTTGTGAACTAACTATTTTAAATGGGACGTAAAAAGGTTACACGGATCTGAGTTATAACAAAGACGTTATGACGTAAATCCAATCCATTGCGAATATAACTTCCATTCCTTAGAACCATATTCTTTCCATACGTGCTAGTGACTGATAGCATATCCTATTTTTTTCAAAAAGTATTTATACATAGTTAAACTGAGTATTATATTTTTACTTCCATGTATTACACATGCTCGACAAATAAATACATTATCCCCTTGCGGACGTCAGCTACAAGTTACAACACGAGGACTAGAGTGACAGCGAATAATGTTTAATCAAAGACTTCTTAATTCACCAGCTAGTAAGTTTATTTCGCACCAAAGATAAAAACGATTGTCGGGTTTGTGGTTCTTTCACGACGTTCTCTGTTGGCGCATTTTCTTAATGAAACGAATATAAACTCGGCGCCTTATTCGCTTTTGTCGCCGAAACAACTACTCGCTCAAGAATTCAATTCGAAACAGTAAATGCAAGCCATAAGGTTAAAGTTTTAATTGAGATGGATCAGTGCAATCAGTTGAGCTGATTTTAATGCTCAGTGTTCCAGAAACTTCTTGATAGGATTTTCTTAAAGTTCAACAAGATAATGATACTGCGACATTGTAGTGGAGTGTGGCGGTGTATTCATGAGTAAGTAACATACTTAGCTATGGGTTTTACGTCATGTGTATGGTCGGTTTGCAATAAAATTAGCCGATTTGCATTAAACATAACATAAACTAATGATTGTCAACAAAAGTGACAAAGCTACTATCAGACGTACCTAATTGTGTGTGATATTTTTTTAATACACATCGTAAAAACTTCATTTTATTTTGTAGAAACTTATATTGTAGCCTAACACATAATTTAAAATTTCACAACTCATTAGACATTAAGTTCATCATTCGATCTTTAACGTCGCTAAAAGAATGTCATTGTCATGCCTGCGCTTACATGCGCACCACATTTTGTCCGGAACAAAACCATAAATGTTGGAAATTCTACTTCTCTATCTCGAGATAATGAACCGCAGTATAAATAACTAATGATGCTCTAAAGGAGCCGTCAGTGAACATTATCTTCTAAGATACAACTTTGATTGCATCCATTTAACTCCTACCAACTTTACTGGTCGAATATTCTCGCATTTGCGAGGTGTGACGTCAAACGGAGAACATGTTTTGGCAAGACGAGGGTACAGTTACAATTACATACTCAAGAAGTCACCAGAAGGTAAGCTATTATTAGTAATACTTATTCAAATAAACTGTCATAATAAAGTCTGCCTTAAAATATAAAACATCAGAACAAGTATTAATTGAATATAACAATATAATTCTGAATTGGCTAGACGACACCACCAATCGTTGACATACTTTTTATTATCTGTCTAAACGGTCTGCCTCCATAGATTTCGTATGGTAATAAATGATTGTGACGTCACGGACATGTGTCAGAAATCGGAGTCAATTGACCGAATATTAGGTCCTTACCTATGAAATTGGCGTTTTGTATGGGAGGAACAAAAAGTCGAATTTTTTTTATATAGCATATTTATTTAATCAAAGTATGAGCCATTGTAATCTATGCACTTTTGCCATCTCATAGGTAGTTCATTGATCCCTTTACTAAAAAAACCATTCGAACGGGAATCAATAAAATCTTTGAAGGCGACTTGGACTGCCCCATCTGAGTTGAACTTTTTCCCTTGCAAGAAGTTATCCAAATTTCGAAAAAAATGGTAATCTGTTGGAGCAAGGTCCGGGGAGTACGGTGGATGCCTTAGAGATTCCAATTGAAGTTCTTCTAATTTGCTAGCCGTCTGTTGTGCAGTGTGTGGTCTAGCGTTGTCGTGAAGCAGCAGTGGCGTAGAGCGATTGACCAGCCTTGGTTGTTTAGCAACTAGCTTTTCCATCATGGTTTGCAATTGCTGACAATAGATATCTGCCGTAATCGTCTGGCCAGATTTGAGAAAACTGTAATGAACGACACCGGCGCTAGTCCACCAAACGCTTACAAGTAACTTTTTATTGGTCAATTTTCGCTTGGAGCAGGCTTTGGCTGGCTTGCCAGGGTCCAGCCATTGCGATGAGCGCTTCCGATTATCGTAGAGAATCCACTTTTCATCACAGGTAATGATTCGATTTAAAATCCCTTCGTTATTGTGCCGGTCAAGTAATGTAACGCAGCAGTTGACGCGCGTTTGCCGGTTTGCTTCACTCAATTCGTGAGGAACCCACCTTTCAAGTTTTTTAATCTTCCCAATTTGCTTCAAGTGGATTAAAACAGTTTTATCACTAACGCCAAAGCCTGCAGCTAACTCGGACGTGGTTTGCGATGGATCCGCTTCCACAATAGCCTTCAATTCTTCATTATCAACTTGGGTCTCCGGCCGTCCACGGGGCTTGTTTTGCAGGTCGAAATTTCCAGAACGAAAACGTTGGAACCAAAAACGCACTGTGTTTTCTTTTGCGACACAACCGCCATACACATCATTAACCCTTCGAGCCGTTTCCGCAGCACTGGTGCCACGGTGGAACTCGTACTCGTAAATAACGCGATATTTCAAATTTTCCATTTTGTAAATTGAGCGATGCAAACAGAAAAAAGATAAGTAAAAAAACAAATGAATGACGGTTTACGAAACACAACTACATGTGGAAATAGCTGTATAAATTTGAATTTCGAATTCCTAACCAAATAGGAAAAATTTGTGATCAAAGTGGCCAGTACGACAAAACGCCAATTTCATATGTAAGGACCTAATATTTATTGCGTTTTGTGTGTTTAAAAATTGGTTTCTACAGCTTTTTTGAAATATATTGGTTGTATTAACTTCATAGGGGCTATGTTTTTTAAACACCATGTTCTTGACAATATTTAAGATAGGTGTCATCGTCCCAATTCTAATCCAGATACAGCGAGCAGGTATAGTTTGATGTTGTCACAATGGTTGTCAAAGTTCCGCAATAAAAGAGAAATGCGTGTTTGGTCAGCTAGTTCCTCCAGCAGATAACGATGGAATTGAAGTTGAAAATTGAGTTTCACTAGTTCCAATAAAAGCAAAAGCACGTTGACATTTTAATAAAGCCTCAATGTTGAATGCTAGACGCAGTTTTCAAATGCACCCATTTCAGGCGCTTTTATGATTGAAGTTTTTGGGACGACATTTTAATTAAAAATATAGGTAAAGTATTATGTCATAATATTTGCTTGGTATAGCTGCAAATTTGTGTCGTATTTATGTTGTAAGCGTTCAATGCCAAAAAAGCATTACCCTTGCACTAGCACTTCAAAATATTTCTCTAGGTGACTAAAAAAATGCTTTAGGAAATCGGAACCTGAAAGCAGAGCATTAAAAAAGCATCAGCATTCAACTGCTGGCGAATTAATCAGTTCAATCCAACCAGTAATACTTACATTTCGATGAGACTCGATTTCATTTATGTCGCCAGCTTTTCGGTTTTATAAACGCCCTCTCATGCTTTCAAGGACTCTCAGAATTGAATCCAAAAACCCTCAAAAAGCTATTGATAAAACGCGTCGAGGCGCTCGCTTAAAGAAAGTCTGCCGTTTGTTAGCCGGCGTCGAAAGGAGAAGCAATTAGCTAGAATGCAAATAGCAAAATGTATTGTAGAGTTAGGTATTTGCACACGAAGCGGGGGTGGCCGGGGCCCGTGGTTCCGTACCCGTTCAAACTTCCATCGTTAAGCTGAAAAACCATTCGTACTCACACTAATTCCGCTCGAGGACAAAGTGGTCTTTTTCCATTGATCCGCCGGAGCGTTAGCCATGTTGTATTTAAAAGGAAAGTGTTGTTTGGCTACTTCTGCTTAGATTGCTAAAACACACATGTACGGCGGATGTGGAGCATTTGTTTATTCATTTTGTCTTGTGCAACCGTATGGAAGGGAAGTGGGAAGTGCACTTACTCAGGTGTAATAAGAATTTTTTACTTAACATAAATTTATGATACAAAAATAAAGTTTGAGCCCAGTCGGCTGCCCTAGAAAATTCTCTAGACGCCCGAGTGAGCTACTACATGGCTTAGATGGGCAAGCTCAGATAATGGCTAGCCCGACCACTACTGTTAAATTGTTAATAGCCCGTTACCAAAGTAGAATAGACTATCGCATTTTGTAGGTGAGGCCATTTATTGTGCGCGCACGATCGCTTACATTAGCATCACTATCGCACTATCGCCTTAACCCTGTTAACAATTCATTTGTTTTCAAGGAAATCGTTTCCTCCAAAGCGTTCAGGGGAAGAGGCCATTCCGATTTACGCAATGCCATTTGGAGAAATTGTCTAATTAACCTGCCTATTGAACGATTTATTACGCGACCCGAGGCTTCGAGTAATTCCGCTGCCTTTATTGAGTGTGGTGTAGGAATAATTCACCACTGCGGCGAGCACTTCAGACTCCAGATCCCAGACGGTACATAGTTTTAGGCAAGGCCATTGTTTAACGGGACGTTGCGGTGGCAGTTATCACATAAACAGACTTAAAAAATTGAATCCGTGCCAGGGGAATGGCATTGTCAATATAATGTGGAATACTTTGTTCACTGCGCATGGTTTTAGTCCGGCTTTTACCGCGCAATAAACTAATTCTTCCTTTCTTTCCTTTATTTGAATTTTAAAAGTAATTAAGAAAAGTCAACGGTGTTGTCTTTGCGTTATATTTATTATAGGAAATTTAAAATAAAAACCAGTCAAGTTAGATGAAGATATTAAAATGAAGACATATTTAGTTTTAATGGAAATCGTTCAGTAAATAATTAAACTGATAGTAGGTACAACGTAGTCTATTAAATTTTAATTAGTACCAAACGTCTCGTAGCCGTAGCAACTCGTAGCTTCTACGAAAGATCTTCCAAACTACACCGTAGCGCTTTGACGTCAAGAGCAAAAGCGTAACGTACTCAAGAGACTGTTATAATTAATATATCATTTTATAAATGAGTTTAACGAGTGAGTGGGCAAACAAACTTGTCTTTTGCTGAACTCGTTTAAGTGAAATAAACTTAAATACTTGAAGTAGAAGTTTATTCACAGTGCATAGGTACGTATATTTAGTTGCGTAGTGGGTATATTTGAAGTCCAGCTAAATTAAGCTTAATTTTCATATAAATCGTCTATACCTAGAGCTTACACAACAACAGCAGTCAGACATGCGCGACAATTCAAAAGTAGCATCACTGGCACTTTAAAAAAGTCTCGAAAAACTGAGATAGGGATCCATAAGTAACTTAATAGATTGCTGCGAAATACCCACTAAATAAGAGCTTACAGAACAAATTCGAGTAATCATTACCTCTCACTGAACTGCATTTTTCCTCGTGGGGCACCAGTCAGAGATCTAGCTAATGAAACTCATCCCTAGTAATAATCGTCATGTCTGTCTTGGCACGTATCACATATGACGAGGGATCCCAACCAGAAACCCCGAAATAAAAGTGTCGTGCTACATTGGAATTACTCTTGCCTCGTGTATCTTTCCTTTCATCGTCACGTGAAAAGCGGCTTACCAAATATTAAAAGCTGACAACGTTTTTAATATACTTCAAACCTTATAAAAGGTATGAGTGATTAATTCTATGAAGCCACGCGTTTTGGGCTAATGAAATGTTAGGGTGATATTATATTCTTACGATAAAAACTTTGTGCTTCTTTTACAAAGATTTCGATTTTATTCTCGCTTCTTCTTGTGGTTATTTAGTCAAAAAATAAGTCAAACATTAATAAGTCAAAAGAAAGCTCTGTCGTAAAACTCTTCTAGATGAAAAACATTTTTGTTGATAGACAAATTGAACAGCGAGTTAACCCGAAATTGACGATAGCGCTTCGTGTATACTATGAACAGTAACCAAAGGCGACTTACTGTGCTATCACTGGCAAGGCACATTTTCACTGAAGTAGAGAGAATTTTTTCGCGCTCCCTGTTTAATCGATAATAATCAGTCAGACTGTTTTCAGTTTATTTTGCTTTATTATTTATTTAAGCTTTATTGCACAACAATACTTTGTACAAAAGGTAGACTTAACGTCGTAGGGCATTCTCTACCAGTCATACCTTTGGGCTAAGCAGAAATGTTTAGTGGGCAGTGCGACAAAACAAATAAAAGAGAAAACGAAAAAAAAGAACAATATGACACATAAGATAAAATATTATATATATATATATATATATGATAACATATTTAAAAAAAAACACATAATATATACAAATATACACTAAATAAATAAATGAATTTGACGAACTGTTAAAGAAAGATCTATAATGACGGTTGCGATAAAGTAAGATAGTGGGTGCGAATGAGTCTCTTGAATGATGATTTGCTGGGAGCCTGTTTTATATTTTCGGGAAGAGCATTCCAGAGCCTGATGGCCTGAATGTGGAAGGAGTTGGCTTGAAAATTGGTGCGGTGAAGTGAAAAGGCCAAGGTCAATTTATTAGAGGAACGGAGTTGACGCGAATGTGTCGAACTGAGAAGTGAAAATCGAGATTTGAGATAAGAGGGGAAATTGGGATTGTTAAGTATGGAGAAAGTACTCAAAAGAATTCTAATATTACGTCGAAGCGGGTGAGGAAGCCAAGCAAGCTGTGAGCGAAAAGCGGAAATATGATCGTATTTACGAAGGCAGAAAATGAAACGAATGCCGCAGTTGATCAGGCGGTCCAGCTTGTTTACAAGGGCTTGATTAAGGTCAGGGTAGCACACATCAGCATAATCAATGAGAGGAAGAATAAGGGATTGGATTAAGGAAATTTTGGTCTTGACAGGAAGGAAGTGTTTATATCTGCACAGAGAACGCAGTGTGCCCATAACTTTCCGACTAACTTCTGCCACATGGACAGACCAACTGAGAGTTTGATCCATGTGAAGTCCAAGATTTTTAACGCTCGTACAGAACGGAATATTGACCCCGTTGAAGCGAACTGGAGGAACGGAAGAATAAACAAGCATTCGCCGCTGACCGCCGATGATAATTGCTTGACATTTCGACGGGTTTACTGCAACACCAAAACGATTCGACCAGGCAAGTATCTGGTTCAAGTCGTTATTAACTTTGTGAACAGCTTGACTAACTTCACTGACACAGCATTGCTCGTAAAGCTGAAGGTCGTCAGCATACAGATGGTAAGAACAGCCAATGTCGCGAGGGATGGAGTTGATGAAGATGGAGAAGACTAATGGAGACAGAATGCCGCCCTGGGGTACACCAGCAAGTAAGTCACACCAGTTGGAGACAGTCTTGTCTACACGCACAGCCTGCTGACGACCCCGCAGATAGGCGGCAAACCATTCCTAAACTTGTGAGGATATCTTGGAGTGAGCTAATAGATCGAGAAAGATACTATGGTCGACAGCATTGAAGGCGTTGGAAAAGTCAATAAGGACAAGTACAGTGACCTTACCGTATTCCATACCTTCACGGATGTCTTCAGTGACCTTAAGTAGAGCAGTGCAGGTACTGTGGCCAGGTCGAAAGCCAGATTGAAATTGGGACAGAAGATTGTTAGAAAGAAAGAATTTTGAAATTTGGGAGTGAACAACAGCTTCCAGTACCTTTGAAAGAAAAGGGAGTATAGAAATTGGTCTGAAATTAGTTGGCAAGACAGGATTTGTGATTTTGGGTAGCGGAATGACGTAGGCTTTACGCCATACGTCAGGATATGATCCAGAGCTGAGGGAGAAGTTGATAATGTGAATGTGGGTTATGTACGGTAAGACTTGGTTTAAAAACCATGATAATCATGGCCCGACTAATAACATCAAAACCAACAGCTCCAGACTTAATCGACAGAATACATTTCCTGACCACATCAGATGACACCTGGGAAAAAGAAAGAGGCTCAACCTGAGGAGAAGAGTAAGAAGAAATTTCATGGATCGTGCTGGATTTGATACCTGGGTCTAAAATGGGAGTAGAAGAAAAATGAATAAATATTCATGATTTAAATAAATCATCAGGTGAGAGAGAAGGTGGGAGAGGGAGATTAGCATTTTTCTTGCCAATGCCCAAGGTACCAAGAAACTTCCACACGTCTGCTGGGGAAGAGTCAGAAATGTTGTCATGTATATACCGGCGTTTGGCTTATCTCACCATCCGATTGCAGCGGTTCTTGGCATCCTTAAAGTTTCTCCAGTTCGTCTCAGACCGATCCTTTTTAAATTTCCGAAATTCACGGTTACGCCGTGTCTGTGTATTAAGATAGGATTTTGCCTTTTTATACATTCAACATTATCTGCAATCATTAAAATCCGGAAGCTTCGCCAAGTTTCCTTGTTCAGCTTGCGATCATGTATTAGAATATCGTGTGGTAGGTAAGTAAGTACTCGGAAAATGAAAGTTATTGGAGTTTCAAGTTGCTCCGGCTTGTTTCATCGCGATAGCTTAGAGCGGACGAAGTTGCGACCGTATCGTTGCAAAAATTGTACAAAACGAAGGAAACAATAAATTGCCATCGTACTTCCCTCTCTCGTTTCTGACTTTTACAAATCCATTTTCGCAGATACAGAAGACAGTCCAAAGTGGAATTCTCATTAAAATTTATAGTGTGTAGTGCTATTCCAATAATCTCAATGGAGGTGAGTCGCAATCATTTGGATTCTTCCAGAAATGAATCGCGGACGTGGCTCAACACTGAAATAGATTTGTAAACGATAGTTACAATTGATGTGTTATCGCAGGCTTTTAGTTGGAACCGTCGCAATGTGTGTATACGGCATGCAAAATATTGAAAGGGTATTCCATTTTGATTGACAACTTAGATCAAACCAAAAAGAGGAGATATGGTATCAGCGAGTCGCATGTGGTCCTCCTAAACCGAGTCAAATGGACCTGCTCCGCTCCTAGTCGTCGGCGTAACTTCGAGTTGTTTACACGTGCGTGCGTGTGTATGTAGCTGTGGATGCATGCCCATTTTCAAGTTGACGATTGTAAAGACGTACCGTATCTTCTTCTATTTGGTTTGATCTAAGGTTGACAAATTATCACAACTCAACTTTCTAGTGAAGTAAAGATTGACCTGTCTGGTTACATAATATGTCAGCATTATCTTTTGCGGTTATTTTCAAAATCTTGTAGTTAATTTAACCACGGTGTTTCTTCTAAGTAAGCTTAGTTATCATTTTAATTGAAGATAAACTGAAATGACGCTAAAATCTTAATAGCTGTTGAAGCTGAGCACTACAAAATTACAAAATATCTCGTATGAGGTAAAAATGTGGTCGTGTTGCGCAGTAATTTCCCATTTTCGTAGTAAGAGAATGTAAAAAATGTTATCCTATTTTCGTCGTACATTTAAGGTAAGAAAAATATTGCACACGAACAAAAAACGTATTATGTGTCGACATTACGTTTGTTACTTATCTTACCCATTGTAAAAGCAAGTACGCTATTTACCTTATGCAAAAAAATAATGTTTTTTGCCAGCCTCGGTGCTTCATTTCAGAACTTTGTTACAATACATTAGCGAAAAATTACAAAGCTTCATCTCAATCTCCTATTTCTGCTTAGACATTGTTGTTTTCAAGCGATTCCTTTATTAGCCATTATGTCAATTTCATTCCTTGGTTATTTGGCGGAATAATGTTTGTGCGTGAGTAATAATTTATCTATGCATGCGTGAGATAACAGACATCTTAGAATTGATTACAGCGTATCCTAAGTGCTTATTATATCTGAATAGTGTGACATATATGATATCTGTGTACGAGTACATACGTTGACATAAAGAGCTTAGTCTAGAAATGCATGGTATTTGGGCACTTGGGCAAAGTTATTTCATTTTTGTCAGTGCTTGACGACTCTTATCTTGGGCTTTACTTACTGTTGACCAGTAAGTAAAGCCCAAGACTAAAAGTTATAACCTCACTGGATCGTCTGAAACTGGCGTTTAGCTTTGTTTTTATCAGCTTAATAAAATAAAGCTTTTGTAGGTAGAAATTATTTAATTCAGGTAGCAAATACTAGGAACTTGTTTTAAGAAATAAGAGACTGTAAATAGCGATACAAGACAAAGTTTTTCCACTGGAAAAACTTTGTTCTGTACCTACCTCCAACGCAACCGAATGTTTCATGCTTAATTTTTCAATAATGCAATTGTACACCCTATTTTTTCTTAAAAGTAGAACTTGACAGTAGAATGGTAAAATCTTGCCTATGAGTACCACCAAATGAATTCGGAATAAACTTTCGTTCAGTGGCCAGCACGTCAGGACACCCATTATTGTTGCAAAAGCGCCATTAGATATTACAAACGCATAAGATACCTCAGTGTTTACTGCGACGTGCTGTTGATTGTACATTTTATTCTTCAAACTGAATCGGGAGCGTTAGCAAAAGCGATTTGTACTCGTTTGTCGGCAGAATATCATTTCAAAGCAATTTATCAAAACGCTTCGGTTTCGCCGCTTTAAATATCATATTAATAGTTCGTTAAGACGAAAGCGGCGCGGTTATTACGGAAGGCTAATATTGCGTAAATATTCATGGCTTTGTTCCAATCCCATTTTGTAAGAAAACGAATGGTAAACCACTGTGATTACAATGGTAGGTAATCTATAAATAGAACTGTTCACTTTGTATTCAAAATTAAGTTTTTCGTACGTCTAAACTACTACATTACAACTCGTTTTGACAAAAATGGACCAGTTTTGGGTTGAGTCCAAGCCAATGATCTGTGGAATTGAAAGGAACTTGTAAGTATTCTATTCGCTGCATTTTCCTTTGTGATTGCTCAGCGGACATACAATTCGTTTTCGAATGAATCTCCTTCCTGCTTCATTATATAAATCTTATTGCCAACCAGCATCCATCGTTTAGTTTATCCGGTATAAAAGGCAAAGGTGGTAAAGTAGGAAATTGAAATTCAGTCTCAAACCGATTTCAATCATCCTGCTCTAGAGATCGTTTAAATTCTTTCTGTTACTATAAAAAAAGTCAATAAAAAGGAGATGTATTAAAGCGATTCCATCAGTATTGCTGTTAATTTTTAAGGATATTATTTGTGTGAGTACGATAGGAATAGCTTATGGTTACTACGTTAAACAATATGTGAAAAAACTGACACTTGTCTATCTGGTCCGGGATACTTCACAAGAGTAGGTATACATATATCCCAATCACATGGCTATCCCTTTCTTACGCGGAGGAAATGCGTTACGCATACTTACGACCCTGGGGACGATATTTTGTAGGTTATGTGAGACTCCTTGAAGAACGGCGACTACCCATCACTAATCTCAAGTATACCCTCTAAAGCTCCCACTACAGAACAGCGGAGAGTCGCTTGTCGCATGCGCTCCGTTGTCCTATCTCTGACCGTATATTACTAAAAAAGGCAGCAATTACCGTGAGAACTTTACTCACTACCATAAAAAGTCTAGGGTGTCCTGACAGGTCGGATACACCGGCCTATCCTCATCTATCTCCGAGCCCGGAATGACAAAGAGGCGGCCATTACCGCGCGCCTCGGAATTGCAGCCCCGACAAAGGAATAGCTGTCTCATGTCTATTCAATTACCGAGAAGGTCGGACTAATATAATTTGTAGCCTATATTGACCTAAGCACTATTTATTTGTTTAAGTCTAATGACTGTGTCTTCGAGGGTGATAAGATTAAATAGCGAGTCTGGCACTTTACCATCGGAACGTATCAATCGGAGATTGCTTTTCGTGTTTAGGTAGGTACTATGTTTAGGAATAAATAGGTATACTTCGTATGATTTATACTAAGGCATATAACACACTTTGTTTTGGCCACGACATTCAGGATTATGTAATAAAACATCTAGATAGTAGAACGAACTCTGAAGGAAAGTATAATAAAAGAATAAAAGTAGTTCTTAGTGCATAGAACCTACATGAAGGATGTGCTGATGGTGTTGACATAGTACCTATTGATTACTTAATCGCTTTACAAGTATTACGAGGCATTCGCTGTTTAAACTTGGAACTTACCCTCGGGAATCAAACAGCTTGAACTAACAGAAAGAGTTTAATGGGCTTTAATGACTTAATACTAGTTCAGGCCGGCCAAAGTATTTACGTTACTCTTGCGTGAGGAATGTACCTGCCTACTGAATGTACTGACTGTAAGTTTGAATCAACTAGGAAACCCTCATTTTCAATCAAAATATTACCCAATTAAAAATCATTAATAGAAAACTATGAACACGCCCTGTTATTAAACGATGCAATCACTCTTAATACTTTCGTTGAATAATATTGTCTAAGTCCTCGTTGTACTTCGATTCGGGAGGGAGTGAACACTAAATTGTCAGAGGGCAGTTACTTCCGATATCGGGCCGTTACAAGAACATGTCACAACTTCACAACACAACGCAAAGGCAGCTTCTCCGCCTCTCGGAAGTTTCAGGCCGATTGAGCGAGAATCGAATCACAATCGATGAATGGACTTTTCGGAAATGAATTTTCCGAGTTTTCCAAGTTTTCGAAAAAGTCGGACAGTAAGGCTTTGAGCTGTTTTGGCCACAATGCATGTCAGCAGTTGGCCCTCGAAAACGAGGGATCCATACAGCTACTGTATTTACAACGCAACTTAATATCGTCGTCGTTGTAATGGAAAATAGTTTAGCGAATGGAAAGGAGTACCTGCACAAAAGGTATTCGGAATGTTTTTATATCTTTCACATGGCATTTTTGGTCGAAAAGAGGCTTTTTCTTGACACTTGACTCTCTGAACGAATTACAGCATAATTTTTAGTGCCTAGTAGCCACTGTCATGGTGATAAAGATTTATTTATTTATTATTCATTAATTTTTGGGAAACATACATAACATTTCATAACAAAATAGGGATTTAAAATAACACATAAACCAATTAAGTTTTCTCAGCTTAAATAATACATAGAGTAAACCAATTAGTTTAATTTAAGATGGTTTTGTTGAAACCATAGGTTGAAGAGGTTAAAAAAAATTGGGCAGGAAATGTGAACAATAGCCTTTTGGGCGTACACGGGACGTGCGCTTGGCATGGCTTGTCACGATTGATTCTACCGGATGCCTCAATTATTTAGGGCTCGTAGAATGACACTGCTGGGTCCGTACGTCAAAGTTCACATCATTTATGTATATATGGAACGTGACGATATCAGCTATATCTCTATGTTCTGCACTAAACTCAATTTATATAAATAAGCATCTCTCACTTCACTTGAAAGAAAACGCAATATGAACAAATATTATGTTTCACTTTAAACTTTACGTTGAAAATAGTGAAAAATAATTATCTATAACTTTCAGACTGCTTCCGAGAAAACTTCTGGCTGATTCAGCGTAAAATACTCATCTAATAGTTATTTAATTTTACAAGGATCGGCAGCTCTGGTTTCACAAGTGTTACATTATATTCACAGTAATTTAAGCACTGAAAATGTAAGATATTTCATCAAACTAGTTTGGCAACGTTTAATCTCAATGAGGAACTTACCAAAAATTATGTGCTACGCAGACGTCAGGTTCAGAAACCAAATCTTTTAATTTTAATACTTATATCCAAACCCCGGCGTTTCCGGACCAGAATACATTTTTATATTTGATTGCGAAATCCTTGCCTGCCCGCCTTATCTTGGATTTATGTATTGGGGCTCGTAAAAATCTCTTAAACTAAATTCATATAGGTTTAAATTTCACCTCGCAAGTGAGATGTTGTATTCACTTCTCATTTTGAATTTAATATTAGTTTTCGTGGAAGCAGAACCGAAGAAGGACGATTCCGATGTGGATGATAATCCAGCAGATTTGGGAGGGAAACTTGTATCTGAATTGCAAAATGATAAAAATTTAGATTTGCCCGAGGATGAGGAATATGAGGACCTAAGAGCAGAGTTGCTTGCTTATCACACCGCTCTAGCCTCTCTTACTTCTGATATGGACGGTCGTAGTGAGTGCTCTATTCAGATTTCTTATTATTTACATTTTTATCTTAAAAACTAGGCCTTAGCTATAAAATCGTATGATTATTGATTGCCAGATGTATTTTAACAAAGAACCAGTTTTTACCGCCGTGTTATTATCATCCTTGTAAGAAAAGTAAATCTTGAAGATTATATATTAATATTTTGTTTTTGAAAAGTTCCTACCAATCTGTTAAATCGTTTTTCAAGACGTACCCTTCCAAGGTTGTGAAATTGCCGTCGTAAACCTTGTTTCGTCGGGTGCTAATAAATAGAAGTCACGCACCCATCATTTCCACAAGCGAGATCCGAAATAAATTCGTGTTTTGTTCACAGGGTCGTTGATAAGCACACCTTGCTGGCGACTTGGCGGGATTTGCGTCCACCACAACCTTTGCCCGGGGTTCAAGTCTCTTAGCGAAGTCCCGGGGTGCAAGGATAAGCTAAAGGTATGCTGCTTTGTCTGGAACCAGTTCAACGTAAGAGACTTCAGACACGAAGGCATCTACCCGATAGCTATGCCGTGGTCGCACTCTCAAGATTTCGGTGGGAAGGGAATCCGAAAGGTAGATAGCGAAACAGAAGAGCTGGAGTCCAAGCCAGCTAAGACGCAAGATTTAGATGAAAAGGAAAATGTGGACATAGAAACGGATGAGATGGACACCAAACTAGCTATGAAGATGCAAAAATCAAAGAAGAAGCAGAAACCACTGTTGAGAACCGGCAACAACAAGCAAAAGAAAGTCGTGTACATACTAAAAGTGAATAAATGAACTTTGAAGACTGAGTACCTACTGTTTTAATTATGACGCTTATCAAGTTTCATTTTATACGCAAAATAAATGAAAAACAATAACTATAAAAACAGATGAACATGATTGAAATGCATCCATAGAGTTCAGTACATACTTTTTAAATGCTCTCTCCAAAATACGCGTGCCATGTGGAGTCTCGTGATAATCTTTGTTTTAAAATTTTCGACTGTACAAATGGATTCCCATGAATTGCATGGATTTAAAGATGTGTTCTTACCGGGGCAGCCGGGTGGAAAAGTTTCTCTTGGTTTGTTTCACTAATCGTAGAACTTATTGCATATTAACTTACCCTTACATAATGTAAAGACACAAATTATGTGCGTTTTATATTTGACTTTTTTTCTGACTGGTTCCGTTAAAATAATAATAAAAATACTTGGCGCGAAATTTACATTTCCTAAAAGCATTGGAGCCGACTGATTGGTAATATTACTGCTTCGTTTCTTTTCTTTAATAGCAACGTTTATGAAGCAGTAAAACACTAAACCATTGAGCTTTTCCATTTGTTAAACTCATAAAATACTGGCCATTTATAAAAAATAACGTTAATCGTTATAATTTGGCAGGGTCAATGAGGTCCACCTGCTGGGCGCGCGGCGGAATCTGCATCGACATCAGATACTGCACGAACTTCGTGTTTGACACCTCAGTCGCCGGTTGCACTAAGAGGTACCAAGTGTGTTGCAAGGTCTGGAAATTTGGACCACCCACGATAGGACCAAATAGGAAAAGCACAGAGATACTAGTCTTCTCGTCGAGCATGACAGAACTCGAAAAAGACTCAATCCGACAACTCGCAGTGAGGAACGCCGATCTGTTGCACCGTTTAGTTACTTGAGCAAATGAACCTCTATTGTGCTCACTCAATTTTTTTGTACGATAGACGCAAAACATGATGTTTTCTTACATTTTAAGATCAAAATTAACTAAACCATAAAATCCAAGTTCATACGACATTTAAAATGTTTTATTCAACTACCTTTACACAATCCAATCGTATGTAAATCCGAATGCAAAGTCACGGAACTATGAAATTGCGGCCGGATTATGAATGAATTTTGTATAAGATCTTGCAATTGAAACCATACACACAAATAGACTTAGCTTGATATGATATTATGCGCAATTTTGAGCTTACCTACATGATCAGCTGCACGTATACGTAATTAAACAAAGTATCCGCGTATAATCTTCATTCTTCGTCTTCTGCTCTTCATATCGTCATGACCGAGATTGTTATACCTATTCAATTCCATGTCTGAATCATTTGTCTTAAATCAATAAGGCCCTTCTGTTGTTCTTAAAATAGAAACCGACGTCAAGCATACGTAATTGTGTTCAATGTATATTTGAACTTGTGCTACAGCTCAAAGAACAATGAGAAGTTGTTAAAACACGTTAATAGCTAAAACTTGAGACTTAGGTTCTGCGCCAAAACTTTATAATCCGTTAATCAAGTCAAATCTTTCTTACTGTGATTAAATGTGTGAAAATCTAAAATGTTAGTATTTCTTTCCATACAGCTTGTAACTAGGCCTTTTTGTTGACCTCTAGGCACAGATTACTAAATAGTTACTACGTAACAGATAAATCACTCCATAGAAAAATTTCGATACCTACAGCGTTAATAAACTACTTTTTCTGCCGCGTACAATAATGCACCTGCAGCTCTGAGTATAAAGTCACTATTGCTTTGCAGCTGCGCGAGACCACGTGACGTGAGACCGAGTGACAATCGAACTAGGGTTGACACTTGGTATTTGATTGACTGTTGTTGAAATAATATAACATTATTGAATAACAAATGTGAAATAAGAAATTCAGCCTGTATAAGGTATAAAAAGCGAATTATGAGCTACTTAATCGTGACTCTTGCTATCTCTTTCTAAAACGAATCTGTCACTTGTGGAATCTGTCGTTTGTAGATTATTAGTAGGTAGGTACATTTCGAGAATCGGTCAATTTTATTGTCAACTACGTAGGTACCTACCTAGTCATTTCGCTAATTAATTAGTCGACTAAACCACCACATCGAGTAGGTAGGTAGGTAGGTACACACAGTTCGTAGGTGGTGCGCAGCCCATAAAAAGTAGACTTATAGGTATAATAGGTACTTAGGTATTATTTCGATAAAGTAACTGACCTATGTTTCACTGTAGGTATTACATTTTAATTCAATAAAGCCGAACCCCAATTTACCTGAATTTATCCAATTTACCTACGTAGGTACCACCTACTAATTTGTTTATTTTTAAATTTTTAAATTACTAACTTACCGGGTAATAATTACATTTTCTTCATTAGCTGGTAGACTAAAAAAAGAAAGCGTTTTATTTCTCTTAGTATTCGACCTACACCCATCAACAGCACATAAATTTCCACCACCAGAAGTCATTTTTCTTAAATAAAGCTAACGTTTAACAAGCACAGATAACTTATTAAGTTCGTATGAAAACTAAATTGATCGTAAGCGTAACACGAATAATTATAGTGCGTCGTGTGCGCGTCGGACGGTTGTTGGCAGCCCACTGAATTCGCACCGACGTCGGTGCGGGCGAGAGTAGGCTATTACCGCGCGCAAGTACATCGAGTGAGAGAGGCCTGCCAACTGAGCATGTGCGTGTGCAAAACGCTTCGGACGGCACCGCACACAGAATCCTTGTTGAGTCGTGCGTGCGCCTGTGTGCGTGTGTTATTTCGAGCAAATATTTGTTATTTGCTCCTTTACTACATAGCAATTTACAGACATAGCAATGTTTGGCTACCGAATTAAAAAAGATATCCCACAAGTTAAATCGCTATGTCTTTTCAAATCTGTTAACTTTTCCTAGTTTCCGCTTATTTTTTTAATTTATTATAATTTTTAAAAAGCAATTTATTGTTACAGTTACGAGCAGCGTTTATAAACTACTTACCAGGGTTTGTACTAAAGCAACCTAGTTCACTCATTTATAAGTAAATAACAATAATTAAAAAAAATTATCTTAAATCTTCACAGTGCGTCGTAATGCGCCGTAAATGTTAATAAATGTAAATTATAATAAATTGCCGGTTCATTTGATAACTAAATATTGTTAATTTTAAAAAATGGATTGTGGAAAAATGTCTTATACGTTAAACATAAGATTCTAATTAAATAAGATATTATTGTTATTATTAATACAATTTATCGATATTTTAATTTATTGCCTCTGTAGTTTATTAATAATGTAATTTATTGATATTGTTATATAAATGTAATTTACTGAAAATGTGTATAAGCCTGC
The DNA here is from genome assembly GCA_963921415.1 of Pyrausta despicata. Taxonomy (NCBI): domain Eukaryota; kingdom Metazoa; phylum Arthropoda; class Insecta; order Lepidoptera; family Crambidae; genus Pyrausta; species Pyrausta despicata. The sequence goes on along the minus strand of OY992846.1, from coordinate 12,070,199 downwards.
GAAGATAGGAAACTGACGTATTTAAGATCTTTTGTAACCTTTTTCCATACACAATAAATAACTTACTTACTTATTAAATGTATTGCTGTAAGTGAATTATGTATTGATTTTAATGTAATTTTTTATTTTTTTTAATTTTAATATGTTAATGTTTGTTTGGTCGGGTGGTGACATCTACAAACCTCAGTGGTTCCCACAGAAAACCAGCGCTATGGCTTGCCGTGGCAATAATGCTGAGTGGGGACCAATTTGGTCATTATATTACATTCATTTTCTTTTTGGTTTGCTTAATTTTAGTTTAAATTTTCACTATATTGTATTGTAATATGTGCCAAATAAATATTTCTTCTTCTATTTTAATGATATCTTGTACTTTGTGTTTGTATACAGCGGATGTCAGATTGAGCTACCTACTTTATTTATGGCGTCTATAAATAATTTCACGTTTCATTATACAGCTTCATTAAAACTGGTAACAAGTCAGGCGAAGATAAGCCTTGTTAATAATTTAGTTGTTTTTCGAAGGCTTTATTACACGTTACTCCCTGTGTAAAATTAATTTTGACGTTTCACGGTATATTCAGTATGTCAGTTTTATTTGAAATTTGCGGTCCCCGCAAACATTGTCCTATATATTTTTTTATATGAAAACCTTTTTGAAAAGTTAATTTCAATTATACTCATTTTCAAGTTGATATTAAAATGCAGAATTGTTTGAACAATGGTCATCGGAAAAAAGTAACAAAAGAGTTTGCATGATTGAGCGAAAAGAAAAGATTTGTTCAGAAAACCCATTGTTTATATAAACGCAGTTGCGGCAAAGGGATGTTTATTTATTTCCAACTAGTGAACGCCTGCGACTTCGTTCGCCTACATTTGGGCTTACATACTCATCCTCAATACAACTTCATTACACAATCTTCAGGAACTTTGTCTTCCTTACATCCACAGAAAGTGCTTAAGGCCTTATTATTGCGCGTGCTTAAGGCCTTATTATTACGCTGGGCTGCTAGGGTTCAAAAGAAATGGCTTATTCCTTTGAACTACTTTTCCTATACTCGTATTCATACTTCTTACGGTTAACTTGACTACTGGGTGTCACATCAGGTACTCCAGATCTTCATTTTTGTCATGGGGACGAAAGTGATCGTCACGTGAAACAATTTTTCCATTGGCGTGATATTCATAACTCTAACAATTAAGCTGGGCGGCTAGGGGTCTACATAAAATATTCTTATCTTCATTTTTTACGTGTATACGGTAATTGCTCTTTACTTTGAACAACCTATCCTAAGGCGCTAAAGTTTTGTTCATACATCTAACAGTTAAGCTGGGATGCTGGGTGTCACATCAGGTACTCCAGATCTTATTTTTTGTTATGGGGATGGAAAGTGCTCGTCATACGGAACAATTGTTCCTATAGCGTCATATTCACCACTCTTACGGTTGAGCTAGGCTGTTAGGGTTCGACATCAGATATTCAGATCTTCAAAATAAATTATAGCCTATGTCCAGAAATTCTCTTGATGGATTCGTAAAGTTTCATTTAAGCCATTCAGCCGTTTTTAGCAGATGCGCGGTAAAAAATAAACAGACAAACAAAGACTAAATTCTGAAAAGTAGTTGATTCTGAGTATCCCTAGGCTTTTTTATTAAATATCATCCAAGTACAGACTTTTTTCCTTTTCAGCTTTATTATACGAGTATATATAGATAACATAAGTCTCAAAGGCATTGAATCAACCGTACGAAAGAGTGTAGCTCGAACACGAGTTATGAATGTGCCATATATTTTTAATCTAATAATTGATGATAACCGACTTTCGCAGAATACCATTCTGCACTTATTCCTTGTGACACTGACTGATGGGTTTTCCGCGGTGCGCACCGTTGTGCTGTGTGACGATATTATTATTTTTCGCTCTCACATTTTTTTCAATAACACGTTTGATGTGATACGCCCTCTAACCATTTTACTAATTTTTCGTATGTTTATACAATTGATGTTTATAAATACCTTTAGGAAGATCGTCGTGGCTTAGAAAATCTTTATTGACGACAATGTACTTGGTGTCTGTATTTTTTTCAAAAGCATTTAATTCTTTGGTGGAAATGTTCACCTGTTCAAATTGTTTTTTTTTTAAAGGAGCGAAAACAAATCGTACATCATATACCATTAAAATTTCAGTGGCTTAAAAACCACGCACTTTTGTGACCGCCGCACACTGTGCCCCGCCTTCCAAGTCCGTCGGACATTTTACTGTGTACGCTCATCCTAAAACAAGGTAAATGGTCCCTATACATTTTGCATGAGCTGTCTCAGCGTTCCGAATACTGCGGGCTTAAAAATCGTACACACTCATCAAAATTTATTAAAATGCCGTGTTTGCGGCCGCGAGTAAGCAAATATCATTTTGCCCGTCCGGCTTGCATATTGGCTGTGCGCACCTGTTTCGTTTGGTTTTGAAAAGGTCAGGTTACAATATAAAGCGAATTGAAGAATTTATGAGGTACGTTTTTGTTTACTTACATCGCTTATGAACAAGATTAGTACGATAAATAATCAACAGTCTGCTGCCGGCGTTAGGGAGTCGCTATTGATGCCCTATCCTGAGGCACTGGAACAGCGTCCATGTTGATTCGAGACCTGCTTTAGTAAACATTAAGTAGGCCATATTTTGTGTGATGTCTTTTTTTGTCCTTTTTAACCCTAGCTCGTTAGATATTTTTTCTGTACCCACTACTAACTAACTAATATGGAAAGTTTATTTCTGAATTAAAGATTAATAATACGGGAAGGTTCTAAGCCTATGATTATCGTTTCTAACTCTGATAACTACCATCTATATAATGTAAATACACCTAGTATGCAAATGTAAATAAATGAATAAATGAAAACTTTAGCTCTTTCGAAGCTATAACTGGCTTGACTTATTTACTTGCAAGTGCAGTGCACATACATATACTTGAAGCACAGATTACTAAATAGTTACTACGCTTGAAGGAATCGCGCTCCGAAATTAGAGGCGAGTCCTGGCGAAGTGGTGGCTGTTGGGCTGAGTCGAAATGTACAGATGATAGATCAGGCTACCATTTTTTGTTGCAAAATCTTCCCTAAACCAACTGCATAGAATGTCACAGATTTTTCCTTGATTTGCTGTTGTCTTTTCGGGCTCGTATTCACTGCATGCGGCTTGGCACAGAGTAGGTAGATCACAAATGTAACATGGAATATTTTTGTTATGTTACGTAACGAGTATTAAAATGAAACTTCATTCTACATGCCTTTAGAGCTGTGGATTTAGCAATCAATCCGATGCAACAATTGTTATGCACGTTAAAATGGATTAATGATTCTGTGGTTAGTAAATAATAAAGATTTATAGCAAACGTTATGAAAAACAACATATTTATAGGTCACTTATCAGAGACGTATTTTTGAAAAATTTGGCTAAGTAAAGATGTTTTATTGGTGACGTGACTGAAGCTATTCTTCGAACCCATTTTATCCGCGTTAAAATGGTGTTTTGCCTCTGTCAACGTTAGTTACACATTCATTTTTAAAGCGTAGAAACATATTTCGAATGGTGTTTTTTTTTCTTTCTTTCTTTCCCTTTTTCTATCGCTTATTGTTTACGGCTATATTTATTATGCACAAGAACGCCTAACACATTCAACTTCGAAACCAAACGAAATTCGCTACAAAATCATAACCACATAGCTCAAAATAACCTTTCAGAATCAAAATCCACATCGGCATTCTATTAGCTATATGTAATTGGTTGTCACGCGTCTTTGCAAACCGATTACAGTCGGTAAGCCGGGTGTTGATCGAGAAACGCTCGCTATTCCGTCGCTGTCGAATTTGAAATTAAACGGGCTGTCAGTCCACCACCCTGGACATTGCCACAGAGTAAATTAAAGCAGTACGGAAGCTAAGAACAAATGCTTATAAGTACATACGCACACAGACGCCCCTCTCCATCTAATACTAGGGTATCACGCTCATCATTTTGTAGTTGAAACTGAAGCTCAAAAATTTATTTTATCAAACCCGTGCGTATCAAAGTTTGCGTGAACTTCAAAAATGATATTTATGTTTCTAATATCATTTCTTTCTAAATTGAATAGTTTGCGCGAGAGACAGTTCTATAGTGGAAAAATGTGTGTCAAAAAACATAAGATAATTACCACCGAAACTTCCACTGAATTTTTTTTTAATAGGAAGCGATAAGCGCTTACAACAATCTGCGGAGATATAATTTTATTTTTAAATTGGTTTGAACGAGACCTAATAGTTTTTTTATACGTCATCAAAACACAAACTTTACTACGGAACCCTATATGGGCGAGTCCGAATAGTACTAAGCCGGTTTTTTACTGCTTAAGATTATATCTATACTGTGACATTACGGATATATGCAAGCTGAAACGGAACGTAATATTGAGCCGGCTTCAACGGACTTACGAAGTAATGTTTTATGACGATGTGCCGCAGCTTAATGTGATTGCAACCTCGACATCCATTTAGATAATAGATAAACGTCAAAAGATAAACGTTAAAAAATCTGTTGTTCCGTCACTCAGGCAATCTGTTGTTAAATTAGATTGAACTGAAACTCAGTTGATTGTTAGAAAATTGTGTGCATTCTGCAAATTTGAAATTGGATTAAGTACCTATTTATTTTCTAATTTGTCGAAAACAACATTTAAAATCAGCCAACAGCGTCGCAAACCTTATATTGGCAATGAATAGATACTTCATTAGTTGTTCTCAGCGCCGGAGCTCGTCTGGAGCCCCAGGTGTGGTTCCATCGTGTGACATTCAGGGGCACTAGTCTCGGTAGCAATGCTATCAATATCGCAGAGCTATCGTTAGTGTTGTGTGACTGTTAAAAAGCAACCGTGACTGTTATGATATCAATCCATTAATTAAAAAATACATCCAGAAAAACATTTGCATTCAGGCAGCAGCGATGCAAATCTTTTAAATTGGCAATGAATAGATACATCATTAGTTGTTCTCAGCGCCAGAGCTCGTCTGGAGCCCCAGGTGTGGTCCCAGCGTGTGACATTCAGAGGCACTAGTCTCGTTAGCAATACTATCGATATCATAGAGCTATCGTTAGAATTGTGTGACTGTTAAATACTATAGCGGGAGTCACTAGTAAACATGAGATGGCGCTAATCTCTCTAGACGTCTGTATGTTTCGTATTTTCCGGAGACTGACTTTCTGCAATTATTATAATTTTAGTCAACTATATTCTGAGCGTATAGGCCTGATGGTCGCTTCATTACTACAATGTTAGTCATAGAGGATCTGCATTGGAATTTCTAAATCTACATTGAGAAAAACATTATCATATAGGGTTCAAATGCCAAGGAGATAACAGTACGTACAATGCTCTCATCTCAAAGAAAGAAGTAGCGTAAGCGCTCGTGTTATGGGCATCAGGAACAACGAATGTACCACAAACACCCAGACCTGTGACAATAAAAGAAAATGGTTTCCAACATTTTCTCCGTCCGGGGATCGAAATCGGAACCTCACAGATTGCAGTACCTTGAAACAGGTACTCATGCCACTACACCACGAAGAACGATCACCACCGCCGTCAAGATATTACATGGTTTACTGTTTTGGCCATAGACGTTAGCAGCATTGGTCATTTTTTTTAAAGCACACTTAATTCTGATAAGGGTTGTATAACAATGTATGGTGACCGAACTTGTTATAAATTGCAAAAACTTCACTGCAAAACCCGAAGTGTTCAGGTGTTCACAGGGATATATCTAGTAACAAAACAATCGACAAATTCGCCACACTATCGCTCGCTTGTGATACTCTTACTCCTGATACTCGAGTCTGCACGTATAATTGCTTGCCTTTGAACTGCCACAGTGGCTGAAGGCGTGTGTTTTGTTGACAGCGCCGCGACGGGACGAGGGGTAGAATATTGTGTGCTGTTTGTATAATAATATTATGACAACAGGGATTGGTGAACAAGCGAATTTTGGATCGTAATTGATTTAGATGATATGGATATTTAGATAGGGTAAACGCAAATTAGGTCGGAGTGTGTTCAGTAGCGCGTGATAGACAAAAGAGAAAAGACAATAATTTTGAGAGAGTGATAGGTAACAAATAAGCGGATCCAATTAAGATTGTAAGCAAAATCAACACTGGGATTGGAAATCGATGGAAAACAACAAATAAATAATTAGTTCATCAACAGAATATTATACAGAAAACGGTTTAATGTTTCATTTCCTTAGATACCATGATTTATTATTTGAAGTAAAAAATACTTTTGGAAAGCTAGATCTTGTAACCGTCTTTTATTTAGCACTATAAAAATAAGTAACTACGAACAAGTTTATGGCTCCATACCAATTCCAAGTCTAGCCAAACTTATTACACGAAGTGTGAAAGAAAGCGAAAGTTCTATATTGTGTTTACAGACCCAACACCGGATTATAGGCACTCTTTGCAAGTAACAAACGGTTATGACCTCCCGGCAGATCACTTACTATAAGTAATGGTAACGCGAGAGCTCTGCTTGTTAATTTAAAATTAGTGACGTCACGTAGCAGATTCAATTTAGAGCGAGTTGGTGGATTGAAAGGTAAATCAACAGATTAACTCTCGCGGCCGCTTGATTAATCTTTGATAGCTTAGATTTATAGAAGCTTAGCCGGGTTGCCCGGGCGCCCACAAAAACAGCAATGGCACCGAGATTTCGATTCGGATCCACGCTAATTTCACGTCATTTCGGCTCCCGCATTTAAGTAATTCCATCCTCGTTTCTTTTGCAATCAAGCTTAATTTTTTTCCTTTTAGAAACGATATTGTTTTCGTCGAAGTATAAAACCGCGGCGGTTTGTAGATTCTAATCAAGATCGACGGTACGATTTGCAAAATTCTTTTAATTTGCTTTTATATTGGTCCATTTTCTTTGTTGCCATCACCAATTAGTAACTAAGAACCTCACGTTACCTTTCATCGTTGATTTCAGTTTACCTATGCTATTGAATATATGACATCATTGTTAATATTATTTCAATAGGATAGATTACATTGAATCTCGGACAATAGAATTGGTTTTCTACTTTGAATGTTGTCAGTTCTCAACAATGAACACGTTACATGTTTGTGAGGAAAGATAAAGGTTTTGCCACACACCCAGTACGACGGCAGCGCAAGGCATTTTGACATTGTCAGTCACACCAAGACACGTTATGCTGACCACCGCCCCACTACGGGGCGAATTGTGACATTTTCATTACATAAGTCATCCTGCGCTTATAAAAAGCGCTTTAACAACTTTCCATTCGCTATACTGCAATAGGAAAATCTTATTGCAACCGTAAGCGTTATTTCATAAAACGTTCGGAAGAATATGAAAAAAGTTCCCCGGTCGGAAAGATTAGGAATTCTATATTGGCCATAACGATAAACGATATAGGAAGTTGGGTGTATTCAAGACAATGGTCGTACGTCGGAGTTGAGCCGTTAACCCTATGCCTTCCGCAACCGACGTAGAGATAGAAGAAGTAGAGAGTAATAAAATTCTTTTTTACAATTTCGATAAAAGAGCTGCGTTGGGAGTCTGCTAGCAAGATGGACTACTTAAAAGATCGCATGATGAACTGGATGCTCTCCGTTAGTATTCGCTCGACCTGGAAATCTAAGGGTAATTGACGACCACTTTGATGATATGGTCAAGAAGTTCACTATTAACCAAGAGGTTGCTGGTTCAATATCCGGACTGTACAAACATTTTTTTTTTGAGTGGGTCTGAGTGATATATGTATTTATTTAAGTTCATTTGTATACCACTATTGATTCTGATACCTGTAACCCAAAAGCTTTAGCTACTTACAACAGAGTGAGATCAATGTATATTTGTATTTATGGGTGAAGTCAAATTCAACATTGTTGCATAGCATCATCAAGTCACTTTAAAATATTGGTTCAGGAATCTACACACGTTTTGATTATCGATCGCACTAGTACTTTTTCACTGGTTATGATACTTAGTTTTTGTACTCGTAGGTATATTAAGGTAGGTACTATGTGAGCTTTCTGTATTCATTGTCTTGGTGCCCTCCCTGCGCTTGCTCGGTATGTGGTTCTCGGACATTTAGGAAAGTTGCGGACATTTAGGAATTCGGCAGCCAAAAGTGTTTGCCGTTTAGAGCTTTTTTGAAGTGAAAATGTGCGGTTATGTTGCTGACACTACCAGCCAACTAAACTTTTGAACCCTCTAGGTATGTAACATGAATGTAAATATTCTAATAACTGAGAAGTCCCAAAACTACTTGAAAGTTGAACTGGCATTCAAGCTTTAAGAGTGGCCACGCTTTCATTAATGTGTCCAATGTAATTGGCACCTTATTTTGTATTTTACTAGTACAAAATCTTTCTAGATCTTTATATTCTGATGACGATATCAATAATCAAGGGTTGACTTTTCAAAGGTCACAGAGCCCGAAGTCGATTCCATTTTTGATTCCATGTCAACCGAAAGCCGTTCAAGTAATACGTTTGAATTCTGGCCGACCGATCCGCCCTTGTTCCCGAATTGTTCAAAGGGAATTCCGAGCCTATTTCACGCGTGTCCTCTCCAGTTGTTTGCTTCTTTGTGACTGTGTGTACTCTGCATTAGAGAAGGGTTTGTCCACAGGACGGTTAAACGAATATGTGTGAACGTGTTCGCGTTTCTTTTGTTTATTTCACGGATTCGATACTGCGCAGGTTACGAGGCTACGCGCGGGAAGTATTTTGAAACATTGTGTCACTTATAATGATGGGCTAACGAAATGCTTACCAAGTTTTAGGGTGTAAAGCAGTAAGAAAGGAATTGCACCCCCAAAGATAATCTTGTGAATAGTTATAAAATATAAATAAAGTTATTTAGTATAGATCTCACTTAGGCCTTTTTTCATTTATGACTGAAGACAGCCATTTTGAAATTCCTTCCGATTAGTATTTAAGCGCTAACTGACTATTGAAAAATCTGTCCAAAAAACACTTTTTCTAAAACATCGCTAAAAGATCAAAACAATATGCTACCTTAAAAAGCAAACGCGTAATAAATAACGTTACAGCAGACGCCTAAGCCCTCCAGCATTAGCTCATATTACACGAACAAAATCATATTTAGTTTTGGAACACTATTACCTACAAAATACCTATACAATAGAGCAAGCCAACACAATCCGTCATGTCATTTCAGGCGAAACAAGTTGAGTTTACGCAAATAGCTTGTAGGAATAAGCAGGAATATTATGAATATCTTCAGATACAATATTTATTGTAACAATCACGTCGAAATGCCGTGTCGCTGGGTTCATTCTAATTCAAATAAGAAGCGGAAATATTATTTTGACGGCCCAAAGAGATATCAACGCGATCACAAATTAATTGATTATTTTCAATCTTGTAAAATTATATTATTGTTATCAAATTAGGATATAATGAAAACTTCTTGAGCTTGATTCACACTTAACCATAAAGCTTTAGTTTCATATCTTTTTTGTGTTCGTTCTGTATTTCTTCCGGCACTGTCATAAATATTTTAACATGACAGCTATATTCAATTTAAAGAACTGCTCTGCAAATGAAGTAAAAAGAGCTGTCGTACAGTTACTCTGCTCTCTCGATTACACACAAACTGAATTTCTGATTTGCAATACTTAATTACTTATTCATTCTCTCTATCACACATACACACACACACACATGCACCACGCTTACACATACATCACATATAAACCCACCACACTCTCATCATAAAAGTGCCAAATACCTCAGATTAATAAACTTAACTGGTCTCTCAAGATACAGGCCTTTGAGAGCCTCTAGCAACTTTTGGGATTTTATGGCTTTTTCTTTATATTACTTATAATTTATTATAAAATACATGTATGTTTTTAGTGGTCAATAAAAATATTTCTATTTCTATTCTATATACATTTTCTATGAACGCATCTCCATATGTCATTAATTAAAAAACCATTGTTAAAAAGAAACACACTGAAACGTGCAAATGGATGCATACCTACAGAATACACACGGAACGGGCACAAAATGGATCTGAAGTTGAAACTTCGCTGAGATGTTGTGTGAAACAATCTTTAACCTTCGTAGAGAATTCAAGGAAAACTGACATATTTCAACTTAAAAAAGTCAGCTGCCGTCAATTTTGTAAGCCGTCGTATGGTTCATTGGGTCAGTTCAAAAGCCAACATTTGTCGCTTCAAAATTCCTTTGAGTTTGATTCTATCATGTGGCCAACCCTACCTTGGATAAAGCGACAGCAAGCCGTGACGGTCACGGTTGTTGAAGTTATGCCCAGCGCCCAATGTACGTGATACCCTTGCTTAAGTGGCTCAGAAGAGGTAAGAAAATTGCCGGGATAAATTGTCCGGGAAAATGTCTCAGGCACTTAAATTTGCACTTCAAAACGGACTCTTGTTTCCATCGAGACTCATGAATACGACAAGACACTTCGCTACTGAAAGGCGAACAGATTAGCCGACCTCTTTTCGCATAAAAAATGGGGTAGTTACGTACTTTATTACTCCACAATCGATATTAAACGATATCAGTGAGCTATTCTCGATGATTCATTTCTTGCGGCAGTTCTATCGATTACTTACCTTTGTGTTCTTTTGAAGAGAGCTGTAAGGCGTGACTACAACAAAGGATTGTTATGTTAAAACATTTTATTCCAACCTCAAGGCTCTTTACACGCGTTGTAGATACGGTTAGACTATACCTGCCTTTTCGAGTAACGTTATTGTATCAGTTTTAAAATATATGACCAGACGAAGACTTGTGCTGCAAAAAAAACTTAAAGGATTTAAAAAAGGGAAGAATCGTAGTTATAGTCCAATATAATTTTTTCTAAAAATATTTATACTTAACATTAGTCTTTGAACTGATTAGATCGGATCAATATAAAACTAATTTTAAAATGAAGCAGTAGCTTAGGTACCTGTGAACTCTACAGAAACACTTTCTTTCACATTTATAAAAAAAGCCTTATACACTCACGCTGTGGCCCCAACAACTTCTTTGTTTTCGCATTCTCATACCATTTATCATACATCTTCGCATTCAGCTGTCAAATTTGATGCTCCGTCGTTTAATTAAGCATAGTTCAAATATAATTAAAACAGAACTACCGAGGAACTCACTATGTTTCTTAGTTCAAACAACACTGTTCCGACCTGAAACTTGTATCTAAAACCTACTGTATCCTTGTTCAAATGTCAAAAGTTAGAACATAACATCGCAAACGTAGTTTTCATCAGTGCTGTCAGAGCCACAGAAGTGGGCAGATCCAAATAATTCCTACAAAACACTGAACTTTTGTTTACCTGGAAAGTTAAGTGTTAAAATTTAAAAACCCTTGACAAGAGCCTGGAAAACAGCTGGTCAGCTGCAACGGCTGGACGAGTTTTGACCACCGTAGCCAAGAAATTTCGTGATTAAATTATCTTTCGAATAAAAAAAAAACTGCACTGAAATCGGTTCATCCGGTCGGGAGCTACGATGTCACATTCAGACACACGCAAGCAGAAAAGTGGTCATACTTATAAAATACCTTTTAAAAATGAAGTTGTCCTTTACAAATGAAATAGAGTCGGACTATACCGAATTACATTTCGCTATGACATTTGAGTGATGGACGTGTCCAGTATTTCGACAACATTTAATATTGAAGATCTACTTTCCGGGCCCATTTACACCCGGTGAAAAATTCGTCGAATAAAAACAGCCGGGTAAAAGCTGAAGTCTACCCATGTTGCCAATTAATCTTCGCTATTTATTGATGATGAAAGCGAATGACCCTTGCTACGAATGAGTTGCACGCACTACTTTCTGTGAAAATCCGAAATCACGATCAATACTGGTCAACCTTACATACTTTTCTGTTTTACAAGCAATCCATGCATAGGGATATACGGCATGAAATTGAACTTAAAGTAACTACTTATAAAAATGATTATTAAAGAAGAAAGTAAAGAAGCAGAGATTAGCAGAATAGCAGAGCCTTCAGTACCACATAGCGGCAGGACGTTCCTCGATGCAAATATGTGGATTATAATGCTTTAATTATGTATAATATAATTTGTATAATCATGTAGTTGATTCAAACATAACCTCAAAAAAGTTCATTGGGCGGGAATGTATGAATATGTATATGAATAGGGTCACCGGAAACATATGAAAATCGGGATAATTGGATTTTTATGAAAACTTAAAGGTGGCCGCGTATTGATTAAGATCAGGCCCACGACCAGCCCAATCAGTCGAAAGAATAAGGCTCCTGCAATAAGTGTTCTAAAATAGAAAAGACAACACTTTACTTTTAGAAAACATTCTAAATAAACTTATAACACCAAAGAATAACTCAGAAGAAGACCTGAGGAGCACCCCAGCTCACCACGCAACCAGATTATTTTATTGAGTGACATTTTGTTTGAATCTTCTTGCTGATAATTCTAAGCTGATAAGATCTTCTTGTTGGTTATTTTTGTGTAGTTTTTGGTTTCAACTTTAATTTGTGAGTGGCATTACAGCGTTTGGTTTCTGCAATGTAGTGCACATTATCAATAAATCATACTTTTAAATTACTCTCAACTGCAATCAAAATATTTGTAGTTGTAATTACCTTTAAGTTGCTCAAAGTAAGTTTTTAAAATGTCTGCAATTTATGGATTTGTTGCAGAACCAGAATTGCCACTGGCCTTACTTCGCTTTTTATTGTAAATATTTAGTGTGTGCTGATTTCGAAAATGCAACCTGATAGTGCTGATTTCAACATTAATGATTACCGTTTTCACATAGATAAAAATCCGGGAAAACAAAACAAGTTAGTCAACTAAAAAGTAGACAACGTTTCTATCCAGACTTCTCGTGTAACCCTATGCCGTGATTTTGGTTTAACACGGCAACACATGCATACTGTAAAATACTCACCGCATTAAAGCATTAAACGTTCTTGGCTGTAGTATGTTTATTGTTCGCTAAATTGCCCTCGACTGTTGGCGAAATGACGGCTTTTACAACTTACTTTTACTTTTCGACGAAAGAACTGAACGTACCTGAAAAGGAAAACAACTTTCGTTAATTTGCATGGCCTTGGGTAAAGTGGGGCAGGCTAAACATTAATTCATTAACGGACTTTGCATGTGCCACTCGCGTATTTTGCTTTAGAAGTAATTACAAGGTTTAACTTTCTTCTATTTTTAGAGATGCGCAGCGAGGAATAGATGGATAAATATTTTGGTTACATATGGCCAGTTTCAATATCATATCTACCGTTAACTGAAAGTTACACTGTTAGTTTCATACTTGAAGCTATTTTAGGTTTCAGTTTTTTGTATGAAAATTACAGTTATCTAACTTTAAGTCGACGGTAATAAGGATATTGAAACAGGCCGTTAATAAAGTTTGAGACATAACAACATGAAACCACGACAATGCAAACACTTTATTAGTTCTTACATTACAAAACGTCATGGCCGTTTTTCTATGCCAATTTAACAATGTGTAAGCAATGCTCGTCTTTCCTCAGAACCGTAGGTAGTGTAAGCATTGTTAAGGATGCTCTTAACCTGGTTTCTATCCTATTACACGGATGTAAAATTTGACAATGTGTAATTTGTTCCTTTTCCTTTGAAAAGTGTTCATTTGTGAGTTGTGCGATGCAATAAAGACTACCCGTGTATCTGTCTATGTACAATGTGTATGGATAATGTCTATGTGTATACATAAATAATCCGTAAAGTATCTGTCATGGGCTGATAGATAAAATCAACATAAAGTGTGATCAATTTATCTCCGTCACCGTCGGTGACGTACCAACCAAGATACGAGCTCGCAATACCTCAGATACGCGTACTCTTAAAATTTTTCACAAGCGTCGAAGCTTATAGATATGTCTCATTTCTGTCGGATTCGATATCTGGGAATACTGATCCCATTTAAGCTTCAACGCCTCAAACGTTGAATGCTACGCTCAACCAGTGTAAATATTTTAAATTAATAATGACAACTTGGCAGTACAAACAAACGGGACAAAGGAAAACATAATTACGTTTAATTCCTGTTTGAACCGACGCAATTACGCTCCTGTTGTTTTATCTTCCAAGTTATACTTCCATAACCTAGTTTATTTGTATTTCTGTATATTTATTTCAGTATTATGTACGTAAGTAAAAAAAGTATACACCAATACCCTGATTCGTCTGTGAAGTGTGACTACTACACTGATTAATATAGATTTTTTGATTTCAATAGCAATTTATGCTTTCTTAATTATAACAAAAAATCAGACGAATGTAGAGGTCAAAAAAGCTTAATTATTATAAAGTTTTGAGCGAACACTGATTCTATGATGCAATTCAGCACCGTTCAAAATCAATCGACAGTAAAGTCACAATTCATTTTATAATCAAGGGTTACTCGGCCGGGTATGTTTAATCTAGTATTTGGGACGGTCCAAATACAATTTTTTTTAAATCCTACAGTCTCATGGGATTTGCCTCCGCAAAGTTACATGTCAGTATGCAGAGCTGTAAAAAAAGATGATTAAAACCGAGTTGAAAGCAAATTGGGACAATACACATGAGTGGAAATGTTGCAAAATGTAATGTAAGAGAAAAAACAGGTTTTAACTTAATCGCAAATCGCGATTATCTTGCTTGAATAGGTGGTTATTTGTTTTTTCATAGTTTGAGTCAATCACTATTCCAAGAAACCGTTTATTACTTTTTTAACGCTATAATAATATTTCTAAGTTATTTGGTTGATGATTTCTGAAGCAAAATACCGTTAGGCCTACTGCTGAAGTAAGTATTGCTGACTTTATTCTTTTCATCTCGTGTGGCCTCTGGCATTGTCAACGGTGTTTTTGTTGCTGAGATCAGCACCAAGGCGAGGGAGTCGATCGATGCAGCCTGCCATTAAGGGCTTAACCTCCGCGAACTTCACAGGGCCCGTTAACCAGCTCCAAGACGCGCTTACACGACAATATTGAGGTAAACTTGTCCCATAAATTAACCGCCCGTCCATAATCCGCTGACATTTAAATTTATTCTTATCGCCGTTTAGTTATTCATGTTAAACCCTTGTGCGGTTGTCCGCAACTTTTGTTTAGCCGGCAATGAAGACTACACCGCAAATTTTGGTTGTTACCATTATGTCACACGATTTAAAATTAAATGGAACAAAATAATGACAATGCTTAGTGGATTAATTTGTGGTTGATGGTAATAACTTTATGACCAAATATAAGCGATCCAGGGAATAATAATAGCTTTATCACTTTTAGAACACTTTAATATTAATTAATTCTCCACAATTTAGAAATTAACAACAGAAAATCGTCTTGCCTGTATCTTATTCAAAAACCCAATGATTGGCTGCCCGTTGACAGTTTCTTTTTTTTATTTTACTTTTTTTTTTAGCGTAGATTCAACACATTGGCTGCGTTCCATTTCTTAAATATTAGAAACTGCTAACAGACGGCCATTCTGTTAAGGGAATGTCCCATTTCCTAATACCTCTCGGCCATTCTACATATCTCAAAAGTAACATAAAGAAAGAGAAAAAAAACAACATAATTAAGGGTACAAAACAAAGCAATACCATATCCAAATATAAGATAAAAACTACATTTTAAGTAAGTAACCGTCTATGCATCTAATAAACATTAATTTTACCTGTACTGTAAGATGAAATTTGAGTGAATACAGACCTGTAAATAAACTATCATTCATTGGCCATTAAGTTACATTTGGATTTCAGATTTATGATCGTAAGATGATTAATTACATACCTACTTCATAATTTCACAATCACATTCGTTTTGGTTTAATTTTAATAAACTTTAGAAGACTACAACATTTATGAAATCTATACAAACCTCTTAATAAAAACAGTACAGTTAACAGTAGTAAAAGATAAATATATGATATTTATAATGAAAACATAATAAAGTATGGTAACCGATACCAACTAACAAAGATAAGCGACTACATGAACTTAAATGTAGAAATATAATCGTTGATTTGATGTAACAGAGCATAATTTGTCAAATCATTATTCTTACATCTCATAAAGAATGTACTACTCAACATGTTCTTGATATCAAAATTATATACCTACCTTATAAAAACACATTATTTAAATTAATCATATTGAGACTATTTGCCACCCGAGGGCCAACACCGTAGTTTTACTGAATTCTTCAGTTTATCAAATCACGTGCTACCGTTTGCCACCCGAGGGACACGGCCTGCACTAAACTCATTCACCAAAACAGTATCACCACATTTCACTATTGTTTTAAAAAAACAAGCTGCCGTTTGCCACCCGCGGGACATGGTCTGCTTGAAACTCCCAGCCACCCGAGGGCTTGTAATATTGGATCATTGAAACAAACATTTGCCACCCGCGGCACTCATGGCACGCACAGTGCCAGCCGAGCGAACCGCTGCGCTCCGGTCTACGCACTTGACGTACCTATGCTGAAAATGTTAGGATAGGAACATTAGGGAGAAATACTTTTGTTTTTATGCATCACTGTTGTCAGAATTACTGCTATCACGATCACTATCATGACTTTTCTTTGGGGATGATTCAAATGTTATCCAACGTTTTAGTTGGTCTGCAGGATAAACATTTTTGTATTGTTTTCGTGAATACCCGTCAATACTAGTTACTTCATACCTATCGTTATCTAACACTGCAGTAATTTTGAGGGGTCCACGAAATTTGGGAGCCAGTTTTTTGCTCTTACCCTTTTCGGGATTATGATTGGGGATCATCACTAAGTCACCTTCCTCGTATATCTTGGTAGGTGCCCTAGATTTATCAAAGTTTTTTTTCATTTTATCTTGTTTTTGTAAAATCGTATCATTAACGTCCTTTCGTAATTCTTCTCTTTCCTTGTCTGATATCGAAGATGATATCTCTATAGCTCCTTTCAGGATATTTTCACCCTGACTTGTCATTCTGTTGCCAAAAACGACTTCAGCCGGTGTCTTTCCTATGCCCTTATTAAAGGTATTATTAAGACTCCACTGCAGTTTTTCCATGTTAAGATCCCAATCTTTTTCGTCGCAATCGTGGTTCATTGAAGCTAATGAATTTAAAATTGTCCTATTGTAGCGCTCGATCTGCCCATTAGCGCGTGGCGTGGCGACAGCATTTAAAACGTGTTTTACTCCTATTGATTCTACAAAGACTTTAAATTCATTTGATGTAAAGCTTGTGCCTTGATCAGAAATTATTATTTTGGGACATCCAAAGGTTGCAAATATTTCTTTAAGTACTTTTATTGTAGTTTTAGATTTAAGATTCTTAACAGCTCTGATAAATATAAACTTACTGAATCCATCAATTACCCCCAAAATGTAAGTGTTACCCCGCTTGCTTTTTACAAATGGACCCAAATGATCCATGTGTATAGTATGGAATATTGTAGGAACTTTGGGGATGGGATGTAGAAAACCAGACTTTTTACCAGTGACTTCTTTATTGTATGCACAATTAATACACGACGATACGTATTTTTTGATGAATCGTCTCATTTTTGGGAACCAGTAGTCAGCACTTATCTTTTCTAAAGTCTTTTCCAGGGAGAAATGGCCCGCATCATCATGATTAAGCTGGCAAATGCGCCAACGTGCTCCCCGTGGTACGGCCCATTTCAGCTTCCGACCCACGCGCCTATATACTTTTCCATCCCGAATTACATAATTGTTAGTAATATCCTTCAGATCATCAGCTGATGTCTCTAAAATGGTTTTAACTTGTTTAAGATGGGGATCGGTCATTTGGACGGTATATAACCAATTGTTGGTTGTAATGTGCAAGACTTCAACTTCTTCTCGATCATGTAGATCTATGATGGGATTTCGGCTCAGCGCATCTGCGTGCTGCATATTAAGCCCTGGTCGATACTGAATCGTAAAGTTGAATTCTTGCAACATGAGCCACCATCTAGCGACTTTTGGTAGCAAGTCTCGTTTAGTTAGCGTAGAACGTAACGCATTACAGTCGGTCACTACTGTAAATTCTATTCCTATCAAATAAACCCTAAACCTTTGTAATGAAAGTACAACCGCCATTGTCTCAAGCTCATATGAGTGTAAAAATTGCTCCTCTTGGGTAGTTTGACGGCTGAAATAGGCAACTGGGCGGAAAGGACTATCTTTGTCGGGTCTTTGTAACGAAACGCCGCCTACGCCAACCTTGCTAGCGTCACAGTGTACTTCTGTCTCATACTCAGGGTCATACAAAGCTAAGATGGGTCTAGTAATAAGTTTAGCTTTTATGTCTTGAAAGGAATCTTCTTGTTCTGGACCCCATTGCCAAGGAACATCTGCTTTGGTCAATTTAGTTAGAGGTTTAGCAATAGTCGCAAAATTGTAAATAAAGCGACGGAAAAAACTTGCCAAACCCACAAATTGGCGTACTTGATGGACATTCGTCGGTTTGGGGAAATCAGATACTGCTTGAATCTTTTTGCTTCCCGGTCTAAGACCATTTTCAGAAATTTCATATCCTAAATAATCTATTTCAGATTGAAAAAAGAAACATTTTTTGAGGTTGAGTGTCAAACCTGCTTGCCTAAGTAGTTTTAGGATTTCCTCGAGTTTTTCAAACGCTTCTGAAAAAGTTTTGCCCGCTGAAAGTAGATCATCAAGATACGGAACTGCTAAATCAAAGCGTCGACTCCCTAGTGCTTTATTTATCATGTTTTGAAACACAGCAGGTGCATTTACTAGTCCAAACGGCATTCTGGTGTATTCATAATGCCCGTCTGGTGTCACAAACGCTGTGAGATGTCTAGAAGCCTCAGCAACAGGTATTTGATAGTATCCAGATGCCAGATCTAGACTGGTGAAAAAGGATTTACCACTTAGCCTGTCTAGTTGGTCTTCAATCACTGGCATTGGATAACTATCCTTGATCGTCTTTTTGTTGAGTGCTCTATAATCCACACAGAGCCTGCGGTCGTTGTTTTTCTTTTTCACTAGAACTATCGGACTTGCATAGGCTGACTGAGATTCTCGGATGATGTCATTATCCAAAAGTTCTCCTATCATCTGTCTAACTACCGCACGCTCACTATATGGGAGACGATAAGGCCTGTATGTTACAGGAGTTTCATCATTTAAACGTATTGTCATTTCAGAGATACTAGTACAACCTAGTTCTTTCATGTTGACTGCAAAACAGTCCCTATATCTGTTTAGAAGACCGACTAACTGTAACTGCTGGTCATGCGACACCTTTGGACCTACATTTAACATATTTAAAGTAAAAGGTTCTTTTGAGGTTTCGGAGGGTGGTATTGAACATTCAGCAGATGATATGGTGTTAACGCCGAAAGAAGTGACTTTAGACTTATGAAAATCATTGTAAGGTAACTTGACAGCGCGTGCTATAATTTTATCCCTATTAAACTTCAGAGGACTATTAGACAGATTGACAATTATAATGCGACCTACGCCGTTAACAAATTGATATACTCCTTGCAAGGTGTTATATCCATTACATTCTTTCATGCACATGTTTCCCGGAATAAAGAGATACCCAGAATACTCTTCATCTAATGTATGTACCAAAATGTCAGTAAGCCCTTGAACAACTACTTCACCTGAACTAATGACTTTGATACGTTCTAGCTTTGTGTCATCGCAATAAAGTGTTAACCTATTACTAGTCTTATAAGCCGTTACTGTTGGTAGTTCCGTTAGGGATTGGCCTACCATAATGTCAGTATGTAATAATTCGTCTGCCACTACATATACTTCAACGTATGCCTTGACGGCATCTACTTCTATAGAAACGTTTGAGCGGCCAATCGGTATAACGTTTCCAAAACCAAAGCCCTTAAGAACTGGAAGTTCTTTCTTATCCAACACTAACTCTAATACTTGAGCAACTTTATTTCTAATGAGGGTACACTGACTACCAAAGTCGATGTATCCTGACCAACATTTCCCATTTAACTTAACAGGTTTATAATACTTGCCATTAGCGTCGTCTTTGTTAGCTATATTAAGGACTTTCTTCACATCTGGAGTTTGGGTCGGTTTACCGCTTTCTTGCTGGCGAAATATTCCCTGTTGATGACATTGCTCAGAAGTATGCCCTAGCCTTGAGCATTTGTCGCATCTCTTAAGTGGTTTTGTACACGTGTTGGCCGAATGTCCTATTTCAGAACAGTTATAGCACCGTATTCCTTTAAATCTACGCGGATCTGTACTAAATCTCGGTACATTCGGGCCTCGAACACTATTCTCATTTTTACTATCTTGATTGCCGACTTTGAGCATTGATCCAAGTTTGCGTGACGGGGCTGCTACTTTCTTGGATATTCTCCGCAAATATTTTAAAAGTTGTGAGGGACGTTTGAAATTTGACCCTTGTGCGTTTAATCTAATACTATTATCAAAAATACCATTAATAATACAATCCACGGCGTTTCTCCCCGTTACACCACACATTTTAACCAATCTTGCTTTGTCGTGATAATACTCTTCAAGTGATTCTTCTCGCCTACTCTTTCTATCTAGCATTTCATATAGACGGTCGGCATAGTTGCGGTCATCGGGGAAGGTTTTCAATAATTTACGCTGCCATTGCCTCCACGTCAAATTAACCGAACTCCTGCTTTGGTACCATTTTTTCGCGTTTCCGGTTAATTTCGGTATGGCATAATAAATTATTTGTTTTTCGCTCCATCCATAAACAGTTGCAGTTTGATTAACTTTCCGAATCCAATCAGCAGCAGATTGATTATTAGCATCAGGATCAAATTCAGGTAAAACATTGTGCGCTCCCTCAAAGCTACTACCGCTTTTACTAAGATATTTCGACAAATTCTTACAGAATTCCTTTTTGCTCATTGAATCTGAACGGCGATATTTCTTATTTTTAAATGTAGTATTACTCCTAGCTCGCTTTCTTTTACTATGATTCCGCTTCCTTGATCTTGAGTTTCTATAAGAGCTAGACGAGCTAGATGACGAGAAGGATGACATGCTAGCATCACTGTCTGTGCTAACGGTCGAGGCGATCGAACTTGAGAAACTAGAGTAGGATCTGCGCCTCCTTCGGTGACTTCGGTCACGATACCGTTTCCGAAAGGAGCGACGGGAGTGAGGGCTAGATGAACTTGACTCGGACTCGGAACGTTCGTGGCGTGACCGTTTGCGGTATGTGTTCCTTGGCTTTTTAGCTCGTCGTGATACGACATCCTGTGATGTGGGTCGCAATCGTCGTTTAACGGGTGTATTTACCCTAATACGACTGCGAGATCTTCTGCTGTTATGAGGGATATTCATAGCAGTGTCTAACGGTGGCGTGTAAGTTGATCTAGCTGACATATCAGTTTAACCAAATGGGATAAGGTGGAGACTACCATTAGTATGTGTAAGTATCAAGTAATTAGTTGGATCAGAACGAAAGAAGAAAAACACATAGTTAACAAATGTAAATGTAAAAATAAGTAAACATGTTGTAAATTGTTTCGATACGACCAATTATTTCCACCAATATTATATTATTATAAATATTTATTATATCTACATGATCATTTCACGTAAAAACTTTCGGTCATCATTGCCCACACGATCAAATTATAGTAAAGGGATATTAAATGTGAAATAACACATAACGTGCGTAATACAAAGTAGATCAATCGGTTTAACTGCCTCTGTGTAAATAAGTTTAGCTTTCTTTGCGAATCTATTACGTAACAACATAGATACGGCGCAAAAATCATGCAGTTTTTAAGATAATTTTGGACTTTATTACTTACTTACCTAATGTACAAATAGTTTTAAATGATATCTGGCGCATCGGTAATAACATGGCATGTATATAACAATACTTTGATGTGTGTAAAATATTAGATGGGTAACTTATTGTTCTTCTATTTGCCGTTACATAACTTTCTCTTTAACAAAAACATGAGGTGTTTTTTTTGACGGTCATTAAATAACGTCTTTATCGTATAATATATTTCTCGCGTAAAACTTACCGACTCAGTTAACCTAGAAGTATCCGATCGAACGATTTATTGTTCAAAAGGTCAAAGGTCAAGAACAATGTGATCACAAATTACATACCTCAATATTTTCTCCAACGTTCTTACCACTTCTGACTATAAGCGATCCAGGGAATAATAATAGCTTTATCACTTTTAGAACACTTTAATATTAATTAATTCTCCACAATTTAGAAATTAACAACAGAAAATCGTCTTGCCTGTATCTTATTCAAAAACCCAATGATTGGCTGCCCGTTGACAGTTTCTTTTTTTTATTTTACTTTTTTTTTTAGCGTAGATTCAACACATTGGCTGCGTTCCATTTCTTAAATATTAGAAACTGCTAACACAAATATATTAATAATATATGGATAATAGAAACAAAATCTTTAATATGAAATTCCAAAACTTTAGAACAACAAGTTGAATACTTATTTATCATCAGACGAGACGGGAACCTTGGAAAACTGACTGGTCGTTATAAATTATTCGTACAAAGTTTTGCTAACTAGTTATTTTTACACTACTATACAAACTTGAAGTATCTTATCGACAGGTACCTAAGCAGAAACAAAATTTATTACTTTCAAAAATGATAAACGACTTCTTTATGTAGTTACGGGAAGTGTTTCAAAGTTGGCTGGTTTACTCGGGCGGATTCAATTTGTGAGTTGGAAAATAGTTTGTGTTTCACGTAGTTGCCGGTTCCTGTGTTTCACGTTGTGTCAGGTTCCTCATTACAGATTAGGTAAAGCAGGTGTGGGAACGCAATCAGTGTGGTCTGGCACCCTGTTCGCGCCCACCCGGCTCGCATACTGATTTGCCCCTTGTTAGCGCACTGTGAGCAACTAATTAAACTTCGGAATCTCTTAATGAGGCCATATCGGCGTAGTCCGTGTAGTGGCCACGCATAATTCTATAAGGCCCGTTAAAGCCAATATTAGCACGTTCCGATCCACGTTTTAATCACTCCCAATTAAATTAGACCTAAAAGTTGGAGAGTTCATTAGAAAGTATTAGAGGCTTCAACAAATAGATTGTCGGAAAACACGATAGCAGATATGGGTGTTGCTAAAATCATTATGTGTTATGAAAAATCTGTCAAAATACTTACCTCGCACTTAAATCAAGAAACTTAAAAAAACTTCAAAGGTTGTAAAGGTTCTACATTTCCTGCAAGCGATTTTGTTTTTGACAGAGCGCCAGTTAGAGTTTACGGCTGATTTCACGCACTGTAACTAGGACTTTGCTATTTAAGTTTCTAAACTTTAAACAGACGTCGTTCTCTTACAAAATATGTAATAACGTATTATTTTCCGAAATTGATGTAACTTGGCAATAGAACTTTTAGAATCATAGACTTGAACAGTAGGTAGGTAGCATTCACAGTTCTTACTTATATTTCTATCAAGACTAAAATCCGGTGCACTTCTGCAAAGCTGGATGTTGGGATTACAACATCACATGTCATATTTAAATACCATATACATGAGTATGAATGTCTTAACGAGTGGCCACACTTGACTAAGCAAACGCATAGTCCTCTGTCATAGCTTCTGTCAGTCAAGAGCCCATTCATTTGTCATCGATCAAGGCAGCCATTGTGCTCCGGCAGTCACAATAATATACTACTTGAATGCCGGACTAATGCACAAATGCACAATGTATTTGGCCCATGGACGGCTGATTGATAGCTCTGAGTATTTACTTACGAGTAATTACTCTAGTATATACATTATATCTTATAACGAATTGGTGGTTAAAAGTATAGTCACAGATATTGATGTCTTCAACCATAGCTACAATAAAAAAAGCCGCGATAAGATATTTTTTTGAGCGGGATGTCCGCTCTAATTCCACATACTAAAGTTTGAACAGTTTTAATTACAAAAAAGTAGTATGTTACTGTATATTGATCTTGTTTGTCTACTAACTTTAAAAAATACCATCTAGTCATATCTCAACATACCATAATGTATTACTTCATGATAAACATGTATCGATACTAATCTGTATATATCCCTTACACAAATAAAAAAACACAAATAATCACCAGTGTTACCTGAAGGTTAATGAAAGCTGTAACGAAACCTTTCCTTTCTAGCTCGGGATGTAAAACATCCTATGAAAATTATACCTCTACCGTGAATTATATTTATGTAGTCCAACACTGCTGTCACAAATTAAAGTATTCGTCCTCGCAATATAAACATCATAAAGCCCTAATTAAAAGGGAAAAATACCAGCTATTTCACTGGATATGCTCACAGCGAGCCTCGTCTTTCACCAGGCCGTGTCTCGCCCCAGGCCTCGCATTATTCTTTCAGGGATACTTAGTCTAATTAAGGAAATTGTATTTGAGTTTTAAACAAAGCCTCGGAATAACGTTATTTAGAACGCTTTAGTATCTTATCTCTGAATTTATAACCGCCAGGCAAAAAATAACGGTGAGAAAATTAACATTACGTGTGCGGGTTGCGTTTCAGGAAAGTTATCTACTGTAATTCTAGTTAATAATAAATGGTGAGTACTTGTATAATTTCAGTGAATTTAATTTAAATATTCAAACATATTTCATAAATGTACTCGCATAAACCCATACGCTCTCTACGCAGTCGCTCGTCTTAGGTGACTTGGGATTTCTAATGCCGAAAGTAGTTTATTATTGCTTTTATCTAAAAGGCTTCAGTTTACTTAAAAAAAACCCTCTAGCACGGTAATATTATCTATACAGTATTCTAACTTCATATAAATGGACGACGCGCGAGCTATACCAACCCGCTCGGATCCTGGCAGGCGCTTGGCATGCTACAGTCGCGAATTGCCGCAATGACGAACGGACGGTGTGCTGGTTAACTGGTTTTTAATCAGTAACCGCCCGAAATTTTACTCGAAATAAGTGCAAGTAGCTATTTAACATGACAAGTAGAATATATTGTGCTGTTTTTGGATTGCGGATTTGTATACAATAATAATAAAGCATTTCGTACATACGGGTATAATATTAGTAATACAGTCAATGCGCAAATATTTTTCGGTTGCAAATTTATTACAAAGATTTGTTATAAAGTCACTTAATCATACTTACTCATGATTATTACTAAATCACTACTACTTAATTATGTTTTTTTAATGAAATCTATAAATCAATAAAACAACTTTATTGAACACTTTATTTTCAATTCACAAAGTATTTTATTTAATCATATAAAATTTTTACATTGTTACTAAGTATCTGTGCTTATAAATAAAAAGTAATAAATTTACAATCTCAAAACTAGAAGTAGGCAGATGCAATTAAAACGCTGTAGTTAGGCGACAGCGACAGCCCTATCTCATTCTTACTTACATACCTAGTAGGCACTTATTTCAAGAAAACGGCCGAGTTGGAATACTGTATGGATAATATTACAGTGCCTCTAGCTTGAAAACTCTGCCCGGACTGTTGGTAAGCTGTAGGTACTTACTGCCTCAATTTCCAGGCAAAACATTTCACCCGGGCCAATTTATTAGCTCTTGTACCCTTCAATTTTCATGCCAAGACCAAGTTGACTGGACACAATTCAAATGGAGCTACAAACGCATCCGAGTGACAAATTAAACGGGCGAATTGTAAGAAACGGGCTGGAAGCCGGACTTGGCAAAGCGGTTGTCTTTAGGAGCTTACTGTTATTCCGGGCCGACATTAGAAGGGCCCGTCCGCATAAGCCGCGTGTTTAGGCTCACTATCAGCTCGGGATAAGATTAACCGTCCCGAATGCTTCCTTAATCTGGATACTTGTTTCCTTTGTCCTTAGATATCGAGATTTGATTATTGTACCCATAACCCCGGATAGGACATCCACTTATTCATAATCCGCCTTAGATTTTGCGGGTCAGTCATCATATTTTATTTATGTGGACCTTAGTGCGAAATTTCTCGACCTTCCTCGCCAAAGGCTTTTAGGGAACAAAGAATGACAAGAGGATTGGAGCGGCCCCTATTAGA
The DNA here is from genome assembly GCA_963921415.1 of Pyrausta despicata. Classification (NCBI taxonomy): domain Eukaryota; kingdom Metazoa; phylum Arthropoda; class Insecta; order Lepidoptera; family Crambidae; genus Pyrausta; species Pyrausta despicata. Next base: position 12,044,122 of record OY992846.1, on the reverse strand, counting down.
TAGTGAGGCGCAACGGTGGACGAGGCAGAGGACTTTAATTAGTGTGGCCTTTTGATATCGGAACTTTTGGCTATGACTTTTCGGAGGCTAATGAAGTTACTGTTTGGAACAAAGGTTATCCTCCCTAAGATGAGGATTTTAATAAAAAAGTGACTTTATGCCTAGCTGGATTCGTCTAATTAATTTTGTAAAAGTTTTCGGGTCTAAAATACGTACAAGTGAAAACAATTTAAAAAAATATTTCCTGGCATCTTCATCATCTCATTCTCATAAAGTGACACTCATCATACTTTCTTCAGTCATAAAATATTACGACTTATAGTCGTAATTAAACTTCGTTCGATAGTTCCTTGACCGATCATTGGTAAGCACCAACTTTTTATAGATCTTATTACGGAAATAGTGTCACATTCGATATGAAATCATATCGCGCCCAGCCTTTTGGGTCAATTCCTTTAACAGCCATGTTTTATGGAATAGGATAGAGAAATCTATTCTTTCGATTCATAGGCGTGCATGAAATTGGGAAAACCTGGGGTAGGGGGAGGTGAGCCCAAAACGGGTAAGCTAAGGTTAGATGAAAAAACCGGTCAAGTGCGAGTTGGACTCGCGCACCGAGGGTCCGTACAAACCTGTAGATAAGGAGTAGTAACTTTGAAATTTTCAAAATTGTCAAAAATATTTTTCAATTTTTTTTTGAATATGATAAAACTGAAAATTTACGGTTTTCGTAATTTTTCCTATATCTGTACTATAAGACGTGACTTCGTACTAAATTTCAAGATTCTAAGTTTACGGGAAGTACCCTGTAGGTTTTGATTCCCGTCAAGTTTCGAAAATTTGCGGCTGAAATGGCTGTATCTTTTGATTGCGTTGGCTTAGAAGGTTGATTTTTCTACAGCTTCTAGGGACAGTAGACCTTAGTATCATATAGAAATTTCAGTTTGATACCTCCACGCGTTCCTGAGAAAAACGGTCTTGACAGACGAACGGACGGACGGACGGACAACAAAGTGATCTTATAAGGGTTCCGTCTTTTTCTTTTGAGGTACGGAACCCTAAAAAAGGATATTCTTTCCGTATTTTAAACTTTTATTTAAATCACAACAGTTCCCTCCCTCCCTACTTAATGAACTTTAACAATTCAGTCTAAAACTTAGTAAAATATCTTTGTTCCAAACATAATGTATCAAAAATCATAAACTCGAACCAAACCCCTTTTTCCCTAGAGGGGTGCCTAAAAAGGGGAACTAAGATTTAAGATCTTCGACCTCTCAATGCTTATAAAATAAAACAGTTTTGGCAATCTTTATAATAATCACAATCATTAAGTCAGAATCATTCATTGTACAATTAAAATTATAATATTTATAAACTATTCTTGACACATTTCTTACTTAAAAACCTCTCCTCATTCACGATCTCCATATTTTATCTAGTATTCTGTTGGTAAATCTTCAAAAAATTTGCTACATACTACTTACATGGTAATCATTAAAGGAGTTGTCCCAAGAATATTTGGAACCCTGGCGTGGTGTTTGTACACTATACCAATTTATATAAAAAAAAATCGTAGAACAGGTTTCGGAACATCATGGTGGAACACGAGTACTGACTGACATTTTTATGACATTTGTCTGTCAGACAGATGACAATTCGTTTGCGTGTTCATTTCAATGTATTGTTTTTGACAAGTGACAGTGACATTGACAGTTTTTTTGTTGATGAATCGATCTATGGTAGCCATCTTTGTCACCGTCCAAGATGAATAAAATATCAGCTTTTTTATTTTATTACCACCAAACTATGCATTAGAGTCAATTTATTGATTTTTTTTCATAATAAGTATTTTTTTCTCCATTTTTTAAGATGTTGTACATATACCCAAGCAATTATGGGTCAACTCCTTTATTTTGTTTGAGTCTCTTTCTTTCTGTCCTCTTTTTTTTCTCTTTCTTCTTACCAGATGAAGGCCTTTAGTTTTCAAAAGTTTATTAACTGCGTCTGTACGTTTTTCTGTGCTTCTTTGATTCCTTTTGGGATGCAATGCTAGGAGAAAATCAGATACCTGTTTTACCCCCGATTTGCCCAAAAGAAGAAGAAGAAGAAGAAGAAAACATTTTTACCAAATAGAAAAAACACATTTAAAAATCACATAAGTATAGTAAATAATAATAATATAAAGTACAGTTTCATTTCGTACATTCATTACCTCAAAACGCAAGCAACTGGTTAGTCATAATTTCATTGTTAAAAACTTGAAATATAAAAATATATAAAATCAAACTAGAAATAATTAAGAACAGAAAACTAAAATCGACTAATAAGAAATCAACATTTTATAATACTTCAAAAGCACCAAAGTGTTTAGTTATAATAATTACCTTTCATCCGCGTGATTCGCGAAGATACTGCCTGTGCTTGGTCGACGCACACGCTATTTCTTGGAAAGCACACCTTTAAACTGGTGTGATGAACGGCGCGAAAAATAAAACACTTACCCGTTTTGGGCGGGCTACCCGTTTTGGGCTTGTCTCCCCTACTGCGTGATCGCGCTGAGAGACACGTACGGTTTTTATATTTGCAAAGAATTAAATAAATAATAAAGTCTTGAGATTAGGTAAATAAAAATACTAAGCAGTTAGAACGTTGATTTATCACACAAAATATGACATGATTTTGCACCGCGATTCAGCAATTTGATATGGATACAATTCCTATTTCTTTTATTATTTATCGCCGCTCGCTTACAGATTTCCTCGAAGGGAAAGGAAATGGATTACGAAAACTATAAAAGCAGACAAACAATAGGAAAAATAGGAAACGTACGAAAACAATTATGTAAATTTAGTGCTGAACGAAACACAATATACATTGAGGCGGCTTGGGAACTGAAAAACACGCCTCTCTAAAATAAATTCCAGTCAGCGTACTTGCTCGTCATTTATTTGTATAACGAAGTATTTTCGCGATAATACGTCTTTTGGAAAGCAGAAGGGGAATTGGTATTCAGAAAGTTGTTTTTTTTACCGTCTGTCGTTTCAGCGTTTGGAGATAATTTCGCCTTCACCGCCTTAAATCATTTCTCAATTTGGCGTTTGCGTCTGTAAAAAATTGCTTACTTATATCTTTCAACAAGATCTTAGAATACGAGTACATCCTAAGCTGAAGGATTTTTCTTATTGGGAAATATGTTCTGTAAATAACTTTGATTAGAACTGAAATCATGAACTGGCGTTAAAAGCAAGTTAATTTTACTTTTTGGTTCATTTTAAGCTGCCCAAAGGGCACTAAAAGTATGATTATTACTACACTACTAGGAGAGAGAGAGAGACGTGCTGGCGATTCTTGACACAAGGAATTATTATGTCAGCAATTCAATCAAGATCGTGAAGTGGTTTGCACTTTAGACAAGCACCAAGCACTAGAGTTCTCCAGTCTAAATGACATTAAGGACACTACAAATGCCACATACAATTTCGGGCATTCATGAGCATTTGTATCAGACCCAATGACAAAACATAAGGATAGTCGATTCGAGTTCGGCGTACAGCGGACCAGGCATGATTTATCACGGCCCTTGTTATTTTGGAGTTACATGACAGTTACTGAGAACACCTATTACAAATGTTGGGGATTATACGGCAGGCAGCCGAGAACAAACAACTCGATAAACAGTAGTTTGGACACATTAAAAGGTAATGCGGTTACTTATGAGGATTAATCTAATGTGCGTTAAGTACATACTTAAGTACGAATACTGTAAATTAGACACGTCAGTGCCACGAAGTAACATTATATTGAGATCGTTTTTAGTTCTTAGTTGTCTGAAAGACAACTGTGTATCTTGTTACCAACACCTAAGCTTCACCTAATGTCATTTGTGCCAGTAGTAAAGAATGAGCATATAGGTCAAGAATAGTGCAGGGGAGCCTTTATGACACCAACTCGCTTCTAAGCCCGGAGTTACATTTCACGCACTATATCTACTTGGTTTAGTTGGAGACAACACGAGACATGCTAGAAATAACATCGTTATAAATAATTACGTTCTATCTGTATTATCTAATGGCTACATAGAACCATTCCATAACGTGAATAATTTGCGTAATATTATGGAATGTAATGAGCTAGCGTAAAAAAGGTATCATTGTGTAAAATAATTACAGTTTTTTTTACGCTAGCTTATTTACAGTAAAAGTCACAAATACATATAAGCCACTTTCATTCCATTACAAAGTAATACAAATAGTTTACATGGAGTTTTTATAACACATATAAAATATTAAATGATGTTTGTTAGGTAGCAAATAAAAAAATATGTGTCGTGTCAACTAATAACATTACATCGCATAATTATTTTTTTGTGTTTATTATGAAATATTTACTTTATTTTACTTATTCGGGTTTGAGCTACGCAGTTTCATATTTAAAAAAAAAAGATAGTTGCGTAAGACCAAAAATCTTGCGACCAATAGTTGCAATCCGACCAAAAGGGGTTTTGTTGCTCGTTGCATTGTTGTATACTAGTATCTTTTTTTTGTTAAAAATATCTTCCAAAAGACTTTGTGAATAAATGGAACAAGGAACCGAGTGTTTATCGTTTCTTTTTAATTTATTAACATTATCATGGGTACTATCTATCTATCTATATATATAAAAATGAAACCCGTTTTTCTTGGTCACGGCATCACGCGTGAATGGCTGGACCGATTTCACTAATTCTTTTTTTGTTGTATTTGTTATTATTAGGAGAAGGTTCTTACGAAAAAGAATATTAAGAAAACCTCTCAGAAATATTGAAAAATATACATTTAATTTTGCATATTTTAAAAAACGCGCGTAACTAATGTCAAAGTCATTCGATGACATTGTTCAATCATTGCAACGCTAAGGCGGTACGAAGTTCGCCGGGTCAGCTAGTATTTTATAACACGATTAAAACAATGCTATATACGAGTAAGTACATATTTATTTATTTAAGCTTTATTGCACAACAAAACTTTGTACAAAAGGTAGATATATACAAATAGCATAAATGATGAAGGTGAAACAAATAAAGAAATTACCTACCTAAATATACGAATAAATTTTCGTGTCCGAACCATAAACACAAACTGCCAGGCCTTTACTCGTACATACAACATCAGTGTCCGTGTTAGGTACACGGGCACATTGTAACTGAAAATAAAATCCTCTTTACCTGCACCGGCCGAGCTCGGTCTCACCTCTCATTATTTAAAAGAAGATATACGTGCGAGGCTCTATCGATTATCCATTTGGTGCTGTGTTCCGGATTGAGGGTCCTCACATCCAAGTTGTTTATTAAACTGGAAAAGCGTGTAACGGTGAAACATGCTAGGGTTATAATTTGATAATAAAGTTTTAAATTAAGTACTTTTCATTACACCTGAGATATTAAATAATCTTCAAAGCGTAACGAACTATCCCATCGAGGCTTTTATCGTGCCTAGGCAACAGATAGGTGTATTATACTTATATGGAACTGACTAATGTTATTGACTTTTAAATAAAGTCATAACATTATGGATCAGATCGTTAAAAATTAAATAATTATTAAAAACTTATCACCATGCTACGCAATCATGACGTACCTAGAACTTTATTGAACGTAACTAAATCGAACGCGCATGTATTCGCTGGGATAGGCTTCCTTTAACTTTAAACAGAAACAAGGTTCGAGTTGTAAGAGTTTCGGTACAAAACATTTTATTTACAAGGTAAAAAGAAACCTATTTTACCGCTATTCAATGAAAACTATAAATAAGGTCAGCGGGCGAACCTCATCTCAAAGGGATGCGATCGTAGGACATCTTCTCCCATAGGATGGTGACCCTTCAGTGTGTGAAAAATTGCCTAAAGTATAATTTTGTAAAGATAACATGCTGAACAAACAGATCTCACTACGTAATAACGGAGACGGGAACCTAAAAAGGCACAAAGACTTTTCCTATCAAATATTTAGATATTTTTTTTTAAAAGTGACTTCACTCATAATTAAATACCATCTGTCATCTGTCACACCCCTACCCCCTAGAACCCTCTTTTTTAACCCCTCATAATTAAGTCACCTTCAAACCATTTAAGTAGATTGAAGAAAAAGTCGGAAAACCTCTTTGAAACGTTATAATAAGGTGCACTTACAATCACTCGGTGAACTCCAACTTCGAAAGTTGCTTCGCGGGTTTTGAAGGAAATTGTATTAATTCCCTTTGTGTAAAATAGCAAAAGTTCTTAAACGTCACTCTGAGAGTTAGGACTAAAGCTTCTTACACACTGCGACTTTGAGCATCGATGCAGTCGCGTGTTTTTTAAAGTCGCGACCGCATCGCTACACCAACAATGAACAGATTTTAGCTTTGATGTTTCTTTTAAGCGTGTCGTAGGTATAGCGACTCATAGTAATGCTGAGCCGGGGATCTTGTTGGCACTTATTTAGTAGGTTTTAAAATAATGTTTTTGTACGTGACTATGTCGTTTGTGCCAAAAGAATAATTTTCGACTCGAATTGCCGTGTCGTTGGCACACATAAGGTCCTCTGGATAGCAGATCGATGCAGCCGCTGATAAGTATCAATGCAGTAATTTTGCGATGCTATCCCGCGACTGCATCGATACTCACGAGCTACTGCATCTATACTCATGGGCGACTGCATCGACAGTTAACAGCAAGCTAGCCAGTAGCACAAGTGTTTAAAGGTTGTCCATTTGCGACTGCATCAATACTGCATCGCCACTGCAACGATGCTGCATCGCTGCAAAAAGTAGCAGTGTGCAAAGGGTTTAAGACTCTCTCGGAGCCATTGTAAACTCTGCGCTGAAAAAGTGGTAATTCTTAAAAGCGTTCCAAGATTGTTTCAATATTGAAACGAGTTAAACTTGTTATGGTAATGTTTTGCTTGTTCGAATCGAATATCAAAGTTGAATGTTGAAAGCCTTGTTTACGGGGTATTTTCAATTTTGTCGTGTGTAGCTTTTAGGTATTAAAATATTAGTGAAGGGTAGAGATTAAAGTTGAAATATAATATTTTTATAAAACTGCTAACAACTTTGAACAATTTGCATATAACTATTTTTTTTTCGAAATACCAATGAGATGCAGCAGCTTAATATTTTGTTTTGTGTCAATAAAGTTAATACCGATAAATTATTACATAGCATAAAAAATTAACCTGCCGGAACTCAATAACATATTTAATTTTTGTTCTATCCAACATTGCCAAATAACAGAATAATATGTTATTTCGTAATTAAATCACGTGACTTTTGACCTTTGCTGAATTAAATTTGAGTGTAACCTTGTTATTTATTGCACCAATATGTTACAGGGGTCCGCAATTTGTCTGGATACGGTGGTGATATACGAAGAGTCATTAGGATATAACGACAAGCAGACCAATTAGGACATACCTGAGGATCTGTTCTGAAAGCCATTGTCTGAGGTTTCAGCTCTAGGCGTCTTTGTCTCTCACGCTGGAATTTGTTAATGTCTAAGCAGGACAGCATGACTTGGAATACGTTGGCTACCAGAGTGTGGGCTCTAAATGGACGACGCTTGTAAGGTACTTACGAATTGTGGTTTGTCGCCCCTGCAGGTTTGACCGGGCTCTGTTTAGTAACTTATGTTTAATCGAGCAAATATGGGCTTAGGTACATCTTTTAACTAAAGTTTATTTAAAGGCAATAGGAACAGACAACAGCACGTCACCGTAAACACTTCGGTATCTTATGTGCTTGTGACACCGGCGATTTTGCAACAAAAATGAGAAGCCCAATGTGCTGGTATAAGGTACATAAAAACTGGAGACTGTAAAAAAATATAAAAAAAGCATTTTAAGTAAATAAAGTAAATTTTCTTTATTAAATAAGTTAATAACGAAAATATTGCTACGCATTTTATTGAAAAACCATTTTGTCTCCATCTTAATTTAACTTAACAAAAAAGAAGTCAAATAAAGCTCAGAGCGTCTCCCACTTCATTTTGCAAGAATTATCTTCCTCATTCCGGGGCCAATTGAAATGTACAAATCTTGAGCTCACTCACAGATTGGGCACTCACGCGTTCGCTCGAGTCAAAGCGAGTCAAACGGAGGGTCGAAGGAAGTCTAATATAATTATGAATACGTTCTCTACGCTCTACTCGTATATGGAAGTACTTAATACCTCTTGCGTCTTTGAAGCGCGGAGTGTAAGCTTTGCTTACCAGAAATACGTTTGGATTTAAAAAGGAAATAACTCTTTTTGAGTTTGTACTTGGATTGGACGCTTTTAATGCTACTTTCGTATTGTCGAGATGTAAAGGTAAATCAAATACTTATGAATACAAATATATTTTGTTTTAATTATGAATTATGAATGTAATATGAGCACAAACGACGTCAATTTAAGTAAGATAATATCTGAACCCTTTCTTCTAAACATTCGTTAACCTCAATTTTTGTCCTTAAATTGTTTGCTTTATGTCCACATCTAATAGTTAGTTCTAAATGCTGTAGGAATACGAACAATCTTACAACCAACCAAATCTCTCAAGTTCGGGTACTTTTTTTTACAAAAAAAAAAAAATAGATTACAGAAGTGCTTTCTATTATGTACAGGTTGAGTGGCAGAGCGGCGACGAGTTAGGCACTACCGAATTGTTTGCGGCCTCAGTTTAACCTGCTCATTCATAATAAATGAGTCCCATTTGTACAAATTGTGTCCCAGGGTAGGAGTGTCACGGTTGCTCTATTCGTTGAGTAATATTTACTTGGAGCTGTTTAAAAAAGGATTGGGTGAGCACCTTTACACATGCCAATTTAGTTCAAAATGTGCACTGTTTTCGATAGTAACTTTAATGAATGTTACTCCTAAGGATTAAATAATTAAGCATGTCCAAGTAACTTCCGCAAATGGAGAATATTTAAATAAAAAGTTAAAATGGATAAGCCTCTCGCGAATGTCGTTAATTGCGCTGCAAAGGAACTTTATGCCGGCATAATTAAAACATAGCCCCCGACACTAACATAGAATATAAAATTTGGCATGAAGTTATTTTAACGATAACGTTTTCATTAAAAGAACATTACTGCCTGATATGAAAGAAGGCGGCTAAGTGACTGTGGCCCCCCTCTAAACAGACGATGCTGTATCGGCCAATCTTAGGTATATATTTTTCCAATTATAAGTTTTTGAAAAACGATAAACTTAAACACGATTATGATTTACTGGAGGCTACGAAGCCGCGAAACAGCTAAAATATTTTTTCTTCTTTGTAGAAAAAAATATTCTTTGTATGTAAAGCTACTTTAAAAATCAGTTAAATGACATTTACTTACACTAAAAATTAGGGAAAGGAGGTGTAATACTTTTTTCTTAGTAAAAATGTTGTGTATTTATACCCTTATTATATGCTTAACCGCGGCAAAAAAGGAAATACGGCTTTTTACTGTATGATGAACATTAAATTTATATGAACAAAATTGTCTCAATGTCTTATCCTAATCTAAAAGGTGGTTTAGTTAGTAAAGATTGATCGATGATTGAACCAATTGGCGACTCGAAGAAATTGCGAAGCAAAGGGCCCCAGACATACGAGAGGTGTGTCATATTTCTAGTTTGCAAATATAATACGTCGATCGCGTTATCAAAATCTTATTTGAAACAGTTACGAATTGTAGTAGACCATAATTAAATAGTTCTGTAGCGAAAATCGTCGGATGTTAATATTATTATATTTTTCACCCCTAAATTGGAAAGATTTTTAAAGAAACTAAAAGTTTATTAACGTAAAACTAAAAAGTTTAACAATTATGGTGTAACTAACAGTCACGCATTTTAAACATGTACCTACAAATAAAAACAACTTAAAGGTAATTGTGACTGCCATTGTGATCTTTTAACGCACAGTTCAAACCACAAGACGGATCGGGCTGAATTTGGCACGCAGGGAGATGTTATGACGTAGGCATCCGCTAAGAAAGGATTTGATAAATTCTTCTCCCAACGGTGTAAAATATGAAAGTTTATCAATCTTAAACCGATCAGGCTGAGACTTTGCCTGCATAATAGCTACAATGACGTAGGCATCCCTAAGAAAGAATTTTGATAAATTCCACCCTTAAAAGGATAAAATAGGGCTTGCAAGTCGCCCTGGGATGTGTTACCAGATACAATAGCAACAAGAATAGTTTTCCTGGAAGCTTCTAGCCCATATTTTGAATAAAATAAAAACCTTTTACCAACATAATAAAATAATATAAATTAAAAACAAAGGAATACCTAATCTCTTCGTTATTGATTTACAAGAAAAAAAATCAAGTCAGACTCCGTAAATATTTTATGTTTTTACTGACGATAATATATTATCGTCAGACGTATATATAACGTGCGACATGGCTTGTTTTTTGTGCTTGTGGAAAAAACTTTATTAAGCTTTGAATAAACAACACACTCTTTTATTTTATGTTTAGATTAATTATGGTATATTGGTAAGTTCCACCAAATCATTGTAAAGTATTTGTTGTAAAAACATTTATTTATTTATCTTTGAATTTATCTTTCTTACTAGGGCGGTTTGATAAGTCCATGACTTTGAAAAGAAAAACATATATTTTGTGTACAAAAACATTTTATTTTTCTACATACTCTCCTTTCAACTCTACACTCTTTTTCCAGCGATGCTCCAATCTCTTCAACCCATCCAAAAAATACTTTTTGTCAAAGCCTGCAAAATAGGCCTCGGTTGCAGCTATCACCTCTTCATTGGATGAAAATCTTTGCCCAGCAAGCCATTTCTTCATGTTTGGGAAGAGAAAGAAGTCACAGGGGGCTAAATCTGGTGAATATGGAGGGTGCGGCAATAATTCGTATCCTAATTCGACAAGTTTTGAAGTCGCGACTGCAGACGAGTGGGCCGGAGCATTATCCTGATGAAATAGAACTTTTTTCTTTGCTAGATGCGGTCGTTTCTTCATCAACTCTTCATTAAATCTTTCCAGCAATGCAGCATAGTAAGCACCGGTTATTGTCTTGCCTTTCTCCAAGAAATCGATGAAAATAACCCCTTGACTGTCCCAAAATACTGTTGCCATCACTTTACCAGCCGAACATACCGTTTTTGCCTTCTTTGGTGCACGTTCGCCGGTAGAAGTCCACTGCTTTGACTGTTGTTTAGTCTCTGGCGTATAATGGTGGACCCACGTTTCATCCACGGTTACGTACCGACGCAAAAATTCACTTGGATTGCGATTATACATAGCCAGACATGCCTCAGAAGTAGTCACGCGTTTTCGCTTTTGGTCGACTGTCAGTAAGCGCGGCACCCATCTTGCAGAAAGTTTTTTCATTCCCAAAATATCGTGCAAAATATGAAAAACTCGTTCAGTTGAGATGTGCACAGCCTCAGCTAACTCGCGTATCTTTACTCGACGGTCAGCCAAAACAATATCGTAGATTTTGTTAACAATGTCCTCAGTGGTTACCTCAATCGGCCTTCCTGGGCGCTCGGCATCATTGGTTGTAATACGTCCACAACGAAACTCAGTAAACCATTTATGTAACATTCCATGAGACGGCGCTGAATCCCCGTAATATTTTTTCAACTTGTCTTCGGTCTGCTTAATGGTTTTCCCGCGTAAAAAATAGTGTTTAATCAAGACTCGAAACTCGGATTTCTCCATTTTCGAAGAACACCTTCACAGCCGCTAAACTTCTTTTGTTATTAAATATTGTTTTCGCGCCATATTTGGAAATAGAATTATTTTAGGTTCGCAAAAATATTACTTTTAAGAAAATATCATTAAAAATAAAAAAAGTTTCTATTCAGCCTGAAAGTCATGGAGTTATCAAACCGCCCTCGTATTTAACGAAGAAACTGCAAACAATTAAAAACTACGATCCTTAAAACGATTAAGAAGACATAGCCACATCTTCTCTCACATCCCGCATTTCCAATCCCGCGCGAAGCCAGCACTATGCAGTGGTCATTTCAGATTCGCAAATTGTCCGAGAGCCCCATTTAGCTTGTTCCATTCATAATAAATTTGTGTGCTTGACCACCTCCTGTGAAAACGTCACATTCGCTCTTTAGAATGAAGAATCGCGACTGGAATCGAATAGCTCTTTTATCGATTGCATGCCATTGATCAAGCTTTTACAAGTTATTAAAATATTCTCAAACTTAGGTAAAACGCATACTTAGGTAAGAGAACGATTTTCAAGAAGCTATAATATCTAGAAGAGTATTTCTAGGAAATTCTACATCGTGCGCTAGTTTTCTTCGTAATTTTCTTCCGTTAGGATATCCGAGGCGGACGAATGCCAGCAACAAAGATGGTAACTAAGAATAGAATAGAAATAAGTAATATCAGTTTCCCTTGGCAAAGTGTGGGAAAGACAATATTGATGCTCGCGGTTTCTATTGTAACAACATTTTCTTTGTTGCGTATGAGATGTGCATTTATATAATTTACTGAAAAGTAAAGATAATAAAAAGGTTTTTTTAGGTTTAGCGAGTAATGTATCTTCTATCAAAGTTCTAACTTCAAAACTGAGACAAACTAAGGCTGTAGCACTGATTATGATACTGTCAAAACCTCTGACACGGGACAGCATAGTCGATTTAAAATAAATGGTAGCTACCTACAATAAGCATGGAGACACATAGGTACCTTTTTTAAAAAACTATCACGCATTTTTGTTAACATGTATATGCATTATATTTGCAATTTTGTTTCATAAAATAAAACATGTACTTAAAATGCTCGTGACGTTGAATAACCCTTCATATTCCCGTCATATACATAACTCTAACAGTGGAACTAGGCTGGTGGGGTTCCCCCTTAGATATTCAGATCTTCAAAATAAATTGTAGCCGATAAAATATATATAACCTAGCCGGGATTTTTCTTAACAGATTGGTAAAGTTTTCACTCAAATCCATTCAGCCGTTTTCAGGTCATGCGCGAGCAAATAATCAGACAAAACTACTGTTTTGTCTAATTATTTGCTCGCGCATATAATAAATATATTTTTTATTATATATAAATATATTATATATATTTTGTTATATATAAATATATATATATAATAAAATATATATAACCTAGCCGGGATTTTTCTTAACAGATTGGAAAAGTTTTCACTCAAATCCATTCAGCCGTTTTCAGGTCATGCGCGAGCAAATAATCAGACAAAACTACTGTTTTCTCTGATTATTTGCTCGCTGAATGTGTTTTGTAATCGATTTTAAATAGCCTAGTCATTTTTTTAATATATCCCAAGTGCCGTCTTTTTTTTCCTCTTCAGCTTTATTATATGTACAGAAGATAAAGGTTTGAAAAGCAAGAATCCCTACGGACTTAAAACACCGCTTCAGAGATGAACGATTTTTCAGTAAAACACGACAGTTTTGTCGCAGCTGCTCGCGCTAATATCAACCCATCTTCTGCCCATTTTTTTTAATTACTTACTTACTCAACTCGGATTTTAGAAGACGCGCATTAAGTATAGTGATTAACGTTCTTTTGGGAGATGTTGTACAGTACCTTTGTTATTGTACAGCCAGTAACAGTAACATAATAGTCCTCCTGGCCGATTTCGACCACGGCGGCCAATCTCAACAGAGATCAGCCAACACAAGTGTGCACAAGTGTGAACGCAATACACAGGTGCACTCACTGTTCCATCACTCTCAAAGTTCGGTGAGACGGCAATCCGACATGACCGGAGAGAGATCAGGCGCAGGACCAACGGCTTAACGTGCTTTCCGAAGCACGGGGGTGTAACACCGCCAACTTCCCGACTCCGAGCTGTTTGAGATATTCATGTAAGGCAGAAACTTTGCCACTACACCAACGAGGCAATGGAACAGTAACATAGTAGGATGGTAAAAATCGTTTTTTTTTTTCAAATTGTTTATGTTGTCATACACATTTTTTTTTAAACTCTCAACTTGCAAAATTGCTACAGAAGAACTTGTCAAGTAATACTTTGTAATTTAATGCCTGTTATGCGCAACTCGCTTTGGTTCCTTTCGCAGGTTGATAAAATCAGGCGTTACTTTGCGAAAATCCATGACTAAAGTTGAAAAAGATAATTCTATTTCTTTATATTTCCACTAAACGACGGCAGCGCAGGAACCCAAATACTTCCAACTGTAAACACTTGAAAAAACTAGAGCTGGAAGACTAAGGACTTACTAAGGAATACAACGTGACACAGAAAATACACCTGGAAACACAACAGTGACACCAACATTACACTCCACGCGTTACGCCACTACACGTGGCATACTTAGGAGATGTTGTCGCTTCGACAGACTACGACTCCTCCTGCTCTAGTTATTTCAAATGTTTACAGTTGGATGTATTTGGGTTCCTGCGTCGTTTAGTGTAAATTTAAAGCAAAATAATTATCTTTTTTAACCTTTCGCAGGTGTTTGATGCTTCTAAGTCAGATTAAATATTTTATGATCCAACTTTGCTCCCTCAAGACACAGACATTGTAGTAAGTTATTATTTTATGATACACCTGAGTGCCCCCGGGGTTAACGATTTTTCAGTGCAGTGTCGACGTGTTCCAGCACATCGGCTTTCAAGGGTTCTACTATATAATAATTTACTTTCAAATACAGTCACAAGACGTGCTTGTGGCGCGGTTGGTGCGGCGCTTTGGTATTGATGCACACCAAAGTTAAGCAACCTTAGGCGCGGTAGTATTTGGGATGGGTGACCATGCCGACCATTTAAGTGACGTCTATTAACAAGGATCTTTGTACTTCGGAAGGTACGTTAAGCTGTTTACCCGGTTAATACCGATAGATAATAGTAGTCGTTAAGTCTTGTCAGAGGCCCTCGGGCGGCTTTATAACACCTGACAGTACAGTTTATGCTTTATTTTACAAAGAACCCCTCCATTAATCCGCACTGTAATCCCATGTGGTAGAGTATGGCTCGTAACTCTCATAGTTGAGGTGAGACCCAGCAGTGGGACGTGAATAGGCTGCTGAGATGAGAGATGAGACAACCCTCATGTCGTTCGCTCGCATGTCGTCATCTCGTTCGCCTGGCGCTGGCGGTCAATGGGTTAAAGTGCGGTACTGTACGTCAGGTTAAGAGACGGTTATATTCGACACAATGAAGATCGGCTTACAGAGTAGCCCCCTTAGTACCGGCCGGCTGCGAAACAAACCCAATATCCGTAAAAGTTTTGCCCCCTGCCCCATTATTTATTCAAGGGCTTTGCGTTTCTTTCACTTTCGAGAGCTTGCCCCCGTTATTATAAGCCGACCGAAACACAATTGGCCGCGTGCTTGAAAAATATCGATTTTTAAATAAAAGCTGGCGAAGTGCGATTAAAACTCGTGCAACGAGCGCTTCGTGAAATTTTATTTTTAACTTGTTTTATTGATGTGATAGCGTAAGTAACGTTGATTGTATGAAATTGGATCAGGCCACACTTGCGGCAAATGGTCGTCGCGATTGTCAGACGCTCGTGACTGACGGCGAGTCAACCAATCGCCGCGCTTCAATCGCTGACAGTCCCAAGTCCCGGTAACAGTATGCCGCAAGTTTACTAAAATTACTCATTTACATTGCCTAAAAATTTACTCACTCCCAGTCGGGTAGACAGCAAAATATAAAAATCCAACTACTTGTCTGAACTATCGACAAAATATCTTCATCTCCTGACTAAGTAGTACTCTATATCTGATAAATTTAATTTCTCTCTAAAATCTTGTCTGCATCCTATCAAGACAATAATAAGAGCTATTCTCAACTGGGAACACCTGTCTTGTTAATATCTTGCAGTCCCTTGTTATTAGAAGCGGGCACTTTGCAATATATTACATCCCTAAGTCGATAATACACCACAAGTTGAATGTCAGTTTATTGAATTGAATTGTTGAATGTCAATTAAAATATACTGAAGCTTGTTATGCTAGATTACGTCGAATAGACTTTCCTGAAGAATTTCGTGACTGTGCTGATAAAAAATGTTGTAATGTAGAACACAAATTAAAAATATCAGCTTTGTACCAAGATATTGTGTGTGCACTAAAAGAGTCAGCTAAGGGTACTTATAATGAACAGAAGCGTAAGAAATATTAGTGTAAAACTGGATGAAATAAACATGTTAGTGACGCACATAGGGGGGCTCGGTTTTGGTATCGGTCTTGTTTACAATACGGCAGACCTAGTTATGGTTTTATTTATAATAAAATGCGGGACTCTAAAAGATACTTTAAAGCTAAAGTAAAGTATATACAGAACAATGAGAATCAGATTACATTAGATATAATCGCTCAAAATCACCGCACTAACAACTTTAAAGAGTTTTGGAAAAACACCAATAGACTGAATTCGAAGCTGAGCATCCCCGCGAGCGTAGTAGGAAAGTCTGATCCTACCGAGATAGCAAATGCCTTTGGTAATCACTTTAAAGTGGTGCCAGATGTTGGGGCTCAGCCTAAGTTAGCAATGTTCGATGCTGAGAGCAGCATAGGTAACTTAACCGTTAGATGTACTGCGCGAGAGGTAGACACTATAATCAGAGGAATGACAAGAGGTAAGTCCCCTGGTCACGATGAGCGCAGCATCGAGCAATTAAAATACGCTGGAGTGCACTTGCCTCGAGTTCTCTCGATCTTTGTGTGAGTCACTGTTACCTGCCTGAAGATGTAATGTTTACTGTGGTAGTTCCAGTAATAAAGAATAAGACGGGGGATGCCTCCGACTTGTCCTACTACAGGCCTATATGCTTAGCTACCATTATAGCTAAGTCGCTGGATGGGTTGCTTGATAGAAGATTGGGTGAGCATATTCAGACACATGATGCTCAGTTTGGTTTTAAACCAGGTCTCTCCACAGAAAGTGCCATCTTCTGTCTCAAGCAGACTGTCCAGTATTACACCGCTAGAAAGACTCCAGTATATGCCTGTTTTTTGGACCTGTCGAAGGCGTTCGATCTGGTTTCATACAATTTATTGTGGAGTAAGTTGCAATCTGAAACTACTGTACCTCCTGAATTAACATCTTTATTCAAGTATTGGTATGACAATCAGAGGAACTGCGTAAGGTGGAGAGACTCGAAGTCTGACGTGTATGGGTTGCAATGTGGGGTGAGGCCGGGGGGGTTGAGCTCACCCAAGCTTTTCAACTTGTACATGAATGGTCTGATCGAGGAGCTCAGTAGCACCTACCTAGGATGGACTTTGTGTCATGTAGGTGGACTTTGTGTTAATAACATTAGTTATGCTGCTGAGCCCTTCGATCAGAGCATTAAGGAAACTAGTGGGCATATGCGAAAAATATGCAGTGGCTCATGGGCTCAGATATAACGCACGTAAAAGTGAATTCATGGTGTTCCAAGCGGGTGCGACCGGTAATCAAAGAAGTGTACCCTCTGTTACTCTGGGAGGTGTAGAATTAAATAGAGTTGACCGCTTTAAATACCTGGGCAACTGGGTCACTGACAATCTGTCAGACTCCATGGATATGGAAAGAGAGCGCAGGGCGTTGTGTGTTCGCTGTAATATGCTGTACCGCAGATTTGCACGGTGTAGTAGACAAGTGAAATTGACTTTTTATAAATCTTATTGTCAATCATTCTACACGTGTAGTCTGTGGGTGTGCTTTACGCAGAGAACATACAGCGCCCTTCGCGTACAATATAACAACGCGTTCAGGAAGTTGTTCGGCCTGCCCCGACACTGCAGCGCTTCGTCCATGTTTGCAGCTGCGCACATGGATAGTTTTTATTCAATTATCCGCAAGCGCTGCGCCTCGCTGTGGGCTCGTGTGCGGTGCAGCTCGAACAGCATCGTGAGTGTGCTGGCGGACCGCTGGGACTCCCCGTTGATGCGCCGATGGCTGCAGCTTCATTCCCCAGCTACTAACTATGAATGCCTGTAGCACAGAAGTCAGCCCCCTACTAAGTGTTATTTTATTATGTTTTATTTTTGTGAATTCAATTGATTTATTGTTTTACTAACACCAGGATAAGAACACCTTGTTACTAACACTTATGGATTCAAATCTTAAATAAATGATTTACTATTATTATTATTAACAGTGAAATTACAAATACGTTCTGTAGAAACTGCTAATCGAGTTTGTTCGGTATCACCTAACTAATAGATCGAAAGAATGGACCAGAGAAATTACGGTTTGTACAAAGGTTAATGCAATGTTTTATGTCAAAGTCAAGCCTGCCAAGTCGAGCGTAAAATATATATACTAGACTACTATGTATATATATATATATATATATATATACTAGACTACTATGTATATATATATATATATATATATATACTAGACTATATACTAGACTTTTCGTTCATATACTAGATTATCTCTAAAACTACACCCACAATATTTACTTTTTCTTAAGTCTTCTTGAGCTATGGATTCATTCTATTTTAGCAAAATATATTGCAGATTTTTTACTCTCTTAGAAGGATTTTCCATCGGATTCCTATTTTAAAAAGTAGCTCTAGTGATTTAGGTATTGTTATGTGAAATTAAAATACCCTTACAGAAAAATGGACTGCCACAGGCGGGACTCGAACCCGCAACTCTCGCAAGCCGGGCGATTGCTCTCTCAATTGAGGTACCGTGACACTTACTCATAGGTCTGAATTTCTTTAAGTGCTCCTTAGGCTGCGCAGCCTAATCATACCAGCCTGGTTACAGCCAGCCAGAATTCATCAATGTTGTGGTAAGATACCTACAACACCAAGGTCGTATTACTAGTTGTTGTTAGGTACTTTTATGCAACATTTGAAACAGAAATGATGAGTAAGAAAATATGACTAAACCAAGTAATGCTCTTAGAAATCGGCTAAACCGTAATACATCTACAACATTTCTCCTGGTTCATTAATTGGCTTCCCTTTGTCGGTCTTCGTTCCAAATGCAAATACCAAATTAACTATTCATTTAAATGTCTATTAGCTTCATTTGTTATCACAAGGGAATTAGGGCCGATTTATTAGGTATTTATTTAATAATAACAGCATTAAAGACATTGACGTAAAATAAATATAATTCGAATATTGTTTTTAATCAAGTGTCTTTTCGGAAAAGACTTTAACCGCCAGGGCACATGTGTGACTTTCTTTTCGCGAATGACAGTCTCGATTAGCGGCGACAGTTTGCCGCAGGTGTCCGCTGGGCCTAGAAACTATATCTTAATAGTTTTAAGTGTTTCAGAAATGAGATCCATGTTAAAAAGATTGTATGAACCGCATAGTTACGTCCAATAAAACTTAATTCCATGTCTTAAGTGAAAATACTACAAAATCGTGAATCACAGCGCAGCGAAAATTCTGTGTTATGTCAGGTCCCCGGTAATAATAGAAATCGAGCGTTGCCCGGGCGTGACGTCATCGCGCGCCGTTTTTACTTCACACCACGGTCTGGGGGGTCACAGCAAGCCATTTCTGTAGGGCTGACAACGTTACGAAAATAAATGTATTTTTCCCAGGTTTGTGTTTCATTTTTCTTCTAAATAATTGGAATTAGAAACCGATGTGAAGAAAGTTGGAATAGCACTGTAGTAGCAACTTAAATTTTTCGTAGCAGTTAAAGTTACGATGATTGCTACGTGTATATTAATTTACAACAGGGTGATTACAACTGGTTGATCACAGCAAGCCATTTCTATAAGCTTACAAACATTGCGAATATCACAGCCATTTTTCTAGTCATGCGTGAAAAAATCAAAATTGATAATTGCCAAATTCCCTGCCAACTTCCCCCGGAAAGCACCGTCGTAGCAGCTACGATTATTCGTAGCGTTTAGGATAGCTAGCTCGTAGCGTCATGCTACGATGATTTTTATGAGTGTCTGTATAGAAAATATTAATTTTTACGCTCCATTTTGTGTGTCAATTCAAATTAGTTTAATTTTTCACACTACTAGTCTGAGAATAAACTATGTAGGTAATTTCCCATATTACGCACAGTTTTATACGGTAGAAGGCAACCTTACATGCTGTCATTTTATACTACAATGTTTCGAGAGCGCACAGCACGATACTATTCTGGAAAAGTAAGATACATTTCTAGGTACTATGATACGCTTGGCATCTTCAAATAAAATTCTGGAGTTCAAATATTCTTTGAAAGCAAAGGTTGGACTGAAGTTGATATTTTTTTTATTAAACACTAATAAAGTTCATCTACTCTAAGCAAGTACAAAAAATGTATACAAAAAACAACGTACTCTCAAAAATCATGAGCACCACTCAAAGAGTGCGTGTATTGAAATTCTGTACTTTTTAGGCCCGATATGACGGACTTTCAAAGAAACGATTTAGACTATATCAGCGGTTTCAATATCAATTTCTATTCTTAAATAATGACACCATTCATCTAGTTACTTAACCGCCGATTAACCTCTCAAAATCTGGTGAAATCAGCACTAAAAATTACCAAGGCTGTAAAGCTGCTGGTTAAAAGGGCATTAATTTAACAAAGACAGATTGAACCCCCTAATCGTTATGATTGTCGGGGATCCTGTAAGGGCGTTATTACAGTGGCCGCGTGTGGCGTTAGTTCGGCGCCATTAATCGCGGGTTGATTGATAGCTTGTTACCAGTTACCGATTTACCAGTTGGTTTGCTGAACAAGGCTATATTGTACACCTACCTAGCTACATTTGCAGTGTGAAAGCTTAAGCGGTTTGATATGACCTGATCGTAAGTAGAGTAATCTAGTTATGCCTAAAATATGAGAAATACCGGTTTCTGTTTGTACAACAACAAGCGACTACGTGGGCAATATATGAAATTTTCTCTTGAATAGTGGAAACCGCAGACATTGCCTTACCTGTGGTTTTTTTTCTACGTTAGAACTATCTAATTTAAGAAATATTGTTAAAAAGGAATTAGCCATATTGGTCCAGGCGCTCTTGAGTCATGCACTTACCAACACATTATAGAATAGCGGACCCCGCTGACGTTGTCCTGCCCATTGTTTATTTATTTATTTTATTTTGTTTATCGTAAGAATCATTCCCGTACTTTAAGGAATCTCAAAAAAAAAGAATTAGCCAAATTGATCCAGGCGCTCCTGAGTTATGCGCATACCAACACATTTCGCGATTCATTTTTATATTATAGACTACTGCACCCGGCAAACATTGTCCTGCCCGCTATTTTTAATTTCTTGCATATTTTCTCATTGTTTAATTTAAATCTTACCTGGACTTCCACAAATATTTTAAGACTGAAACTATTCAAATCGGTTCAGCCGTTCTCGAGTTTTAGCCAGACTAACGAAAAGCAATTCATTTTCATATTTAAAGAGAAGAAGATTATCCAAATAGCCGGAGTGCATTCCTTTTGAACCAAATCCACCCATTAAAGTATGTGGTATCATGTCTCTGACTATGTCAGATTGCCGTATGACCAAACTTTGAGAGTGAAGGAACAGTGAGTGCACCTGTGTTTTGCGCTCAACCTTGTGCACTATAATATGTTCTGCGCCGTTGGCTGATCTCTGTTAAGATAGGCCGCCGTGGTCAAAATCGGCTAGGATACTATTATTATTATCGGACGAGAGATAATGTAAAACCTACTTATGCCCATTAGGTATGTAGTTGCCTACCACAAACGTATTGTTACGTTCTTGGGGTGTGGGATCTAGATTGAAATGCACTTCTAAACCGATGAAGTAGAGTAGGATTTATTGTACACACTTTACGTTACAACACTTAGTACACAAACACTTGTATCGCACTCCAAAATGTTCTTGTCGCAGTTTTCGCTTCGATGTTTACTCGTCGCTTTCCCAAATTAAACTCAAACTCGGTCGCATTCCCGGGCTCCTTATATACCGGCCGTCAAGGACTCCCGAATATTCGGTAGGTACCTACTACCCAGTACGAGACTGTTCGGGATCCTTCCAAAGGCCGTCTTGCCTAGCCTAGACCTTTCTCGAATCATAGTGCTATCCTTGTCTTGTGCTGTCTCTGTCACACCTTTCTGGAATGTTCTTAGTATAGCTGCCTCTCTCTAATCGTGCTATCTCTTTCACTCCTACTGAAAATTACGTCATATACTGAAGTGGGCTTCAAAGGCCCATAAGGGGTCCTGAAAACGCCTGAAAACGGGTTTTCAGGTTATGGCGTCATCTGATAGAGGGTGGCCTGAAACGGACTGAAAACATGTTTCAGGCGCCTGAAAACAACGGCAACTTGGGTGAAATTTCGATAAACTAGTATGTGTTAGAGCACTCTCTGAAACGGCCTGAAATGATATTTCAGCCTGCTGAAAACGCCTCCAAGGCACGGAAAAACACGATCAAAGTTTTAGCACTAGCCCACCGGCGTAACACTACCCCCTCCTTAGACATGCTCGTCCCGAGCATCATTCGTTCCATGGTACTTGGCCAACCGATCAACATGAACAATCTTACAGGGGCTACGTGCGTTGCGCTGAATCCGATAAGTGACGTCGTTGATCCTTGTGACTACTTTGTACGGCCCTTCCCAACTCGGCGACAATTTCGGTGACTTTCCTTTTCGACGCATAGGGTTATGTAGCCACACGAATGATCCTTCCTCAAACCTCGTCTGGTTAGACTTCCGGTCGTATCTGGTCTTCACCGTTCGGTCCGAGTCCCGTTGCCTCCAAGATCTTTTTGGGCAGCTTGATTGTATGTGTCCTCTTTCCCCGCAGTTGTAGCATCGAGGCCCAGTTTCTCGAGGTGGAGCAATCGGCTCCCTGGCCGCAACTTCGCGCACCCTAAAGGATTTTGTTGAGTCTTGGCGTACAGCTTCCACCTCCAGGGCATGGGCGAGCGCATCCTTCAAGGTCCCATGGTGTCCCAGCCGTACAGCAGCCCTCAGTTCAAAGTCCCGAATCCCATCTATGAATGCCTGTACTAGCGTCCCATCGATGAAAGTCGCTGCGGAACCTTGGTACGCCTTCCGGACGAGCTTCTCTATCTCAAGTGCCCACTTTTGTAACGACTCATTATGCCCCTGAGTCCTATTCTTCAGCTGAGCTCTGTAAACGTGCTCTAGATGGCTGTCACCGAAGCGTGCCTCTAAAGCTTCAAGAAGACGGTCGTATGTCTTCTCCTTTCCTAACGCTTCCAGAACAGTGAGAGCTTCGTCCCGCAGCGCCAAACTCAGTGCCGTTTTAGCATAGTCCTTGCTCCAGCCATTCGCTTCGGCAACCATCTCGAATTGGAGCTTGTATGCGGCCCACGAAGAGGTACCATCGAATGGAGGTACCTTTAACTTTTCTCCTCCTGTGGCTGGTGCACCTAATACACTGGTGGTGCCGTTGGCCACTCTGATCTCCAACTTCTGGAGGCGATTCTCCTGGTCCTCCACTTTTTCGTTCAGTCCATTGAGGCGCTTCTCGTGGTTTTCAACTTTAATTTCAACGCCCACAATTTTGTCTTGCACCTCAGCCATCTCCTTTTTCCATTCTGCAGCTACTTCGTGTACCTCACGGAGGACTTCTTTCAGGTCCCGTAGCTCTTGCTGCAAAATTTTGGCTTGTTCCTCGTGCCACCTAGCCTGTTCCTCCTGCCTTCTGGTCTGTTCCTCCTGCTGAACCCGTAGCTCTTGTTGCAGGATTTTGGCTTGTTCCTCCTGCCTTCTAGCCTGTTCCTCCTGCTGAACCCGTAGCTCTTGTTGCAGGATTTTGACTTGTTCCTCCTGCCTTCTAGCCTGTTCCTCCTGCCTTCTGGTCTGTTCCTCCTGCCTTCTAGCCTGTTCTTTCAGGAGGATCAGAATGGCGTTGACGTCTATCTCCGGCGTCCTTGAAGCTGGTACCGCTGTGTCTGACGTTCCGGCGGTGCCCGCAGAGTCTCTAGCAGCGGTGCGGCTTCGGGTCTGCATCCCCTCCTTCTCTTCTTCTCGCGGAGTAATCGGCATTTTCAATCCCACTTCTGACACCAAATGTTACGTTCTTGGGGTGTGGGATCTAGATTGAAATGCACTTCTAAACCGATGAAGTAGAGTAGGATTTATTGTACACACTTTACGTTACAACACTTAGTACACAAACACTTGTATCGCACTCCAAAATGTTCTTGTCGCAGTTTTCGCTTCGATGTTTACTCGTCGCTTTCCCAAATTAAACTCAAACTCGGTCGCATTCCCGGGCTCCTTATATACCGGCCGTCAAGGACTCCCGAATATTCGGTAGGTACCTACTACCCAGTACGAGACTGTTCGGGATCCTTCCAAAGGCCGTCTTGCCTAGCCTAGACCTTTCTCGAATCATAGTGCTATCCTTGTCTTGTGCTGTCTCTGTCACACCTTTCTGGAATGTTCTTAGTATAGCTGCCTCTCTCTAATCGTGCTATCTCTTTCACTCCTACTGAAAATTACGTCATATACTGAAGTGGGCTTCAAAGGCCCATAAGGGGTCCTGAAAACGCCTGAAAACGGGTTTTCAGGTTATGGCGTCATCTGATAGAGGGTGGCCTGAAACGGACTGAAAACATGTTTCAGGCGCCTGAAAACAACGGCAACTTGGGTGAAATTTCGATAAACTAGTATGTGTTAGAGCACTCTCTGAAACGGCCTGAAATGATATTTCAGCCTGCTGAAAACGCCTCCAAGGCACGGAAAAACACGATCAAAGTTTTAGCACTAGCCCACCGGCGTAACAGTATTTTTATTAAAATTCGATTGCTAGTTTTTATGTTACAAATTAACAAACAGTTTTTGTGGTTACTGACTTGTTTAATCAAGAAGAATTTTTTACTTAAATTCCTACTCACAAGTCACAACTACCAACAAAGTGAAATAAAGATGGTTGTTAAACAACGACACTAATATATTTTTACGATGCTATAAAGCGTGTCTGATTGGTGTTGTGTAGTCGGGTAATAAATTAAAAGCCAGTTTTGTTATGATGCGATGTCAATTACAAAAGTATAGGAGCACGCAACAAACGTCAAGTACACACAGCTCCACATCAAGCTACTCATTTTCGTTCCAAAAACACACTTATAAAGTAGGCATGTGATACCACAATGATAAGCTTGACGTGTGGCCGTGCGTACCTAACCAAGGTAATACACAGTCTAGGTGACCACTGAGCAGTATGGGCAAACGAATCAATTTATTTCTTTTACACGTCTCACGTACTGTAACTCGCTTACCAGGATATTTACCCGTGTTATATTCCTGCATAACATATTGCAGATGGCAAAATACTGATACTATCGAAATCTTATTAGCCTTAAGCACGTTTTGCCTACACATGTCATTGTTTATTTATTTCCTAACAAGGCGTTACAAACAACGCTGCAGCGCTCGAGTTTAGTTACCAAAATAAAAAAGGCAAACTGTTGTTCCATAAATATTTAAACTGGATGGAAGAGAACAGATTGTTAAACTGCGACATGAAACTCCTATCCGAAGAGTTCGGATAATAATGTCTTAAGCTCGGAAAATTGTCTCAATGAAGTTATGATAAAGGATTTTCAAAAGGCTAGTGTTGAGATTCAGCTCTAATCCGGCGCTACACTCTCAAAGTTTGCCGTGAGAGCGTTCAAAGAAGATTTTTGAACGTTCGTTGCCGGGCAAAAGGTCAATATTAGTAAGCCATTTAAGAGACGCAAGAGTTTAAAGCTTTTGGGATTCAAATTTTTTAAGTAGGGCTCATATACTTAACCTTACTAAAGGCTCAGACCACATCTGAGGTTCTAAGTTATCCGGGCTCACTTCTGACTGCTTGTCAACCAACCGCCGCGCCTCAGTTGCTGATAGTCCCGCTAGTTCACATAGGAATGAGCGGGTGTGAGCGCCAGCTACTTGGACCGCACGTGCGTTTCGTACGTGTACACTTGGATATCACTTCATATGTTTGATAATTCGCGACAGCACCCGCCACCGCGCCCACTAGTCTATGTGAACAAACTCTTAGGGTTGAGCTAGTTACTTTTGTTTCCTTTTAGAGGATTGTGGGAAGAAATCTTTGATTTCTGACTTTTTTATTTGCAACACTCCCAATTTTATTTGTTCACTTGATGAGTTGTTTTAACTAACTCTGCGCCATTTGGCCTTTCGGAACATAAAGATAAACCTTTCTTCAAAATGTCAACGAGAAAATATTTTAATCAGATCTAAGTCCTTGCTTAAAGCAGGGTGTAAGGGATTAACTGTTACTGCACAGGATTTCGTCGGGGGCATTAAGTCTAAGTGGAAATGCTAAGCCGTTTTTTTTCGTTTCGTTAAATCCTTTCATTTCTTTTCATCTCCGATGCTTAGTAAGAAATTATTTCTCGGGACAAGATAACGGCAGCCTGCATTCAAGGGCTCTTGTGGGTCGTAAACTTATTTAGCTGATAACGGATTTTTCGTGGCTGACCCTCGTAAATTACTTTTTAATAATACTTGGTAAGTAGGAAGATGATATTTTTTTACAATATTTTTTTATCGTTTGTTTTGTTACACATTTAGGCGCCTATAAGTACTGCTTCAACTGCAGTAAGGTATATTTAATAAAATTCCAAATAAATTTCTACCAAAATGTGCTTACTAAACATAACCCTAGTCTGCAGGTACGGATGCGCGAAAATAATAAAAAAACGCATTAAAATTACATTAGTTGGCGGTTTGTTTATTACATTTTTCGAGTGCTAATCTACCAACACAAATTACGAACTAATGTAGGGTAAAGTTTTAGTATTTGAATTTCGCTACGCCAGCCAATACCAAGTTTTACGCTGAAATGGCTCTTTGTTTTTTCTAGCTAGAACGAGCCATGCAAAAACACCGGGTCTAGCAATATATACGAGTACTACGTTGAAACTCTTGGTACTATTTTTTGTAAAATAAAACTTAAAACTAAAAAAATATCAAATTCATACCAGCAACAGCAACCCATGTAAAACAGAAATCGGCTTGATAAGATTTTAGTCCTTTCTACAAAACAAAAATGATATCTTGGGGTATTACTCCGATACTTTTAAGTAGGTACTCAGACCCTTCACGATCTCAATTTCAGTTGTTTTCACAGAAAATCCACTCGAAAGGCTTGTCCCTTCGTATTGCAATTACTTAGTGCCAAAATAATGATTATTAAAAAGTGAAAATCCTAAGGCAGATTCTTTTCCTTGAGCCAGAACAATTACCGCTTATACAGGTGTCAGAGAGCTATTGCAAGGTGCTGAACTGATGAATATTCATTATACTCGTATTAAGCGTGTCGTTAACAATTTACCTCTAACGAACTACTTATTTCTGTATTAAAAAATGGTCGACGCAAGAAAGAATTCAGGGCACAAACGTTAATAATGACAAGAACTAGCCTTTAAACTTCCTTTTTCCGTGTGCTACCTTGTAACGAACCCTGCAAACACTACGGCGTTATATTTCCTCGTAATAAGAGTGATATTACAACAAAATTTGTATTACTAAGCAGGCATTGTACTTCTTAAACTTGGTTTGCTCAGGTACCCAGGGGATTTTGTTTCAAAGAAGTGACCTACCCAGCCGAGGAGACTTCGCGTAATCAACTTTTTTATTTATGTTTTTAATGAACTTTTTACAAGCTACAGTTTTACGCTGATGACTCTTTTTAAGAGTTGAAGATTATATCTTGAATAGTTTTATTTTACTGAAATGTCATATCAACTCCTTTCGGTGTGACAGTAACTCACTTTCTCCATCTAATTTGTACGATCTAAAGTTTAAGTGTCTCTTAATGGTATGAAAAATACTGTTGTAGATAAGTAGATAATTGTACCTGCATAAAGAAAAGGATTCATAGTAACTGACAATAAAATGAAAATGATAGAAAACGATCCGAGAGTAAGTTAGCCGGTCTATCCATCACAAACTTACATGTGAGTCAAAGAGAAAGATTTATGTCAGAGAGTAAGTAAAAGGTGCTATCACAGCTGCCTAACTTCTTGTTGGACGGCGCATAATTTATTTCCTTCTCGATAACTTTCCCGTTTCTAATTCGGAGCACGAGCAATGTTATGTTCGGGAAAAAATAATTTACAGAGCTCCTCGCCCCGAAGGACTAAGAAAGTTTTCTGATAATACGAAGTGGCAACCGCAAACAAGTCTCTAGGCAGCAATAAACTCAATGTTAAATGGATAGGGGCGGGGTTAACTAATTCGGTATGTGTCAGGCTGAATAAAGATGACTCCGGGACCAGAGAGATTCGAACTTGCGGTTTGCTGGCAGCGGCCCGGCAGGAAATTAAGAGTGGCTGCCACTTTAAAATAGGAAATGTATTCAATTACTTACTGCAAGCTGTCTGTGTATGTTCCGTTGTACATGTACAGTGGCCAGCACATCAAGCTATCCATTTTTGTTACAAAATCGCCCTCATCGCATACCGCAGTGTTTACCGTGACGTGCTTGCCACCCGTACCTAACGAAAAAAACGATAAAAACAATTATTAATAAATTATACATTTTTTTTCATAATATACATCAACATCACCTACATTGATCTGACTCCGTGGTAAGTAGCTTAAGCAATTGTGTTACATATATCAGAATCAACAGTGGTATTACAAATAAACTTAAGTAAATACATATAAAACCCAGACCAGTACAAACAGACATGTTCATGCACACAAATGTTTGTATAGTGCGGGGATCGAGCCCGCGACCTCTTCGTTAATATTCAAATTCTTGACCATTACACCAAAGGGGTCGTCAACATTCGAAGTCGTGTTTGGATACGTTGGTAAAGTGCATACATACTCCTGTTTTTTTGCCACATTAAAGGCAGTTTAATCGACGTTGAATTTACAACCTCATTTTTTTTAATTTTATACGTTTGATAGTTTTGAATTACAATCGTTTTACCAAATAAATTTATCTTATACTGTCCTCTATTCATTCTAAGATATCAGTGAGGACGCCGTGCGATCCTCTCAGCCAGCTCTTTGTGCAATACTTAAGTGACACGACAAACCACTCGCACTAAGTGCAGTGCGATGCACGACGCACGGTGCATCGCACTCGATCGATGCATTACGCCCTAATTAGTTACAACCGATGGCGGATGGCACATAGAGCACACACTTTAATTTGTCTTATTATTATTCCTAGTTTGTACCCTCCTGCCCTAAGTCGCGTACTCCAGTTCAGCGGAGAAAAGCGCGATCAAAAACAACTAATCTTTTTTTATATCCACTCATCCAGAATTTTTCAGGTCGCATACATCCAGTTTTGAATGGTTTAGTTGGGTGTGAATACGAAACAACAAAAATTGTTAATGAAATATAATATCTTCCACGGCTTTCCGAATAAGCGGCGTTCGATGGAAATGGAATTTTGGGGTTTCGTAGTTCAGCATCATGTTTTTAATATTCGATAGATGCGGTCTTCGAGTCCTACACTATACACATTCATTTTACGAATCTTATATATATTTTAACTACGAGTACAAGCCGATTTAAAAAACCCACTGCTTGGAAGTCGAAATTAGAGAATATTTATTTGGCACAAATGATATATAAAATAAAAATACAATAGAAATGAGAGAAAACAAAATACAATAAAAATAAAAACACTAAATAATTCTATCATATGCGCCAAAGTTATTCTCGCTCAGTAAAGTCGTGGCAGCAGGTGGGTAGCATACCACTTCACAGATTTTCAGCGAGGACCATCATTTCAGGAAGCAAGTCGGTAATTCTTCTTCAATCCTAACTTTTGTTACACCCAGTTCATCTAATTAGAGTTGTAAAACCAAGCCTCAGTCATTCATAACTTTAAAGTATATATTCTGAGGCGCAAAGCTGGCAAAAGCCACTTACGTAGCATGCAGTCCCACAGGAGCAAACCAGAGTGGCCTGGTGTCTCTATTAATATCATAAGTTGAGCCCCTTTACAATATTCAAAACTGTGGTTTTACTCGAAACAGACTGGACTCGTCCTTTCGATCCTAGCCCCATCTGTTTCTCACACTGCCTTAGGCTAAGATTAAGATCCTTTGTTAGGTGTTGACGCTTAACATTGGCGTTCAGGGTAGGACCCTTGTTCCAACTTGGCTATAGTGGTGTGCTTTTCGCCCAAATTGAGGCGTCACATACACATTAGGTTACA
This sequence comes from Pyrausta despicata, assembly GCA_963921415.1. Classification (NCBI taxonomy): domain Eukaryota; kingdom Metazoa; phylum Arthropoda; class Insecta; order Lepidoptera; family Crambidae; genus Pyrausta; species Pyrausta despicata. The sequence goes on along the minus strand of OY992846.1, from coordinate 12,014,065 downwards.
TGCGCTGGTGAGTGGCCCTTGCGTGTACGGGTCCCCCGGGGGGTCACGGAGTGCCTCGCCAGCCGCCGCTTACGCCGTAAACAACCCTAATAAATTGTTCAACTAACCATCATTATGGTACGGAATATATTACGCGAAATGTTATGGGTTCAAGGGCGAGTTAGTCGAACGTTTTTGGATATAGATTTAAATTGCTTTCATAACCATCTAAATCAATAACAGCAACCCACCTACAAAATGTGTATTACAGCTGCTTGTAAGTGGAAACGCAGATGCAGTGGGAATAACTTATTCTATCCTACAAGTAGTACTAGGTACCCAGTCAGTATTAGTACAAGCGAGCATTTGTTTACAAATTGTAAGCGTGGGTTGTGCCAACTACCGACAGTACCGATTTACATATGAGATATACAGGACGCCGTTAGGTTGTATTTATTAGGCACAGTGACAGGTGTGGTGTGATGCAAGCTAGATGTACCTATATGCTTTATAGGACGAACTTACTTACAAAATTATAACTGAATGGTTTTAATGTAACCAATAATAGTCATGTTATTAGCAATTAATTTTTTTTTTCACTTACCATGCCATGTTTTTATCTACTTGAAGAACTCATGAAAACGAAAACGCAGGAACTCACGGTTTTTTAAATCTATTATGCTTAAATTCTTTTTAATGTATTATAATTAAAATCATTGTTACGAAAACCAGCGTTTCTATGGCAAAAGTATGATTTATTGTCAATTAGATCTAAAAAAAGATGTTTTCCGTAGCATTACTAGCATCGTACCACTTACATTTGACAAAGTGGAATTCCAGATCTTTTAAGGCTGAACATTTAATCTCGACCAAAAAGATTTTATACATCAGTCAGAAAACTTGGGGGCATACAACCTTCGCCTCTGCAGAAGGACATTAAAGTCAATTAGTAGTTTAGTAGCCTTAACCTTATTTACTGATCTTTCATCCCAAGTACTCTAAATGAGATCATGCACTAGATATACAAACAAGTTGGAAGTCTAATGACGTAAGTATTTTATCTAATTAGTCTTCGATAGAAATGACCACACACACACAAACACACGAAGGCACTAAATCTTTTTGATACCTTATTTTAGATGATACCATGTTGGCAACACTGCGTGACGTCACAGACTTCGGAGCGAAAAGTGACGGTGGCGGGCACTTTTGCTCGAGCCACTGGACGGAACGCTTCGGAAAAGTGAACCGTGCTTACTTTTGTGTTTTATTTAATTATTTGTAATTCTAAACGTGACTTCTATCTTTGTATTTTAATTTCTTGCTGATTAAATAATAATGCGTGATCTACTGTTTGCCTACATCTACCCTCTGAGTATAAAATAGTTAACAACCATTAGTGTTTTTCTTGTTTTCTAAATAGGTCTTCGAGGTTACTCCTACCCTACTACACCTATTATGATCAATCTTGTTACTCACGTCAGTAGCGACCGAATAGGGTTGTTCTATTTTTGGGAAATCTCGTAGTTCATCCCTTATCACCTCAGACGAAACAATATTACCTATGCTTGAAGGAGAGTCACGTCCCATATGATTTATCGCTCGTCGGCAAGGAAAACAGGTAGGGACATCATAAATATTAAATATTACACGTTCTTCCACGCTTTACTTAGAACCATAAATGCGTGGGGATCCAACCCGTCCGCGGATTTACGTAGCATTTATCACAAAAGACGTTTACCTGTGTTAGACTGCGAACTAAAAATACAAAGCGAAACGGCTGCCTGCCAGCCATCTCGTGAAATGAGGCCGGTAACGTATCAAGTCAACATTTACAGAGAAACATTTATTTTTTGCGTTACAAAAAAGTATTTTTGGGATGTTTTAACAGGGATGTTTTCTCGTACTAAATAAGAGACCATTATTCATCTTAAGAAAATTAGCTTTATTTGTTTTTACCGTTAGACTGTCTGCTTAGGAATTAGTATAAAAAAAGTCAGATTCATTTCCTAAGCACATATGACTTCTAGCCTTCATGTATCGATCACAGTTAGATAACGATGACGGGCTGCATTCGATACATCGAGATACATCACTCGGGTTCAGATACAGATATACTCGTACAATCGCTTGTGTCTGGATGCATCGATTCCTACCTGCAAGTTCCATTTTGGCGTAACAATACTTACCGCCGACGTACATATGCAACATTTTGTCGCGGCGATTTGCGATTCACGGCGAGTCAACCAATGGCCGCGACCAAATCGCTGAAAGTCACAAGTTATGGCGACAGTATACCGCAAGTATGCTCTCTTTCTCTTAGATATATTAAGGGGATTTAATATTTTTTTAGGACAAGTTATAATTAAAAAAATTCAGGGTCACGATAAGCTTTACAATCTTTTTCACAATTGAAACTTAGATTTACTACAAGTACAGCTGATAAAAAACTGAATTCTCTGTTCATGTTCTATTAGAGGACCCAGACGTTTTCTGCCCGTGGTTTTTTAGAAAAAAAAAGTTTTTTTTTTTAAATTATACCTTGACCTGACAATAAAGAACACATAAATAAAAGAATCCAATTTGTTGATGCGGTCTGAAGTTTTGCGTGTGCATACATTTCGGCGATTTATTTTTTATTTATATAAATTTACAGACTATGTGTCAATAAGGTAAAAACCATTTTGCAGTCGAAACACGCCCCCTTATTTTAGTGGATTACTGCCTAATACGTGAGACCGTTAATGTCATTGAAAATTATGATCTCTGTCGCATTCAATATAGTATAATTGACTCACGGTTCGCCGCTGCGGACGTTTGTGAAATATTTAGTGGTCGACTGCAGTTGTCGTGGCAGTAAACTTCAATACTTACAAAAAACAGCAAATATAATGTATTTCACTAGTGTTCTAATTTTTGAGAAACTTGTGTCTGAAAATCGCAAATAATTAGCAATGCTAAGCTTGCAGACTAATAGCCAGTCTAAATGTCCTATCTACCCACAAAATGTTAAAATACTGTCAGTTTTATACTAAAAAATGAAGTTTCCGATGTTTCTAAGAAATTGACAGTTTTCTTAAGTTTAGTCAACGGTATATGGGACATTGAACTGGCCATAAGTTAAAGATAATATTTTTGCAGTAGAAAAAATCGATGAATGCTTATCACTAAAAATCATAAAACAATAGGCTTGTTTCCACTATGAAAGAAATATTAAAAAACTGATTTTCTCTAAAATAATTCATAATTTCAGATGCCTTTACACTAATATTTTTCTGCAGTTCGTATTATTTGATTTTTAATTGGAATTCAAATGATAATTAGTCACTCAGTCGACATTGCACGCGGTGACGTCAAAGTGTGTTATTCCCATACAAGCTCTATGAAGAAAAGCGTTTTGACAGTTGATAAAAAGTACGTCAACGATTGGTGGTGTCAACTACCGTATTTGGACATAAGTTGATCTCGAAATAATAACTTGTACGGAACGAGAAAGATGGAATACCTTTTGGCTAAAATATTAAATACTCTGCTGAAATCGCTTCTCGAAAATATTTGTAACTTGAACTACAAAAAATGTAAAACCCTTTTAAAAAAATATTTTATATTACATACATATTAGGTTAAAGGCAGAAAAAGATTACGATTGAAATAGAATAACAGGATTTAATAAAACGCGTAGTACGAAAGATCAATACATTGTATATAAGTGACAATGTCTGTCCATTTGACAGTATCATATTACCTTGTTAGTTTTAAAAAAAAGGTTTGGTTTAAGCCCGAACTCGCCTACTGCGAGATAAACCCACTTGAGGTTTTTTAGAGTAGGAATCCTTGTAAATTAGAATAAGTTTTGATTGTTGTAATAAATAAATTAAAAAATAAATAAATAAAGTGTTGTTATTCATTTTTTGTCGAAACGTCGAGCATACATAATTACTCATTTAAACATTACGCGTACCCGGGGACTTCCCTGTATTTTGTGTATACTAGGGCGGTTTGATAAGTCCATGACTTTCAGGCTGAATAGAAACTTTTTTTATTTTTAATGATATTTTCTTAAAAGTAATATTTTTGCGAACCTAAAATAATTCTATTTTCAAATATGGCGCGAAAACAATATTTAATAACAAAAGAAGTTTGGCGGCTGTAAAGGTGTTCTTCGAAAATGGAGAAATCCGAGTTTCGAGTCTTGATTAAACACTATTTTTTACGCGGGAAAACCATTAAGCAGACCGAAGACAAGTTGAAAAAATATTACGGGGATTCAGCGCCGTCTCATGGAATGGTACATAAATGGTTTACTGAGTTTCGTTGTGGACGTATTACAACCAATGATGCCGAGCGCCCAGGAAGGCCGATTGAGGTAACCACTGAGGAAATTGTTAACAAAATCCACGATATTGTTTTGGCTGACCGTCGAGTATAGATACGCGAGTTAGCTCAGGCTGTGCACATCTCAACTGAACGAGTTTTTCATATTTTGCACGATATTTTGGGAATGAAAAAACTTTCTGCAAGATGGGTGCCGCGCTTACTGACAGTCGACCAAAAGCGAAAACGCGTGACTACTTCTGAGGCATGTCTGGCTATGTATAATCGCAATCCAAGTGAATTTTTGCGTCGGTACGTAACCGTGGATGAAACGTGGGTCCACCATTATACGCCAGAGACTAAACAACAGTCAAAGCAGTGGACTTCTACCGGCGAACGTGCACCAAAGAAGGCAAAACCGGTATGTTCGGCTGGTAAAGTGATGGCAACTGTATTTTGGGACAGTCAAGGGGTTATTTTCATCGATTTCTTGGAGAAAGGCAAGACAATAACCGGTGCTAACTATGCTGCATTGCTGGAAAGATTTAATGAAGAGTTGATGAAGAAACGACCGCATCTAGCAAAGAAAAAAGTTCTATTTCACAGGATAATGCTCCGGCCCACTCGTCTGCAGTCGCGACTTCAAAACTTGTCGAATTAGGATACGAATTATTGCCGCACCCTCCATATTCACCAGATTTAGCCCCCTGTGACTTCTTTCTCTTCCCAAACATGAAGAAATGGCTTGCTGGGCAAAGATTTTCATCCAATGAAGAGGTGATAGCTGCAACCGAGGCCTATTTTGCAGGCTTTGACAAAAAGTATTTTTGGATGGGTTGAAGAGATTGGAGCATCACTGGAAAAAGAGTGTAGAGTTGAAAGGAGAGTATGTAGAAAAATAAAATGTTTTTGTACACAAAATATATGTTTTTCTTTTCAAAGTCATGGACTTATCAAACCGCCCTCGTACAATGTGATACCTATAATGATTATTTTTATTTGCACCGACAGTCTAATCGTAGCCCTGTGATAACAAAAGATTATAAAATTAATACGAGTAAAACAAACACGAAATAGATTCGAAATGGCCATAGGTGATGGGCACGCGAGTTTCCGTGACTACGGCTTTTATAATTAGCTCTTTGTCATATAGGCATTAGTGTGGTATGTAACAAGGTTTTCTCTTTCGCTTTTCGACTGAAAGCCCAATTAATGAGGCAATGGACGTGTATCTTTAAAGGATGCTGTTGCACAAAATTTATAAAAAACTGAAATTTTATTTCAGGCTAAGCACACTTTCCAAAATTTGTTCTTATTTTTGTAAAGATATAAAAACTACCTTTTCTTATACATGGGCTATACATAAACAGAGGTACTAGGTATTAAACCGGCAATCAATTTAAATGTCATCATCATCATATCAGCCGTTCCACTTCCACTGTACTTAAGGCTCTCCATAGCAATCGGTCCAACGCCTCCAGCGGCCAATGTACTTCCTGCAACCTTTACCAGATCGAATTTACATGTACTACATTTTTTTAATTTGTAGTCGCCTAAATTGGCTCTCTGTAATATTTACAGCTCTGTGTTCGTAACGAACGTCCGGAAACATCGTGCACAAAAAGTGATTACGTAAGCGGTAGTAATAGTCCGGCCTTTTCATTTCTCATCTATTAACGGCCTGGAATTCTTTCACTGTCTGTTGATTACTGACCATTTACATCAATTATACTCTTATCTACTCGTACGCGGAAATGGGTATGAACCTATGTTTATTCAATTTTTTGGTAACGATAACAGCCTTGTTTGTTTTGTACAATTTCTTTATGTAATATGTATATGTTCTTAATGATTGATTAAGTTTCTCTATTTGAACCACTACACACTACAAAGCAAAAAGCTTCCCGCGTCTTTCTCTATGTCTGGATATGTATGTATGCTTAGATCTTTAAAACTACTCAACGGATTTTGATGCGTTTTTTTAAATAGATAAAATTATTCAAGAAGAAGGTTTATATGTATAATATGGTAATATATTAGGGAAGCCGCCGAAGCTGCTGAAGCCGCTGGGAAGCTAGTACCAAATAAACGTGAAATTAAAATGCATTTAAAGAAAATGAACTGCCACTGGTGGGATATTTTTCTTTAAGTATGTTTTAATTTCACATTGTTAAGAAATTTGCAATGCTAAATAATAAAGTAACTTAACCAAATGAATGTTTTTGAAAGCTTCCGATTTTAACTCAAAGAAGATGTTCTTGTGTAGTCACCCGCAGTGAAAATTGCATTGCACAGCGGGAGCTCTTTTTACTAAACAAGGGTCGTAAGTGGTCTAGAATTGCATCCATTACACTTTTTATGCACATTATATGTACAGATAACAGCCATCTCGCTATGTAGCAATTTAATTCCGTAGCACCTATATTTCAAGTGTGAAGATATCACAGTTATCCTGACTTGCTGTCGTGTGTGCTCATGACATTATCAAAAAAGAATTAGGCCGCAGGCTGCCACCTTACAGCCCAAATATGTAACGTTGTTGATTTTTCTGGCGACTCGGAGCCGGCTTGCTGTAAGCACGCCGTTAGCGCGCTGTAAGGACGCGAGCTGCTGGTTGAGTTGTAGTTGAGCGGCAAGCGCGCCGACTGCATGCCGCCAGCCTTTTCACATTAATACTGCAAAATACATTGTACGACCCACAACCCAATGCTCCAATTTGAACGACAAAGTAATTCCCGGGTCGACAAAGAAAGTCCCGAAAAACAACAATCCCACCAAAAACATTTTCATGTAAAATGTTGCCAAGACGAGCCCATATGACTCGCACTGTCAAAAAGTTATCAGATCTCATGTAGAGCCAAGCTTCTAACACTACACGCCCTAACTCTACAAGGCCTAACTTCACAAACTCTACACCTTAGTCAAAATATGTGGCTTGGCCATTTCGCTACATTCACATCGGCGTAAGGTGAAAAATCAATTCACTGTCCATTAGCCACATATTTTGACTAAGGTGTAGAGTTTGTGAAGTTAGGCCTTGTAGAGTTAGGGCGTGTAGTGTTAGAAGCTTGGCTCTACATGAGATCTGATAACTTTTTGACAGTGCGAGTCATATGGGCTCGTCTTGGCAACATTTTACATGAAAATGTTTTTGGTGGGATTTCATTTCTTTTTGTAAGTTGTTTGTAATAAATTTTTTTTTTCTTCTTTTTTTGGGGTATATTTCTTGCACATCAGAGACGCCTTTTTTTATAGCCCACTCTCTATCTTTGCCTTTTTTGTTTTTAAATTGATATTGATACTTTGTCTCAGCCCCCTGGTCTCATACAAACTCCCATCCCCTAGTTTAAGGGGTTGGGTGATGAAAGTTACAAGTTTTATAATTTTTTTGTTGTTTGCGTGCTAATACTAGCTTACATACAAAATTTCAGCTTTCTAGGACATTAGGAAATACCTTAATAATTTTGATGATCATCAGTGAGTCAGTGACGAAATCAGCGTTTTTTAGATATAAATAAAATCTGAAGTATAAAAGCTAATGTAATTAAAACTTAATATGTTCAATAAGTCCGCTATTGACAATATATCCCGAAAATTTTGTTGATCTAGCATAATCCAAACCCAAGTTATGAGGGTTCAAAAAAACGACAAAGCGCTTCGAGAAAAGGTAGGTAGTGCCCGTGCGCTTCGCTTGGCTCGTCTTGGCGGGGGCACTACCGTGCCCCCAGATTTAACGTAACGTGTAGACTGCGGGCCTCGCGGCCGACGCGCAGACAGAGAGCTCGCAGCCCGCAGCCGGCGTGCTGGCGGGTCGCCTGAATTCGAGGCGACGCCGTGCTGCAGCTGTGGCGATGCCGAGCCGGTAAAGTAAGCAACGACCTTTAATTCGCTGACTTTTGACAGTGTCAGTGTCAAGTTCCATACTAAAATTTGATACAAACCGGCTGTTAACTAACCGTTGGTTAAATTATCTTGCTGAAATCGGGACTACGTGTAGTTTTATTTATTTGTTCAAGCTTAATTGCACAATCAAATTATCATAAAAAGTGGACTTAACGCCATGAGGCATTCTCTTACAGTCATAAGTTTTAGGCTAAGGCGGAAAAAGTATTCAGTCTGTATTTAATTATCTAGGTAATTGTATTCTTATTTGAAGGTAAATCTGTATAATCATAACACACGCGACGTAACAAAAAGAAAAGGGTCATTACCTATAGGTGTTTCGGTAAGCTTATTGTTTATACCGTTCTAAGGTCGCGTATACACCATCGTGGCGTCCATTCACCTTGAACACGCTTATGCGTGTGCGTGCTTGCCTGCCGTTAATATTAATTTGGTTGCTTATTAAAACGACGTTTTTTCACATCGGGGAAAATTGCTTCATAAATCGCTGAACTTTTACCATAGATAAATGTTAATTGCTAAGGGAAATGCGGCACGTGTCAGGTAACGAAAGAACTAGTGTAGCAAAACACGACTTTGGAAAGATTACTGAGATCATTATGTGCGTATGTCCGTAGATAGGTAATTTACCCGTTTGTCCTAGGTGAGCTACAAACGCAACAAGTGCGATGCGATGCGAAGCTTACAATCGTGTTTTAATTACGTGACGAATCGCGATCGAAATTGACACAAGTATTGGTCACGTCACATCGAACTTGTCGCTTTGCGTCGCTCGCGTACTGTAACGCCTTATTCTTGCTGTACCTAAACAGATTTTACGCTATCAAGTTTCATGTGTCAGTATTACCATACATATTTCATTTCTAAAAAGGAACTTAGTACTGCACAAAAGATAAATGCTACCTAAACAGTATACAAGACCTTAATGACTTCTAATATTCATTTTCAGTGTTTGCTAAACGAGTGTAAAACACAAAGGTGCAAAGGTATTTTCCGTCCGATGAAAAAGTGTTGAATTCGAAGGCGCCATTGTGAATGCTAGAACCTTGGCCCCGTTCCATACTATAACACTAACTCAAACGTGCATTAATTTCAAGGACAGATTCGGGGTGGGTTGGTTCACGGAAACAGTAAATTTTTTTTTGTATCAATCGAAGTTAGGCGGTCAATCATGTGTTTTGAGTTTATGATGACGCAATCGCATACAAGTAATCTCATGAATTTCGCATTTACTCTGTTTAAAACCTAAATTCGCACATCTTCGTTCTTAAAAGTCATAAATGTAAAAAATAATTAAAAAAACGAAAGAAAATCTGTGGCATGGTCAACTTAATTTCAAATTTTTTGACATATATGACTTTAAAAAACTAGATGTGTGAATTGTTCGTAACTTAATTCACATAATTGATAAAATTATAAACTTAATCTTATCTTATTACTTATAAAAATAATCAGTTGGCCAAACAAGTCTGTTACGGTGAACTGGGAATTCACCTGAGTTTCAGCATTGGACTTCCCGTAGTGAGGTACGCGTTACTATAATTAATGGTCATCGTTTATCTTTTCACTTCTTCCACTGCGCGACACTTGTCACCTTATTATAATGTTTATTTGGTATTTTTTGGGTTCAAATTAAAAAAAAAGATTATTTAACTTACGATTAATGTAGGTAGGTACCTCCGTGTATTAGATACCCTAATGGAATAGAATAGCAAGATAACACTTAATATTTTGTACTTATATGAAACGAATAAATATCACTGAAAATCTTTACGTACTTAGATATAAGTGAAAGTTATGTACATAATACAAAAGCCGGTTCTATTACAAAAAACAATGTACGAACAAAACTCTCGAGTGTTGATTGGAACTGTTAAATTAAAAATAAAACAAACAAACAGCATCACGGCGATTGATTTAAAGTAATTAACATGACCGTTGAATCGGATATTGTTTGACCGAAATCGAAGCGCGGCTAGCGCGAAATGAAAATCAACTCATTGCAACCACACACGAGAGATATCTCCAGGGGGTATTTCGTGATTCCCGTTTAAGCTTATTAAGCCTCCATAAAGTTTTTGTAATCTTATTTATAGAGTTTAAGTTATCAAGTTTAAGTTAAAAGAGTATATATCGTTTTCTATGTAGTTTAGGTACATTTTTACTGAAAAATGTATATAAGTAGGTAGGGTAATGTTATTTAGAAGTATGTCTTTTCAAAGAGGTACCTAATACTTTAAACTTTTTTAGTAGTAATACGGTAAAGAAATAATTAGTGACAACTCTTTTGGAACGGAACACTGAAAATTTTAATTTAGCGGAGCTATTTTTAGCACTCATTAAATAAGCCCAAGAAAGTACTTTGTATAAATAAATACCTGCCGGTCAAAGCGTAATTCCTGAAGGCGTCACGCCTGCCCTGTTGTTTTACGCTCAACTTTCCCAGTCTTTCAAGTCGGTAGGCTGTGTTGCTAAAGCAACAATGTTAACTTAGCTCTTCTCTGGTACACTTCACATCCACAGTAAAAGGATCGCTTCCACAAAAAGTTTGCCTTGTTATTTCAAAACAAGAGTTCAGTCGGCAAAAGAATATTAGAACGCTAGAATATTAATGTGTGACTGTCCCGAAAACATTTCTTTGTTTATTTCGAATAGAATTGAATCTTTAAACATGCTAAGTATTTATTTGGATAATATCGGAATGATAACTTTTGATGTTTCAGAGCAAGGTTGTTTTAAATATGATTCTAAAAACTGCTGGATTAAAAATACTTTAGTGTAATTTTTTATGCGTTAAATTATGATCGCTTTCGTAAAACTTTCTTCCCCATATAGAATGTCATTCCTATTAATGGTAAATGGCTGGTAATGTTTGTTATCTATCGTAAACAAGTACCTACTAAATATTATTTTTCTTTAAACAAGCTTTCATATTCAAATTGTGAAATGTCATAGAAACTAAATGTGTATACCTACAAAGTTTCAGACAACAATCAAACAAACAAATGGACTCTGGAAAGTGGGCAAAACTTATCTTGCAAGATTTGAATACATACAGCAAAAACCAGAACAGGTAGAACTAAATAAAAGATAGTAAACAATATCTCTGGCAAAAATTCTGTCAATAAAACGCACAAGTTCCATACTTGAATGGAACTCATAAGATGTTAACGTTTTTTTCTCACAACAGAACATTTCCCGCAAATTCCATTTGGTAAATTCACCGTGCACCAAGTAGTGGCATTGATATGAACGCTCGTTCCTTCGACTTACAAACAAAGCTTTGAAAAGGTTTCCTTTCTAACAAAGAAAGAGGCACAAAGGTTTATTTAGGCATTATATCATTTCCGTGGAGCCAGTGAGTGCGATGCATCTAACGGGAATGTGATAAGCACTGGTTAGGTATATTGTAAATACTTCAAAGTAAATGTGAGGCTCACCAGAATACAGTGTTTAGTTAGGTATTACTTTTGCCCCTAATTGTTAGTTTTCGGAACGTTCTTAAGTAAATGTTTGGCATATACTTACTCGTATGTAGGACAATAATAATAATAAATCTTTATTTGCATTAAAACATGGTATTTGTAGGTGGTACAATAAGATGAGATCAAAATGAATAAAATAAAATTAATAAAATGTGTTTAAAGTTTGTTGACGAATGATAAATAAGCGGTCGAATGTTATGTTAATTACAATCTAACGACATAAACTCAATTCCTAAAGTTACTCTTTACAAAGTTTTTGCAGTAACTACATCTAGGAAGGAGGAAGATAGTTAGTATAAAGCTACATAAAGCTGCGAATATTAAAAAGGTTTAAAAACAAACTATTATCTTAGAGTGAAATATATAGTAATATATTTGTATATTTGTTATCTAGTTAATAAAGTAAAATATTTGTTATCTTAGAGTTGCAGTGGAATGTAGTATTTGTTATGTTACAATTACAGTGGAATTGGTAAACCAAATATTTCGGTACAAACACTGGTGGGCTGCCAAGAAAACGAGCTAATTTCGCTTGACAAAATCCACGATTTTATGCCGCGCTCCCTGCCAGGTTCCTGCGGCGCACCTACAAACCGCTGCTCGCTTGCAGATCATAAACATGGCTCAGAGCAAACAGATAATATCTTTTTACAATTCACAAAGCAATATTCCAATATACGAGTACAGTTCAATATCATTTGGGGTACCAAACAAACTATTAAGACCGATGATGTTCTCACAAATATCTTGGGCATGAAATTTATTACCTCCTGATAACTGGTTTGATAATGTACAGTATTCAGACTTTTCCTAGAGTCCGTTCTAGTTCTATTGTAAATAAGATACACGAGTTTCGTTTGAGGTCAGTGAGGAGAACGGTGGCCAGTATATCACGTCACGGTAAACACTGCGATGTAATATGAGCAATTTTACAACAAAAATGGGTAGCCTAATGTGGAGATCGAAACTAACTAGTTTTGATTATCTTGAGTGACGCATCTTTTTTTTTCAAGGGGCTAAGCTTTCTGCCGACCTTATTGCATTAGGGTTAAAATCTCAATTGGGATAGCTCTACGTGTTGCGTGACAAAAAAGTGACACTATAAATTTTACAGTTCTTTCGTTTTAGTGCAAAGAAAAATAGTCCAAAAATGCTTCATTAGAGCTATTCCAAATCCTTATGTTCTAGCTGTTTCAATTGTACTACAGATACTCCAGCGTGTTATCTATGAACATAAACTCCAGAATTATGCGCGTCTCACCGAAGTGTTTTGATTAAATCGGCCCTAGTTGAAAGCCTTCTAGCCCGTCGGTACTAATCAGTGCCGCTTCGGTTGCGATATTCAAGTTAGCATGATTCTCTAAAGGTGCTCCGAGCTGAAGCGATAAACTAACTTATTGTGCGGTCATATTTTGAAACTGGCTGGAATATTTGCTTATCTTAGAAAGTTTCTGAGGTTGAATTAACCGTGATTGTCTATTTTTAATAAACAACAAGAAAAATACTTAATCTTAAAAAAGAAAAAGATTGTAAAACCCTTTTTTACAAACAAACAAAAGATTGTGAAAAAGAGGGGTGTTATATAATACAATTGACACTGTATAACACCCCTCTTGATGTCTGTGACATCGTAGCTCCCGGACGGATGTACCAATTTCAAGGCGGTTTTAATTATTCGAAAGATAATCTAATAACAGTGGGTTTTAGCTAAGGCTGGTCAAAATAAAATAAATAAATAAATAAAAATTGAGTTTATTACTTCCAACAAACAAATGACGCAACACTTCAAAATCCGTTTAGCAGTTGCTTATTCGGGGGTTTTTAACGAGAAAGTTATTGAATCTTTGTCAATTACAACTTTTTTGACACTATCTATCGCTGTAATTTTATGATCGTTATTATAAATATAAACGTGATTATAAACGTTATAGTACTCGTAGAAGTTAAGCATACTTCAAGAGGTGCTCTAAATATCTATCCTCTGTAAAATATTGTTCCGCAAACAAAAAGATTTTCATTTTGAATGAACCGGAGAGTTTCGAATTGAAGCGAACTCTGCTCACAAAAAGGTAAAGGGATGCTACGAGTAGCCAATATAAAAGATGGTAAAAAACAGATATTATAGTTTCTCTCATAGGTAGGGACTGTCCACTTCCTCATTTACGTTTTTTTTTTAAATCAAATTCAGCCTTATAAATTGTAATTAAACTTATTACATGAATTGCCAATACTACTTAGTGGTCTAAGGCTCAAGCTCAGCTGTGGCCTTAACAAGACGGTATTAAAATTTAATAAAATAATTTGTATGTTCTAACACGAAACTTCTGATACAAATAAATATCGGTGCACCACCTGACGCGAGATGTAATAGAAAAAAATCTTTGTAAATAAAAAGACAGGGTTAAGTTATCTGAATGTTTCCCTATTAACTTGCTATTTAATTCCGACCCTACTCTATGTAATTAATGTTAAGACTCAACGATGAACAATTATATTCATTAGCTACTCTGAAAACTTAAGCCTCTGTTTGTTTAATGAATGAGGCACTGTTGTAATATCTTTGCAATTGTATCTTAAACAAAAAGAACAATAGCATTGTATCCCTTTCCTTGCTTATTTCCGAATTCAGGTCTTGCCTTATTCCAACGTCGTTACATTTGCATTCTTTTTCAAGTTTACACTCGTAACTTCTGTTAATATTTGCTTTGATGTATTCAAGTAAATCGTCTCGACTTTTTATTACAAGATTATCCTAAAAACCAGTTTTTATACAATGCAAATGAGGAAAAATACTTTGGAAATTCAAATTTTTACGAGATTCAGATATTCATAAGTTATATCATTCGTTATTTTATGGTGATTTTAACCTAAGTACAATCATGAATTGTTTAAATGACGCTGTTTTACCTTGACTGGACCAGTTTAAGTTTTATATGCTATTAAAAAATGGCTAACTGTAATATAAATGACATAAATGAAAAAGATAACTTAAAAAGATAAATTAAAGGTATGATGACACGTCCTATCGTAAATATTTTCAAGACCATGGTGCTCAAAGGAACAACACATATGAAATTAATAAAACCAGTTTATTTCCGAAAAGCTAGTATTAACCAGTTTTTAATTACACACAATTCGATAAAATATTCAGTCCGATTTCTAAAACTCCAACGCGATGTGCGTTTTAGTATATCCATATAAAATCTAAGAAGGAAGATTGTTTCGTTTTAATAGATAATAAAGAGTGTGTCAACGATTGAAGGTGTGCAACTATTTCTGTAACCATTAACTGTTTCAGCCGCCTGCCAACTTACAAAATCCAATTCACTGCTCAAAAGATTAAAGTAAACCCAGTAAAGGATGGATGGAGCAGCAGTAACAAAAGATCCAATTTAACCTCCCATCCACACACCACCTCGCTATTGTTTGCTTTGCTTTGATGAAACTTCAGGCCGTTTCTCCATCGAAATGCACCAGCCAATTACCACGGCGGAGTAATCACTTCAAGTTTCTAACTCAACTAATTCGTTAGAGTGGGTAGTTTGGTATTTGAACTACAAAGACGGAGGTGCGCGGTATCGCGGTACTTACTGTGCAGGCTGGTTGTTTAACCGCGTTAGCAAACACTCTGTTAGGAGTTGGTCACGCAACCCTCACGGAGCGAATTTATCATATGAACAAGGAGTGCCCGGCCGTCGTCGTCGTTGTTGTTAGATAACTGCATACGAGCAACTTGCAAGATCTTTTTAAGTTGGGCTCCGTAGCTTAACCTAATTTAAACAGTCAATATTACAGTAAATACATTCTGACGTTAGTTTATGGTTAAAAAAACATTATGTGAGGCAGCCTACATTTAAATAAATATTTATTGAGTTTTGGGAACCTACATGGTTTTCAAAATTGAATCATTGGATTATTGGACATTTTGATGAACAGGTTTTGGCAAATTTTCTAAATTAAGTGTACCATATACTTCATATTTTACTTATGATATGAAGAACCACGACCTCCAGTGAACTTAGAAGATAGAGGTACCGTATACATCAAATGTTAGTACATAAGTAATTTGTTTCGTAGTGGCAGGTGTGTCTTCAAAAAGCATCATATTTCGTGTCGGCATTCCCCTTTCACAGATGTCCTTCTTTCAAATGTTTCTTTTCAACCCTCTCGCCCCTTAGGTACGTCCTACGCACATTCGTTACATGGAGCCTCGGATTCTATTCAAAACATGTACAAATCCACTTACCTACCTCTTTCAAAACTACCCCCTTCTGTAATGAGAATGCGACTGAAGCCGACCGTGTAACGTTTCTAGACAAGTACATAAGAGTTTCGATTCAAAATCCAAAACTTACCGAATAATTCAAAAATATATTTAAAAAACAAAAGAACGTATCTTAGATACCTAACTAAGTACATACTTATCTACCTAGCTTCTTGCAAAGGAGATTCGAATAATGAAAAAGGTAGTTAATTTTCTAGAGATCGAGTCTCTATTCGTTCGTTGTTTTATATCTGAAACTCGTTTTAATTAACAAACTTTTTAAACAACAAGCAAACCATCTAGAAGGAATTTACCGAAAACATTCGCTGTTTTTTGGTCGCTAAAGCCGCCAAGAGAATAATATTTTTTGTTTTCAACTCGGGGTAACTTATTATTAAAGTTGTTACGTCATCGCTGATTGGCTCTGATAGCATTTGTTCGCATACCTTTGCGGTTTTTGTAACGGTTAACGGCAACTAACGAGGTATTTTTCCGCGAAATCTTTTCTTTTTTCGAACTATCAAAATAAAAATTAATGTTTGAAATCTTTACCTTAAATCTGTAACCTTTAAATGGTTTTATTATCCATTGTGTTATTCCTAGAGCAAGGTTTGCATTAATAATACACTGGCTGTCAGAAAAATCGACCTACCTATGGTTTTCGTGGATTCTGTAGAAATGACATGTTTGTATGAATTTTCGTCGAAAAATGTAATTTGGCCGTTTTCTTTGATGGCTACTATACTTTTACAACTAAAAAGATAATCAAGTAGAATAGTGTATATGTTACGGCTAATAGCCGAAGTGCGGCTACACCTAGTTTTAGCCGGCTACAACTAGGTGCAGCCCGACACATGCGGTTAATTTTAGGTGTATCCGACTTATCTTCGGTTACAACTAGGTTTAGCCTTCATTACAGCGGCTAGAACTAGGTACAGCCGCATATTGGTGGTCAAACTTAGGTGTATCCTATTTAAAATCGGCTAGAACAAGGTTTTCAGTTCAGTTGTAACTCACATTACGAGTATAACTGGAAAAACGGAAGAATATTTTTTTTGTTTAAACATGCGTATCACAAAAACTGCTAAACCGATTTAAAAAAATATATTTTGTGTTAGATAGCTTATTCCTCAGGGAACGCTTTGCACGAGCTATAAAATGCATGATACCTACCTAGAAATCAACGGGGAAGCAGTTAAATCAAAAAGCGCGGACGAAGTTGCGGGGGATCGTTATATATAACATGTTCATATTATTCACACGCGTTTTGATTCTTATCTTAAAAGATATCACAGTTTTAAAAAATGCTCCGCGAATAAAATACTGAAAACCTAGTTCTAGCCGATAATAATAAATAGGATGCACCTAAGTTTAACCACCAGTGTGCGGCTGTACCTAGTTCTAGCCGATATATTGAAGGCTAAACCTAGTTGTAACCGAAGATAAGTAGGATACACCTAAGATTAACCGCATGTGGTGGGCTGCACCTAGTTGTAGCCGGCTAAAACTAGGTGTAGCCGCACTTCGGCTATTAGCCGTAACATATACACAGATAGCGCGGCGGTGAGGCGCCGTGATGTGTGTGCTATGATAAAAACCAAACCTTTACCGATTACAGGCCATTATGTAATAGGTATGCATTTAGTTTGTATAAAACTAATGATGATTTTAAGACTTATTTTACAAACTTACCAACGGTTCATTGAAAACAATCGCTGTCTGAGTTAAAGCGATGGGTGACGGCTGTTTCGAAGTTCATATTGTTCACACGTATTTAATTCGGTCGGCGAAAACAATATGACAGAGCGGCTGATACCATTACCATATTAATAGAGAACGATACTGATTTTACTGTGGAAATATAACGAAACGCTTACACGTTTCAGTACCAATAACCCACTTATGTAAGTCATTCACAGCTTGAGGCTATAGAATTCCACTTAATAGGTACCTACTCTGCTTTCATTATACGCGTTTAATTAATGATTTACGTTATGTTTTACGATTAAGTCTTTCATCATATGAAATTGTTAATATATTTTCTATTTACGCCGAAACAAAGTGTTGCCTTTTGCTTAAGGAGGTAATTTCTATTGGCAGTTTGCAAAAATTCAAGTATTAGTTCATTGATAATCACACCTTTTTTTTTAATAATAAGTATTACAACATCACAATTGATCTGATTCTGTAGTAAGTAGCTTAAGCACTTGTGTTACAGAAATCAGAATCAACAGTGGTGTTAAAAATAAACCTAAATAGGTAAATACATATAACACCCAGACCAGTACAAACAGACATGTTCATACGCACAAATGTTTGTGCAGTGCGGTGATCATCGATCGAACCCGCGACCTCTTAGTTAATAGTCAACTTCTTAGCCAAAACCAGCCAAAACTTACACCAAAGTGGTCGTCAAAACTTTGTATCAGTATTAACAAAATACGAGTTAGATAATATACCCATCCACATCATGCATCAGTGCCTAATCTTACATTCGTTTGGAGCTCAGTCGGACGAAAAAAACAACGCAGCCCAAATACTCAATGATGCACAAACGAATTGTCAATAAGTTCGGTCGTGTAAAAATGGCTGCGGTCCCAAAATGTTCTACGTCAGGGCAGCAGGGCAGTCAACATGATAATTGTAATTTAACGGCCCCTCCCGCCGGTCCGAGCGCCTGTTTTTAGCAGATTCCGTCATCCGCGAACCAGTCAGAACGTCAAACGACCCTTTGCAAGCCCCAAAATTTAATTAAAATGTGGTTAAACTTAATGAAACCACATTTTCTCGAAATCTAGACGATTCTTGTCATTGGTCAACAAAAGCTGTTCTTAAATAGTTCTCTGTTCAAATGGCCCGGTAAAAACAACACCGCTTTTCCTTTTCCTATTTTCTAAGTAACTTTCTTATTTAGGTGTCTGAGTACTCTACAATACGCCAGAATGATTACCTCGAAAGTTTATCTAAACTCTCTCGCCCATGAATTAAATATTTCTACAATCCAAAGCAAGCCTTACAAATTAATCAGTTTTCACGACCCGTCATTGGAATTCAAGTGTCGTGTCCTACAAGGTGTTCAGTTGTCTTGGAATTTGAAAGCTTTACGAACCCAGAGTTAAGCTCCCACAACCTACCTACTGCCTGTATTATAGTCCGTTGCTAAGCCGACATCATCCATGAGACACTTTTGACAATGTAAAGCGTCTTCGAAAATGTGGCAAAGTGTAAGATCTGTGAAATACAATAGATCTACATGTAGGTATTCATTTCACAGCAAAAAGTTTGTAGAATTTTTATTTTAACATTATTTCCTAGATATTCATATCTGGATGAACATTCTTTAAACTCTACTATTTCAAGCGGGAAATTAAACTAAGCAATTAATAAACGGCGTACTGATTAATTAAAAAGTTTTCTCTTTATTACAGAACTTGTCTTGTTTTGAAGATACAATCTTGATTTAATATTTCGCACGGAAAAACACGTTATTTCGTCTTGGCACTGATGGAATAGGGGTGATATTGGAATGTTTGTACCGTTGGCTACGCGTTGTGTAAAGGTGGGTTTCTAAAAATAGCCGTTTTTATGGGCAACCCTCGGCATGGAAACAGCTAACATTTGCGGCTGCGGTGTGAGACGCCACCTGAACGCCGCGAGATTGTGCCCCGAATCACAATCACCGTGGAAATTGCCGCAAGTTTTTTCCCAAAAGGAAACTTTAACATCTCAATGAAATAAGTTTGGGGAATTCGATACGTGACGACTTGTAAATAAGAGTCACGGTTGACTTTTAAAAATGAACGGCGCGATTGAGGTCCGATCAAGGCCAAACTTTTAAAGATTTTTTTCTATCTCGCTCACCACATGTAGTGTACCAGTTATTTCTTGTTAATTTTTTTACAATTAAAATTGTGAATTTGCTTAAAGCTACTCATACTTCGTGCTGATTTTAGCAATTGGTAATTAAACCGTCAAATAAAATTGAAATGGACATTGTCGAAAAACGGCAGATTGTCTTAACCAGCCATTTTAAAGGCTTGAAGCGATGAACTTGTACCCAAGTTTTACCTACAATTTATCAGAATTTAGATAACATTGTTTATTTTTATCAATCCTAACTAATATGCCATTTTTCAAAATATTTTATTAGGTAGGGTAGGACAAATTCATTACCCAGCTATCCTATCTCTACACTTACAGATTAACAAAATAATATATCAAAATTGTCAGGCATTCTACAATGATACAGATTTGGAAAATTCTGTCCAAACGGCAAATTACTTCCAGTCACTCAAAATGATAAATTGTTCCAACGACACGAAAAATAGATGATGTGGTTGTTTTACCTGTGACCTAGATGTTTACTTCTATAAAATTAAAAGTGTTTCTTTGAAATACCTAGGGGAAAACGACGATTAAATTTTAAAGCTACGACTAAAATCGTACTGGACTATGGGTAAAGCTTTGGAGAGTGTCAAAACTGTATAGTTATAAAAGCTTTTACCAGGGACAACCGCCTAAGTTAGCGCGACATTTCAATTAAACGTTGGATTTCACTAATGAACTTCCTGACTCCCGCGTAAGTTCGGAAAAACTTTGCTAACTCATTTAGTTTCGATTGATTAGGAGTGTATTAAGATTTAATAGAGTAAAAACGCACATATGGAACGGGTAACGGGTAGTTGGAGTCAGGTTGTACCAGGAATAGCAAGGCTCTTCAATTTGAAGAAGAAGAATAACGGGTAAAATTATATTGAAATATCCTGTAAAAATCAAATGATATTTTTAGTTAAAGGAACCAATCACTAACCGATCTTAGGTTTCGATTCTGACGCGGTGTTTCTCGTTAATATTCGTTCCTTAGTGCGCCTCGTAGAACTTGCTATGATTAACTTTGACCGCGTATTGCACTGAAATCCCGGAAAGTTTCAGCAAGTAAGTAAGTAAAGCTTCTGTTTGGCATTAATTAACAATATAACATGCTTCGCTAGAGAATATTACGTTAGTTTGTTTTTATTTTTTACTATGGATATAAAAGCTTCTTCTGATCATACAACACCGCAGATAAATAAATTAGCTTTGCTTTAAATGCAAGTACTAAGCTACTTTTTCCGTGAAATAAACTGGATGAAACATAGATAAAGATCGGGTCATTAAGAATTTCGTACCATTTCGAATACGATACGGGATTCGAAGACATTCATCTTATTCAGTTTGGCACATGAATTAAGACTTCAGTTTCTGATAACAAATGGGGTAAATGTGTTCTTAAGTAGAGTAGAGAGAGTAGAGAGTATGTTAACCGTTTTGCAGGTCCCAAGCAGTTGATTTTTTTCTACTGCTTATATTATCTTTAGTTTTCAACATGAATGCTTATCACCATAAATCATAAAACAACAAAGACCAGGCTATTATTACGAGTATATCTGTGCCTACAAGATACTGATCATCTACAAGGGATGGCGTGACGTAGGTCCTAAACGTGCGAAAATGACTGACACTTTCGCGGTAGCGCGAGCGTAGAGTTTTTTGACAACTTGCATAGGCACCTTCTGTCTTAGTAAGTTGTAATGGTTTAAACTACGCAAGTTACTTCCAAACTCACGCTCTGTAATGCTAGCTGTTTTTAAATTACTAATGTTTAAGAAAGAAGCTCGATATATGATTTCGAGATACAGTCCAGAATAAAAAGTGACTAGTGCCTAAGTGTATGCCTAAAGTCTCTACAAAAGTGATAAAGTAAAGCTTTCTCAGTAATTAATGCGTTTTTGGCGATACTTGTAAAACAAAACATGACTCGCGGACGAGAACATCAATTGTCTGCTCTAACACGTGGCGTCTATTTACACGAGTATGAAATCATACTGAGTATTTTACATAAGATACATCAGGATAAAACGTACACATTGGTCTCAGTATCTTTGTGTTTTTACGGTACCTACGAAATGTACTTTGAATATTCAATCTTGTTGATTTGTAGATTCTGCCAATACGTAAACGAATACCTTAAAGAATTTTTTTTTCGAAATAAGCAGATTAGCTTTAAGGTAGCAATGACGTAGGATGTAAAAGATAGGGCTCTCTGAAATACTCTTGAAATACAATTACCCATATAGGGGAGAAACTACTCCAGCTTTGAATAGGGTTAGCTTTCTCTTTCTATAACACATTTAGTTCAGTTAAATATAAAAAAAATATATAGTGCCAACAAACACTAACATTTATATCAGAACCCTGTTTTTTCTGTGAATAATAAAATTTGTAGCCAAAATGAGGTCCCAATCACCAGAAAAACTTTCAACTATCTTATTATTGTTTTAATGTCCCACCACTCGCAGAAAATTCAGCATTCAGCCCTATAATTGGCAATAATAAGAAGCAATGAGATACTGTTCTAACCGAAAACTTTGTCAAAAGAACCTTTTCTTTGCGTCTTTTGCATTTTTAATACAGGATAACTGGATCAGCTTCTACTAAACGCGACCTGCACTCTTCGAGCACCTGAGACACTTTTTATAAATTTTCCCCGCGCCTTTGTTCTAATACATTTTGTGGCTTAGAATAACATGCGAATATTAAATGTAATTTTGAAGCGCGTAACGAAGTTGAGAGGAAATTAAAACGTGTTACGGGAACGCAGTTAGAGGGCCCATAATTGAACAACATACATTATTCAAAAATAAATTGAATAACGTTTGCGCGTCTAATTTTTTCATGATGAAATTAAGGTCAAATGTCCTGGATCCCGAGCCTGGATCGCATAAGGGCTTACACATAAGGTTCATGTAGAGCTATTACCGCCACGGCACATGTACAACTTTTTGTCACCGCTACTGGCGACTGACAGCGTGTCAACATATGGCCGTGGCTAAATCGCTGACATTCGCGACTCACCGACCAGTATACCACAAGTATGCCGTGTGCCTAAGGATATTTTTTTGTCAACTTTAGTTAGTTGGTTCTTCATGCAAGTATATTAGGTATGATGACACCTATCGTAAGCATTTACAAAACCAGCGTTTTAAAAACATAACCTCTATGAAGTTAAATTAACCAATTTATTTCCAAAAAGTTATAGAAACGTATTTTCAATTACACAAGATTAAATCATTTAAGTATTATGTGATTATGTCACATGACTTCGATTTCTGATACACTAAGGTGACGTCACGTAACAGTATTTTATACAAAATCTAATCGAGGCAGATCGTTTTGACGGATGATAAAGAGTGTGTTAACAATTGGTGGTGTCATATTGGATGGATTGTATTTTTTTTTCCAGATAAATGACGATATTGCGTACACAGAGACGCGGGTCGCCGCTAGTTATGTAACATGTTAAGTCAGTTCGTATTTCCCACAAGCCTCTCTCGTAGCACCACGCGCGTCGGGTGTAATTTCATTTTATTGGGTTTATAGTGTCAACACATGCATGTGTAAGCACCCTCCGATATGAATACAAATGACAATTAGGCCTATAAATATAGTTACAAACATTTGTATTTCTACCGTATAATAAAAGCAGATTTTGGTGACTAAGTTTTTTCAGGAGTTGCTAAATGTCCGTTCTGTTGCAATTAACATTCTAGAGACACGCCAAAAAAATGTTAGTTGTCGTTTATTTACGTTGGATTCCAATCTTTGAAATGAATGGTGCCCATTACTTTGTGACTAACTTTGGCAGCGGACGAAAGCTCCACTGTGACCTGCATGTGCGCTTCACATAGGTGCATACATTCACTGAAAAACTTTCATCGAAATGAACCACGATTCAGAGAACACTATCTTTTGATTAATGTTACGTGTAGGTACCAGATTTTATATTATATAAATTTTTCCTACTTGAAGTCACTGTTACTCTATTTTATACCTGAAATTCAGCTTTCATTAAGTTAGTTGTAAAATATAGTAAGTCCTAGAAAATATGAGAAGCTAAGGCAGCGCTCGCGAAAGGTAATCCGTTCCGACGCGCTGTTTTGTTATTTCACACTTAGTTTTGCTAAGATTCTTCAGAATTTTGCTTTTCGTGATTTTATCGCGGCTTTAAAAATATAAAAAAATATATATTTGTCGAGCTCTGACGCGGTAATCATGTTCACGTTGTCACTAATGTTTACAGTTAAATTTTAGTCATTTAGACTGTAAGAGAAAAAGTACCCGTGTATGTTTGTGTAGTATCATGGCATCTTTTTTATTTCATTCATTTAAAGCTTCATTTTTTTATAAAACAATCATCATCATCATATCAGCCGTTCGACGCCCACTGCTGAGCATAGATCTCCTATAAAACAATATAGGTATCTTAATAATAAAAAATGAAAGCTCCGTACTTTTAAACCCAAAGTTATCGACCAGCTACACTCAAGGTGAGGTCATAAAATGTAATTAATTAAGCCGGTGCACTCAATATTGATAATTTTTAATTTGAAATTTTTAATTGATAAGATTCAAACTGGCTTTTAAGTAAGACTATCTTCAAGGTAGGCTATAATATTTTGCTAGTAATATTTTAATAGCTTGTAAAATATTACTAGCCATTAAAGAAGACCCAAACCTGACTAACGCGTCTCCTAAGTAATCTAAAATTCTGCCAATGCCGCGCCTGTTTTGATAAGTTCTGCAATTTGACTGAAAATCCGCCAAATTGAAACAGAACGGCTAAGATTACTGGGGTAAGTATTCTTCATAAAAACATAGCAAAGTATGACATGAACAAAAATACTGAAGAGCCATGTTACCAACGTGACAAAGCGACGAGACGATGCAATTTAAGCTGCCTGGGAACTCGCGGCATGTGCACGACGAACTTTGCGAATGTTGGCAACCAATCAAACTCCACCCTTTGCTTTCGCCGGTTGAATATTGAATCCGATAATTCTTCTGTAGTAGTGTTATTAATTTGAATTTGCAATTGGCCTTTTGTATTATCTTTTAGGTGAAGTTCTGAATTGCCATCATTATTCTTATAACATATTAGCTTGTAAAGTGGCTGTAATTACACCAATTTCAATATCGTAATGTATTTCATTACGCACTTGTGCGTTATTGTAATGAAAACGCACTACTGTTTTTAAGTAAAGTAACATGCACGGTTTTTTAAGATGCTCCGTCTTAAAATGAACGAAACTTTCAAAATCTTAGCAAAAATGTCAGAAAAGTGGTATTTGTAATAAAAACACAAAATCATTAATTTTCTTTATTTGTAATACTGCCTGTTTTTGAACCTTTCCTTAAAAAAACGTTGATGCACGCGCATCGCTAATTTGTGGAAGAGTAATTATTATCTTTTCGCTGTATTGTTTTTATTGAGTCTTTATTTCTTCGCAAATATGTTATAAAACGTCGTATCGTAAATTAATTATTTTTGTAGCTCTTTCGTCTTTTGTGCAGCATCAAAATAATTTAAGCACAGACGACGACTGAACGTTGTTTAGAAACTACAGATATTGATTTTCCAAGTTTTGTATTTGTTGCAGATATTTTATATTGATAGTTGAAAAGATATTGATGATAAAATTTAATTCATCTCATTTTTCAAATGTGCATTTACAATCACAACACAAGATTTCAGTATCCTTATTCGCACGAGTGTCATAAATTGTAATTGCCATAATAATACTTCTCATACCTCATTTTGCTTATCCACGCTAATGCTTTCAAATGTGTCATAATAATATGAAGTCGCTCAGTTTCAGTGAGCAATAAAATCATTTTATATTCCGATCAGCGGCTGCAGGGAGCAGCGCGACCAAATTCTAGCACCCACCTAGTTAGTGATTCGAAATCCAGAGGCATTTACATAATCGCGTGCACATCACGTGGAAGGATGAAGCGGCATCGGTAATGTGTCGTATAATATACACATAAAGACAAAAAGTTCGGTTTTTATTGAATGATTTGGATTTTAACGCTCTCAAAAAAAGTTATGTGAAAAAAATATTCCTGAGTTAAGCGGCACATAACTTGAGACTGTTAATGCCCACTTTGTTATAAACTTTACTGAATACATTAGTGGTAAAATACAGATTTCTGGCATCCAGAGCCTCTACTCTACGACATGCTTGTAGTAAATAGACTTACAGACCCTAAGTGATACATTAAGTAATAATAATATAATAATAAAGTTTACTTGGGAATAAAAGTTAAGACTAGTTAGCAAACTTAAGTGTTTATTTCAATTATAAAATGAAAGATTGTGCCAGTAAGTACTCATAACGCACAATTTAAAACGCCTTATCATAA
Source organism: Pyrausta despicata (assembly GCA_963921415.1). NCBI lineage: Eukaryota > Metazoa > Arthropoda > Insecta > Lepidoptera > Crambidae > Pyrausta > Pyrausta despicata. The sequence goes on along the minus strand of OY992846.1, from coordinate 11,987,878 downwards.
ATGGCAAAGGATGGCTGGCAAAGGTCGTGATGGATTACCCTATCAGTATAAGGCTCTCGAGTATCGGAAGATAACCTTTGGCATTATATAAGAAAATTGAGTTACGAACGCCCAAAAGTGCTACAATAAATTAATACTTAGACTGGATCAAAATTACATGACGGAGAATATACTTTTTGAAGAATCGGAAAGTTAAATCTTTTAGCAGGTGAAAAATATCCCTTTAGATGAAAAGTTCATATGTATGTGGTGCCCTCTTAAGGAAGCATTTAGTTCATGGCGACCGTCGCGACGGCGACGGGACTCGTGACATAGCGCGCACGACCCACTTTTAAAGGTTGTGTTTGCGGGGATTTGCGTATTGCTCCATATAAATCGCTTGTTTCAGTAGTTAATTTTGAGCATCGTTAATTTAGTGAATGAACCCCTTGAATCTATGATATAAAAATGAATTGCAAAATGTGTTGGTAAGAGCATAACTCAAGAACCAGGTTTGCCTATTCTTTTTAATGATATTTGTTAAAGCACAGGGATGATTCTTACGAAAAAAAAAACAAGGGGCAAGACAACGTTTGCGGGGTCAGCTAGTATTTGAATACATATTGATGAGGCCATGCCTTATCTATCACTGATGTATTGATTTTACCCGTCTAAAGGAGACCGATATACACAAAACTATTAAGAAAGAAAGAAAATACTTTTATTAATCAATGGACATCACAAACACACACACACATAATAACATTATTACTACAGAAGGCACATAAAAAACATACAAAAAAGTGAAAGAAAAACAACTTAACAAAACACATTACCCATAAACAAAGGTCAATATAAACTAAAACAAACAGCCGTGCAAACGTGTGTTTATGTATGATTAATAGTCATACACATAATAGGAGAAATAGATGTTAGATCAATGTAAAATATTAATGCCAGTTCATCTTGGTACGTCACGTTTTTATAGACTCTTGTTTTATAGTTCATGGCATAAATTCTCAAATCAAACCGTTTCATCAACTCTCATAGGAATAGCAGTGGTGAATTCAGAATCACAAGCTTTAAATTATGAGCACTACATAGGTACAGTATGTAGTACGCATGCATTTTTGGTCGGAGCCAAAAATTTACGATTATTATTCACTTGGCAAAAAAATAGGTACTTTTATGTTATTGGACATGATGTATGTGCTCAAGTAATGCAGACTCTTTGTTATATATCAATTAATTTTCTGTTTGCTACTGTAATAGAAAGTTGTGCAGATATAAAATATATTATCGAGAAGCGGAGAAACATATTAAGCCTGACGGATCATAGGTTCAAGTGACGATGGGAAGGGCACATAAGGGAGTAAGTTCTGATGGCTGTTGGCACATTTAGCTTCGAATCGAAGACCACAGCTTAGGAGTCTACCAACAAGATAACCTGTAAGGACCTTCTAAAAGTCCCTGGATCGCAGTAGATGCAGGCCGTTTGTTGATCAATCTTGAAATCTGGACTATACATCGACACATAATCTTCTGCGTACAGGCGTACTGATATAATATATCAAACAATCACCAACCTACGTTTTTTATTGGCATTCAAAAATGTTTCTTCACACATTTCGTTCTTGAGCCCGATCTCCTTTACATTCTTATGAGAGTTAGGAATATCACCCAACACTGTGAGCAGTTCGGTTTGTTATTCTCAACAACGGACTGGGGCCTAACATTTTTCAGGCCAACGTGACTGGAAACCCGACGGCTGTCTAATGTAGAGCGAGGTTTATTTCAAGCAGATGCAGTTACAGCCTAAGCTCAATAAATCCTGCTATTTTGTTGGGAAACAAGCCCCGTTGGCTTGCTTTAAGTCAAAAACACATACTATGTTTTATGTTGTACACCCTTTACCGAAATACGATGTGATGTAGGATATAACTGAAACATAATTGTTTCATTGAAATGATACACTTTTTACGGATTATTTCGCGATTTATTTACATTTTGTTTTAACCTGCTTCTCACCATCATCCTAGACAGTTGGCTACCGTGGGCAAAACTTTGTTTCAGAGAGCAAGGGGCATCTGTGACGATCAACACTTGGCTGCTGAGCTTCAGCATGTCAGGAAGGTACTACGGGACAACCAGCTACCAGTACCCCGGACCCCGGACCTAAGTTCATACAGTCGACCGCCAACCTGCCGTACTACCATACTTGAGGGTTTCACAGACAAAATTGGAAACATCTTGAAGCGTGCTGCAATCAAAACTTACTTCAAGCCGCCTAAGAAGATCAACCAATTCTTACCACCGGTCAAGTGTAACATACCTCTTCAAGACGCAGGGTTGTACAGACTGGAATGTGACTGCGGACTCTCCTACATAGGGCAAACAAAGCGTAGTATAAGCGTACGGATTAAAGAACATGTAGCCGACGTTAAACATAGACGGAATACAAAGTCTGCAGTGTGTGAACACGCGTTAGATAAACCCAACCACTTCATACGCTTTGACCAACCAAAAGTCCTCGCAAGAGAACGTCGTTTTCTTCCCCGTATGCTCCGTGAGGCTATTGAAATTAGAAGACACACTAATTTTAATAGAGAAGATGGTTGGAAAATTCCACCAGCTTGGGATCCTGTTTTAGCCAAGACTCAAACTCTACCCCGCACTGCAAGACCTCAAGATACTGTTAGCTCATTTTGTGTGGATAGGAACGTAACTTAATATTTTTGAGTGATGGTAGTTTAAAAAATTTTCAAACCATGTAATGACAACTAACACCTTAGTCTACCTGTGACCAAGGACGCTGAAAAGGGTCCGAAACGTCAGGTTAAAACAAAATGTAAATAAATCGCGAAATAATCCGTAAAAAGTGTATCATTTCAATGTCTACTGTTCGCGTAAACCGAAGAAACAAATATAATTGTTTCAGTTATATCCCTTCGTGGGCGTACCCAGGTTCTGGGGTAGGGGAGGGCAAATAAATTTTTTTAAGCCAGGTCCCGCGCGCTTGTTTTGCCTTACACACCACAAGAAGACACCTACAATATATATAAGGAAAACACCCACAAGTTATCCTGCAAAGGCTTTATAGAAACCAAGTCAACGAAATGGGCGCGCCGCGCGGTTTTCAAAAGTTAATGCATATGAATATATTGTACTTCTTTCTCCTAGCCTTTTCCCGTTTCTCAGTCGGGGTCGGCTATTTAACCTAAGGGAATTGACGAAAGTACTGTTTTTTTTTTCAAAATAATGTAAATATATTGTTCTGCAAAATAAAAATTTTAATCAATAAGAATAGGGAGTTGAGAGGTATACAATATCCAGGGGGGGGGAAGCTGTCCTCCCCTGCCCCCCCCCCCTGGGTACGCCCATGTATCCCATATAAAGATAATGTTTAAAGAGTACCTAAAATTTGAAATTGCAAATATATAAAATCAACATTGCCAAATTAATTTTAATGCTTAAATTTTCCAATTTGTGTGTGATTTAATACTGAAATGTTTTGGGAATTCTAACGCATTGTCAACGAATTTTGGTAACAGCTTGCCCACAACAACTGTTACAGCAATTTCACGGATCGAACTCCGGTAAACCAATCGCTTTGTTCAAATTAAATTGTCGGTAACGGGTTGTACAAAAGGCACGTCCTCAAGAGCATTGCATGAACCCAAGCGAAACTCCTCTCAAAAAAGAAAAATTGGCCAAGATTGGTAAATACTTTTACAGAAGTCTGACTCCACCTTGATGGTGCAGAGGACGCCACATCAAGCTATCCATTTTCATTGCACAATCATCTTCCAACAATTAATACACTAAAATTACAATTTAATACAAACAATTATCTATGGCTAAGTGTACAATTTTTTAAAGGTAAACACAGCATGCAATTAAAAATATTAAAAATAGAAATGGTATAAAAGCTAGCTACGGGGGTCATACTAGCTATTATATATGCTAGTATGACCCCCGTAGTGACTTAGTTCGCCTTGGTTTCGGATATCCATACAAACTGACGTGATTGACGAATATTAAGGTTCCTGTTTTATCCCAAGGAAGCATTCAATCGGGTTGAAAAGCGTCCTATCACCCAAGTCATTCATCAAATAATTTTATCAAAATCCGTTTAGTGGTTTTAGCGTGATTGATGGATAAATATTTCAAACAAAACAACTTTCACGTTTTTAATAATTAAGTGTGAAGCATAAGTTACCACAGTGATTAACTTTACGTGTAGCCGTCTGTACTAGTGTTACCTTCGACCGTCATTTCCATTTTATTTTTGAATGATTAAAAATTTTTTCGTCCTATTTAAATATTAGAAATTCCAAACTTCATCATCTTCTACGTTACAAACATAATAATAATAATAAATCTTTATTTTCTCATCACAAACATAAATGTTACATACAACACAAGCATGTTTTAACGTGGAATTACGTAAAAGCTTGATCTCAAACGTATACATTCTAGAGGTAT